>OV884050.1:17500-1217500 GCA_930367265.1 Catocala fraxini | reverse complement strand
TATCCAAAACTTTGGAACATGTCAAGGATATACCTGATGTGTCTGTCTATATATTAAGTTTTGCATCCAAACCGATTGAGGTGCAGTTGTGCATGGCGATACAGCGATTTGATGCAAACATATTTCAAAGAAAATTTAAGCTCTAGAAATTATTCCTGTATCGCTTGGGACATAACAAACATTCTAACAACGGACTCAAAGAACACTCAAAACTCGGCACAAGCAATTGTGGATCTCACAATACCTTGTCCTGTGTTGAGTTTCGAACCCACAACACAACTTGAACCGCCATTCGCAGAGGGTGCAGAGGGTCTCGGGTTCGAACCCACGTCGCGCACCTCTGACTTTTCGAAATTATGTGCGTATTGATTGACAATTATCGCCTGCTCCGTGCCTCGGAGAGCACGTTAAGCCGTCGGTCCCGGCTGCCATGAACGTCTATGGCAGTCGTTATTGGGAAAGTGTCGACACAAAAGATCCCACTGGGTCGAAGTGTCGCCGGTCAGCACTGACTGGCCCCCATATAAGATACGGATACATAAGTGAAGAAATCGAAGCTTAACAACCAGTAACAAGACCTAAAGAATCTCATAACACAATTAAGTGCCATGGAATCCAATTATCGCTTTGTCCCAACCACAGCCAGTATCCTTGGTTTCATCACACGTGACAATCGACAAGCGACTCACAAATTGGCCGCACACGATGCGCGTACGCACCTGAAACCCCGCTAACCGCCACCTATCACGAACATCATGATTTTTATATTTACTTTAATATCAATGCGAAGTTGAATTTCACTTTTAGTTACGTGAACATGTTCCTAATTGATAACTGTTTGTGTTGTTTCTGGAACGTTCTATTAGTAGTAATGTCTAGACAAGTAACTCACGATTGCCATAGATATGTGAGTCGTGTCATACATTTTCATATATACATAGTCTCAAGCATAAACCTTTGAAGCAGAAGGCAGTGGCATAATGTAATGTAATCGGACTCCCTTTTCCGCATTTGAACTCCAAGTTGGTCCATTATGCGTGAGAGTCGGCCGTTTATTGACCCTGAGACCTGATGCACAGCAGTCGCTTATTAGTATACTACCGCTGCATCACCTAAACAGTCAGGAAGAAAGAGATAGCCTGGTGGGAGACTGTTGGATTGCTACGCAGAGGTATTGAGTTCGATACCAACGCAAGCACCTTGAAGTAATATGCGTTTTAAAAGTTAATTAGAGCTCGTTTTAACGATGAAGTAAAATATCGCGAGGAAAATCATTTAGATGTTTTTCCTCACAATGATTTTCATTATCTTTATTGTATAGAAAACTCTCAGGAGTTCTCTAAAACGTGTGAAATCTGTCATCTATGAGACAGTGTGTGATTGTAACCACTGTTCAAATTAAACTAATATACATGGATTTTATTACGATTTATTAGACAAAACACAACATCAAACGTTGTGCTTTTAAATCCATGATTCTATTTAAATTTACCCATTGTAATTTGTATGGTATTCATAAAATTAGTTTCATAAGTAATCTACTAGAATTTCGTCGAGTATACCAATAAATATGTAGAAAACGTATACCCAAAATCATTATTTCCAGAGTAGAATTGTAGGCGGCGACGTTACGGTAATTATCCGTCCTTACCGATCTCATGAATATTCACGAGGGACACAATAGTGCGAGCTATTTGTGTCCGCGCGTGCAAGCGCAAGCACACTAGTGCCTCACTCAGCTATTCAATAATACAGGTGTTAAACAACACATTGTAAAGAAAAATGTAGAGATTTTCACTTATTGGGCATCGGTTTGTGTAGCGTGACATAGTTTTGGAAGAAAGTAAATGGGACTGTTAACAAGGAGTGCATAACTTTACTTACTAATTTTCGCGTAATGGTCAAAATTCGACCATAATCATTATTGAAATGTTAACATAAACAAAAATGAATGTAGATTTTACCTGTCAAGTCTTGGAATGCCAGACATAATTTAAAACCTATTGTGCCTGGCTGCCTGTGTGCCACTGCAACTCAAAATGTCAATAAAAACGCACCTACTCATTTTTTTTTATATCAGTTATATCTAATCAATAGCCCTATACAAAACAGAAAGAAAGAAAAACATTTGATAATCTGTGAAGAAAATGTTAGGTATTGAATTGTATTTGTCTATTTATAGATATATACATAGATAACTGTATATATAAGAATATTTCGTTGGAATACAGACTGACAAAATTTACGTAACTTTTTTTGCATTGCAATACAAATTGTTGATAAAACATTTCTCAGAAGTACTAAGAAGTTTTGTTGGCGCCCTGTTACGTAAATGTTCATAACATACTTACGTGTATGTTACACACTTCAGATAAACCTTTTCGGGGATATAGTAGGGGTTTATATGTATGTATTCTAGAATGCAGCTCGCTACATAATGCGGTAGTAGCAGCTTAGAATCATGCGGAATGTGCACTAGTTTGACATGCTAGTCTTAAGTACCTAAAAAATCATAATGGATGCCTATTCATTTTTTCAATAAGAGAACCAAGTGACACACTGATATTAGCAATGTATAATAATATCAGCTCTGTTTAAAAACTGTCCTACTGTAGGACATGGGTCTCTTTTGGGCGTGGAAAGTGTTAAAATCTACCTAAGAAACACCCTAACTAGCCTTGTTTTTTTGCGTGGTGGAATGCTTTAGCGCATACTCCGCGGAGGCGGGCGGAGGGGTTATGTCGGACTCACCCGGGAATAGAAAGAGATATCCCGGTAATACCGATTAAAACTACCACGGTGTTCCTTCTCATCAATCTATGGCCGGGGTGCAGGGATCATCATCATTCATCCTGCAGACCCTCACTAGCCTGCCTTTGCGGGTAGCAGACTTCACATACATATCTTCGAAAACATGATGTACCTCCAACTACCAATCTTCCTTTGCTATCGACGTATTATTAACTAGTGTTAATAATGCCTGTATCGCAGAGCACTTTACAAATATTCAAGCAACGGACACAAAGAACATTCAGATTCGCCACAACCATTTGTGGATCACACAATATCTTGTGTCCTGTGGATTCGAAAACACAACACGTGGTTTAGCAGCAAGGCGAACACTTACAACTCTACGCCTTTCGTGCAATCAATGTTCACAAGATTAAAACCTTCTCTCACAACATTGGCAACAGCAGTCACTTGAGAGCACATCAACGACAACTTACTTCACGGAGATGAAGCAGTCGCCGTGACTGAAATCGGTCGGGAGGTATCATCTAAAATGTTTGTCAAGCAAGGTTTCTAAGAAATAAAGATGACGGCGACCTAGATGGCGCTGACAGTCCTGTCTTGACACACTGGCGACAGTCATTAACATACCGGAAAAATATATAAGTGGTTATCTGCAATGTATTTAATTACAGTGTAATCAGTTTCGTAACATGATCACACTGATATAAAAGTAAATCGTAAGGACGCCTGCAGGGTAGGCGATTGAGGCGCCGCTGTGGCGTCGCCAGTACCTTTTCTTGATTTGAGGAGACACGAAAGTTTTATGTAGTTTCAGTGCACAGTTGATTTGTTTAATCTTAAAAAGACTAAGGGAAAGAAAGCAGGGGCAAGAAAATATATTACTGAGGGAACAACAGATCGAGAGGATACATTGACAAGTCTTTTAAGTCTTTATTGATTACTATGAAAGAAAGTTAAAAATTTTGGCGCGGGACTGAAAAATATGAAAATGACGGGAATGTTGGATGAATGAATGCACGGTAGTGAAAGCGATTGTCGTAAATGAAGTCTTGGGCTTGATGCCCGAGTGGACCAATAGTGTTATTAGGTCTTCCTGTCAAGAAGTTTCAGTAACGGCACAGAGTCTGGAATTAAGCTTGGTAAAAAACCAGCGAAATGTGGCTGTAATACTACAGATTTATACCCTTATATACAACGTATCACAGATATAACGCACAACCTCAAACACCGCAATTAGATTATTAAATCGTAATAATAATATAATCATTAAAATGTTGCTTTTATGTACTTAAATATATAATTTAACGAATTAGTTCTCCTTATTGTGCGCGGATAGTATGGGTATATTACAATAAATCTAACATGATTGCCTTTATTGCATCAAAAACCTTATTGCCTTGAATTATGATACATTTTCGTTTATATCGACTGTTCAAAGATGACCATAATTAAAGTTTTTTTTATTATTTTAGGACAAAAGAAATACTTGTATTAAAATGTCAGAAATGGATTCAGTAGCCGATTCTGAACAAAGTACTTTCAGGAAGTGCGTTTAATATGTTACACGTTGTATAGACTAGTTCGGAACTCTATTTTGTGAGTAGTAGAGCCTCGCTGATTTCAGGGTGAATGAGCCGGCTCGACTGGGTAAGGACTACCCTCTCACAGAATATCGACGTGGAATAGCAGTATTCCTACTGTTGCGTTTCGTTCGGTGAGTGAGACTGCCGGAGGCCCAACCACCCTCTTTTTTTTGCCCTTCCCACTTCCTTTCTCTCTTCTTCCTTTCCTAAAGGGTCGGCAACGCGCAAGTGATGCCTCTGGTGTTGCAGGCATCCATAGGCTACGGTGACCACTTACCATCAGGTGGGCCGTAATCTAGTTTGCCACACGGGTTGTATAAAAATATATCTGTATTACAAAAATTGGCCCTCTGAGCAGATGTTAAAATATAGTTGGCCAACCGTTACACCACTATCTTAACATTTGTAGGCGCCCTAATGTAATGTAACTAAGTAATATATTTTTGTATAAATAATGGAATTGTTCAGCTTTCAAGGTCTCTCTGTTAAATCAGAGGTAATTGTTAGGTATTAGGATTTTTCTCTTTGTTATTTTATTTAAAAATAATAAAAATTAACTTTTATTATCAAGTGTTGTTCGTGTGCGTAAACATTTATAATGCGACTAGTGAAATTACCTTGGTGGCGCAGTGGCTGTTAATGCGACTGCTATGCGTGTGATCTTGGACTCTATTCCCGGGTCGGACAGTGTTATTGAATTTTTTGGAGAATTTTTTGGCAATGTGCTCGCTCCTAATTACGTTGGACCTAAAACCATAGTTGGCTAAATGTGGGTTTTATACACGTCTGCTTACCCCTTCGGGGATATAATTAGAAACTATGTATGTATTGTTTTTACATCAAAACAGGCTTTTTATCAATAAAATATTTTTACCTGATTGCATATTAAACCAAGAATTTTTATATTAAACCGGTGAATCATTTAACATATTAAATGTTGCACCTGTTTTTCTATTTGCCATAGATTATATTTAATGTAAATAACAGCTGACTGAGCGACAGATAACCTACATTTACACAACGATGTTTATTTGGTTCAAGTCCCCTCAAAATTATTTTTAAGTTTGTTTTTAACGTCATATAGGTAGTTAAAATGTAAGTTGTGTTTCACGCTTTCCAAGGATGGGTAAAACGTTACTTGCACCACAATTCACTTAATTATTTTTTGGGGCTCACAAATAATTGTCTTGTGTGGGATTCAAACCCACTACACTTAAGTGCGGCAGTAACGGCGAGGCACTTTTAAGCATGTGAACCTATTATGTTATAACTTTATAAGTGTTATAACTACGTCTGCTTTACATAAGAGAACTTTACCTGTTTTTGAAACATTTTTCATTGCTGCTTCGCTCCTATTGATCGTAGCGTGATGCTATATAGCCTATAGCCTTTCGCGATAAATGGGCTATCCAACACTAAAATATTTTTCAATTCGAACGAGTAGTTCCTGAGATTAGCGCGTTTAACCAAACAAACAAACTCTTCAGCTTTATAATATTATAGATATGATATTGATATAGGTAAAACCTCAGTGGCGCAGCAGGAGCGACATATGCGACTGCTGTGCATGTGTTCTCCGGTACGATTCTCGAGTCAGGCAAAGTGTATAATATAAATACTGGCCATACTGATTGTCGTAGTCCGTACCCTTTTAATGTTAGTCCATTTGTTTCCAAAAGCAATAAAAATTGGATTACAGACGTTCAAATTTATTAATGCCTACTAAAACGTAACTGTTTCATAAACATATTTGACAGCGCGTCCTTGCATACATGTCACCTGCCTTACCCTTAAGGGGCGATTGCAGATGCACGAAAGTATAGCAAGTAGACATTGAATAACACCTTACCCAACCCGGGTGTCAAATTCGGGATCCCAAACACGTAGATAACAGCAGCAATAATATACAAAAGAATAGAAGTACATAATCTCAGTAACATGTTTGCATAACCTTGATTAACTGAAATATCATCGAGACTAACTCATTAGCGCCTCAATGTATCCTCGAGACCTAAAAACATAAATCAGTCGAGTACATAAATCGAATAAGCAAAATGACATTGAGAAATATACCTACATCACTACAAACAGCCAGATACACTTCATAAAATAAAATTTATAAAACGGTTGATAATTTCAAAAAAGGAACGTTCTACTACCCACCTTAAAAAAAGTCCTCATTAATACGGTGTTCCAATTTTGAATTTATGACTGTCACACGTGCGTCCAGCTCTACAGTCGGAACGCGACTGCGAACGCCGATACCTGTATATTATCACAACGTTGACTTTATTTGTATTTTTTAAGCGATAATAGCAAACCGTAATCAGTCCCTCTCCGGTTTCAACCGTAGACTGACGTAGCTCATCTCTACGTACTACTAGTGTTGTGATTTTGTCAATACGCGAGTGATATTTTTTTGTAAACCGTATCGAATTGAGGCGCTCGCGAAGTTCGGAACGTGATATTCAATGGTATCGATATTTATTCGGATATTCATACTAAGGATACGTTTTGTATTAAAACATTAGTAAAATACGGAGTGTTTGCTTAGAATATTGATAAATTATTATCAACACATGGTAAGATTAATATTAAGTTTTAGTCACAGCGTTTGGATCCACGTTGCGCAGTAAAAAAATAATTGTCGGGATTATAATGAGTGGAAATAAATGCATTAAGTACAATAATTACATAATGACTTGGATTATACTTTTATTATTGCGTATTTTTAACTACGATGCGACCAACTTAAGTAGCTGAGCGGGTCAGGATGTTTTCATTCACAACTTATTCTTACCGTGTTTGAACTTAAGACATAAAGAGTATCGATTCTAAAGAATCTGCTTTTGGTATCTGTCAAGACTTAAAATACCAGACATAATTAAAAATGTATTGTATCTGGCCACTGGTGTACCGCTGCGACTCAATACGTTAAAGATTGGCTTTACGTATAATTCGTATGCATATCTGGGCATTGTTTGATAATATTCTTTTGCTAAAGCCTTGCTTTTTAAACGAAGTGCTGATTGATATAGTATTATTATATTTATGTGTGAACAACAAACATTTCTGCTGAGTATTTGTGTCCGTTCCTTGAATGTTTGTAAAGTCCCATGTGACACAGGAATTGTTCCTATGACGGTAGTTGTCTTTTTTAAAAGAAAGTGTCAAGTTTTTGTGATGTGATGACAAATAATCTAAACTAATATTATAAAGCTAAAGAGTCTGTTTGGTTGAACGCGGTAATCTCAGGAACTACTGGTTCGAATCGAAAATTATTTTAACGTTGGATAGCTTATTTATCGAGGAAGGCTATAGGCTGTATAACATCACGCTACGACCCACGGGGGCGGCGCAGTAACTGTAAACGCTCTTGAAACCGCGGGCACAGCTAGTATTGTAATATTTATATTACATAACATAAATATTCTGCAATTCTGAACACTAAGATATAATATGCAGTGTTTAGGAAAGATACAATTGTCTAATGGGTCATGTATAATATACGACCCACTGTTATTGACCATGGACCCAAGGTGTGTGTGAATATTTTAACGCGATCTTGGTTTAAAATATTACGGCTTAGCTTGACATCGTTGAGTGCGAATACGAGTGTGAGTAAATGTGATTCCAAATTGCAAATCCCCACAATTGTTCAGGCAACGCCGCCGTGGGTCTCTGAAGAAGTTTTTAAATGACCTTAGCTACGAGAACGCCAAACCAGTCGTAACTCAACCTTCTTAATACGGTGATTTAACTATTAGATATGTCACGATTCATGATTGGCTTAAGGAATCATTTGGAGCCAGAATGGTACATAGACGTTATGAAATTAAATTGGGGGTTCCAGATCAGTAGAATAACATAACCTTTATATTTCAATGTTTGAACTAAGTGTCACGATTCTTAAGTGGCTTCAAGAATCTTTTGGAGCCAGAATTGTGTTAAATGAGCTGTAAGGGTTTCAGATCAGTAGTAGCATAAGTAACTTTATAGTTTAGTGATGGAACAATGTAATGCCCAGTATTATTCGTAAGTGGCTTCACACAATTTGGAGCTATCAGCGTTAGCACGCAAATATTCGGGGATCAAACTCCACGATAACACATTTGTAAATACAATGCGTTATTTTCATGCATCGGTATTGTAATCATGTTTATGCGTGGTCTGTCACGGTTGTTCGTATCAAACTGTGTAACTCCAGTAGTACTGAACGATGAATTAAGATCGGTATTTTGTGTGCGATACTATAAAGCTTTGCAAATTGTCACACTGTAGATGGATTTATATTCTAAAAGACAACTCCCGCTCTAGGAATAATTACTGTGTCGCGAGGGACTTGACAAAGATTCAAATAACGGACATAAGGAACAACTGATTGTGGATTATAATACTCGGTGCAGTGACAGCGGCGAAGCGACCAGTTAAATCATTTCTACATAGTTCTGTTACGAAGAAATATGTTTTTAATATTATAGAGGAACAGTCCAGCTAGGTCGTTTAAAACTATGGTAATTAACTAGAACATATACATATATTGTTTAACTTAAGCTGCTTGATGTTTTGATCAGGTTACACCGTCCGTGGTCACAAACTGACTGTAACACTAGTGCTGCATGAGCCTATTAATTTTATAGTGGACACACAGTACACAGTAATTCATACAGTCACAGTAGTCCAAACTCCGCATGACTTCTAAATCATGACAGAAGAAATCATTAAAATCTGGGTTTGATACCCGGTCGTCGCGCAAATTCTTGTATAGTTTCGTTATAAAATAAAAATCAAATCTTTGACCTTTTCGGAGATTTAACCCACTATATTCAGCACACTGTACTCATCTCTAATTACACCAATCGTGTGAAATCTACGTGTGATACATCTATACCCGACCGCTTATAGTACAATACATCATATTACATAAAGCATTGTGCTTGAACAAGTTTATGATCCCAGGATATAATGATCACGAAGTGTTGTCATTACTCTAAGATAATAAAACTAACTCTTTCATTATCGCCTTACAATTGCAGTTAGTTTTGTTCTGTACGGTGTACAATCTTTGTGCGATATTATTATCTCAAGGTTAGAGAATACCAGTTTATAATATCACGGTTCCTTGTTCTCAAAATGGTAGGCAGAACGGCACACCTACATTATACAGGACAAATCAAAGTCAGAAACTGTTTATTCATTTGAGTCACAAAGTTACACTTCTGAACGTTAAAAAAAGAAAGTTGGGATTATAACTTAACCTATTTTGATGTGGGGCAACGCCTGTTACTTCTACATGGTACAGCACTATCGTGTACTACTTACTTCTTATTACCTCTTGCTGCCGGCCGTGATCAAAGCCATGGTCGACAGCGAGAGGAACTGGATAGCGGAAGGAGCGGATCCGAGCCGCCCGGAGCCTGCCCTCTGTCGTGCCGGGGCGTCAATTCCCTGTAGTCGTTTTCCGCAGGCATTTTTTGTCTGCGTTAAGCACTGCTGGGTGGGTCGCTGATGTAGTCTGAGTTCCAGCGACCCACCCACCATACAAGGCAGCGAGTTGGCACACCGTGGTAGGTTTAGTCGGCAGTGCCCGGGACATTCCGTCTTATCCCGGGTGAGCCCGACATAACCTCTCCGCTCCCCTTTCCGCGGAACGTGAGGGTCAATGCATTCCTCCACGTGAAAAAAAAGGTGTAACTGTACTTGTTTTATGAAATGGTCTATGTAATTGGTTGATATTATAGCTATCTAATTGTGAAAGAATTTTTTATCAGAAAGCAGCCTTTGCTGACTTCTGTTTTATTTTTTTATATATTATATTCTATCACATACACACAACACCGTCTAGTCCAAACTAAGCAGAGCTTGTATTATGGGTACTAGACAATGGATAAACATACATATATACTTCTTCCTTTTTGTAAATACGTACATATTATACATAGAAACACCCAGATCTGTTTGACTAGTGCGGGAAGCGAACTCGCGACCTTAGGCGTGGCAGTCGGTTACACTAACCACTACGCCATCGAGGCCGCCGAAATTATATTACTTAAATGCCCGCTCATAGTCTGACGCTCATATACACATACATACCCCATCGTACCCTACTTCGGGGATACGTGAGACTATGAGCGTGTATCTATCCATCTGAAAAATGGTTAACGTAACCGTGTTATTGGTTGGTTTTTTCACCTCGTCTCGCTTCATGGTTGTCGTCGCATCATCACAGATAATTGATTGCGGCCTTAACGGCGTTTCGTTACATCTTGGCCGTTCTATACCGGTAGAGCCTGCCGGGTTAACATATTTATTAGCAGTCATTTGTAATTTCGGTTGAGTTGCCTTAATACGTAGCATGTGTTCTTTTCCGGCTTTTAAGCTACATTTATGCTAAATAGCCTGTTCTTTGCGGTTTGGCCCACGTTTATGATCTGCTTCCGTGGCTCGTAGTATGATGTTGTAGCCTATAATCTACCTCAAGAACTAAGCTATTTAATACAAAATATGTTTTAATCCGATTGGTGGTTTGAGAACTTAGCGCGTTCAACAAAAAATTCAACAGCTTTATTATATTAAGTATACGTTTTTCTTTCTTAATAACTTCAAATCTCAAGTCGCACTTTCAACTGTGCATGTTACGTAATCCAGCCTTTTTCTCCATTCATACTATAAGATATAAAGTTCTACATTTTTCCAGCGAAGTGTATGCGAAATTTTATGATGATCGGTCGAATAGTTACGGCGTAAAAGCGTAACAAACAAATACACAAATTAACTTACATTCGCATTTATAATATTAGTTAGGATGCAGGTACAACTGTAATACCATATGGGCAGCGCTTTATACAAAAACACAGAAAAAAAGATTAGTGCAATGAATATGACAGGCTTGAGTCTTCACAACTGGATGTAGGTCATTAAAACAATGCTTACAAACGTGTCTGCCTTAAAACTTACTTTAAACTGAAATCTTAGACGCTGTTCTTAATAATATTAGCATAACCTCCGCTGTCATTTCTAAAGTGTAATGTATTTGACAATATGATTGTTTAATATTGCAAAATGACCGAAGTCTTCATAGTAAGTTAGTTAAGTAAAGCGTATGTGGTGGCTACGCATGCGCGCAGATTTGCATATGGCGTCGACGCGCCGACGGTTTCGCGCCACTTACGCTAATTAGTCGAAAATTTAGACGACGATACTCGGCTGGGTGAATACTGGGTTCCGTTAGCATAATGTATAACTTAATATTTACTTTATAAGGTCTGTTGGTAAAGATATTCTGCAGAATCAAAGCTTTGAGGAGTAGGGTACGGGAAAGTTATTTACCTCTCAAAGGTCCACTTATTTCTTTATTACATTTTTTTTTTTTGAGCAATTGCTGGTGTTATTACTTCAAAACTAAAATCGAGATCATCATTCGAGTACTTAAATCAATCAAATTATGCAATAATAATATCATGATTTGAAAAATAGCGATAGTGTCTACGAAATGACTATTAATCGGATGAGGGATCATACGATTTTTGAATATTCGATTTTTTATACGATTTATAACAGGAATTGACGCCATTATGCGTATTGTTTATCTTAAGATGCTTGTCGTTTCGACCAGGATGCACTGGCTGTAGTCACAAGCAGACTGAGAAGATCAGAGAGAGACAATTATAAAGTAAAGCAACGCGAAATTTCAAAGTCATTTCTTTTGTCGTAGCAACTTAACATCTTAAAAGTTTAAGCAAAATTCAAACGCTAAGACTTTGACTTTGTCTACATTCATACATGATGGCAACAACCTACCATCAAGCGAATACCTACTGTGTGACAAGCAAGTGAAGCCGTGTACGACAGCTAGCTCGCAATGAACAAGCTCATGATTAAGTGTAAAACACGTTAATACTAGTAATTACATACCGCGCTAAGTACTGTGTGCTCATATTACATCCACTCGAACGGAGATATCGAGTATCATTATCAACGAGTGGTGTAATATTTGATTTTCATTTACAAATATGGGTTAAATAATCAAGGAATATATGTTAAGGAAATATCTAGGATTTCTTTTTCCTTTTTTGTTATAAAATATCGCCTGTGGTGAGAATAAAGGCAGTGTCGAGACTTTACAAACATTTTTAAAACAAAAGCCATGCAGACTTACAAAAACAATTAGTTGCTTATTCATACTTTTGATCGAACCCACAATACACGGCGTTGTAGCTGTGCAGAGCTGCCATTTAGACTATTAAGCTAACCTACTAGTCAAACAGAGTCGCGCCGAATCGGCTCAGGCGGCCATCATGATGTATCGGGGCATGGCAACGAATCAATTGTCATATCTTTAGAAGACCTTGTCAACCAGCAATGAATAACGAAAAATACGCCAAAAACTATAAAGAGCTCAAGTAACGAGAAGCAAGTGTGTTAACTGGGAACTACTAACTATCTTCTTAGAGTTTGGAATGAGCACATTTTTCCTAGTTGCCTAACCGAAAATCTAATACCATTTTCCCCGACTCACAACTACCCAGTATCAAATTCAGCTTCTGTACGTTTGTGTCAGCGAAACTCGAAAAGTAGTCGCTGGATCTACTTGCAATTTTTACATAACCTTGCTTTTCCATAGAAGAGAGTTTTTATATCCCGAAGTATCCACGGGAATGGGAATGACTTCCATAATAAAATCAATGGGTAATATTTAACTGTTCCTCAATATTTTACCTTTGTTCCACCAAAAATACTAATTGCACAGCAAAATATATTTAAAGAGATCAAACTAAGTCGACGGAGTCCTGCTACGCGGGGCTCCTAATTTTGGGTGGGTTTAAGAAGGAACCTAACATAACCTAACCCTTCCGAGACGGAATGCAGTGATTTGAGGCGTATAGGTGCTCGATAAGATATATTTTAGTAAGCATATTTTGCTGTGCAATCAGTATTTTTGATGGACATTATATTTAATCCCATTATCAATATCAGACTGAGCAATAGCGAAACCTGGCTAGATTTAGCTAGTAAATAATTATGTACACACGTTTACTCTACATCTGAACTAATATTATAAATGCGAATGTGAGTTTGTTTGTTACGCTTGCACGCTTTAACTACTCAACCAACCATTATGAAATTTTGCATACAAGTTGTCAGGAGTACAGAAAATATTACTGTTCCTGAAGGATAGAAAATTAACTAAATCTAGATTACTGCGAACAAAGCCGCGGGCACTGTCTAGATAACAATAAACTAAATATAAAATAACACGCGGATCTCTAACTGAAATTAAGACGTTTAAAATTTTCAATAATTGTCCTGGACGCCATTGTGTTGTGATGACTGATGACGCAACCGTGCAAGCATGTTACGATGCCTCCGCTTGTTCGTTATTATTGCTTTAATTACTGTTTGTTACTTTGAAATGTTACTTAATTATTATAAGCTGAGCGCCTTCTGTTGTTTGCTGCTTTACACCCAGTCTTTGTTTCTTTATATAACTTTTTAAATGTATTTTGTGATGTGAACGTTGAAAACGACGATTAACGAATGTTAGAACTATGGTCTAACTCTTTTCACAGTGAGAAGAGGCCCGTGCCCAGCAGTGGGACAGTTTAATACAAGGCTGATATTATAATTAAATATCTGCGTTAAAATTCCTTAATTTGAAATTAATTAATTTTTTTTTTAATCTTTCTACCTAATTAACCTGTCAATCGTTGGGATGTTTGACATAATTGAAAAGCTTTCGTGTCTGGCTGCAGCTGTGCTACTGCCAGTCAATAGGTTAATTTCGTCTTATAGACCTCAATAATATTAATATATAAAGAATATATAAAGTAATATATAAAGATATAATATTATAAAGAGAAAAGTGTTGATTTTTTGTACAATAACTAAGGAACAATAACCAAAGAGCTATATTATCACCGAGTAAAAGAGGCAATTTTTTTTTAAACTGGACACATGCCTGTCAGACTCGCCCACAGAGGGTTCCGTACAAATTTGAAGGTACATATAATTAAAAATAATTGTCCGTGCATAATGTTTTTTATGATTTAATTACAAATGTATAGTTTTCAGATTTTTCAGTTGCTAAAGTATAAATAACCAGAAAAACAATCTATATTACTCAGTTTCATAAACATATACCAACTCTTTCAAACTGAGCATGTAAGAATTTTGTTTTGTATGTGTCATTCGCATACAAATTTCTTCAAAACTAGATTAGAGAGCGTCTGTACGTAAAAGAAATCCAGCACAATAATTACCTATCGTGTGTCCATTTGTGTCGAGTTACGTAATGTTACATAAGCGACAGTAATAGTGACCAGTGTACCATAATAACCGAACTGTCACGACCGTACTACGACGTAGGATATCTTCAAACAGTACTGTTAGGTGATACTGTTTACTGAAAAGCGTGGCTTTCTTTTCAGCGAACAACGTCGTGATCTCTCGATTGCAGTTTAAGCCTAATTTGCTGAACATTGATGTTTGAATCACGATCCTTTATTAAATATATTTTAACAAGTCATATTAGAACATTTTTAGCATGTTAACAAATTATAAACATTTTGGAAAGAATACATACATGAGTACTCATACCGATAGTTGAAGAGAGCATAAGTATAATAATAATTAGTGTTATAAATACTAACGCAAATTGTAGTATGTTAGTCGATAAGGTATTTATCTATGCGTCTATGCCACGCGTAATATAATGGTTATTAATATTATAAATACAAAATTATCAATCAGTTTCTAGCGGTCCCAAACTGGCCCTACCTTTTCTAATTTCACTTATGATTTTTCTAGTTATTAATATTTATGCACCTGCTTTTTAAATTTCATATATTTCTATGTTTTCTTCGTGCCCGTTGTTTCAATGTGTAAAGTATCTTAAGATTTGTGAATTATATTTAGAGTTTATTCATAAAAATCTCGATTTCTTGTGAATAGAATTACCTTGAATCGCTATCAGTGTATCTCAAACATGACAGTTTATCAAAAATAACCGCCACTTCTACACCGGTGCCACAAAGTGGAGATAACTGTGGCAGTTTTATCACTCCTAAATCCCTTATGACTGGACTGTTTTAAGAGTCATCCCGGATGACATTCAGTTTTATTGATACTCTACTGCTGTGCGATTCTGTAAAATCTCACTTACAAACTTAGTCGGCTGTCATAGTTTAAGTCTTTGCAATAACCATGGCAATAACAGGTGGTTACTATGATTACTGGCGAGGCAACAATCGCGATCGAGGTTAGTTTAATTTAGCAGAATATCACTTCTACTCCTGGTAAAGGTATTATTGTGTTTAAATCTTTGACAACCATAACTATTACCATCCATATTAATTTTATTTTCTGCCTGTGCTATATTACCAAAACGTAAAAAAAATATTAAAAAATTCCGCCTTGATTATGCTCTAATTTCGACCACCAAGATACCTCAATCCACGACGCTGACCCACTGCGGGTTGGTAGGTTTCGCACATCTTCAACCATTTTCGACCAACATGCAGGATACCTGACGATGTATTCTTGAGTCTTGAAAGAGGAAACCGGGGATTACGAACTGTTGATCTTGTCAATTTTGAAAATATAGTAGCTGTTGTTATCTCTTTCGTACAATAATATTTCCTTCAAGTCCAGCACGACAACAATATATCTGCATTACGTCCTTAAAGAAAAGCAAATGACACTTTAAATAGAAGAAAGTGTACATAATGTAAAACGTTGACGCGTGAATTACATAATATACTAACTAACACCTACCTGAATCAAAATATTTAAAATCCTTTTATCGTGTTACTGATAGAAATAAATAATATATACTTTTCTAATCCGTCGGCCGAGCACCCGTCATGATAAGATTCCGTGATTGAACTGACAAATGACCTTGTGTGTTACTGCCAAGCGTGGAACTACCCTGTACACATATTGTTTGATAGTGCACTGACCTAATTACTTTATTGTTTTTACATGTTTTGTGTTCAAATTAGCAGTACCTAATATGTTAGATCAAAAACTACTACTACCACTTGACTTGAACTTGTCACAGCAGTGACAAGTTCAAGTCAAGTTCAGCACGAGTTTAGACACTCATAAAAGTCCCGAGGGCAGTTAAAAAAGTTAAAGTTCTTGGGACCTGCATCGAACTTGATCAGAAGTGTAAAGGAGTTGAAAATAAGAATTCCACTTCCCTCCTTAGCGCGCGACAAAAGCGGAAAACAATATAAATATTTATAAATATCAGAAAAGATAAGCAACACGGCCACAAATATTTAGGGGCCTAACTGTGAGCTATACCCACTTGATGCCAGTAAATGGCAGAAACATCTAAACGCACGGCAATTTGTACAACTTGTCCTAAGATCCACATATATGCGACTGCAGAAGTAATTTGTAAATTATATATTCATTTAATTAGTTATTTATTTACTAGAAGCACGGTACAAAGATGTTACATATAATTTTAGTCCATTATGTTTCACCGACACAGCGGCATGCAAATGTATTATATTATATATTTATTAAAATATATACAATATTGTGGTTAGCGATAGCTCAGTGAGGAGACCAACAGACAGCAATGCAGTGGGTCTCGGGTTCGAACCCACGTCGCGCACATCTGACTTTCGGAAGTTATATGACTTTTAGAAATTATGTGCGTATTGATTGACAATTATCGCCTGCTCCGTGTCTCGGAGAGCACGTTAAGCCGTCGGTCCCGGCTGCCATGAACATCTATGGCAGTCGTTATTGGGAAAGTCATTACCCTCTAATATCCTGACACTGGTCTAGCCTTAGGGTATCGTTAGCCTTTGAGTTGCGGAGGTCAGCCGCTCCGTGTAAAAACTGATATCCAGTCAAATCCATTTAGATTAGAAAAGCCGACCCGAAGTGACTTGGGTATAATAAAGGCTAAGGGAGAAGATACAATATTGTGGTTAGACGATCATGGGACCTAAAATAATAGTGATGTAATGTGTCTATTATACACCGCTGCCTACCCTTTCGGCGATATAGAGTCATGGTTTTATTCATGTATTAACATTGTAAGAAAAGGTGATATTTTATCAACTATTAACGGAATTGTTAAACTTATAACGAGCAGATAGAATAGGTATAACTTGGGGCTGAATTATGAATCATTATTTGGTGAACAATGCATTAATGAATTTGTAATATGAGATTTTCTAGGTCAGCTTGTTTTAAGAGGAATCATTCAGAGGGAATGTGTTTACAGATTCATCTTTATGTATGGTATAATTTATTGGGTCGTTGACATTGCGATCTTATTGAGGCATAAGACGTTCTTTCAATTTTAAGAGCGATACATATACTTGTAAGGAGGGCGTTAAAGCCATTTCTACGTTTAACATCTTATTATAATAATGATGATCATTATCTTAAAAGTATATTTTAGGTGTAGTTTTTGTTTTAAGTTTGTAATGAATTGATTCGGCTAATAATTTGCAGTGTTTCTTCTTATACTAATATAAAAAAGCTGAAGAGTTCAATTGTTTTTTGTTTGAACGCGCCAATCTTTGGCACTACCAATTCAACAACTCATTATTACTAAGACTCGTCCAGTTGTCGAAATTGGATAATTTCTGCTTTACTTTTTATATAAAGTTCAGCTATGGCAAATCACTCCTTCGTGCGCGCAACACGCCTAAAAAGAGATTTTTAGTTTTTCCCTCACGTATTAAGTAATAGGAAAGCTATACAATGACTAGCCGTCAGATAGATCTGAAAAAAAAAACGATTATATCAATAGCGAGCGTCTAATTCACAGTACACGAGCAGCAAGAAAAAGTATAGACGGCATGTCTAGATCTGTGCCCAGACTTTCTGGCAGCTGAATCTAACTGAATCTATCTTTAGTGCACATTTCTTTTGAACCAGAAACACATTACAAACAGTTTATCTAGAATTTCGAGACGCTAAGCCAACAGGTCGTTGCGGTGACATTACGTTTTATGCTCTGTTTCTTGTTCAATACGAGAAGATTAATTAAATTGAACATTTTGTTGAAATTAAACTACTATATACGGATTTTATCGCGTTGTTTATTTGACAATTTATTATATAATTTAGAAACTACTACTATTAAAGTTTACTAATCTTTAAGCTAATCGAAATTATTGAAACTATTTATATTTAAGTTTACACTTTCGCCGACGTTTCAATTGCTTTAGGTAAAGAACACCGATTCCCACCAAGGATGCTTCGCGAGGCTATTGAAATCAAAAAACATCCTAATTTTAATAGAGAAGATGATTGGAATGTACCACCAGCTTGAATCCAGTAATTCAAATAGTCAAACCCAAGAAGAAGCAAACCACAGCTATACTTCATGATACTTAGCTCATTCTGCGTAAATAGAAACACCAATAATTAAATTATGTTCGGGTACTTTGAAATAACTTCACTGGCACATTGAGACAACTACCATCCCCCCTGTCCCCGTATAGTCTCCCCGTGACCATGGCTGCTGAAAAGCAACCGAAACGTCGGGGAAAATGTTAACTGAAATATAAATAGTTTTAATCATTTAATTAGCTTAAAATTAGTAAAGTCCAATAATAGTAATAGTGTAACAGTTTTTAAATTATGTAATATAGTGTTAAATAAACAACGCGATAAAATCCGTATATAGTAGATTAATTTCAATTAAAATATTCGCGTAAACAGAAGACAATATTATAAACATTTTGTTTCAACATGTGCTATCTACGTGATAGCATTTGTTTGTATTAGCAACTGATCGTTAAACAGATGCACGTTGTGTTTTAAAATTGATCTGTAGACTTCGTATAGTTATGAAACTCCTTTTAAAAAAACGTGGATGGTTGAAGTGGTCGCATCCACTGCCACGAACTGAGTGTTGTAAGTTCGATATCTACACCGGAAATTAATTTGCATGATCCATAATTTGTTGTATTTACAAAAGCTCAATAATTATTATACTTGATGTTTATAAATTTTACTTAGTGAGTTATAGCCAAAAGGATTTTTTTGAATGTTTATAAAGACCGCAGCACAGGGTTACGCCTAGTGCGGTTGTTTTTATAAACATATTTGACTTTTCTTAAGTAATTTTGGAATTGGGGGCAAACAATACGGCTTGCTTGCTAGTAAAATGATAATGTAGCATTATTTAGTCTAGTCTAGGACGTTTTCAACGTCAGTGGTTTTAGTAGGTACAAGATCTATAGCCAGACCTACGTCATTTTAGGAGACAATTGTTTCACGGTGTATGTTTAAGATGTTGATAAACAACAAATGCATTGCTCGCTGGTCTAAATATGAGTCAGCCGTTCTCAAGATTTCAAACATACAGACAGACACGAATCCAAAAAAATGTTTGTATCTAATTTGTATGAAAATCAATTCAATGAAAAACGGGACAAAAATTTGTGTGATCCACAAATGGTTGTTCCGAGTCTGGGTGTTCTTTGTGTCCGTTGTTTGAATGTTTGTAAAGTCCAAAGTCGGAATTATTCCTAGAGCGGGATTGGCTTTAAAAAAACAAAAAAAAAATTGATCAAGGACATAACAACAACAAACCTATTTATGGAGTTTACTTGTGTCAGGCATTGTAACAGTTAGTTTTACCTGAAATCTGACTAATTTACAACTGCACAAGATGCAGATATCTTATCGCCACCCATCATGGCGGTATTTGTTTGTCTATAATATGTTTTATCTGTCGTTATTTAAACATTTGTCTGTCGCATCGCGCGCCTGTTGCTACATTTTTATAATTACTTGACATTCCAGATTCGTTATACATACCGTTTCGTACTCTACTCGCCTTTATGTCGTATGAAAGATTCCGTACACACGTTTGACTAATATCCTTACTAATATAACAAATGCAAAAATGTTATATTAGTAAGGACTTGTCGTAGCAGTCATCTTCTTTCACATAGCATGTTCTCTGTAATTACTACTCCAGCAATCGGAATTATGGGAGCTTTACGAACATTCAAACAACGGACACAAATTACATCCAGATTCAGAACTACTATTTGAGGATCACAGTTGTTTGTCTCGTCTGGGACTCGAAGCCACAACATTCGCCGTAGTGGCGACATTTACATTAGTAGCAACTAACGACCCGGGCGTAGCCGCGGCACACACGGGTAACCTTAACAAATTATACACTTAAACCTTCCTCATGAATAACTCTGTCTATTGGTGAAAACCGCATGAAAATCCGTTCAGTAGTTTTTAAGTTTATCGCGAACAGACAAACAGTTGCGGCGGGGGATTTTCGTTTTATAATATGTAGTGATGGATTTATGGCTCAACTTCATTATTTGTGTAAAAATAGTTTTTAATATGGAGAGTGGCATAAGCATATTTTGTATTGACACGATTCTCTAGTGCTATGGGAACTCCGTGATTAAAAAGTTTTTAGTAAAAGCGTGAAGTGCAGTATTCTCTACTCTGTCCAACACGTTAAGCCACCATAAAGTAGAGCAGGTATACAATAGTGACAAAGGCTCATATCGGTATTGCGGTCAGTGTTACAAATGGTGCGTCCTTTGTCACAGTTTACTATATTGTTTACTACGACTCCTCTCGTTGATCTGGTGTAAGCGTGAAGTGTAACTGTTGATTGTGAGGGTTTTCTAAACTGTTGAGTTTTGCTCTCAGGAAATACCCTGTAGCAAAGCTCTGGAAGCGTGGTAGACCACCGCTTGCCCATATTGTTTGGTATAAAATTGTTGCACAGAAATTTAAAGTGCTGTTACTATTGGTGTCTTTTTTATGACAACTCTCGTACCAGTAATAAATCCTATGTTGCGGAGGACAATCAACGGATACAAAAACACCCAGACTCGTCAACATTATTTGTTCCATGTTGGGATCGAACTGACAACATCACACTTATAAGAAATATGATAATAGATAGAAAGTATAGGTTTTAAATGCCGGACCTAAATTAATAATTACAATAGATATATTTCTCTAAAATTATCGAATAGTATATTAAATTAAAATACAGCAAAAAAATTATATTCAATCAAATAACGCATCGCGCGGTATTCGCTCGTATTTTGCGAACGACTAAAACAGTCAAAGTACCCACAAACCTACGCTATCGGAATACCAGGCCTTAAAATAAGTCACTTTTATATATATCTACTTCTACACTGATATTAGTAACACGATCCAATTTAGTAAACGCGCCTTGCCCATCTAATGTTTACAAAAACATAAACAAAACATCGTAAACGTCCACGTGACATGACACAATAATTGTCACTACAACACTTTCTCATGTAATACCATGTAATTGTCCCGTGTCACGTGTCACGCGTCACGTGGCTAATGGCGTCCAGATCATACGCCTTTAATCGATTTGAACTGTTTTTAATACAAACCTATTACCGATCGTCCCATTCGTCTGGCGGTCAGATGATTTTTATTTGTGTTACTGTCAAATTTTAAATGATTTGTTGGTATGTGTTGTTTGTTAAATAATATTTGAAGTTGGACGCAGTTTGATACATTTGTGTAATGATTAAGTACTTTTCTCGCTATTATCAATATGTAGAGTTTTGGAGGTTTAATTTAAAAATATGTGATACATAAGTGATTTGGTTGATGTATAGTACATGAGAATTAAAATAAAAAATTGGACTTTATTAGCTTTAATACATACATATCGGCAATATGTATGCTATGTATGTTACTGCCTACATGCACCGAAATCATTCAGGCTCTGCGAGAATACCAGCGTTGTGGATATACTGCAACATTGCTGACGCAGGACCTTATTTCTTCTTATACATATTGGTTGTGTTTCCTGTTAACTCATGAGCGTGGAACAAATAAAATTATTTTCCTTTCTTTCTTTATTTTCTTTCTTACTGCAAAAGATATAAACAGAGAAACGTCCAAAGGGATTGATTAGTATTTAGCAAACATTATTTATCACTCTTTAGTCTTGCACGTATAGATGTTACAAACAAGACTCTTGCCTGGTTAAAACTACTTTCATTGACGAAAACAATCAATAATTATTTTTGACTGACTGCCGAAGACCTCTATTTTAAAGTTAAATCAAAACTAATTTTGACCAAAGTATTTAGTTACTTTTAAATGAAAAATTCTTGAGTGCAATCTAAATTACTTAAAAAGAGACGACATGCTTTTTTATACATACTTGTCGAAGACACAGTTTTACAATAGAGTTAAATAGATAAATCCCGATTCTAGATTAAGTTTAGTAACATTAGATACAGTTTCATATTCGATCTCGAAGTAAAGCTTATCGTGATGAATAGTATTTATCTGTTATGGCGGTCTCCTATTTATTATCTGTATCAGCTGTCAGCAGTCACAATCATGGAGGATGAATTGCCTCGGATATAATATACTGATACTGCCAGTTTAAATCTCTTACGAGGTTTAGATAGATAATATTGGTTTAATACTTTACAAGTCTATGGTTTTCGACATAGCTTTATATCTAATACAAGCTGACCCGCGCAACTTTATCTGCGTCACGTAAGATAAATTTTCTAGTTTTTGCAACATTTTTCATTAATGCTCCGCTCCTATTGGTGATAGCGTGATGATATATAGCTTATAGCCTTCCTCGATAAATTGGTTATGCAATACAAAAATATTTTTAATTCGAACCAGTAGTTCTTGAGATAAGTGCGTTCAACCAAACAAACTTTTCGGCTTTATTTTATTAGTATAGATTAGGTAAATAATAATATTATAATAATATCAGCCCTGTGTCCCATGATCCCTTTATTATTGATGGGCACGGACCTCTTCTCAGCGTGAGAAGGGTTAGGCCATTGTCCACCACCTACCTTCAAGAACATTATGCAGAACTTTCAGACATGCAGGATGCCTCCCGAAGTTTTCCGTCACCGTTAACCTCTTGTATGCCGGAATACCAGACATAATAGAAAAAGCATTGTGTCTCGCGTAGATCCACGTTCCGGCATACCACAGGTTAAAGCGAGCGATAATTAACTATTTAATAAGCTTATAACTTTGAGTCAGAGGTGCGTGTCTTGGGATCGAACTCGAGAACTTTGCGTGGCAGTCCGGTCTCCCGCTAGGCTCTTAGATAGGTAGAAATGTTTTACTAAATAGTATAATTAAATAAAAATGGACTCTATACTATCTTCTTTCTACCAGACTGTGTGCAGCAACACGTAGTCTAACATGCTTGTTCGATCCGGGAATCGAAGAGACCTCATAATCAGTCGCATGCACTACCGCTGTGCCTCTGCCTTCATGGCGCAGCGGTAGTGAATGCGACTGCTGTGCATGAGGTCTCGGGTTCGAATCCCAGATCGGGCCAACAAAAAATGTTTTTTTTTTGTCTAGAAATCTCAACAGCTGCCCGAAGTTAGGAAGTTGACGGTGTTAAACACCCCCGTGCTTCGGAAAGCACGTAAAGCTGTTGGTCCTGCCTGATCTCTCTCCGGTCGTGTCGAATTACCGTCCCATCGGATCATGAGAGTTAGAAAACAGAGAGTGCACTAATTGCATTTGCGCACACACTTGTGCACTATAATATCTCCTGCGCAGATGGCCAGTCTCTGTTAAGACTGACCGCCGTGGCCGAAATTTAGTCTGGAGGACATTATTATTATATTTGTATACTAAATCAGTAAAGTAAGAAAAAGGGGCTATTTACTATTTTTCTTTATACTTAAAATGTAACCAGCATCTTCAAATAGAGCGCTTGCTCTCGTGTTTGTGTCAGCGGACAATGGCGAAGGTCGCGCCACAAACTGTGTAGAACAAAAGTGTTGTACGTCACACGTGACTAATGGTTTGCAACGGTTCTGTCTGTCTGTTCGTGATCTATATATCTACTATATTATAGTAGAGATATATAAGAATACATATATATAGCATATTATGTCACATATATGTGTATTCTTATCTGCGTCTTGTTGATTCTATGTACATATATGTTTGCCTGTGGTCCGGTAATAAATTTCAATTCGTAAAACGTGGTATTGAGTTATACTCGGTAGCAGCAAGGAACTGTGCCCGGTGGGTCGCAATAGACTCGCTACCTATGTCGTGGGATCTAAAAAAATATCTGGTAAAATTCAAATATGTGTGTAATACTATTGTATTAATAATAGCAAAGAGCAGTGATAGCGTAGTAGGAGATCGTTGGAGTGCCAGGTCTCGAGTTCGATCCCAAGCCTCTGAGTTCGATCTCTGAGTTTTCGAAGTTATGTGCGTATCAAATAGTTAATAATTATCGCTCGCTTTAAGACTGCGCCGAGCGTAAGACAGATAATGACAGAGCTCGTGCGGCGCATATTTAAATCGGCGCGCGGCCGCCATAGTAAAATTGTATGGAGGATTTGAAGTGCTTTTTTGATAAATATGTATCTTTATTGTCAACCAATAACTTAAATATTTGGGACGGACAAATTGTAATATAACTATTTATGTTTCGTTTAAGCTGTAAAATAAGATAGATTTCTACTGTTATAATCTATAAATCACGTAACACGAGCTTACGTTTTTGCATGTTTCGTGAAAATTTACGTAATTTTGTTGGCGAAAATATTAATTATATTAAGTTTTTTACACGGAGTTATTGTAAACACATTCATTGTTATGGTAAATGTATAATTTATATTTGTATTAAACAAAAAGTGTTGATTTTATTCACTTAACTGTGACCGCCTGTTTTGGCACATTTCGCTCGGCGCAGTGAAGGAAAACATCGTGAGGAAACCTACATGTCTGAGAGTTCGACATAATGTCCTCGAAGATATGTGAAGTCTAACAACCCGCACTGGGCCAGCGTGGTGGACTATGGCCTAACCCTTCTCATACCGAGAAGAGGCCCGTGCCCAGCAGTAAGACAGTTTAGTACAGGGCTGATATTATAGATATATTATACACACGTATTTTAATTTTATGGTGGTTATTAAACAATAAAAAAAAACCTTTTGGAGATCTAGTTGTGAGATTACCTAGTAACTTACTTACTAATGAGTACTTTAGTAGAGGAGAGTTCGCGCACATTTCGATACCTATGTAACTCAAGGTCTCACGAAATAAGACTCGCCCAGTCTACCGGGTAAAGCTCTAGACTCCGTGCTGCAACGAAAAATTTATTTACGTAAAAATCTAATAATTTTTTGCCCGACCCGTGCATAAATTCACATACACGTTATCTGCGGTATAGAAAAAGATAGGATACCCTATGTAGGGTCTTTTTATGTACCCCTTACAACGTGTCTGCAACCCAGGCATCAAACCCAGACCTCATGCACAGCAGTCGCATATAGCGCCACCAAGATAAATCATCATAAAATATTTCCCTATAAAAAACGTATTTGAACAGAATCCCTTTGAAATCACAAATAAACATTTGAAATAAATAAACGTGTAGGATAATAGTCATATGCGTCGTCAAGTAAAATTGGTGTTATTAAATCGTCGTGTAGGAACAGGTAATGATTCTGCGTAATAAGATACAATTTTCAGTCTACGTGCACTCTCTCACCGGTTCGTTTCATAAGATCAGTGCAAATCGCACTCTTAATAAAACAGCGACTTAACTCGAAATTTAAAAGTAAGGCAACTTGGACTCTGATTGTATATGCTAAATTCTAATATTATGTTTGTGTTAAATCATTGCAATAGAGTTCAAATTTGTTTAATCCAAAATACTGAGATAAGTCTCTGTTTTATTAAGGGTGCGAAATGTGAAATAACTGCACGGATGGCGTTGGGGGTCGAGTTTTTGATTCCCACACCGGCCAAAAAATTGTGTGATGCAAAGTCGTTGCTCCGAGTCTGGATGTTCATTGTTTGAATGTTTGTAATAATAATAATTAATATCATTACATAATTATTATAAAACGAAAGGCCCTCGCCGCGTCAGTTTTTGTGTTCGCGATAAACTCAAAAACTACTGAATGGATTTTCATGCGGTTTTCACCAATAGACAGAGTGATTCATGAGGAAGGTTTAGGTGAATATATAAGATTTTGTACTACCCGTGCAAAGCAAGGGCAGGTCGCTAGTGATATCATAATGTCAACCCTGTATTAAACTATTACACTGCTAGGCTCGGAGATCTTCTCAGTGTGAGAAGGGTAATGCACAGTCCAACAGATTAGAATAGGCCCTAGAGTTGATATAATTTACATATCTTTGAGAACATTATGGAAAACTCTCAGACATGCAGGTTTCCTCTCGATGCTTTTCTTCACCGTTAAGGCGAGCGATAATTAACTTCTTTTCGCACATAATCTCGAAAAATCTAAGATTTGCGCCTTGGGATCGAAGCCGTGACCTTGTGATACTACGTCATTCATTGTCAATGACCACGTCAATATTCATTAAACATGTCAGTTTAGTGATCAAGTGCTATTGACGAGCGTCTATTTAACAGCTTATAAATTACCTATGGTATTTGTGACAGTAAATCCTTCTTAAATGATATACATAGTTACTATGCGAATAAAATAATATCTCAAGTAGTAGTTCTCAGAATGTTTTGAAGACCTCTACGCCATTCGTGCAACTATTATTAAAATTATAAGAGTCTGTCATGTCCTATAATACCAGAATTTTGTGTCTGACCACCAGTGTTCCACTGCGACTCGATAGGTTAAAGAAAGGTTGTGAGTTTCTTGCATGTATCTTCTCATAGGCCTCACATTTAAATTAACCTAGCAACTAACATTTGATAGCAGTACATTTCATTAAACAGGTTACTACTTTTTTTTAAATGATTAAGAATATTTTTAAACTCATTAGTCGAGAGCCTTTACTTTCATACGACTTACTTAGTAATCAAAAATCTAAATGAGTAAATGATTTTTGACTTTGTGACTTAGGTACTAGCAGACCGATTCATAATTTTTCGATAAGTAACCGAATTGACAAGATAGTGTATCATTTTCGCTAGTGTCTTGAACAATCAGAGATCTCGCTTAGTTTAATGATTGATTTCGTACTAGATTTAACCCGATTTGCCCTCTTGTGGTGTAATTTTCGTGCAATGACATTTGCGAAGATCACACTTACATATTTAACTTTTCTTTTAAATAAATTAATTTTTACAACGATAATAACTGAATTAATTCCTTGATGAAAACATAAAAATGTTTGTTTTGGGTAGGTCTCATCTTATTAGTCCCAGACTTCGTGTTGCAAATAAGCCTAATTTGTCAGGAAAATCCAGTAACACATTGGCCTATCCGGGCAACGAATCTGAAACCACATACACGGCAATCGGATTTACTAGGTACCGCAACCTTCACTAATTAATTGTGAACACACCAGTATTCTACAGCTATATTTATTTATAATACTTTGTTTCTCTCATAAACAGTATTGTTCTAGACACATCGCTGATATATTTTGTATTGAAAAGATTTTAGAAGCGGTGATTAAATGCTTCGACATACTTAATAAAAATTTTAGTTTTCCGTGTCTTGAGTTTGTCATGTAAACCTATTTGTGTAAACAATGCAAATATTTGGATAAAAGACAGACTCGTTATAACAACATTTTGAAGAATACCAGGACGCTTGCAATCTTTCTTTTTCTTTCTTTAAAAGATATCCATCGTGTTAGGGATAGCCCGTCTCGCTTTTACAAACATTAAGGCTTTTAACACATCAAATTTACAAGGATTCTAGTTATTTTACATACGGATAGTTAATTTTTAACACATATTGTATAAAACTATGTCAAAATTGAACCGTCCATAGCTAAAACGTCTAGTTTTTGCGTATAGGAACCGGACCTACTACAACTGCCTTAACAAAGACATCTATCGCACTACGAATAAATCTAGTGTCGCAGAGGGCATAAAAAACATTTAAACAACGTGTACAAGACGAGATGGGTGTAAAAACCCAGGATTCAACTTCTTCGTCTTCAAGTGCCTCTTTTTTTTTTCTATCAGCTTTTTAATGTCTTGTGGGCAAGAGCCTCTCCCTTGGACTTGCAAATCACTTTGTTGGTGGATATCCCCTGATCTTATGACCTTGTGACCCCTGTATCTCGGTGGTCTTTCGACCCATAGGGCCCATATTCAAACTCGACCGAGGTATGACCCAAAGGTGTCTGCACATTAAGTTACAAGTCAATATTTTCCATTTAAAATATGTGACCCCTATATCTCGGGGTCTTTTGACCCACAGGGCCCATATTCAAAGTCGACCGAGGGATGACCCCAAGGTGTCTGCACACCAAGTTACAAGTCAATCGGTCCAGTGGTTCCGTGATGCCTGTCACTTACTATGCCTGTCACTGACAGACAGACACAGAGACCCACATAGTGTTTTCATTAACCTCATCGAAGAAGACTCAGAGGAGACTAACTACTTGATCACACAATCTTTGTCCCGTGCGGGGATCGAATCTACCAAACTTGGTATACTGACTGTAGTTTGGCGATCATATAATCCACTGCGCTATTCATGCAATCAGTTCCACTTGTGCGATATACCTCGTAATCCTCACCACTTTGATAACCATACAACAACAAAACAAAGAAATCTACCATCTCTTTCTACTATACTTCAAACGAAAGAGACGTACATATCGTTACAACGGAGAAACAATTTACTAGAACAGTACCATTATGTTAAAACAAAACATTTAGAATGACCGTAGTTTTGCTAAGTGAAACTCTTAAAGTTATTGAGTATACTATGATTGTCTGTATTGTTTACAATATGCCATATTTCCTTTTAAATGTGGTTTCTGCTTCTATATTTCTAACAAAGGGATACGACAGTAATAATTTTATGTCGTTCATTATGTGCTGCTTGTGCATCGCATGCATGACGTTTGTTTTTTTAATTTGTGCAGTATCAACCTTGTTATGTGATTTTGTATTATTTGTTTCAATTACATACATACATACACTTATATATATAATACATAGATTCACGTCTGTATCTCAGAGGGTAGGCAGAGGCTACGGATTTCCATTTGCTACAATCCTGACACACTTCTCTGGCTTCATTCAATTACATCACATTCCTGATACACGGCCGTCGGTTCAAGGTGCTCTTAACCTGGCCTTTGTCCAGAACGCCTCCGATCTGATCGAGAAACGTTCGCCTAGGTCTTCCTCTTGCGACTGTTCCATTCATACTAGCCTTATAAACTTTCTTAGTCAGTCTTTCCTCGTCCATTCTTTCTACATGCCCATTTTGGCCATGTTTCAATTGTATGTAAAAATATCGACATATTTTATAAATACATGGCTAAGATACAGACATTATTGTATATCTATATCTGTACTAATATTATGAAGAGGCTAGATTTGAATTTTTTGTTTGTAAGGGATTAATTAAAAAACTATTGAATCCATTTTAAAAATTCTTACACCAATAGTAAACTATTATCACCGAGTACTATACGCTATAATTTATTTTTAAAAGAAAAGTACTTTTACTCGCATATCCTAACCTACCTTTACGCGAGCAAAGCCGCGGTCAAAAGCTAGTAAATCTATACTAATATCATAAAGCTGAAGAGTTTGTTTGTTTATTTGTTTGGTTGTTTGGTGGAACGCGCTAATCTCAGGAACTACTGGTTCGAATTGAATAATTATTTCAGTGTTGGATAGCCCATTTATCGAGGAAGGGTATACGCTATATAACACCACGCTACGTATGTGGCAATGACGTAGGAAAAATGGGGGATCTCCATTTTGTCCCATGTGTGGACCGAAACCACAACACTCGGCGCAGGGGCGAGGCGACCACTGAAACTTCTACGCCGTCCGTGCAGTCGTGTGTCTAATAATGCATTAACCTGTCAATTGTTGGAATGCCAGACATAATAAATAAATAAATAATTGAAAATTGATTGTGTTTAACCGCCGGTGTGCCGCTGCTGATCAATAAGTTGAATCAAACATCTTAGTCTTGTTAGACATAACTAATAACTCAAGACCTTTCGTAAAGGCGGTGATATTAAACAGTAGTATAATATCTCCGCTTGGTTTAAAACGTAGTATTAATAGCGGCTCATAGTAACCGTACCGTCTTCATACAAGTTGTAATGAGTGATACTATTTAACTATTATAGTCGGAGACACGACTGCGCATGCGTCACGCTATTCATTGTAACTGGCGCCTATTCTTATAATGGCACATACATTTATTACTTCACCATTTTGCTAAGTACTTTGTGGTCGTTAAATGATCTGGAGACGAAATTAATAACTAATCTGGAATGCTCATTAACGTAAATTGAATCCTACTGGTTGTTAAGACTGCGCCGAGCATAAGACAGATAATGACAGAGCTCGTACGGCGCATATTTAAATCGACGCGCGGCCGTCATAGTAAAATTGTATGAAGGATTTGAAGTGCTTTTTTGATAAATATGTATCTTTATTGTCAACCAATAACTTAAATATTTGGGACGGACAAATTGTAATATAACTGTTTATGTTTCGTTTAAGCTGTAAAATAGGATATATTTACGTAATTTTGTAAGCGAAAATATTATTTATTTTAAGTTTTTTACACGGTGTAATTGTAAACACATTCATTGTTATGGTAAATGTATATTTTATATTTGTATTAAACAAAAAGTGTTGATTTTATTCACTTAACTGTGACCGCCTGTTTTGGCACATTTCGCTCGGCGCAGTCTTAAACAGAATTGTTTTTCGATTATATCGGGCATTTCTGTGCTTAAATTCACCGCTAGATAACGATATTATATTTCATTCACAGTAACTGATGTTAAAAATTTGGTCGCACAGATTATACATACGATAAACTGCAAACATGTTGACAAGTTGCATTAATGTGTAGTACAAAAGCTAGGAAAAATACGCAAGTGTACCAACTAAACATACATTGTTACTATTTATATTAATATATCAGTTTAGCTATTTATACAGAAATAGATTTTGCGAATCTGTGTTTGTTTTTGATACGCTTTCGAGTCTTATCTGCTCAACCGAACATCATTAAATTTCGCATACACGTTGTCTGAGGAACAGAAAAGAACATTGGACATCTCATATCCACGAAAAAAGTGTAATGTAGATGTTGTAATGTAGATTATACATTTACGCGAGAGAAACCGCAGGCAAAATCTACTAATAAATAATTTTGTTAATTAATTACACACACTAAAAACGGCGGACAATTACTTTTTTATTTTATCGTCAATCAGTCTGCGATAATGTTATATTTTATGGATTTCGTTCAATCAATCAATGCGTATCAAGTAATCCATTGCATTGTGTGTATGTGTGTTATTGTTGATATAATTGCGTGTCGTTGGACGCCAATATAGGTATAGACACTAAAAGAAAGAGAGGAAAGCCAAGAAGAAAGATTATTACTTAATTATTACTAAGAGATAAAGAGACAATAGAGAGAGAATAAAGAATTGAGACTTGGCAAGGCACGGAGAGAGATGGAAATTGCCAGAAATTTGCATTTAAATTTTGGTTGGACGAATCTTAATGCGCATGACGCAGCGGTTTTGAATAGGATAGCTATACATGTGGTCTCGGTCTTGCCTCTCGGGTCGAATGAAGTTTTATTTGGTTTTTCTGTCAAGTAATTTTCAATAGCGACACAAAATTTTGAATGGAGTATGTTAGATGGCAATACGCTCGTTTGTGCCATAGTCACCCGCTGGTATTCTGGATGAGGTAGGCAGAGCAATATTACATACGCCTTTGGGTGGCTATATAACACACACGCCGAAAACAGCGTCCATATAACATACATCAGAGTAGTAGAGCCTCGCTGATTTCAGCATGAATGGGCCAGCTCGACAGGGGAAGGACTACTATCTCACAGAATATCGACTTGAAATAGCAGTATTCCTACTGTTGTGTTTCGTTCGGTGAGTGAGAGTGCCCAATCACCCTCTTTCCCCCTTACCGCTCCTTCTCCTTCCCACTTTCTTTCCAAAAGGGTCGCCAATGCTCATGTCACGCCTCTGGTGTTGCAGGCGTCCATAGGCTACGGTGACCACTTACCATTAGGTGTGCTTGTTTGCCACCTTAGCTGTATAAAAAAACAATACATATTTTGGTGACTACATTTTAGGTCCCACCTAATACTTAAACAACATTCTTGCTCACTATTGTAAGCACTAAAGCAGTCCAATTGACTTGATATTAATACCTATATATTTTTATATTGTTATTTGTAAGAGCAGTACGCGTTCCACTGACACATTTATCTCAATTTATCAAAAGCCTGACATAATTGTGATAAGAGCCGATTTGTTTCTTCACAAGTAACACTCACCTTGTTGCTCGTACCTCGGTATTTGTCTGTTGTTGGTAACTGATTACAGTGACGACGTCCGGCGGGAAATCTTACGAATCTTTACTTTGTTTGACATAGATTGTAGATTTTATTATGCTGTTCGTTTGGCTAGCAACGACTGTAAGAAAATAACATGTTTTAATTAGATAAATGTTGCTTGCTTTAACGGCAAAGGTAAACATCGTGGGAAAACTTACGCTCTAAGAGTTCTCCGTAACGTTCTCGAAGATTTGTAAAGTCTGCGGCACTGGGCCAGCATGATGGATTATGGCCTAACCCTTTGAGAAAAGGCCTGTGCTCCAGCAAATTTAAATAATTATTGCTGCTCCATTTTCAATCAACATTAATGCTGTTTAAAGATCAATGTTTCATTCAAATACTTATTGCGTTTGCGTATGTAATATCAAGTTAATGTTTCTTTCAAATGCTTTTCTTTTTGCTTTTGCTTATATAATAACGGACAAAATCAAGCAACTAAATTATTAGTTCATCTTTTAAAATACGTGTTGTTATGTGTAGAATATAAACCTGAAGTATATATCAGTCATCAATCACTACTATCAGATAGAGTCACCTACCTAGATACGAATTTGTATCGGGTGCGCTAACTTCTTACTTTGGCACCATTTTGGTTTGTCTTGATCGAATTTTATGCATTTAATCTTGTGAATACAGTAGCTGAATACAGTAGAATGCTGCGCAGAGGTTTCGAGTTTGATCCCAAGAACCATGACTGACATTTCATGTTATGTGCGTATTAATTTAATTAGTCAATTATCGCTCGGTTAAACGGTGAAGTAAAAAACATCGTGAGGAAAGCTAGAAAAGCAAGTATGAGAGTTTTCTAAAATGTTCTCGAAGATATCTGAAGTCTGCTAACCCGCACTGGGCCAGCGTCGTTATGGCCTAGCCCTTCTCACACTAAGAAGAGGCGTGTGCGGTGTGCCCAACAGTGGGACTGTTTATAATCAGGGCTGATATTATTATTTGTTACAAGACTATAATTAGTTATTATCCGGCTGAAAGATATCCAATTATTTAATAAGCTGCTTAGCGTTAGTTTGAATAATGTTTATAACATTGAAACGAGTTTGTACTTATCCTATGATAATATTATATTTTCTAAGCTGCTTTAAAATGCCTAGATTAACAATTATCGGATTATAATCCTAGTTAATGTCATTTGGATAACGCGTGTAAGCACTGAAAAATTTTACTATTTTCCGTACATAGCTGTCCTACAAATATTGTAAATGTGGCAGTTTGACTACTTTGAATGTCTGATTTTACGACCGACCTGCTGAACGGATTTTGATGAAACTTGCCGTATAGATAGACCGTGATATATATATATATATACTCGTATACCTAAATAAGCAAAGACAAAATAGTTCATCCGAAAGTAAATTTTCACTTCTATGCCCGTTCGTAATGGATACGTCAGATTTCAAATTGTAAATTTTGCTTTTGGATGGAACTACATATAATCAGGATAAAACAGACCCTACAAACAAAATATTAAAGTAAACCAAATATATCATTCATGTATACGTCAAATTTTCAATAATACTTATGGTTGAATTTCGACCACTCAGTGAACATAGGTATGAATAAATCATTGAATAAATAATGATGAATAATATTCTTTAAGTTCTGTAAAATTATTCTTATAAATATCAATTATTACTTACTAACTTCACTGACTCAGCGACCCAAAATGGGTCTTGGCCTCCGACATTAAAAGTACGCCATTCATTCCTTTTTTGTATCAATTCAGACCAACCGGGCATATATCAAGTATTGGTATAACCGGGCATATATCAAGTATTGGTATAACCGGGCATATATCAAGTATTGGTATAACCGGGCATATATCAAGTATTGGTATAACCGGGCATATATCAAGTATTGGTATAACAAAAAAAAAACTAAATTTAAACGAACTGCAAAAACAAACATTATATTATTAAACGCAGTAATCCACGCATTTTTATTTGAGTTACGATTAATAACTATGATATAAGTAATAGGTCACAATATTCTTATTAGATTGCACTTAAATATCTTAAGTCGCTACAAATTTATCCAACAAATATACATATATTATGAAATAATTTGCGCATAGTTTATATAATATACATCTTTTTACAAATAGAGGAAACTAGCTTTATACAGACAAGGCGTATGCGAAATTTTATGAACATCGGTCGAGTAGTTTAAGCCTGAAAGCGTTACAAACTTACATTCGCATTTATAGTATTAGATACGATTGTATTTTTATATTATTTGTATATATTTTGATCAAAGAATATTCTTTAAAACTGTCAACACTTCAGATTTTAACGTACTAGGAATTGATTCCTTTTGCGATGAACTTTACTAAAATTTAAAACCGGCCAAGTGCAAGTCGGACTCGCGCACGAAGAGTTCCGTACCATTATCTATAAAAACGGCAAAAATATCATGTATGTTGTGTGGGAGACTTACGTATTGTTTTATTCTGTTTTTAGTATTTGTTGTTATAACGGCAACAGAAATACATCATCTGTGAAAATTTCAACTGACTAACTATCACGGTTCATGAGATACAGCCTGGTGACAGACGGACAGACAGACGGACGGACAGCGAAATCCAAGCAATAGGGTCCTGTTTTAGGGTACGGAACCCTAAAAAACGGACACAAAAATTACCCAGACTCGCAACAATTTTCAGTTACTTGTGAATCAATTATACATCAGCGTTTAAAATTACGTATTTATTTGTTTAATTCTTATCAATTGATCATTATCGTTCCTACAGAAACTTTCTTATTGTTGTGACTTCCTTCTTTAGTATAAAAATTCTGTTATCTTAAAAACATTTCCTTCGTAACCTACTTATGCGATTCAAAACATACACGCATGATTGATGACATAATCCTTAATTAACAGTAATTAGAGTACAACGTGATGCCGATGTTACTATGACGTGTATGATAACAATAAAGAAGTGATAATTAAACAAAAAAATCGGTAACTTCTACAAATATAGATAACTAGCTGACCCGCGCGACGTCGTCTGCTTCATATAAGATAATTTTCCCCGTTTTTGCAACCTTTTTCATTTATGTCCTGCTCCTATTGGTCGTAGCGTGATGTTATATAGCCTGTATATAGCCTTCCTCGATAAATGGACTACATTTTTTAAATCGGTTGCGCTGTTTTTTATTTAAATCCTTACAAACAAACAAAAAATCAAATCTTTCCGCTTTATAATATAAGTATAGATACTTAAATATGCCCGGGTCTGGCAAAATGTTATTATTCGCATTACTGCTGTGCCACCGAGGATATCAATCCATGAAATCGTGTTGAGTTTCTCTTTACAACCATTATTTTATAATTTATTTATAATGGTTTGACGTAATGTACGCGAATGACCTTACAAACGCAATCCTATACAAATAAAATTATTAAAGTAAACAAAAATGCAATCAGTTTAAAGATTATTATTATCTTAATAACTTGAGTCGTAAAAATAGTATCCAAGTAACCTATTTTTAAAATAAGACGAGAATATAAATGTAATCTTTGAAGACTGCACTGTTAGGATTATCAGATTATACTTATTTATTCGTGGCTGTAAAAGGTATTTTAAAATTTTTAGGGATTTTATGTGGATTTAGATAATGTCTTACATAATCCCTTGTCTTGATGAATAGCCGCGTCCACACTAGACGCTCCGCTCGCACGAATGCTACGAGTGAACATCGAACGGAAAAACACATTGTTGTAATTATTGTTCTAAGAGCGCGCTCTTGAGAGGCAGTGCCTCGGGATGACTTTATTATTCACTAACTCATAAACTTCTTTTAATCTTGGGTCTTTTAAGCGGGGCATCGAAAAACGCCTTCTCAGGCTGCCAAAGTGGGGACCTCAACATCGCTTCAGTTGCTATGAGGATGGTATGGAGGCCATTGCTCTTGGACTACATGATCGCTTACCATTAGGCGGAGAATGGTCATAAAGAGCAAAAAAAAAAACAGTGACAAAACTTAGTGACCTAACTAAATAAGCTATTTTTGGCTTTGATTTTGATGTGTGGGCTCATGTAATTTTAGCTAAAGAGCCATACATATGCTTAATACTGACTGAGCATTATTCATGAGAAGCGCGCGGGCGAATACTGCTTACGTGGACGTGGCTTAAAACGGCGTAAATATAACTTTAGTAAACATTAGTGAAAGCATTATTACACAATGTAATTTACTGTAAGAAAAGTAATGATAAATTGTTGTATCGCAGCTACACTTGCAAACAAATTATCCCTGTTTAAAAACCCCTTACTTAATTATAAACAACAGATAGCTGACTCGACAGACGTTGTCCTGTCTTAGACGAACTGTCAAACTCGAGAGGTTGAAATAGTCGTTAAGTTTTCTGAAATTATATAATTTTCTGCCCAATTCTTTTAACATTTCTTTCCGTAAGAACTTTTTACAATGTATAAGTAAACTTGAAAAAAGATGAATGGAATCGGTAAAGTCGTTCTCAAGTTATGACGTGACCAAGGGAAACAGCAATTCATTTTTTATATACAGATATATGATTGAATAGTGTTAAACCTTAAAATGATTTAAATATTTTTCTAAAGTAATGTACAAGTTACTTCCACTATAGTCACGTCATAATTGGTATTTTATTTCTAGTAATGTTTGACCGAGTTGCGACAGATTAAATACATTGATTTGGCTTTTATCTAAAATATCTGTAATTAATGTGATCAGACTCTTTATCAAATACTATCAAGGGTATCAAAAACATTGATATTATAACGCCAATTAATGCATTTTAGTTAAATACCTCCAGATGTAGATTACAGACGGTATTATCCAAGTGAGAAGGTCATATATTATACAAACTCAATAAGAAAATTGAAGCAAACCATCGCATCTTCTGTATCATGTAGCATGTCGGATAGTCTTTTAAATTTCACCAATAATGCGTCGGATTCTTCGGTTTATTTTGAATTTATTTAATGCTGGCGTAAATATTTATTATGTTGGTTTATTTTTTTTCTTGTCATGTTTTAAGTGTGCCCTTTTTGTGTCCAAAAATAAATTTTTGTTCTTTATTTCAATATTACTATCATTTTCGTTTCTATTAGAAACTTCCTAAGCTCTTCAATCCATCAACTCATTTATTTATTTGCCCGCTAATACGATTCTGTTAATTTAAAACCAGTAGTCTTCGTTCCCTTATGCTGGTAGGGACTATGTAACCGGTTGAGTCGCAGCGGTACACCGGTGGCCAAACACTATAGGTATACAGGTATACTTTGAATAACAGGCATAATAAATTATGCCTGTTATTCAAAGACTTTACTTCTGCTTGCTACGGATTTTATCGTTTAATTCGTATAAAGTAGTTTAATTTCAATGTTAAGCATTCGCGTAAACGTAAGATAATTCTTGACAGATTAACTGCGCAAGATCGCGCTTGAACCTCTACTGTTAAGCATAACCATGCTTCATGTTACCAAGAATAACAAATACAAAAATTATCAAAAATGGAACCAACTTTAATTATACAACAACAAGACAAGTAATAAAAATAAAGATTAAAAAACTATAACCCGACTACGTAAAAAAGGGGTCTAAAAAGAATTATTTTCTTGTTTCGTCCTTTTTAGACCCCTTTTTTACGTAGTCGGTTTATAGTTTTTTAATTTGGTACATTTTCGTAAAATTGATGTAGCCTATGTCACCCGGGCCATTATTACGAATCTATTGACACCTAATTCATTATAAAATCGTTTCAGTAGTTTAGGCGCTACGGTGGAATGTACAAACATACATACACAGACTGCCAAAATCATTACCCTTCCTTTTGGCTTCGCCGTAGTCGGGTAAAAATGAGAACATCATCAATGTAGTCGAAGTCACCCAAATACGCATTATTAAAGATAACTCAACTACTGGTCAGATCTTACTCAAGTCGAAATAGCGGTTATTTAAGCTGGAGCTTCCTATGTGAGGCACCAGCTTAAATAAAAGGAACATAATCAAAATCGGTTTACCTAGAAAAAAAATCTGACATACACACATAACGGAAAAAAAAAACGATTTGATGAAATGATATATCCTTTCTATCTCCTTTTTTTGAAGTCGGTTAGAAAGGGGTGGAAATACAGTCAGAGGCTGTATTTCCACCACCTTAGTAAGATATAAACCATGTCCTTATCCTATATAGGTCAACAGACGTCTAGGCCATGACGTAAAATTCCTTCGTAATAGGAAAGCCCGTCTGAATTCCTTTGACGTTAGATTAAATATTTGGTCGCATAAACGTTTTGCGATAAATCTTATCAAATCTCAACACTGAGGGACATACATCATCATTCATCATCTTTCTTGACGTAGCTATGATAGAGCTTGAGTGCCATTTCAATCCGTCCTACCAACGGGTTAACATGTACATTGTTACAATAACTTTATTATATAAGTATATTATGTAATACATACAAAATACTGACATGAAAAGTCAATAAACATTATTTACATATTTACATATCTATTTAATTACATAGACTAGACAAAAAACAAATATTTTATATGATATTTTTGAGGTTAGAAAAGTGAATTGATTTTTGGTGCGTTCATTAAGTGATATTAAATATAAGTAGTAAGTGCGTCGTTTACATAAATTATGCGAAAACACGTGTATCACAATCAAATAATCCTATCGTAAATATATTAAAAGAAATTGCATCAATCATTCAATAATCAGGTTATGCAATAAACAGAGCGCCTCGTTTAACGATCCCGTATCATTTCAGCGACGACATTTTCTTCTAGTGCGGTGATATTATCAGTATTAATGGACAAAATAGTGATTTATAAATTAAGTGTTTGAGGCAAAGTGGACGATGGTAGTGATTATGTCAGTGAGGTGACGAGACGCGCGGCCGTTAGGCTGTGGTGATTGAACTACGAAAACATTCCCCTACTAAAAATTTTATCCCAGGGCCCAGTGGATAACAGCAAGGATATCTGCAAAATGACCAAGGGCCCTCGGAAAGTGAAGCTAGTCATTGTAGTCAACAATAAGAAAGAGTAAGTACTTTTTTGTATCATTTTTATATTTATGCATCGCCAGAATGTCGTGTACCTTATGTGATTGGCTATGAAACGCCAGGTCCGAGTCCTGGAGTGGTGTTACAAAGGTTTTATGCAAGCTTATATCCGCTTGTAAATCCTGTGATTTGAACTGTGTGTTAAAATGTCAGTCAGTCATTCAAACTATTTTCTTATATACCTATATCTACGTATATAACTCGTTTGTGCAGCAGGCGTGAGTGCGACTGCTATGCATGGCCTTGGGTTCGATTTTCAGGACGAGCAAGATGTTTTTGGAATTTTCTGTGATGAACATTTTTGTAGTAGCGCAGTCTGAAATGTGTTTAGTAGACGGCAAAAGAGTCGCCTACCACTGTATGGGACCGAAAACCTTACTAAGCGAAACGTGTATGTAATAGATATCTGCCTGCCCCTTAGGGTATACCGGCGTGAGACTGTGTATGTATGTAGATTAAAAGAACATTTGATCTTTAATTTAATTTGGTCTCTTTTACATGGATAAACATTTAGGAATATAGGCGTGAAGCGACTGCCTACTGAATCCTATTTAGTTTATAAAATTTCTCTTATCTATAGTATAGCCTTGTTGCAGTTATATCATAGTATAGATACATCTATACAAATAAATAAAATGGAAGTGTCTATAATATTGTTTTCTGTTTACGCGAATATTATTCATTGAAATTAAACTACTATATACGGATTTTATCGCCGTCGTAACGTCGGGGAAAGTGTAAATTTAAATTAAATCTAAATAGTTTTAATTATAATTTAATAAGCTTAAAAATTAGTAAAGTTTAATAGTAGTAGTAGTGTAACAAGTTTCAAAATTATGTAATAAAATTGAAGTGTCTGTTTGTAATGTCGATATAACAGCTTTTTACTAAATGCATATGAAAGTATATACGGTACTTATCTATGGATAAGTACCGTATATACTTTCATACTTCAACTAAGAAGAGCTTTTTGTCTAACTTTCTGTTTGTTTCGGCTAATCTCTGAAACGGCTAGGCCGATTTTGACGGGACTTTCACTAACAGATAGCTGATATTATAAGAAGTAACTTGGGCTACTTTTTTAGTTATATTCTTGCGGGCGAAATCGCGGGTTACATCTAGTCTAGTAATAAATAAAGCAAGCTATCAATTGCTAGTAGAAGTAGTTTATGTAATAGAGCACTCTTTCAATTATAGTCTTACAGAATCTAATTGCTAGAGGACTTTACTTACACGTGTCATTGATAATAATGAAGTGACGTCCATGTTGTTCCATCTTTTCTTTAATTTTACGTGCATACCGTACACCAAAGATCATTGAAGGCATGCTAGTGATAAATTGAGTATAATTAACTATTTTATAATCTGCATTGAGTGTCTCCAGAGGTCTTTAAAAATGTACCTTGAATGACCTTTAGTCCATATACAAACCTATTTGCCCATTATCTTTTAGAATTAAGATATTATCTTTATATAGATTACATAGATTCATGCCTGTTTCCCAGAGCGGTAGGCAGAGACTAAGGATTTCCATGTGCTACGATCCTGACACACTTCTCTGGCTTCATTCACTTTCATCATATTCCTCATGTACACGCCCGTCGTCGGTTCAAGGTGCTCTTAACCTGAACTTTGTCCAAAAAGTTTTTATATATATGTATATATATATATAGATAATACTGTCATGTTCCAATCAATTCCTTTTTCTTTTACTTAATTTAACTATCATAGTGACGATTAACAAGATAGCACGGTTGGCCTCGTCCACAAATGGTTGTTTCGAGTCTGGGTGTTTGTTGTTTGAATGTTTGTAATGTAAAGAAGACACAGGCATTATTCCTAGTGTGGCAGTTGATTTTTTTTAACATTAAAAAACAAAGTCCAAGTTCGTTCAGTTTAAGTGCTGTTTTTTTGATATCCAACAAACAAATTTAACGAATCCAATAAAATAAATAATTACAAAGCCATTTATTAACCTTGAAGTGTGTCAGGATCTTAGCAAATGGAAATCCGTAGTCTCTGCCTACCCCTCTGGGAAACAGGCGTGAATCTATGTATGTAACCTTCTCATAGTGTTTATATAGAAATATAAAAACCGTCTTAATTTTGAGGGAGGAAACTGGGGAGTATCCATCTGAGCTGCAGTTATCTCTTTTGCACATTGATATTTCGTTTGGGCCCAGCGCGACAGCTATACATACATCTATTAAATACTTTTTATTTAAATAAAGAAGCCAAGTAGTTCGTCATTACTTATTACCAATTAGCTATTATAAAAGCCTAAGGTGGAGATTTATATGAACTTACGGCCGTTGCCCCAAGCCCAACCTTACTATAATCATATAACATTGTTATAACTATATTTAAACATCTTACTGTCTTCATAACTTCATCTGCAACTATTAATTAAAATAAACTGTGTTATAACAAGTTTACAAACACCCAGGTACTACATACAGCTTGAATGAAAACTATGAATGAACAGCCGCGGTCGATTATATGCAAATGCTATCGGAAAATCATCTTAATTGTCCACGATAATAGGTGGAGAATTGCTTGCATCCGGCGTGGTGATGGACGCCAAGGATGACCGGTTACTCCTCGTTCATTTAATTATTCAGTTTTTGTAATTAAACATACTAATGTAATAGTTACTTGTTAACGTGAAGAATAGTTAATGACTTAGACAACGTTTTGATGTCGTTATACTAGGTTTATTGGTACAATCGCTTAAGACTGCGCCGAGCGTAAGACGGATAATGACAGAGCTCGTGCGGCGCACAGTCAAATAGGCGCGCGGCCGTCATAGTAAAATTGTATGGAGGATTTGAGGTGCTTTTTTGATAAATATGTATCTTTATTGTCAACCAATAATCTAAATATTTAGGACGGACAAATTGTAATATAAGTATTTATGTTTTATTTAAGCTGTAAAATAGGATAGATTATTACTGTAATAATCTAAAAATCACGTAACCTTACGTTTTTGCATATTTTTGCAAATTTACGTAATTTTGTAGGTTGTAATATTAATTATTTTAAGTTATTTACACGGAGTAATTGTAAACACATTCATTGTTATGGTAAATGTATATTTTATATTTGTATTAAACAAAAAGTGTTGATTTTATTCACTTAACTGTGACCGCCTGTTTTGGCACATTTCGCTCGGCGCAGTCATAAGTTTATGCGTATAGTCTGTAGTGGTACCATTACGTATGCTCTAATGATTTATTGTTACTAATTTTCATTCGAATCATAATTAAATTCCGAACTTGATTCGCTGAAGACAGTCATGGTTAATAAATTTGGGTTGTGGTCGGTCTCGACGATGTTTCGGTTGGTCTCAGATGACAATTTTTTTTAAATTACTTAATCTGTAATATACTATTGTTATTATATTTCAATTAGCTTGAGCTTTGGTAATCTTATCCAGGACATACAAGTGAAATTGAAGATGAATTTCCGCTTAATGTGCTTTTAGATATACCATATCGGGTTTGCCTTAACCCAAAGCCCTAAACACAGCAGATTCTTGCGTCAGAATATTCTGACGGCTAATGAAACTAAGCTCAGTCAGAGACTGCACTCGGCTTGTAAAACTGTAGACGAGATTTCTTCATAACTTAAAACTTAAGCTTTAAGTAGGAAAACAGGCTTACAGTTTCTGAAAGACATCAAGACGCATTTCAATTTGAATCCTCCATCAATTTGATTTTTGTCGTTACTTAGCCTTTCAAAAACTCTTAAATCATTTAAAAATGCAATCTTACTTACAAAATCTCTGTGTTGCGAAGGATTAAAAGTCGACAGATATAAATCACACCCAAACCCTATACACCTATCCGTGGATTGAGTTTTTTGTTTGTGATTGCGTTACTCATCGCATTGTGATTAGCAAAATGACTATTAAAACTACTGTACTACACATGAAGTCAAACGCATAACTAATAGCCGATCGGAATCCAATGGAAAATTTATTGCACATAAGTATTTTATGTGCGCGTTATGCTGTTATGAGGGCACTATGTGTGTCTAGGCTCACTCATGGTCATTGACCATAAGTGGATCGATTCAAATGAGAAAAAAAATGATCGAGTTCTTGTTTTTTGTCGCATTTGTTACTAATGGTGTATAGGCTTACATTTAGATCAAACATAGTCTTAGTCCTCCGTCGCGCAGCGGTAGCGAATGCGACTGCTGTCATGTCAGAGGTCTCGTGTTCGAATCCCGGGTCGCGCCAACCAACAATTATTGGGTTTTTCAGTTAAGAAATCTCACCAGCAGCCCCGAGTTAGGAAGTTGGCGGTGTACGACACCGTCGTGCCTCGGAAAGCACGTAAAGCCGTTGGTCTAGCGCCTGATCTCTCTCCGGTCGTGTCGGATTACCGTCCCATCGGATCATGAGAGTTCAGGAACAGAGAGTGCACTTGTGTTCGCGCACACACTTGTGCACTATAATATGTCCTGCGTAGTTGGCCAGTCTCCGTTAAGACTGGCCGCCGTGGCCGAAATTCGGTCTGGAGAACATTATTATTATTAGTCTTAGGTTTATATCCCTGAAGAGATAGATATAGGTGTATTAGACCTACATTTTCTCAGCTATGGTTTTAGGTCACACGTAATGGTAAGTAAGCCAATGGCCGTCTACTGGACATAGTACCACATGGGACAAAGCTTTGTGTGATCCACAAATGGTTGTCCCGAGTCTGGGTGTTCTCTGTGTCCGTTATTTGAATGTCTGTAAAGTCTCCCGCGACACAGGATTTATTGCTAGTGCGCGAGTTGTCTTTTTAAAACAATAGACAAACACTTTGCCTTACTCGGAAATCGAACCAGCAACCCAATGCACAGCGGTCGTATTTACTACCGTTGCGACACTGAGCCAATTTAATCATTGGAAATCTGTTATCTATAAGGATAAAGATATTAAATATTACCTGTAGGTCTAATGACTTGTAATTCTCCAACTGATCGGCTTGATATAGGTTCGAATCTTGTCGTGATAAGATTCGTGTATCAATTGAAATCGTGGTTTAAGTATTCGCCTCACCACTGCATCTACGCCGAGTATAGTGGGTTTGAAACCCACATCATCATCATCGCAGCCGAAAGACGTCTACTGCTGGACATAGGCCTCCAACAAGGTTTTCTACAAAGACCGGTCTTGGGCCACCCACGAAAATAAATATATCTTGAATCCCACGCGGGACAAAATTTGTTTGATCCACAAATGGTTGTGCTGAGTCTAGGTATTCTTTGCGTCCATTATTAAAATGTTTGTAAAGTCCCGACACAGGAATTATTTCTAGTGCGTTAGTTGCCATTGTTAAAAGAAGAAATAAGAAATATGTTGTGTATTCATTTTGAGGTGCATGCAAGTTTTCTCAGAACAAATCCAGCCCTTTTGCATACATGTGCATCTATCAAACCGGAGCTAATGATTGGTCTAAACGCGGAAGCGGCAGCGTCACGCCAGAGCGCTTAGCACTCTCACGCGATGGCCGGTGTCCTTGACATGAGGAAGACCGTCATTTGCACGTCAAGGTCACACCGTGAGAGCCACGGTTTTAGCGTAAATTGTCATGGCACGCGCTGAAAATTGCGACTAATTGCATGCGTATTTTCGCACTTGCTGTTCCTTCTTATAAGTTTTATAACGCGCTATTCTGTTCTAGCATGCAACTTATTTATTAATTTAAATTGATAAATACTTGATCTTGTTACATACAGCCTGTTATATATTACGAGTAAAAATTCGCCAAGAAGCGCGATTCAAATGCAAACATGGCCGAAATCAAAACTTTTTCTTTAAGTTATCTTATCTTATCTTATCTTATATCGGGGGCCAATCAGTGTAGACCGGCGACACTTCGACCCAGTGGAATCTTTTGTGTCGGCCCCGTGATCTATCCCTGAGCTATCTCCCTATGTATGTACTGCATCAGTCCCTCCACTTCAGAGGGAGAAGCCTGAAGTCTTCAGGGTTCGGATATGCCAATCCCATCAGACCCATCCTTAGTCCAGGAAACGCGTCACATTCGCACACACACATTTCTTAAAGTTAGTAACGTACTACTTTTTTTAAGGACAGCACTAGTTATAAATCCTTTGTCGTGGTGAACCTTACAAATATTTAAACAGCGGACACAAGCCCCTAGAATCTGAAGAACTACATATTTGTGGATCATAAATTTGTCCCATGTTTCAAGAATACTCTGCGTACTGGCAATCGCGAGGCGGTCACATAGACTAATAGTTGTTTGACATAGGCCATCCGTGCATTATTTAGTAGATCCTGAAGGCTTACGAGCTAAGGCTTAGTAGGCTAGGCTCGCCTAGCCTAGCCTAGTATATCGATTGCTTAAATGCTGCCGCACACTGGGCTATTAGCGACGCCACAGTACACACTGTGCGTTCGGCCACTTCTGAGCCGTCCGTAATATGTATTTATGAACATCGAAGTGTAAGTGAATTAAGTCGCTGAATTTACATTTAGGTCAGTACTAGGTTTATGCAAAGGGTTCAGCCTATAAGGAGATACCTGCAATTAATTCACGGCCACTCTTTTAAATCGCCATCCTAACTAGAATTATAAGTGCGAATGTAAGTTTACTACGCTTTTACGCCTTAACTACTCGACCGATCAGCATAAAATTTCACATAGACATTGTCGGGGGTACGGAATTGGACAAAGGGTACATTTCATCCAGAAAAAGGCTGTTTTCGAGCGAGCAAGGTCCCGGGCAGAAGGTGATTCAATTATAATTTAGGTATTTTACAACTCATATGTACCTTGTGATCTCTAATGCAGCCACTTACATTGCAATATACTTGATGTGACTCCATTGATTCGCCGATCATGCGTCTTAAGAAAATCAACATAAATCTCAATATAGGTCAGTTCTATAATATTAAAGGTTTAAATCGTTTCAATGGTTATGCCATTGAATATTGTTCATAACCTTACATCATCGTTATAAAGATTACTCTGATCAATTAAAAATCAGCCATCTTAATGAGCTGTGTCGAAAGCGCAATGTTGACGAGTTAATGTTAGTTCTGACTTGGCTGATGGTTGGTGGCTGATTGTTTGTACTGCCGAATGTTAGCTGCTTATTTAAATGTATTTTTTGTAGTGCTCGAAGGTTATATTATAGAAACATAATATATAGGTTCCGTATGTTTGTGTCCGCAAAACCCAAAAACTAGTAGGTAAATGGATTGACTTGTAATGTTTACACAATGTTGGATTGCTAATATAAGAGTGTTTTTATATATTTTTATACCGATCTTTCCTGACTGATTTAGGTACTATGTAACAGTATAGGCACAAATATTGTTACATAGTACCTAAGCCCATCATTCATCATTCTCATTATCACTGCCTGCTTTGCTGAAGAAAAACGCAGTTGCATCCAATAATTTAAACTTGTTTTGATGTTTCTTAAAGCTATTCTATGACTACATTCACCTATTTACGCTATTTCCGCTGAAATATCTTTAAACTACTTTCAGTTGTTATATTATAACGAAAATCCGTAGATACATATTTTGAGTACCTACCTAGTAATTGTATACTAAAATAAACCGTGCTGTAGATGAAACGTTTGACAACATAGGCAGAAGAGAGCTATTTAAAAAAATCTTATACAAAGTGAACCTGAAATTCTCAACCGCGTTCAATTTGCGGTAAACTATCTGCCTCCCGAGAACGTGTCTTTAATACTGTGATCGCGTGTGACTTATGATTAGTCGGCGGTCGCCTGTCGCTTATACCACACTTCAATTATGAATTAATTGTCATCACTGACTGTGGGAATCGTTCCGTTCATTCATTCGTTCATGTATTTTTGTTCATTCTGCTCTATTTGTAAAGGTGAGTGATAACTTCCAGGGCATAATTACTGTATGTATGGAGCACTTAATTCTATGTTTATCTTCTACATAGTCTCACGGCTATTTTCCCTAAAGTGGTAGGCAAAAGTGTATTTAGAAATTTGCATGTCTGAGAGATTTACTTAAAGTTCTTGAAGATGTGTGAAGTCTAACCGCACTAAGTCTGGTTTTACAGTGACATTTACTGTCTGCGCGGGTGGTAATCGCGGCCCGTACAGTACGCACGCAGATGACCAGCTCGAAACATTAAAACGAGTTTAGTGCCGCGCGATTTGCCACCTATGGAAAAAAGGCAACGACGACGGCGTATACAAGTACATCCTTATAAATGCCACTAGATTGCTGATGATGGTTGGAACGCGCGGCCGAGTTGCAGTCAGCGCGAGCCATCCGCGCGGATTGGTTTTACTATGTAACGATCCAAGACACTCAAAGCTCGTGGCCCGCGACGCTTACTAACCGCGCTGGCGAAAGCGACACTGTAAAACCAGCCTAAGCCAGCGTGGTGATTTACAGTCCCTCCTCACACCGGGAAGAGGACCGTGCCCAACAGTGGGACATTTTATAAACAGGGCTGTTAATAAATATTAAATGTAACTTATAACAAAGGAATAAGACAAAGGTCGCGACCTCGAGAAACCGTGTCATCACTTTACTAACTGAACTTCTTCTTTTCGTGTGGTTAGTGGCCAACCTGTTGTCAAGAGTTGTTCAAACCGCCCGTAGGCCTCTGGCATGGCTTAACGACTGCTGTCAATTTGACAACAACCGGGACCGACGTTTTACGTGCCCTCCGAAGCACGGAGACGCTCAGATGAAATACCACTAAGCGGTCACCCATCTATAGACTGACCGCACCCAACGTTGCTTAACCTCGCTAATCGTTTACCGATCAGTGACAGATTTGCCACTATGCTTTGCATCTGAAGCGATTACACAGATACTGTTTGTCGAAGTCCTAGGTTCTAGTTGTGCAGCAGGGACTTCTTTTGCTCTGTTATAACCTACATGTGTGTATGTGGTAGAATATTATTATTATTCTCTTTATTAGTCTTTTTTTCTAATAGTTACATTTTTAAATACAAATATAAAAACTATACAAATTTAAAAATATAAAAACTGAAATGACTCTCCGACATCGAGAACAGGGTCCAAGCTGCCGGTGGTTAGGGCCCCAGAGAGAGGAATCTCCTCACAATTATTATTATTATTATTATTATTATTATTACATTCTAGCATGAGAGAGTACCAGCGATAGCCATGTTGGAGATTGTTGGACTGACACGCAGAGATCTCGCTCTCTGAAACTACCAGTCGGATTTAAATAATTATTTTTGCATTCGATAGCTCAGTTCTTGAGGCTAAATGCTATATAACAACGAGCCTCGGTGGAACAGTAATCATAAACCACTGGGGATTTCCAATAATTGATATTTTAATTAGTAATACTTTGGAAGTTAGTCACCTTGGTGTTATAAAAACTACAGTAATTTGCAACCTATCCATAGCTATCTTCGGGCCGGTTATTACACGAGACCGTGATGCCGCGATAAATCTCATGGATATATATTTGAGTCGCACGCATATATCACGTAGTAATCACGTTAATGACGGGAAGCAGATAGTTTCCGTAACTAACTCCGTGTCATGGCGTGACACGCCATTAAACGTCATACGTCACGTATTGTGCCTACGTCATTGCCATCGCACGCTATTTACCGTAGCGTTTCATAATTTTGATGGTATTTTACCCGACTACGGCGAAGCCAAAAGGAGGGGTAGATTTTGGCAGTCTGGGTATGTATGTTTGTATGTTCCACCGTAGCGCCCAAACTACTGAGCCGATTTTAATGAATGAGGTGTCAATAGATTCGTAATAACGGCCCGGGTGACATTTAGACCCCTTTTTTACGTAGTCGGGTTATAGTTTTCAAACTTAACTTTTTTATTAGCTTGCTATTTATAAGATTTGTGTTCGATTGTTAGGATGGTTGAAGTGGTTCTCTTGCCACAGTGTGTTGGTTTGATCCTCACGCAAACGACTGAATAGCGTAGGAGTTAACTTGGTTGCTTTTCCACTGGGCCGCGTGTTGTTGGTTCTATCCCTGCCCGGGACAAAAATTGTGTGATTCACAAATGGTTGTAGGTACCAAGTGTAGTGTTTCTTGTGTCCGTCATTTTAATGTTTGTAAGTCCCCAAGTTACCTTTATACAATTAAAATCATGACTGACAAGATATAATTATATACATAGTTTGACGCCTTTGTATTTGAACAGGTAGGCAGAGATGTAATAATAAAGCATTTCTTAATAAGAGACGAGCATAATGTCGTTTAACGCGCTCATTTTTAGATTTCGTGCTGTAACTAGAATTACTTTCTGAAAAATTCAATATCATTTTGTTCGACTTTGGATACGAACACGAGACCTCATGTAATAATATAACGTCAATCCCATGATATATTATTGTGTTTGCTTATAGGTTACTGAAAATATGCAGCTTGTGGCAAAGAGTGATTAAGATATTTGTGAGATTACTGGCAATAGAAGCAGAGTCGGGATAAGGACTGGCTCGTGCCATAGTCCGCGGGACCAAAACCATTACTAGCGTTTTTTAAATGAATCATCCTACCCCTCCAGGGATATGATATATTTTACTATACAGTTACATTACGTTTTTAACGGTTTACATAGAAACCGTAAAAACACTAAATACAAAAATAGATGCACGTTAAAATTTAAAGTAATGATCCTACAGAATAATTACGCACATACAAATTACAACTAATAAAGTAACTAGTTACACCGAAAATATCTTTAGTACACGATAAAACAGCAATAATTTTCGACTAATTTACTTACTACAAAAACATAAATAATGAAACAATTGTACCTATCGTCGTGGGAAAACCAAATGAAATCAAAATTTTATTACTACAAGATACTGTCATACCATATCTTTTCAGCATTTTCTTATCTTTTATCTAACTTTTGGATTGATGATAACACAAAAAACTGATTGGTCGTAATCAATTAGTCTAAATATTTAAGCGATAGTTGCTACTGCCGTATGCGACCGTCGCGTCGCATTATCGTTTGCAACGATAGTCTGGAGACACACCTTGACAATATTGCGATTGGAGTAAATAAACAAAAATTTCTAATTTTATATATATTATATTATTTTTCTCGCTTAACCTTTATTATTCTCAAGTCACTTGGGGTCGGCTTTTCTAGTCTAACCGGATTTGACTGGATATCAGTTTTTACACGGAGCGGCTGCCACCTGACCTCCGCAACCCGAAGGCTAACGATACCCTAAGGCTAGACTAGTGTCAGGATATTAGAGGGTACTAACTTCCCAATAACGACTGCCATAGATGTTCATGGCAGCCTGGACCGACGGCTTAACGTGCTCTCCGAGGCACGGAGCAGGCGATAATTGTCAATCAATACGCGGGTGCGCGACGTGGGTTCGAACCCGAGACCCTCTGCATTGCAGTCTGTTGGTCTCCCCACTGAGCTATCACTGCTGCTTGCTGCTATAATATATATTATATTATATTTTAATTTTATTAATATTATCAAGATTAAAAATCTTTGTTTGACATGCAAATTACTAGTTTCCTTAATAACCTAATCTAAGTACTTGTGCGAGGAGTGATACAGCTCTGGGAGGGTCGCTGATGTAGTTTTAGTTTTAGACAGCCACCCACCATCCTTGGCAGAGAGTTGGGACGCCGTGGTAAGTTTAGTCGGTAAGATCCGGGACTTTCCATCTTTCCCCAGGTGAGCCCAACATACCCTCTCCCCATATGATGATGCGTAAATGGCATTACCAAAAGTTAAAATTAAAGTATAAAGGTGTAGTGAGAAGTGGTGAGGTATTTTAAATTGACTTTTAAGAGGTACAATGATTTATTTGGTCTGCCATCTTTAAATTAGTATTAATTAAATTCATTATAAGTTTTTTGATAGTTGCTTTCTTTCTCTGTGTTTTATAATTCGGTGAGGTAAATTGTTTTTTGAAATTTAACTTTTATCCGATATCATAACCAGCCTACCAAAAAGTACAAACAAGAAGATTTGATTACAACTTAATTCATACAAAAACCGACTTTCTCCCCAAGTCAACTTATTGAGTCGCAGCAGCACACTAGCGGCTAGACACAATAGGTTTTTAATTATATCTGGTACTAGAGTTTAGCCGCCCCATCGCTCGCGTAAATGTAGACTAGGAAGTTAGGTAAGCAACAGTACGTTTTTCTGGGTAAAGGTACCCTATGTCTTTTTCTGTACCCCTGACAACGTGTATGCGAAGTTTAATGATGGTCGGTCGAGTAGTCAGGGTGTAAAAGCGTAACAAACAAACTCACATTCGCATTTATAATATTAATTAGGATTCTAAGCCTAGACAGTTTAAATTACATGAACAGTGAACTGAAAACGTGGATGTTTTAAGTGTATTAAACGTTACTTAGCAACAATACTGTCGGGCTGAGATATTCTGCAGTAACGTCACAACCTTGCCGGCTGGACCCGTTAACGTGGACATCACGCACGTTTATGAGATACACAAACATTGTCACTGTGTGTATGTATGTCACTACTGCCGTAACAACCAAGCCGGTGAAGGTTTTAACATTCAAATTATCAGATACAAATCTTTGTCTGGTGACGCAGCGGGAGGGTTTGCGACTGTTGTGCTTGAGGTAGGTTTGAGGCCAGGATTGTGCAAAGTGGAATTAGGTTTTTATGAAGATAATAATAATAATAATATAATAATATTCTATCACATACACACAACACCATCTAGCCCAAACTAACCAGAGCTTGTACTACGGGTACTACACAATGGATAAACATACATATTATATACTATTTTGTAAATACATAGGTACATATTATACACAGAAACACCCAGACTAAGACAAACATTCATGTTCATGCACACAAATGTTTGACTTGTGCGGGAATCGAACCCGCGACCTCAGGCGTGACAGTCGGTTACACTAACCACTACGCCATCGAGGCCGACAAACAATAATCTCTCAATAACCGCATTGAGTCTAGAAATGTGCCTGATAGACGAGAATAACGCCGGACCTACAGTGATAGCTCACGTCTGATATCAACATTTCGCCAGCTCTGTAATATTAGGTCCCATGAACCAATAGGAGATAGAAATTTTGCTGTCAACCAAACACAGTTCAAGACTGTGGCGCTCATAGCCAGTTGCATTCACTGATCGGTTAACGATTAGCGAGGTTAAGCAACGTTGGGTACGGTCAGTCTATAGATGGGTGACCGCTTATTAGTATTTCATCTGAGCGTCTCCGTGCTTTGGAGGGCACGTAAAAAGTCGATCCCGGTTGTTGTCAAATTGACAGCAGTCGTTAAGCCATGTCAGAGGCCTACGGGCGGCTTGAACAATTCTTGACAACAGGTTGACCACTAACCACATGAAAAGAAGAAAGAAGAAGTTCTGCTGCTTCCGTGATGCTGCTGAGAGTTGCTTGACAGAAAAGCCCAACAAAGCTTTACCTGACTTAGAGATCAAACCTAAAGAATCTGATCTCATGCACAGCAGTCGCAATCAAACCACACCAAAAACTTTCATATTTTGTTATTCACAACACTTAAAAAGCGATGAGCAAATAATCCACCAACACGTGACCAAAACATGGCATAGTCCTTGTATTACGCATATAAATCCGCAACACCGCGCAAAAATACTAACTACAAAAAGAATTCGCGCATGCCCATTGACAATTCAGCGCGCGCGCAGTTTCGCGATACTCGTGCGCGTCCTAAATATATTATTAATTGTCGAAATGTCGGGCCGTGCGGGGTCAGCCGGATCATTTAAACAAACTAATTAATGTATTATAGTACTAGTAATGTTGGACCACAATGGCGTGCAGAATTGATAGCAATTTGTTGCCAGAATTATTCTCACAATGAGCACTTTTAAATGTCGTTCGCGTCTCTCTGTGTTTTAAACTGTAGTAAAACATTCGCTATGTTTATAAACTGAAGTGCTATTCTGCTAACTCTTCTTCAATTCGATTGTCCTTTTGAAATTCATTATAGGAACCAACTCTTTTTTAGTCCCGCAGTAGGAACAATTCCTGTGTTGGGACTTTACCAAAATTCAAACAACTGACGCAAAAAGCACCCTGACTCGGAACAAAATTTTTTTTTATATCACTACGTTGGGAAACAATTATACGGCCCACCTGGTCACCGTAGCCTATGGACGCCTGCAACACCAGAGGCATCAGTTGCGCGTTGCCTACTCTTTACGATAGGAAGTGGGAAGGAGAAGGAGCGGAAAGGGGGAAAGAGGGTGATTGGGCCTGCGGCACTCTCAAAAGATCACACAAATTTTTGTCCTGTGTAGGGATTTCAAAGGCGCGATGGTGAGGTGTCTTGTTAAGATCAATCTCCCTAACTTCTTAACCTCTAGTTTAGGGTTCAAGACCTATGTAATGTAGTGGAAGACTTCAGAAATGTACAAAGGCTTTACAAAAGTACAGTTGACTTTACAAGCGTACAATTATTATTACACGTCATGAACGAAACAGAGAGGTATGCCAGGATCGTAACAAGTTAAAATCTTTCGTTTCTGCCACCCCTCTGAGAAACAAACGTGATTATATACCTATATATGTATGTATGAAATTGAAACATCAACAACGTAGCTACAAGCTTAGCTTTTAAATAATCACCTGCGAATTAGGGCCGCTAACGTTTTATTATGTAATAACCGTTTACCTACATTATATACACGCTATGTACTAACATATCTATACTAATATTATAAAGCTGAAGAGTTTGTTTGTTTGAACGCGCTAATCTCAGGTATTACTGGCTTGAATTAAAAAAATCTTTTAGTGTTGGATAGTCTATTTGTCGGGGAAGGCTATAGGCTATATAACATCACGCTACGACCCATGGGGGCGGCGCAGTAACCATAAACGCGGGTGAAACCGCAGGCATACCTAGTCTGTAATAAATCTGTTTGTATGTTTTTGTTATATACATACATTTATAGTCACTGCCTATAACCCCGAGGGATTAGGTTGTGGTGATTTCTACCCACATTTCAGCAGAAATGGGTTTAGGTACCATGTAGTAGGTGGAGCGAGCCTATCTATATTCATATGGTTAATACATAATAATCAATCAATCAATCATCGATTATTATCGATGGTTCGAATAGTACTCAATAATTATCAAAGTATCGAATAATTGTCAATGTTTCGAATAATTGACAATGTTTCGAATAATTATCAATGTTTCGAATAATTATCAATATTTCGAATAATTACAAATGTTTTGAATAGTCATCAATGTTTTAAGTAATTATAAATGTTTCGAACACTTGTCAATGTATCGAATAATTCGAATATCTCAAAAATTAGAATGAATCGAACAATTAATCGATTCGCCCGCATCGTTACTATGCATTAATTAATTACAATTTCGAAGGCAAGCGAACCGGCGATACGCAGCTACCTTACTTGACGGCCACTCGTAAGTACACTGGTATAATTTGCCCGTATCATATCCAGTATACACACATGCACACACATACGCACACACGCACGCACATACATAAAACAGTCGGCAACGCGTCAACCTTGACCGTTAATTCTCTCAATATCAACACAACTGCCATACGAACGACAATTTTGACCCCTATCATAAATTTATCATTGATTCGTGTTCTCTGTTTAATCAATCTAAATATTGGTGATAGATAGAGACGGAAGATTTTAGGTTGTTGTTCTTGTCTCATGGATGGAAGATGACTAATTGTTGTCCGTTAAGCTGCGAGAGATTCTCTTAATCTGACTTTGAGTTTCAAAACACAGATTAAGCGAATCTACGCAGGTAGTAAAAAGAAACAAAAATAAGAAAAAATACGCATGCGCTCCTTTAACTAATTCTCTTTATGCTATTTACTGATTTTCCTGACTTGGAAATCGATCCCGGCAATGGTACCTATTATTCTATTCTTTTGTAAATACAGAAGACTCCCGCTCTAGGAATGATTCCTGTATCACTTTACAAACATTTAAAACAGAAAAACAAACACAAAAGTTCCCAGACACGGAACAATCATTTGTAGATGACAAGCGTTTGTCCCGTGTGGGATTCGAACATTCGGCGTGTTGGCAATGATATCTACCACTTAAACCATTACTCTATCCATATAGTCAAATCCTAACTAATATTATAAATGCGAATGTAAGTTTGTTTGTTACGCTTTCACGCCTTAACTACTCGACCGATCATCATTATATGTATACACGTTGTGACACGTACAAAACAAGTGAGAAACGGCAATGAATTGCCTTAAAACTGAGTTCGAACACAAGGTCACGTGGTATCACGTGACCTTGTGTTCGAACTCAGTTTTAAGGTCAGAGGTCAAAGGTCATAGTCATTTTGAGGGGTGTATCGACTATGCTGAGTCGAATGGCGTTGACCGCGAGTCTCTAGCTCTTACGGTTCTTTAGTTGAAATTTGTATAACAGAAAGACAGACGGACAAAGTTGTTGTATAAGAGCTTTTTCGAACTCTTAAAGGACATAAGGTCATCTAGAATCAGGACCGTTCCCAAGGGATAGAAAATTATCATAACCTACATTTACGCATTTACGAAGCAAAATCTAGTTATTCATAATTTCATAGTTTATAACATCTTATCTTTTGCCTAGATCAACTTACTGTTCCCAAACGAGTGAACCAACGGGCTGAAGCTAGTGTAATCTGTATTGAAGCTATAGTAATACATAATTTAAGTAATTAGGTATGCAAGACTAGACACGCAATGCCCAGAACTGATCTCTTGTAATGAAACTGACACTAATAGTCCATCATCACGCTATACTGAAAACCCTTTGGAGGACGTCTCCTAAATTACATACAACAACTTTGTCATTGCATATTATTTTTATATGATATTTTTATATATAAATATATAGCAGTATGGTGTACTGGTTAAAGTGGTTGCCTAGCCATTGTCGCTACGTCGAGTGTTGTGGGCTCGACCCCTACAAAAATCTGTGTGATCCACAAATAGTTGTTGCGATTTTTGGTATTCTCTGTCATTGTTTGAATGTTTATAATGTTTTCCGGGACACAGGATATATTTCAAGCGCGGCAGATACATATATTATAAAGTAAAGCAAAAATCAAGATAAACATTTCTGTATGCGACTGCTGTTTATGAGAGGTTCAAATAAATTCTGGGTCGGTCCAACAAAAGTTATTGAGTTTTTCTGGCAAGAGATTCTCAGTAGTAACCCGGGGTTAGGCAGTTGGCGGTGTTACACACCCGTGTGCCTCGAAAATCACGTAAAGCCGTTGATCCTGCACCTGATCTTTCCGGTCATGTCGGATTGCCGTCCCACCAGATTATGAGAGTTTGAAAACTGAGAGTGCATTTTTGTTTTCGTACAGATTCCACACTACAATATCTCCTGCGCAGATAGCCATATTAGGATTGGCTACGAATTTTGGTCGAAATTGCTCGAAATTTGGTCATAAAAACTTTCAATTATTTGCGTCATTTGGGATTCGAAGCCACAACCCTCAGCGTGGAACGACGTAGCGACCGCATCATCCGTCTTAAATTCTATTAAATCCTCGATTTGACATTGTAGTCTAACAATACATGGTTACGCAAAGTGCAGACTATTCAAACACTTAGCATGCGCCGCGCTTTCATATTAAATGCAAATAAAACCATTCCCAGCATGAATAGGACATTTCTAATACTTGTTTGTCAATTCAGAGCTCAGCACACGCGTTTTGACATTATACGACACGACTTCAACTAACAATGACTAGTGTATATTTGTACACAGGAGGCGAATTGATTAACTCGCTTCGTAATTTTGCTAGCATCGCTAGTTTCGCCAAATGCAAGATGCCGTTTTTTCTTGTATAGCTAAGATGATGAACAAGCGTAGATACTATCATGATTCTGAATATCTCATTGGATTTTAAGTTTTATCTACAGAATACTCTTTGGATGTGGGTGGTGTCGGAGTGGGTTTTGCTCTGTAGAAAAGACTTTTTGCGCATCAGAACTGAAGTATTAAGAGACAGATTACATAGATAAATTAAAATTTAAACAGGGTCTCCTCCCTTTTAACCTCTCATTTGTGAATATCCAAATAATTGAAAAGCTATTGTGTCTTACCGCCGGAGTGCCGTTGTTATTCAATAGGATAAATTTGGCACAAACAAAAAGAAGAATCACCACTATACATTTAGTTTTAATAAGTTTATAAGTAAAAGCTTTGATTAGTCAACACTTTGTATTGTAAGAGTCGTATCGTGTGATATAAGGGTGTGCAATGTCACGGCGTTGTCGTTTAGTATGCGTAGGCGCACCTCCAGACGTGTCACTCTCCGACTAGTGCGCGTACTTGCTATGTACATTAAAGTGTGTGTGTGCGGCCGCCTATGATCTACTAGCTATCTCCCGCGGTTTTACCCACGTTTATGATTACTGCTGCTGGCCGTGGCTCGTAGTTACATTATGTAGCCTTTAACTGTCCTCAAGAATTAAGCTACCAAAGCAAAGAATTTTCAAAACTTTAATGCCCGTAGCTAAAATGACTCGTTTCTTGAATATAGGAACCGAGCCTAAACATGTTCACATTTTCACTCAGTATTCGACAGAAGACGGACGAATCCGGCGATTGTAGTCGAACGTGCGCGGGCAACGGAAAGTCACAAGTAAAGCGAGCGCCGACAATTTTCTTAGCTGGTAGCTGAGAAGCGGCCATTCGAGCGCTTAATGTTTGATATCAAACAAAATGTGTGCAATACTTTGACCACTATTGTGGCAGCTTCTGGCCATCATACCACAACACTCGACGAGTCGCAAGTGGCGAGGTTAAAATTACTTGGCATCCAAGCAATCCGTGACAACACACATCACACTAGTGAATATTAAATTTCCAACTAACAGTATGTTTTCTGTTGTTCCAGCCCCCCCACATTCAAGACCCTGACGCCGACCTCTCGCACACAGCTCAAGCAACAGTTGATGAGAGAACATGCACAGGAGCAGCTGCGCAGGGAATCTTTACAAGTCAGTATATTCATTTACTTACTGGTGCCTTTCTGGGCTAGCTTCTAGCCTAAATATTTATTGTACTGGAATTTGGCTAGCCTATTCCTGTAGGCTTTAAATTTGTAATGGACGTTTCCCCGGACTAACCTTATAGACGTTTTATTTTTTTACCGGTACTTCCCAGGGCTTGTCTTATAGAATTAACATTTTTGTATTACCGGGCTAGCTTTCTAGCATTTACATTCCTACCAAATATTGAAACACAGGATACAAAGAACACACATTTTATTAAAACGGCAACTGTTCTTGTTTTTTTGACATACGACATGTTTTGCTAAGATTTCCCCAAAAAATTACTTACGTAGTCATATTACAAACACACACATAGTCTCACGCTTATGTACCCTGAAGGGGTAATTAGAGGCAGATAAGACCCACATTTCGCCAGCTTAGGTTATTGCCGCATAACAGAGAACGAGTCTATTGCCGGTTACCGGGCAAATTGTCAGACTCCGTGCAACTACTGAGAATTCCTTACGCATTGAGAACAATTCTAAGTCTCGCAAATGTAATAGTGTTATGTCACAGCCTGTATGTATGTTTGTCACTTCAAATCTAATCTGATTAACACACTTGTTACACTGAACCTCTGTTTACCTCAAATCGGGATCTGACGGATTCATTATATTGTATTGTTTTACTTATTTATTATGTTAAACCTACTGTTATGGTGTGCAAAACTGCTGTGTATTCGTTGATCCGGTTTGACGCTTAAGTGTTAAATACATACATACACTTACGCCTGTATATGTAAGCATATGTATAACTTATCTGCAAATATGGTTCGGTTTAACTATTTGAGTCGCAGCGGCACACCGGCGACTAGACACAATAGATTTTAATTCTGTCTGGCCTTCTACTGTCAAGCATAATTTTCATTTCGTGCAGTGGTAATAGTAGTGGCGAGATAACCAATTATGATTATTTCTTTACTACCACTGCGCTGTGAGTTCTGGGTTCGATTCCTTCACGGAACAAATATTTTCTTGATCTACTAATGGTTTGACTTGTTCTGGGTATTCTTTACGACCGTTGTTTGAATGCAAGTATATAGGAATTGTCCCTAGTACGGGCGTTGCTTTTATATACACATAATAATAGCCCTGATTACACACTGTCCCACTGCTAGGCTATAGTATTAAATTTACAAAATTAAAAAAGTAATAATATATTTTTAAATAAATAACTTACGAAATATAGGTAACTATATTTCGTAAGTTATTTATAAGTCTCACGAAGCAATAGGCTCGTTTATTGGAACACGTAGTCGCAGCAATATCTCTGGATTTCGTGCAGGTACTGAGAATTGCCTCACAGAGATTCAAAACCTGCTATATTCCTTATATTAAAAACACTATCTTATAAGCTTCAATGTAATTGTTCCAGGCACAACAGGCAGGCCAGTCCAAAGACAATGAGGAGAAGAAGAAGTCATCTCCGACGGAGGTGCCGCGGATCACGCCTCACGTCGAACTTCCACCACAAGTACTACAGGTAATGTACCCTCATTGGTATATTTTTTTAACCTAGGGCAATGCAATTATACATGCCGGTTATGTCGGGCTCACCCGGGGAAAGATGCGACATCCCAGGTACTAACGACTAAACCTACCACGGTGTGCCAACTCACTGCCTTGAATGTTGGGTGGATCGCTGGAACTGAAACTGTATCAGCGACCCACCCATCACAGATAATGTACATACATACATAGATTCACGCCTGTTTCCCAGAGGGGTAGGCAGAGACTACAGATTTCCATTTGCTACGATCCTGACACACTTCTCTGGCTTCATTCACTTTCATCACATTCCTCATACACGCCTGTCAGTTCAAGGTGCTCTTAACTTGGACTTTGTCCAGAACGTCTTCGATCTGATCAAGAAACGTTCGCCTAGGTCTTCCTCTTGCGACTGTTCCATTCACACTAGCCTTATAAACTTTCTTAGTCAGTCTTTCCTCGTCCATTCTTTCTACATGCCCAAACCAGCTTAACATACCCTTTTCTATTCTTGTCACTATATCCACTTTCATGCCGCATCTCTCTCTTTAATAATATTCTATCACATACACACAACACCATCTAGCCCAAACTAAGCAGAGCTTGTACTATGGATACTAGACAATGGATAAACATACATATATACTTTTTTTTTTTTTTTGTAAATACATACATATTATACATAGAAATACCCAGACCAAGACAAACATCCATGTTCCTGCACACAAATGTTTGACTTGTGCGGGAATCGAACCCGCGACCTCAGGCGTGGCAGTCGGTTACACTAACCACTACGCCACTGAGGCCGACCTCTAATCACACTATTCCTTATTCTATCTTTCAGAGTCACACCACATATATTTCTCAGCGTTCTCATTTCTACAGCTTTTATTCTGCTCTCATGCTTCTTTTGCCATACCCAACTTTTATTTCCATACATAAGTGTGGGTACTAGTAGTCCTCTATAAACAGCCAAACGTGCCTTTTCGGAAACATTTCGACTGTTCATAAAAGCGTGTAGAGCTCCATTCACTTTGTTGCCCGCAATCGCTCATCATCAATCGATAATGTACCCTAGCCTAATGACACTATCGAGTCTAAAGGCCTATTTTCGCCACGATACTAGTGGAACTACCAAAGATAACGGCCTATTTACACTACGACAGTTTCTTAAAGCAAGTTCGTCTTCGTCTTAAGCCAGCAATACATGTTGGCCCAACGTTGCCGAGTGACAGCCAATACCAACATATAGACGGTGTATTTGCTTTAGCTTGCCAGTGCTTGGTATCGCTCGCCGAGTTGGCCGAGTGAAGGCAAGCGCCAACGTGTATGGAGCTCAATTTGCGTAGCTTGTAACAACTCGCAGTCGCTCGCGACCACTCGTCTCACTTCGGAGCGGTGTCGGTTTTTCTAAACAAATCAAAGACGTTGGTCTGCGCTCGGCCAATAGCGTCTACATGTTGGTCCGGCTGCCATTTCGTGCTTGGCGAAAATAGCCGAAAATTACAAAATGTTATTATTTTCACAAGTCTATTCTTCTTCTCTCTTAGCCTTTATTATTCCCAAGTCACTTGGGGTCGGCTTTTCTGGTCTAACCGGATTTGACTGGATATCAGTTTTTACACGGAGCGGCTGCCACCTGACCTTCGCAACCCGAAGGCTAACGATACCCTAAGGCTAGACCAGTGTCAGGATATTAGAGGGTACTGATTTTCCCAATAACGACCGCCATAGATGTTCATGGCAGCCGGGACCAACGGCTTAACGTGCTCTCCGAGGCACGGAGCAGGCGATAATTGTCAATCAATACGCACATAATTTTGAAAAGTCATATAACTTCCGAAATTCAGAGGTGCGCGACGTGGGTTCGAACCCGAGACCCTCTGCATTGCAGTCTGTTGGTCTCCCCACTGAGCTATCGCTGCTATTATTTACACAAGTCTATTACGGTATAATAATTATATGCGCTCATTAATCGTAAATAAGTCGTTAGAGTGCCATAATTAAATAAATACCAGCAGCTGCAATAAATTTTACAACGTCCATATTGCTTTAATGCTCAATAAAGACTGACAGCGCCCCACGTGTGGACAGCTCCACAAAGCTCGTCTACATTGGCCGTTTGCATTGGTTTTCTTCAAACTTGCCGAGCGTCTAGACCAGAGGTTCCCAGACTTATTTGTCATAGACCACTTTCAAAATTTAGCAAGTTCCGGTGCACGCTCTGCAGCTACAATTCTACCATATTCCTTGGCATTCGTATTTATATTTGATCAAATCTCTACGGGCTGACTTTTTTTTGTCACGCCAACGTAGACCCCCGTCAAGTCGCCCGTGGACCCCTGGGAGTCCACCTGGACCACTTTAGGAACTAATGGTCTAGACGGTAGTACTTGCCTGCCTCCTCTCCGTCGCCTTCACACGCGTTGGCCTACGCTTGGCCAACATGTATTGCAGGCTTTACATAGCAGAAATTTATTGCACGGATGGCGTAGTGGATCAAGGGGTTGCTTCGCCACTGCCACTGCGTCGAGTATTGTGGGTTCGAATCCCATACAGGACTAAAACTTTATGTGATCCACAAATGGTTGTGCCGAGTTTGAGTGAACTTTGTGTCCATTATTTGAATGTTTGTAAAGTCCCCCGAGACACAGGATTTATTCCTAGAGAGGAGAGTTGTCTTTAAAAATATAGCCCTAGGGATAGCGTCACACTCGCTTTAAGATACTGTCATTGTGTGAATAGGTCCTAAGGCGCTCGTTCGTTAATGCGTCAAACGTTGCGTTAAGCGCGTGGCAGTTCCCACGCACTATTTTGTTTGCGTAAAACACAGTGTCAATGGCAGTGTACGACGCATGTAATCTTGAGCGACAAATATGCGGCAAACTGAGTGCATAAATTAATGGCGTAGTGTTTTAGGTGGTCGCTACGCAATTGGCACTACACAAAGGGTTGTGGATTCGCGCTACAAAAAAATGTGTGATCCACAAATAGTTGCTGGAAACATTTTTTTTATGTTTGTGTAAATTTTTCCTGCCACACCCATTTTTTTCTCATACTGGTGTTGCCATTTAAAACTCATTTTGAAATATCAAGTCTCGGGCAAACTAAACTGTTTTGGAAACCGCAACGATTTTATCATAAGTACCTATATGTAGTTGGCAAAAAAGCCACGTCGTAGAGTAGCGCGTCAGTTGCAGATCTATTTGTAAAAATGTTCATACACTCTACTTTAAGCTGTTAAGAAAGAAATAAGAAATATTAATTTGGAAACCCTAAACGATCTACCACGTCTGGTGTAAAAACATTTAATAGTTATGTATAAATATGTATTATCAGGTATATTGTGCATGTTTCAGGTGCGAACAGTTCTGGAGAACCCCACCAGGTATCACGTGATACAAAAACAGAAGAACCAAGTGCGCCAGTACCTTAGTGAATCATTTCAACCACAACCACAGGTCAGTATCAATTGATCTAGTAATCAGCCCTTCATAGTTCCCTGCTGAGCATAGCATATCATCCGCTAATTATCTGATAGGCATAGTCCATTGCTAGATGTAGTCCACTACAGGCTATAGTCCACTGCAGGCCATAGTCCACTGTTGGGCATAGTCTACTGCTAATCATAGTCCACTGCTAGACGTAGCCGACTACTGGGCATAGTCCAATGCTGTGCATAGACCGCTCCCAATACGCCACAACACCCAGTCTTCTATCTTCTGCAACCAGTCTAGGAATATACATACAAGTATTAGGTAAGCACCATTGAGGGGTAAAGAGGTCTTTGCTATGCTTATTTTAGATGATGAAAAAGGACTAAAACCTTGCTTACGTCTCTGCCAGTCAATCTGTTAATTATAGATTTTACGACGGTACTTTGCTTGCTCGATGTATCTTGCTTTTGTGACCGCTCATATTATGGACGGTAATCTTATTTAACCTTAGTGTTTCTTATACTGGAGGTCCACCTACAAGTAAGAGTTAGTGAAGTCAAAGAATAATCGTTGGGATCTTACTATGCTATGGTAATATCCCAACGATCTATAGAAAACACATATATTTTTAAATAAAAATGTAACAGGAAGCAGCGTATGTACTTATCTGCAGTGAAAACATTCAAAACCAATTGTGTTCATCAATATACTTATCTGAGGATTACGTTGTGGTTCCAGGTGTCAGGTAGAGGAGCGCCCGTGCAGTCAGCACCGGAGCTGAGCACGCGGCGCGCGTCGTCACCAGAGCGACCCTCCTCCAGTCTGCGGTCACCAACTATACCCTCCGCCAGTAATAACTCAGAGGTAATATCTAGTTTTAATACAGAATCGTTGGTTTAGTACCAAATCGTTGATCTACTACTCGACTCGTTGGTTTAGTACGGCATCGTTGCTTCACTACTTGACTCGTTGGATTAGTACGGAATCGTTTATCCACTTCTCGACTAGTTGGTTTAGGACTGGGAGCCTAGTGCAAGTTGTTTTTACGTTAACGCGATCGAAACGTTGACCGCGTTGAGCTCTCTGATTGGTTAAGAGCTTGTGGTAGGCCAATCGGAGCACCGAACATAAACGTGTTGATCGCGTTAGCGTAAAACAAACTCGCACCAGGCACTCTGAATCGTTGCTTTACAACTGGATTCGTTGGTTTAGTACTGAATAGTTTCTTAACTATTGGAGTCGTTAGCTAAGTACGCAATTGTTGCTCTACTACCCTCGTTGGCTTAATACAGAATTGTTGCTTTACTACGTGATTCGTTGATTTAGTACCTTCGGAATCGTTGTTCCAAAACTGTCTGCTCTGAATAGGTGGCACAGCAGTAACGAAAGCAGCTGTTGTGCATGAGCTGTCACGTTCGGTTCCTGGATCAAGCAAAACGCTATGCGCTTTTTCTGTCGTGCAATTCTCAATAACAGCACGGAGTCTAAAACTGTGTCCTGTAGACGACAATAGGTTCGCCCATATAACGTGGTACTTCAAACTGTGGTAGTCAAAATGTGGGTGTTATATACCTCTGACTTTTAACTGCCTCTGTGGCGCAGCGGCAGTGAATGCGACTGCTGCATGAGGTCTCAGGTTTGAATCCCGGGTCGGACCAACAAATAGTCATTGGAATTTTCTGTTAAGAAATCGACTGAGATTTCTTAACAGAAAATCCCAATAACTTTTCCACCTTCCTAACTCCGGCTGCTACTGAGCACCCCGGAGTTAGGAAGGTGGATGTGTTAGACACCCCCGTGCCTCGGAAAGCATGTAAAGTAGTTGATCCTGCGCCAGATCTCTCTCCGGTCGTGTCGGATTACCGTCCCATCGGATTATGAGAGTTAGGGAATAGAGAGTGCACTTGTGTTTGCGCACTCACTTGTGCACTATAATATCTCCTGCTCAGATGGCCAGTCTCCGTTAAGATTGGGCGTCGTGACCGAAATTCGCTCTGAAAAACATTACACCTCTGCTTACCCCTTCAGCGATAAAAGCGTGTAACTATATATGTACATATGTATGTAGGTAGCCTATTCTACACCTTTAATCCGTTTATCTAAAACATTGCATGGTTACGATAGTGTTTCGCTATCTTGATAGCTACTTATCTCACGTTTTAGATGCGAGCTTAGATTGTAAGTACATTTGATATTTATCACATGTATTATCATTCGATATGTGTCATATATCATAGATAATTATTAATGTTTTAGTATTAAACATACCTATTCTATATGGAGTATACCACATCTACAATTCGCTTACTACGTTTTAGGTGGTTCGTAACCAGCGACAAGGTACTTATTTACTGAGCACAGCTCCAAATTTCGTGATACTGCTAAGAATTTCTGGACAGGTACAAATATAAAGTTCTCAAGGCCGAATTTCTGTTATGGCGGCTGGCGGCGAATTATGTAGAATAAATTTACTCCTAATTTACATTTGCCCTGACTTTTCCATTGTTTTCAGCAGTCTGAAACTGAAAAGTCGGGACATAGTTAATATTTATAGTTTAAATAGCTCAAAGGTTTTTAAAATGTATCAAATAGTTTTTTAAATAAACCGCTTTTATGTATGTATATAAAGTCATAGCTCTTTTCTTTTATGAACCCTAATATGGCTTGCAGACTTAACTTGCTAGACTGAACTTGGTCCTAAAAGTCCTACTACACGTGTGGTAGTAGAGTTGGCCTGCGGAGATGTATGTATAGGAGTAAGCGGGTTTAGGTCTTTCTTGAAATATTTGTCGTTTTACGTTAAACGTTTGGAGGCTGATCTGAATGATCAAATGTCTGTACCTTAATTAGTTAGGTATTAATACACAGGTTATTAGAAAGGTTATTAATCATACCAGCCCTGTATTAAACTGCCCCACTGCTGGGCACGGGCCTCTTCTCAATTTGAGAAGGGTTAGGCCATGGTCCACCACGCTGACTCAATGCGAGTTAGCAAACTTCACATGTCTTAGAGAATATTATGGAGAACTCTCAGACATGCAGGTTTCCTCGCGATGTCTTCCTTCACCGTTAAATCAAACGACAACTAACTGTTTTTAATACGCACTCTGACTTTTCAAAGTTATGTGCGCCTTGGGATTGAGACCTCTGCATAGCACTCCAGCTGTCTCCCACTTAAGCTATTGCTGTCTCTTTGCAGATATAGCGTGATATACATATATGTGTGTATAAATATGAACAGGAATGAAATGATTCTTAATGTATCTTGTATCTTATGTGGGGGCCAGTCAGTGCAGACCGGCGACACTTCGACCCAGTGGGATCTTTTGTGTCGACACTCTCCCAATAACGACTGCCATAGATGTTCATGGCAGCCGGTACCGACGGCTTAACGTGCTCTCCGAGGCACGGAGCAGGCGATAATTGTCAATCAATACGCACATAATTTCGAAAAGTCATATAACTTCCGAAAGTCAGAGGTGCGCGACGTGGGTTCGAACCCGAGACCCTCTGCATTGCAGTCTGTTGGTCTCCCCACTGAGCTATCGCTGCTCTTAATGATTCTTAATACTAGTTAATATTTGTTTTCATTTTTCTAGTTTTTATTATAGTCTCGCATTTCTTTTTTGCTATCTCATCATGTTTTGGTTTGCCCTTTTGTGTGCCAAAATATATATTTGTGTTGGTACATTGCAGGCTGACGAGTTCCTAGAAGACATACTGTCGCTGGACAGCGGCGCGGGCCCGCTATCCTCCTCGGGACCTCCGTCGGCCGCCAGCTCGGTGGCTGGTGACTGCGCGCTACTCTCTGATGCGGACATGCATGCGCTCGCTAAAGATCGCCAGAAGAAAGACAACCATAATATGAGTGAGTTACGTCTTTAGTTAACGTTAGAAATGGCAGCCTTATGGAGGGAGTTCGTGGATTCAAGGTCCCAGCCACTGAATGCAGGGATGGCGTAGAGGTTTTGATAGTCGCCTTGTTACTGACACTGCGCTGAGTGTAGTGTGATAGAAAAATTGTGTAATTCACAAATGGTTTTCCAGTTTCTGGGTGTTTTTCGTGTCCATTGTTGAAATATTTGTAAAGTTCCCTGCAACACAGACTTAAGACCAGAGCAGGAGACGTCAGTCAAAAAATTTAAAATTCCTTGAATTATTTTGTATTGGTACCGTAGCGGCCAACGAAAAACTAATTTGTGTGATATCTAAATTATCGTGCTTTTGTGTCTGTTATTTGTATGTTTGTAACATCCCCTGCGACACAAAGCTTAAACCCTAATGCAGGCACTATCTTTTGTAAAAAGAAACCTGATTTAATTGGTATTCATCTCTCTCTTCCAGTCGAAAGACGCCGTCGTTTCAACATTAACGACCGTATAAAGGAGCTTGGGACGTTACTACCGAAGACGAACGATCCGTTCTACGAGGTGATCAGAGACGTCAGACCGAACAAGGGTACCATCCTCAAGAGCAGCGTTGACTACATCAAGTGTCTGCGGGACGAGGTCAACAGGCTGAAACAGAGCGAGCAGAGACGGAAACAGATCGAGCTGCATAATAGAAAGCTTATGTTAAGAATACAGGTATGTGCTGTCTTTCTGACACCTTCGAAGTAAGGCGCAGTGCTAGTAAATATGATAGCTATGCCTGCAATGTAGTTTTCAGATTTACTGTTAAGATTTTTTAAGAAGCTGGCTAGAATCTGATTCGTTTTTGGTAGGAGGTCACTAGTCCCATGATGATTTAGAAGACTCCGTGGAGTAAAACCAGATTAAGCCACAGCGAAGCGTGGCCGCAATTATAATAATCCTTATTAATATTACAAATTCGAAAGTAACTCTGTCTGTCTGTCTGTTATCTTTTCATAGCTAAACTACTCAACCGATTTACATGAAATTTGGTACAGATATAGTTTAAAACCTGAGAAAGGACATAGGCTACTTTTTATTGTTGTATGTACCACGCGGGCGGAGTCGCGCGCAAAAGGTACTATTATATCAGCCCGGTTGATAAACTGTGTCACTGCTGGGCACGGTCTTTTTAACAGTGTGACAAGGATAAGGACACGCACACGCGTCTAACACGCGGCCGCAATAATATTATATTAGCCCGGGTTGGTAGCTTCACATACCTTTAAGAACATTATTCTCTTAGATATGTGGATATCTGAGAGTATATCGTTTACGCTGTTTAATATGCACATAACTTAAACAAGTGAGAAACGGCCATGAATTGCCGTAAATCTTAGAGTTCGAAAAAATGGTATCACGTGACCATGAGGTCAGAGGTCAAAGGTCATAGTTATTTTGTGGTATGTCGACTATGTTGAGTCGAATGGCGTTAACCGCGAGTCTCTAGCTCTTACGGTTCTTGAATTGAAAGATGGTATCACGTGACCTTGAAGTCAGAGGTCGAAGGTCATAGTTTTATTTATTTATTTATTCATAAACAAATTCATAAATAGTCATTTCGGGGTATATCGACTATGTTGAGTCGAATGGCTTTAATCGCAATTCTCTAGCTCTTACGGTTCTTGAGTTGAAAGTTGTATAACAGACGGACGGACGGACGGACGGACAAAGCTATTGTATAAGAGTTTTTGTACTCTAAAAACCTAGAGGTGCTTGTTTTGAAATCGAGATCAAGACATCTGCGTGGCAGTCCAACGGTTTCGTAATAGGGTACCGCTGATGCTATTAGCCCTAAGTATATATAAACTGTCCCACTGCTGGGCATGGGATTAGGCCAAAGTTTAGCTAGTTATTACATAAGCGTGTACGCTTGCTGTAGGAGTTGGAGCGCCTGGCGCGCGTGCACGGGCTGCCGCTGTCGGGCAGCGAGAGCGGCTGGTCGTCGCCGCACACGGACGACTCCGGCGTGGAGTGCGCCGAGCCTCCTGCCGAGCCGCCGCAGCCTGCGCCCGGCGCGGCGCCGCCGCCCCCGCCCGCCGCGCCTGCCGCCACTACCAACCCTGCACCTGTAAGTACATACATATAGAACTGGTTCATTTCCATATCGTCGGTGGGCATTCAAAACCGCGAATGTAATATTTTATTCAAAAATCATAATTTTATGGTTTGTGTATAGTATGTTATACGTTAAAATACGCGATCCTATAAATACATTTTGGCCAAAAGTTAATCCAATCGTGTTATTTTTCGAGTTGTGCAAAACCGCTAATTGTAGGTGTACATCATCAATTATATAAAATTTTCTGAATGTTACATTCGCGGTATTGAATGCCAAACGATGATATGCCACAAATTTCGAGGACATTATAGCAACAGGCAAATTTTTATACTTAGTTAACTTTCACACTATATTTGAATATACAGTACAGGAGCATAGATTATAAGTTATTTTTTATTAATGCATGCATGCCGTGGCAGCCTATAATTAAAGCAGCACTATATCATGTATCCATCTGTATGTATTATCACAATGTTTTAGTGTATGCTTTTTTGGTTCTCCTTAGATAAATGAATCATCTGTAGTAGAGAACTTCATATACATCAAACAAAGGACACAAAGAACACCCAGACACGTGTCAAAGATTTGTGGTTCACATAATTTTTTGTCCAATGTGGCGATCGAACCTACTTTATTGAGTACCTTGTCAGTGCCGAGGCAACAATATAACAACTGCACCATAACTCAAACAGTACTACTATTATTGAACTCTACTACAAGTTAAGCTATTTAAATTAATCAAATCTATTTATATTTAAGTTTACACTTAGGCCCGACGTTTCAGTTGCTTCGCTGCAGTGTTCAATAATAGTAGTGTTAGAATTTCAAAATTATGTAATAAAAGTGTTTCTTTAAAGTAAAATAAACAACGCGACAATATCCGTATAATGTGTTCAATTTCAATGTATAACATTCGCGTAAACACAAAACATTACTAACTAAACATAAACTAAAACAATTTTTTTGCTTTTATAGGAGCTGGTGCTACCAAAAACAGAACCTGGGTCTTTGATGGAGTTCAGCGAGCAGCCACCAGACCTCCTGCGGGACATGCCCTCCACGGAGTGCCTCTCTGCACTCGACGCACTTGGTACGTCACCACCACCTCTGCTTCCACACTAACGTGGTGAAGCATATGACATGTTAGGTAGCAGGCGGTTACTGTAGCCACTAGGAGTATTCCTGTAGACTTGTGATTAAACTATTTATTACGGCATTAATTGGGGTTATGCAACGCAATGGTCTTGTGTTCGATCCCAAGGCACTCATTTCGACTTTTCCTTCTGACTTTTCGATGTTATGTGCGTAATAAATAGTAACTTATCGCTCTTTTTCACGAAAACATTGTGAGGAAATGCATGTCTGCGTTCTCCACAATGTTCTCAAAGATATGTAAAGTTTGCAAACCCGCACTGGGCCAGCGTGAATGACTATAGCCTTCTGATGCCGGAAATAGGCCTGTCCACAGCTGTGGGACAGTTAATACTGGGTGTAACTGTACTGACAACTCAAATAGTACATTTAGAGAGTTAAAAATCGTTGTATAGTTTTTTTTCATTTTCTGACTGTATCATAACATAATGCATAAAGCATCCATTTTATTAAATAAAAGCAAAGAATATCACATTCTACTAAGATACAGCAATGTAAGTAGGAGCGGAGCGCAGAGGTCATTGCCCATTGTGTTGTTTCGGTAGCAATTCATTGCGTACCGCGTAATAATGTTAATCAATATAACATCTTAAGCTTGCATTTTTATGATTAAGTTGAAGTTTGCGTCGAGATAAGTACTTACAGAAAGACCTCTTGCTAAAGTTCGGTACCCTGTCCCTAACACCCAGTACACAGCGCTGACATTATTATAATCGCGGTCTACCGTGTAGTTATAATGCATATAATAAATAAAATTTTAAACTAAATTGTAATACTAGTTGCCTCAGTGACGCAGCGGTAATAAATGTGTCTGTGGTCTCAGTTTCGATTCCTGTACCTGACTGCCAGACTATAAGGACAAGAAATTCAGAATCAATACCATCACGGTGTCTGATAGACGACAATGGACTGTGAACTAGCTGACGAATGGTGTGTGTAATACAGATCCCCCTTCTGGGATGTAGGGGTGAGACTGCCCGCCATACAGTCGGCTATATTTCTTACTTCGGTACATAATTTGCAGACGGTCTAAAACTAGGTTCGTGTTCGCCGCTGTCGAGGGACGAGGGTCTGTCGCTCGGGTGCCTGGAGCCGGACCTCTGTCTGGAACCTGTCACCGAACATCTCTTCAACCATAAAGACATCAAGGTATACATATCTTCTTTTTCTTTTACTTTTTTACAAAGACTACACCTGCACTAGGAGTATAATTCATGTGTCGTGGGGGAACTTTACATATATACATTCAAAAAACGGACACTAGGAAAATCCTAAATAAAAATCACACAAATTTTCACACGCAATCACAAAAGAAATATCCACTCCTATCACTTTACTCATTTGACGATCACTGAATGAAGGTGTCATGCGAACTGTGTGGAAATCAGCCTTCGTTATATCTATTCATAAAAGTGTCAGTTTGTAATATATATATATAATATAATAGGCCAATATCGAAATTATGTTTAATTGCGAAAACTCTCGAGAGTGAGTTTACAATTAACTTTACAATTCAGTGAAATCAGTGTTTATACCAGAACAGACGACTTTCTGAGGGGTAGGTTGACTGCTTCCAATCTGTTGGTATCAAACCAACACTTAACCAGTAATATGAATTGTGGTAATCAGGTTGATGTGGTCTATACTGATTACAGAAAAGCTTTTGGTCGTATAGACCACAATATCCTACTTTTTAAGCTTCTGGATCACGGTATTAACCGTAAACTTCATAACTGGTTCACGTCTTATCTTCTGGACAGGACTCTGGCAGTAGTTTGAGTGGTTATGCTTCGTCATGGGTCAACATCTTTTCTGGAGTCCCACAGGGTTTTTTGCTGGCCCTTATGTCCATCGTTATTTTCATTAATGACATTGGCCCCTGTTTTATATATTCAATTTTTTCGCTATTTGCTGATAATATGAAAATATTTCGTACAGTTATAATGTTCAGGATGCCAAATTGATCCAGGAAGACCTCTAACGTCTCGATTTATATTGTCATTATAATAAACTAGATTTAAATGTTTGTCTATGAGTTTTACATGTAAGCGTTAACTATATAGACTTGATTATGCAATCAAAAGCCATAACTTAGAGTAGAAAACTGTTTTAAGATATTTGGGTGTAGTGCATGATAACAAGCTTTTATTTGATCAGAATGTTAGCCAATTAGTCAACAAAGGCTGGCCAGACGATTATGGTAGATCTGTTTTGTCATTAATTGCAAACCATGATGGAACAGCTAGATGTTAAGCAACCGAGACTGGTCAATTGCTCTAGCCCTCTGCTGCTTAAGGCAACGCTAGACCCCATATTTCACGACAGACGGTCGCTAAATTAGTGGAGCTGCGATTGGAATGTCTCCGACACCCACCATGCTCCCCAGACCTTGCTCCAACAGATTACCGTTTGTTTAGGAATTTGGACAATTTTTAATTCGGTTGAGGCATTCCAAACCGCCTTCAAAGATTTTATCGATTCTCGCTCTTACAATTTTTCAGCAATGGAATCAATAAACTATCTATAAAATGGTAAATACGAAGTATTTACCACTTTATATTAAACTAGCTTTTGCGCGTGGCTCCGCCTGCGTGGTACCTACATCAATCAAAAGTAGCCTATGTCCTTCCCCAGGTTTTATACTATATCTGTACCAAATTTCATCTAAATTGGTTGAGTGGTTTTGCCATGAAAAGGTAACAGACAGACAGACTAATATTTTCGAATTTATAATATTAGTAGGATATATAATTTGATATTCTTATTTTTTCGTTTTACTTTTTCCATATAAATAAACCATACTTTAACATTATATTCTTTTTACATCAATATTAGCCATCCACCCTCGTCAGTTTAGAATACAGAGAAAGATTATGACATTAATATTATTGTTTCAATGTTATTTTACAGATGCGTTTGTCGCCCACGCCTGGGCTTCTGGGCAACGAGGACAGCGACGCGGTGCTAAATCTGGCGCAGATAGAGGACCTTATGGACGATGACTCACATAACCCGGTCACACAAGGTACTGAATATTTGAAAGTGTAGTTCATCTTTGATCAAATCAGGTTCGGTTTCCGGGTCCGGCATGAAATTATCATAGTAGTACTAATCTGGAACTGTCCGGGTGACGAATAGCCAGTCCACCATTACCTGAGCTCTAAAAGCTGCTGATGGAATGTGGTTCCACTACATCTCTGCCTATCCCATTGCGTATAATATGTATACATATTAGACTACGTATTTATGATTTAACTACAAACACGCTTTTGATTTAGATAGTAAGATTTTCCTTTCTCTAAAATAGAAAGGCACCTCCCGCTCCAGAAAACATTCCTAAGTCGCGAGATATTTTATAAAATACTAGTTTTGCTCGCGGTGTCGATCGCGTAAATGTAGATTAGGTTAGGTTATGTTAGAAACAGTTCCTTTTTAAAATAAAATATAGCCTATGTTACTCGGTGATAATATAGCTATCTACTACTAAAAATTACTCAACCGATTCTAATAATTCTTTCACCATTAAAGAATTATTAGAATCGGTTGAGTAATTTTTGACTTAAATCGTTACAAACAAACAAACAAATAATCAAAACTTTCCCCTTTATAACATTAGTATACCTATTGATAAATAACTGACATCTTACACAACACCCGTCTCGCCGCGGCCTGACGTCATTGCTTTCTTTCTTTCTTCGTCTGGCATTCTAGCAAATAACAGATGAGTTTGTATTGTGGTAGGAGACCCGATGCTGTGCTCGTCGCCGACGTCGCAGCTGTGCCTGAGCAACGTGGTGGCGGAGGCGGCCGAGAGGAACATCTCCGCCATGCTGCACGACGACTCCGCCTCCTTCTCGCACGGTACGCCACTCTCTTGTGTTCTCCACTTTATATAAGCTAGGCTATGTATCGAGTTACGGTACAGTACGGTTGTACACTTGTTCTCTATCATGGGAAACCACAGAAAACCAGCAATAGCCTAGTGCTATTTGCCCGTTGATCTGCCACGCCAGGACTCTAGTTCGATCTCAAGTTTGACCTATGACTTTTCTTTCTTTGTTAATTATTGGTTAATTACAAGAAAATCACTAAAATATATAAAAAATAATTAATAACAATAATATATTTAATAATTACGTGAAGACAAAACTTTGTAATAACACTAGTAACTCACACACAGTAACTGAGAACAATATTTATGTTTCATTTAACTGCAGTGCAGGCACCGCACTTCAGTAACAACAGTAGCTATGTGCTACCTACCTGCTACCTATCATTTAACTTAAGAATATACACCAAAGTTATATCGCTAGTATAAAAAAGTCATATGGGTAGTATTATAATATCAATGAATAAATTATACAAATGAAAAAATATTTAAGCTTGTCATCATCATTACGTCACATCCAGAAGGTAGAAATGATTACGGCACAAGAATGTCGCATCAGATGTGCATGCTATGTAGCCAGAACTAAACCGCGTCCCGCGCTATGGTTGTGCTGCGCAGGCTCGTCGCTGATGGCGGAGGGCGGGCTGCTGGCGCTGGGCGAGGGCTGCCTGCCGAGCCTGCTGCTGGGCGGCCCGCACCACCACGCGCCGCACTCGCCGCACTCGCACCCGCGCCAGCACTGCTTCGACATGGACCTGGGCGCGTAGGGGCGCGGCACCCTCGGCCCAGCGTGCAGTCTTCCACCTCGCGTTATTCAAACTCTGTAATAGCGACATCTACCGGATTTTATTGAAATTACAATCAAAGCTGAAGGTTCCGTGGAGGATGTTTTAGTATCCGTTTTATAGATGCTATCTGTCTGACCGGCTCTCCAGGATATCAAATGGCGTCTAGTGTGTTAAGTTATCAAAAAAAGAAACAAAAATGTCAAGTATTATACCTCGAGATTCATTGATGTTGCGACTGTGCCCGCGAGATGGCGCTTTATAGAATTATTATAATCTTCCCTCGCGGAAATCTGTAGATTTGCCTGGCTAAGAGTAACGGTAGCTTTTTAAAGCGACAATAACACAAATATTAGAGATCTCGTGCATAAGTTTGAATGAAAAAGACGTTGAATGAGTGCCTTACGATTCGAATAAGATTCTCATTTAGACCGGCCAAGTGCGAGTTGGTACAATAAGTGCTCCGTACCTACCGTCGTTTGTTCCTATTCGCATATCCATTTAGAGTTAAGATATCAGACGCGCCACTTTTGATGCCCCCGGTACGGAATGGAATATTAAGGATATTTTCTAGTTATGATGTGTTTGATACCCGATTTACACACAAATAGGTTCTGTAGATATTGTAATTTGAAAACAGTTTTAGTAAAAACTGGTATGTGGTATGACTTAAAGTAACTACGTCAATGATACGTATACAATAGATTAATGAAACACGAATTGTATCGTGATTTATACTTTAAATCAAATTGCGCAATGATTCTCAAAGTATTCCATTACCGTTTTGTTTTATGATAATTTCAAACAATAAACCGCATCAATACTATCTGAAGTATATTTTAAATTGCAATAAAAACCGATTAAAGACATATTTATTTAAGAAAGCGGGAATATTTATTTTCTTTTTCTACACGATGATTCATAGGTCTTTAAACACGCCTTATTTTCTCTATATGAAGCATGTAAATTACTTTTATACATTTTCTATATGTATTCAGTGTCTTAGTAAATACATTATTTGTATAAATTAGTCATATCCTAAATATAAATAGCAGCGATAGCTCAGTGGGGAGACCAACAGACTGCAATGCAGAGGGTCTCGTGTTCGAAACCACGTCGCGCACCTCTGATTTTCGGAAGTTATTTGACTTTTCGAAATTATGTGCGTATTGGTTGACAATTATCGACTGCTCCGTGCCTCGGAGAGCACGTTAAGCCGTCGGTCCCGGCTGCCATGAACATCTGTGGCAGTCGTTATTGGGAAGTCAGTGCCCTATAATATCCTGACACTGGTCTAGCCTTAGGGTATCGTTAGCCTTCGGGTTGCGGAGTTCAGATGGCAGCCACTCCGTGTAAAAACTGATATCCAGTCAAATCCGGTTAGACTAGAAAAGCCGACCCCAAGTGACTTGGGAATAATAAAGGCTAGGTAGAAGAAGTCATAACCTAAATATACGTATAAAATGCAAAACTGAAAGCGGGTTAATTGAAAATTTTGAGAACATTGATGAGCTACGTATATATGCTACGTACAGTTTTTATTTAAATTGTGACGCGAAACGAATCCCAGTTCAGACGCCAAAGAGTTTATTTACATCAGTAACTAAATACATCACTTACAACTTTCAAAGTACTGCTGGACATAATGTACACTATTCTAACGCACATACTATCTATGTTTTGTTATACTGTGATCGTCATGTAAGGTAATAAAAAACTTAATAGACCTTCCGACTTGCTGGCAAGAAGAAGTACCTATGAACAATAGGTTGTAATAAATATTTGTAAAAAGTTCAAGAAGCTAGTTTGGATGGTAATCTAAAACAGAATTTTCTTTCGTTAACTATCAGCTGTTACGTGGGCCGATGTAAAAATTGTTAAATTTTTACTAGTCTGAGAAACATACTACTCGTAGTTTCATAGTATTATCATTGGGCATGGACATCCTCTAGTAACAAGAGGAATGAAAACCATAGCCGTGTGTCCCGACAAAGTCCGATTATACATATATACATATCAAAATAAAGCGTTATTTTCTAATAAACCATATGTATTATACATGATATACTATACACCTACATAAGTCGAGCAGTACATAAATAAATAGTAAATTTAATTCACCATAAGTAGCTAGAAAATTATTTTAGGGCGAATGTGATAATATAGTTACCGACTCGTTTGTATGATAATAATTGTAAAAATGTATTTTATAATATGTCAAATGTATTATACAGCCATATTTTTTGGGTTCATGAACCCCTCAAAGTTTGAGAATCGATGATTGTGGAAAACAAAAAAGTCTATATTAGCAGCTGTCTTTCTATTATAATAATGTATAAGATACATAATATGTGTATAAGAAGTATATATTTTATCATGATATTTCTTGCTCAATAAATGTTATACAACATCTTATAACGTAAATAATTTTATATAAAAATGATAAATGTTATAATTATACACATATGTTAATGAATTCATCAATTGCCTTTGCTACCTACATAAGTATTATAAGACGTCTACGTACCGACTCTTACCCCGGTTTCTGAAAGGCAAATGAACACAAACATTAGTTAACAGATGGTCAAACACATGTCAACTGCTGTGATTGTCTGATCAAATTAGCAACAGCTAATAAAATCACTTGACAATACTTTGATTTTGATACATCGTTGATTTGCTTTTGAGAAAGCGGGTGTTTTAAGGCCGTCCTAATTAAGCGGCAATACACGAGTGAATTTATCACTTCGAACAACACTCATAGAAAATATTAACTAATTGACTTTCGAGTGAATTTGCATGTGTTCATAAAATAGACAATCGTTGTGTATCGGATGAACACATGGAAGAACAAATTAAATAATTCTTAAAAATATATTTCTTCATTTTTATAAGATGATAGAATATATAAACATGTTTTTCTTTCCATTTATTTGTCGCATAATGAGAAATGCCTTTGACCGAGTGTCGCTACGCACAATATTTTATAGTAAGGTGGTGCTATATTTTTGATAAACCTTTAAATACAAACAAACTGGGATGCTACGATGGACCATTTTTGTACAGATTAAATCATTGTGATACGAAATATATTTTTAGATGATATTTATTTAGATATACAATATTTTTTGTATATAATATTATACTTAGCGTTTATATCACGAAGTGCCTTGCTTTTTAGCCAATTTAGTAGGAAACGCTTGTATTGTTTTTTAAAAGAAAACATGTAAATAGAATTGTTGAAAACCTGACACTGGTTAAGAAAACACTGTATTGTTAAGTTTTATGATGAATTTACGATATTTCACTATTTCCTTGATATTTCTGAGACTATTGATCGACTAAAGTTCGAGTTGACTAATCGACTACGTCGCGATAAATAAAAATATTTTATTTAGGAAATGATATCATCTTTTTATAAAGTTGATTTAGTTAGCTGAGTCGTCGCCGACTACAAATAAATTAATAAAATAAAAGCTGTAAGGGTTACCAAATATAACAATTCCAAAAAAAAGTATTCTTACGATTTGTTTAATAAAATTTTCTTTGACAATTTGCTTTGAGAAAATATATTTTAATGGTCGTAACCCATTGCAGCGTATATTGTTATAGTTTTACGAACAAACGTATTTCCTTAAAGTAAGTGAACATTGAGATGTTGCAAACGAGTGAGCTCTATCACTATATTGTTAGTTCTTATGATTTATTTTTTGTTAATTATTATATTGATCGCGTGCATGTGTATTGTACTTTATTTCGCTCGAATTTAGGTATCTGCCCACTGTAGTGTATCATATTTAACACAAAATACATACATTGTGGGCCAAATCCATTTATTTCATAACAATAAGAACATGATACTGTCTTGACCTTCACCTTCGGTCACTCTTGTCTAGCCGACTATTTGTATTTTTATAATTGGTGGTGATAGTGTGTTACGGTACAGTGAGCAGAGACCTTTAGACAAATTTGTAGTGTACTAGAAAACTGACTATTTATAATAGTTGTAATTATTTTGTTCTTGTGTAGTCTTCCTTTTTAATTATTTTGTTTGAATATAAAGTTTAGCGAATTCCTTGTATAGTTAAAATTTTAGTTAGAACATACAAACATTGTTATACAGGTGTTTGGGACTTAGTCTCATATGATTTTCAAAGATTAAGCGTAAAATGTTATATTATTATTAACTGTATACTTAATCAAATATAAAATAAATATCGAAAACACAATATGATGTCAATTATATTAATTGATAAACCTTACGACAATACAAATGAAATAAACATGTGCTCCCGTAACGTCACTGGCTGAAATACAATCGAGCGAAACAAAACATAATGTTAACGTATGAGTGTTATTTAATAGTGTATGAGATTAAAACATGTTGAAGTACAAAACGTGAATAACAATGAATTTACGAGAATAACATTCGTCTTTTATTGTACTACTACCTAGTCCTTTCTGTGACACCATTTTGTTTGAACTGTCAAAATTGTAAAACTACCGCAATTTGCAATAATTTGTGTTCGACGCGAGCATTCTACTGTCTCTGGAATCGTTCGTTCGTTCATCGGAAGTTGAGAACGCAGGTGGCGCAGTGGTGCGCAGCAGTCACCTCGCTGCTGTCAGTGCGTCTATTGTTCCGAGTTCTATTCTCACACGGGACGAGTTCGTTTAGACCTCAATGCAAAGTTATTTTGCAGCAATCTTGTCTGAAGGTACATACATACATACATACATAGATTCACGCCTGTTTCTCAAGAGGGGTAGGCAGAGACTACGAATTTCCATTTGCTACGATCCTGACACACTTCTCTGGCTTCATTCACTTTCATCACATTCCTCATACACGCCCGTCGGTTCAAGGTGCTCTTAACCTGGCCTTTGTCCAGAACGCCTCCGATCTGATCGAGAAACGTTCGCCTAGGTCTTCCTCTTGCGACTGTTCCATTCACACTAGCCTTATAAACTTTCTTAGTCAGTCTTTCCTTGTCCATTCTTTCTACATGCCCAAACCAGCTTAAATTACCCTTTTCTATTCTTGTCACCGTATCCACTTTCATGCCGCATCTCTCTCTAATCACACTATTCCTTATTCTACCTTTCAGAGTCACACCACATATATTTCTCAGCGCTCTCATTTATACAGCATTTATTCTGCTTTCATGCTTCTTTTGCCATACCCAACTTTGACTTCCATACATAAGTGTGGGCACTAATAGTCCTCTATGAACAGCCAAACGTGCCTTTTCGGATACATTTCGGCTGTTCATAAAAGCGCGTAGAGCTCCATTCTTTTTGTTTCCAGCAATCGTTCTCCTTGCAATATCTCCCTCATTGTTTACCATCCCTTGTAAACAAAGTACCTAATTATACAAACTCTTTCACTTGCTCCACTTTTTCTCCATCAATCATAATATTACACATCGTCACGCACTCTTCCTTTTCAAATACCATTACTTTCGTCTTGCTTACATTTATTTTCATTCCTTTACTCTCAAAAGCACCACGCATAATAATTACCATTGCCTGCAACTCTTCTGCTGATGACGCAAGTATTACTTGGTCATCGGCATAAAGAAGACATTTGACTAGTAACTCATTCATTCTTAATCCCCATTCACAATCTTTTAAATCTTTTAAACAATTGTCCATGTATAGGTTAAACAGCCAAGGTGACGCTATAACTGACGTCTGAAGGTATAACTTTACAACTGCAATACAACTACTCCAGCTTTAATCAGAGTGTATCACAACCATTTGGTAAGTATACAGAATGTTAAATTATTTGAGGGGTCGGCAAGTTTTGGTGATAAATTGTGTCTCGTATTTAAACAAAACAATGTTCAATGTCCAAAATTCACAATAAATGCGCGGTCCGTGCAGTCTCAATAACATAGTTGAAATGTTTTTCGTTAATAGCTGTTATTTTGACAAGTGCCTCTGTGGCGCGGTTGTAAAATGTGATACTGTGCTTAAGGCCTCGAGTTTGTTTCCCGCCTCGTGCAAAGGATTTTCTATCAAGAAATTCTAAGTAGCCGCATGGAGCGTGGAACTATGGCCAGTAAATGGTAATTGGCTCAGCTCCTTTCACGTGGCACCTAAAGTCATAGTTGGTGAACAGTGAGTGTAATAGCGCTTCTTACCCCTTCGGGGATATAATAATAATAATGTCCTCCAGACCGAATTTAGGTCACGGCGGCCAATCTTAACGGAGACTGGCCATCTGCGCAGGAGATATTATAGTGCACAAGTGAGTGCACTCTCTGTTCTTTAACTCTCATAATCCGATGGGTCGGTAATCCGACACGACCGGAGAGAGATCAGGCGCAGGACCAACAGCTTTACGTACTTTCCGAGGCACGGGGGTGTCTAACATCGCCAATTTCCTAACTTCGGGCTGCTATTGAGATTTCATAACAGGAAAATTCAATAACTTTTCGTTGGCCCGACTCGGGATTCGAACCCGAGACCTCATGCACAACAGTCGCATTCACTAGCGCTGCGCCACGGAGGCAGCAGTCAGAGATATATGTAGATATGAACCTGTGTATGTATGTGTTGGCACTTTTTTTTTTTTTTTTACGTGGTGGAATGCATGACGCATACCCCTCCGCGGGGGCGGGCGGAGGGGTTATGTCGGACTCGCCGGGGTAAAAGAAGATGGTAAAGATGATAACGTACCTCCCGGAATACCGACTAAACCTACCACGGTGTTCCTCGACAAAACCACTATCGACGGGGCCGCGCGAATCACTTTCGCATGCGGTCGCGACCCATGTGTTGGCACTTAACGAAACCGACACCAACCCAGATGCTGCTGTCACTCACCTCACCATAAGTTATACATTATTTGTTCTGTTTCTGCTTAATTTAGGTAATTATGATGGAAGTACTTCCAATGTCGATCATTTGGTGACTTACAGGGTATAAGCGTAAGAGTAGTAAGGGTTCTAAGGCTCAATGTGTGCTTATGTATATATTTTACTGAACGGATTGCGTACCGCATATTGCATACCTACTGCGACGGCGTCAAGTATTGTGAATTCGATAGCCATTTCCATCCCCATTTCATGCACAAAACTTCTGTGAACCACAAATAGTTCTTCCGAGTCTCGATGTTCTCTGTTTATTGTTTAAATGTTTGTAAATTCTCCCGCATCACAGCAATTAGGTATTTCTATTGTGGGGGATGTCTATAAACAAAACTTTCCAGTTTTTTTTTCATTCATTCTTTTTGCCTAGTACTTTCATGAGTGATACCTCTGGCATTGCAAGTGATCATAGGCAACAGTACGAGCGGGTCGTTTGCTTGTTAATCGCCATATTAATACAAAAAGACAATGTCCACGTTATAGATAGCCATATTACAGAGAAACTTTAGGACCTTTATACCAACAGACACACGCTGACTTGAAGTACCTATTAATTAGTGTGATACACACTAATTATTGTCCCGTGTGAGCATCGAACCGATAACACCTCGTTTAGTGATATTAGCGAGGTGACCAATAAAGCCTTTTTTTCAAAGTCTTTATCAAAAACATTCATTGATTCAAAGTAACGAATGTTAAAGTTTAAGATTTGGTGAGTTTTTTAAAGTAACTGTGTTTACATTTAGGTTATTTGCTAGAACCAGGCAAAGGATTGAGCCTACGAGAAGATACCTGCAAGAAACGGCTACAAGTTACCAGTAAAAAAGTATCTAGAGGCAAAATAATAAAAAAAATAACGACTCAATTCTTAATACAACGCAAGGAAATGCAACAAAATTGTAACCCTCTATGTAAAATACATCACAAAAACTGACCTAGTGCAATATTGCCCTAGTTCCCAGTCTCTAAATAATCGATACACAGTTTGACCATGCAAAAATCCTTATTAATTCAAAATGTCGCTTGCATAAAAACTATCGTTAATTGTATTCGGCACACTCCTGCGCGAACAATAGCGACGACCTGCGCAAAACGCATTTCCCCCAAAACTGAATTTGCCAACAATTATTTTTATTCATTCAAGCTGGCAACACAATGGAGCGTTTCAAATTTCGAACAAAATTTGCGTTTTTGCATAAAATGGTGCGCGGGCCAGCGCGTGCGCAATGCCATTAAAATGCGCAGTGACCACACTGTGCAAAACATTGCATCGTGTAACTATGATACATCAATTATATAGTGAATAAATTGAACTAGTGTTTTTAAAATTCATATTCATTTATAGATTTACTTTGTGTTTGACAGTTGAAAGTTTATAAAATACATACCTGCAAAAAATAAGTGTTAATACAACAATGTAAACGTAATCGGTTACGGCATTCTCTGTAATTCTTAGTAGCAAGCCAAAGTCTAGAAATATGCTTACCCGATAAACCTCTATTTGCCTATTGTATGAAACTGTAGGTAAGTATACATGTGGATAAAGTGAATATAGGTATTTGAAAACTCTCCCTAACTCTTCGTTGTTAAAATAAGTATCTATAGATAAATCTTCTCCCTAGCCTTTATTATTCCTAAATCACTTGGGGTCGGCTTTTCTAGTCTAACCGGATTTGACTGGATATCAGTCTTTACACGGAGCGGCTGCCACCTGACCTCCGCAATCCGAAGGCTAACGATACCCTAAGGCTAGACCAGTGTCAGGATATTAGAGAGTACTGACTTTCCCAATAACGACCGCCATAGATGTTCATGGCAGCCGGGACCGACGGCTTAACGTGCTCTCCGAGGCACGGAGCAGGCGATAATTGTCAATCAATACGCACATAATTTCGAAGAGTCATATAACTTCCGAAAGTCAGAGGTGCGCGACGTGGTGGGTTCGAACCGGAGACCCTCTGCATTGCAGTCTGTTGGTCTCCCCACTGAGCTATCGCTGCTCAAATCATTCAAGTATCTATAGATAAATAAAAACTGTAAGTCTATGTACACTTGTATTATTCTTCTTTATCTGTATTTGTTTTTCTATCAATGTACCTACTGCCTTATTACAAATGCAACTTTGGAGTTTAATAACGTTAACTGCAGTTCAATGTTATGTTTGCTGATAGAATGATGTCGTGAAAGCAAAAGAGTATGGTAGATTGTTTCAGTCAAATAGGCGACAGAATAGGCCTTGTGGCGCACCCTGGGGGAGGCTTATGTCCAGCAGTGGACTGCAATAGGCTGAAATGATGATGATGATGAGGCGACAGAATTGAAGAACGAATTTGGAATAGACGACAACGGCACATCAAGTGCTGTAGCGCACAATACTAAAATGACTGCACAGATGGTGCAATGGACGGAGCATTTATATTCTCACCCTCTCCTCTCGGGTTCGATTTCCACATTTATAAAGTACTCACCTCGTAACACAGGTATTATACCTAGCGCTATGTTACTAAAAGCGGTATGTCTTCGCTATAGATATTGAATTGTAGTACCAGTCCCTGTCCTGAAATGACTACTTGGAATGTCCGCACTTCTTCCTAAATATAAGTCACCCCACAATCCATTGTAAGTACGCATATATTGTTGCAAGCGATTGATAAAAGCGATACAGTTTCTGGGCATTTTTTCACAAAAATTTAAATGAGTTCCCCCAATCGTAATAATAATCCCGACATTTGCATCACTTCGTATCATGTTAACTGCACTTTTATTTTATGGGTAACACAAGAATCGATAAAATGCATTGAGAATATAAGAGGGAGAATTTAGTTCGTTAAATTACAAAGTATTATTGGATTTGCCTAGATATCGAGTGTGGAGGTGTATTATACTTATATTTTGGCAATTATTTATTTTATATTATATATTCCCACGTAATAGAAGCCTATCACCGCCAACCTGGCACAGTTTCAGACTGCTATTGACAATTTTATGACTCAAAATTATACGGTGATTCATATAAAAATATGAGCTATTTCAATAATTACCGCACTCCTTCCACTTTTAAACTTTAACTATGCCAAATCCCACACGATGCCTTGCACGCAATGAACTTAAAATCGTGATCAAAGTTTTCATTTCACGTATTAATGTTTTTGATTCTGGAAGAAATTTTAGTAAAACCAGTCGGGCATTTGGGCTTATGTATGAATGTATCACTATTGCTTCTTAACGCCATGCCGTCCTGGTACACAGAATTTACAGAAAATAAACAGAAAAAGTTAATAACTTAGTTCGATCCCTAACATTTTATGCGTAAACTTACAAACGAGCATTCAAAATATTTGTCTATACTGCATCCAGTTCCTATGAATCCTTATTAGTTCCGTGATTCTTACACTTACCTTTTATGCTTTCATACAATCTCACAAAAGTAACTATCAAAAAATTTGGTCAGATTGTCATGTTATTCATTGAAATTAAACTACTAAGTATATACGGATTTTATCGCGTTATTTATTTTACACTTTATTACAAAATTTTGAAACTGTCACACTGCTACTAGATACTATTGAACTTTACTAATTTTTAAGCCAATTAATTTATTAAAACTATTAAAACTATTTATATTTAAGTTTAAAATCCGTATATAGTAGTTTAATTTCAATGAATAATAACATTCGCGTAAACAGAAGACAATATTATGTCATGTTATTATCAAAAAGCAGGTGTATTTACGTATTACGATCGCAGAATGAATGAATAAGAAACAGGTAGAGGTGGCGTTCGCGCATCTGTCATTATTCCTACACGCCGACCTATGTAGCGGTGTCTATTGTTGAGAGCGCCACTGTCAAGATGGCGTTTTTTTTATATGACTGTATTGGTGGACGAGTATACGGTTTGTTTGATGGTAATAGCCTATTAGCATTTGCAATATTAGGAGAGTCACTTGCGACTTAGCTATCCTTCGAAGGAGTCCTTGCACTGCTAGAGTTAGGCCAAAGATCACACTGCTGGTATTATTTTCTGAATATGTTGTAAGTATACAATCAAAATACTTAAGCTTTACTAATATTATAAATGCGAATGTGAGCTTGTTTGTTACGCTTTTAGGCCTTAACTACTGGACCGATCGTCATGAAATTTTGCATACTTGTCTTTTGTCGTGTACAGAAAAAGATATAGGGCACCTTTCATCCAAAAAAAGTATTGTTCCCGAGGGATAGAAAATTGACAAAATCTATTTTAATGCGAGCGAATCCGCAGGCAAAACAAATAAATAAGTAATAACAAATAAATAACAATAACTGAGTGAAATAAAAGTAAAATTTATTTTCTTGTTGATACTTATTTCTGCGTCTTTTAGCGTTCATTATCTAGCCACATAGGAGAACATTCTGAACAAAGAACAGGTCTAGAGTACCCTTAAAGGACAAGCGTACTTCAAGAATGAAATGAGAGAGTATGACGCACGAGGGCTATGCCAGAATTGTAGCCAGTCGCAATCCGTAGAATCTGCCTACTTCTTCAGGAGACAAGCTTGGTTACATATAATGCGTTTATTTGGCAAATGTAATAAATCCTACATGTACTTTTTGACTCTTTCGCTGCATATCTTTTTATACCGCGTAGCTGTCTACTTGACATTCTTTGTCAAACACATGTGACAATGAAAAAAGAAACATTCATTATCCTCAGAATGTTACGCTTCATATTCTGAGAAGATTCCTATAAGTTCTTTTTGTAACTCAGTAGTAGTAGAAAACATATCAGCTAAGATGCAAGCCACACCGATACCGTCTGTGCCTTTGAGGCCATTTCCAAGCGAGCTGGCGAAAGCCAAGCCGGTGATTAAAATACAGCCAAGGGTTTCAGTGCCGACGCCTGATGAAGAGGTAACTATTCTACTATTTCTTGAGAGGAAGAATCCCTCGTCAGCTACTTGGTGATTGAGCCATTACTCTTGGGGAAGTAGAATCCCCTAGTTGGCATAAGAGTTTTGGTTTTTATTTAGAAAGAGCGGGAGTTCCGCGCTAGGAATAGTTTCTATGTCGCGGTGAATCATTCAAACAGTGGACACAATAAACACCGAGACTCGGAACAACCATTTGTGGATCACACAAATTTTTGTTACGTGTGGGGATCGAACCCACGACGATCGGCGCGGCGAAGGTGGCGTGGCTGCCACATAAACCACTACATATTAGTTTGTTAGTTTAGTATATATAGCTCAGTGAAATAAAGATTCAGAAACCGTTTGCTGCATCTTACACGCCTTGACGCATAATTAATGAACTAAGCGTTTTAGTGTCAATATCATGTGAGGGATAGGTAACTTATTATAGCCTTCTCGTCTAGCATCAGGCGAGGCATGTTTGTTTGCCACCTATATTAGGCATAATAATATACGATTTGCTTATAAACTGTCCCATTACTTGACGCGGGCAACGACATGAGTCTCGGTGTGGTGAGGTTCATGTTGGCCACATATACGCTCGTTTATTGCTAGTTGGCGAACTTTACATATTTGCGAAAACGATATATAGAATTTTTAAATGTACATAAACTAGTGATGCGCATAATTACATTCGAATAATATTCGGATACAGCTAAGTAAAACGCGATACCTATTTTGTATAATCAAGGACGTAACAAAGTCTGCCCTTATACAAGAAAAACGTTTGGAGTCGTTGTCAGCCGCCCACGTCGCGTGCTGCGTCTATGTGTGTAATTGTTCATGCCAATGTTATGTTATGATGTAAGACATCACACGTTTAAGAAGTTACTACTACCTTGGCTGACACCGACTCCATTAATAATAATAATTGTACATTATATTATTCTGATAATTTGATTGTCTTTTTAGCAGTCTTCACATAATAAGTACTATATTTAAATTTTTGCTTAGCTTAACTCTAAATAAATATTTTAACAATTGTTTTTGTCATACGTATGTTTTGAGTTAGATGTGAAGTTTAAGTGGGTATCTACTTTCTTTAGTGGTAAACGCCTATATTGTACATTAGTAAAAAATAAGTTGATTGTAAGTGTTAGACACAAGAATACGCAATTATTTTTAACTTATAAGTGCATATTTTTAGAATGTTTTTAAAGACGGTTCTCTTTTTTGACAAATCTTTCCTTTTATAATTAAGTTATAGAGAAATGTGTACATTTCTCTAAAGGTATATCGTAAGTGTCATATGTACACCTATACTTCAATACTAATACGTACCTTTTATAAAGAGTAAAGATTTGTATTATTGTATTGTGGTTTGTACTGAATGAACTGTAACACTAGCTACCGGACAGATTTAAAAAGCTTTTTCACCATTAGAAATCTTCTTTATCCAGAAGTTACATAGGCTATATGATATCACGCTACGAGCCGCGAGTGCAGAGCAGTAATCATAAACGTAGGCGAAACCGCGCAGTACAGTATTATATAATTATATAATACACTATGTATGTATGTATCTTATGTGGGGGCCAGTCAGTGCAGACCGGCGACACTTCGACCCAGTGGGATCTTTTGTGTCGACACTCTCCCAATAACGACTGCCGTAGATGTTCATGGCAGCCGGGGTCGACGGCTTAACGTGCTCTCCGAGGCACGGAGCAGACGATAATTGTCAATCAATACGCACATAATTTCGTAAAGTCATATAACTTCCGAAAGTCAGAGGTGCGTGACGTGGGTTCGAACCCGAGACCCTCTGCATTGCAGTCTGTTGGTCTCTCCACTGAGCTATCACTGGTCTGTAACTAGACCACAAATAGACAAATAAAAAAATGAGAACGTCATCAATGAAGTTAAAGTCAACCAAATACGCATTATTAAAAATAACTCAAAAATACTAGTCAGGTCTTGATCAAATTTAAATGAGACCACATGTAAAGCACCAGCTTTCAAATAAAAAGAAACATTAGAATCGATTCACCTAGAAAAAAAATTCTGATAATAATAATAATAATAATAATAATATTCTACCACATACACACAACACCATCTAGCCCAAACTAAGCAGAGCTTGTACTATGGGTTCTAGACAATGGATAAACATACATATATACTTTTTTTTTGTATATACATACATATTATACATAGAAACACCCAGACCAAGACAAACATCCATGTTCATGCACACAAATGTTTGACTTGTGCGGGAATCGAACCCGCGACCTCGGGCGTGGCAGTACACTAACCACTACGCCATCGAGGCCGACAACATATGATGTAACACACATAAAAAAATTACACTCGAATTGAGGTCCTCCTTTTTTGAAGTTGGTTAGTAAGCATCACTACACTCCCGCCGCGTCTGCCTGTCTGTTCGCAATAAACTCAAAAACTACTGAACGGATTTTCATGCGATTTTCACCAATGGACAGAGTGATTCATGAGAAAGATTTAGGTGTATAATTTGTTAAGGTTACCAGTGCGTAGTCGGCGCGGATCGTTAGTATTATTTGATACTAAGTACATACATCGTGACTATAAACCATTGACATATAAAACATAAGTCATTTGACTCTTACGTGGAGTATTTGTGCGACATAATTATTTGTCCTGTGCATCCCGTCGAGTGATAAGCTTCCTATTTATGTTCATGTGTGAGCTGCGTATGTTTCCCCTGTTTACGTCAATAGTTATCCAATAAATAATAATACTTGTATACGATGAGGTGTTTAGTACTAATGACTAACTAAAGCATCTGTTGTTAATTGAAGTAGGTATTAACCGCACCGCAGTGACAGCCATAATTAGAGTATTAGCAGATTGAAGGCAGTGAGTGTTTCTGGGTGTCTTATTTGGGCATTTTCGTGTTGGTACGGTTGTAGGGTAAACTGTAAAGTAATCCTAACTAATATTATAAATGCTAATGTGAGTTTGTTTGTTACGCTTTCATTACTCGACTGATTATCACGAAATTTCGCATACATGTTGTCACGTACAAAAAAGGACATACGGTAAATGATTTTTGACTTTGACTTCTGGATGAAATGTCATCCAGAAGTCAAAGTCAAAAATCATTTATTCATTTAGGTCACAAAGTAACACTTATGAACGTCAAAATATATAGATTAGTGAGTTTACTAAGTTACTGAAGCTACATTTAGGTTAGTTGCTAGGTTCAGACAAAGGGTTGAGCCTATGAGAAGAAACCTGCAAGCAACTCGAAGAAAAAAGTACTGTTATTGTAAATCTAGTAGAACATAAAAGCAAATATTTAGATCACAGATGGGCTATTACGTTAAATATAGTAATCTTTCTAGATATTAATTTGTCATTGAACACACAATGTCAACATGACATTTCAGTTATAAATATGATATTATCACGCTCACTCACATTGCAAATGCTATCGTTCTCTATCTGACTAGACACAGAACGATAGGGTACAATTGAAAAGTGACTTACAGTATCTTGAGCTTACTCTTCTACTAAGAATAGTGTGCACAATTTTTCGTGCGATCGAAGTACGGTGAGGGAACATCTATGATTTAAATCTGGTTGGAAAGAAATATGTGTTTGTTATGTACCTTTGTATGTTATACTATGTTTTTTACTGTTTGATAAATAAACCTTAAATAGTATAAATATAGTATAATACATATCTGATATATCAGGCAAATAGGGATAATTTCTAGTTCTGATTTACTTGGGTTTTTTATGGTTACTATGATCTGACAGGTGCAACCAGAGTCCAATCTCCTAACTGATCTAACGACAGTAGACCGGCTGCTCATCACGAAGCGGTTGCACGTCAAGAGTGCGCTCTTCATGCGCGGCAAGAAGAACAGGTTCTTTGTCAGGACACCCGACCAGACCCTCATGTACACCGTGGAGGAGGAGACAAGGCAAGAGATAATTTGTTTAAAGTAGGATACTAGTAGGGTTGCCAACCACACTGTCAAGCATTATATCATACTTTACTTCTTTCAATAAAACTGTTCAACTGATCAATAGATAAGTCAATTAAATTTAAAAATCTTTAAATTGCGATACATAATATATTGTTGTTTTATCCTAACCTAATATATTTAAGTAATTGTACAAAAGGTTGGCAACCCTAGGCAGACATTATGGCTCGTTTGAACCGTTAAACGAGCCATAATGTCTAGTCGATAGCTAGCCTCACCGCTTCGGTAAGCGGTGAGGCTAGCTGTCGTAGGCTACATGATATGTAGCCTATGATATTTGTTTACCATCAGGCAGGCTTAAGCATTGTTAACGAACTTGTATTGATTGTATATATACCGTATGTATGTTTACAAATATAACTCGCACGTTGCCGAAACAGCACAAACTTTGGTGCAGTATATCAACGTCTACGATCGTCTAAAAGATGGTAGTCCTTTCCCAGTTGAACATCTCAGGGTATTGCGGGAGAATCACATTATACCCCATCTAATTTACTTTCTATATTCAGTTGGTGGGTAGGCTACTTATGCTATGGGCTACGGCCACTCCAGCTCCACGTCATGAACAGCCAGGGTACAGAGGTAATAAGGATAAACAGACCCTATGCGTGCACTGCCCGGATCTTACCGTGTCAACTGCAGAAGCTAGAAGTTTACAGTCCCCCTGGACACCTGATTGGTTGTGTGCAGCAGCAGTGGACGGCGCTGAAGCCGCTGTACCTGGTATTGAATGAAAGCGGCGATCCCGTTTTCTGGATTCGTGGTGAGTTTACTGATGTTTTAATACGCAGAAGGTGGTAAACATGCATACAGCCCAATTATTTGTTAGTGAATGGTTAATATAGCCTATGGAGAACCATTCGCCATTTGTCGACTTTTAAAAATGGCGGCGCTGTGCTAGTACTCGTCGGTATATTGGTTCCCTCTTGCTAGAAGAAAAACATAAGATTTCCGATAACACAGAAAAATACGCCACAGTGCATAATTAGGCAACCTGAATACTAAGTACTTACTATAAGAATACAACTCAAGGTCCTTGGCTGCGATTTTCTGGACGTTGGAGGTACTCTCCAGGCCAGCTATTGTAATTGTCAGTTGTAAGCATTCTGCTGTTTTCTTTCTGGAGATATTTGTTCTAGACATGTTGACATATAGCAAATATCGGTAGTTTTCTTTTTCCAAAACCGTCTAAGGTATGTCACTGCGCTTTTATAAATAAAATCGAAGGAAATAAGAGAGATTGAAGACACTTAAAGTTTCAAAACAACATTATAGGATAACCCAGTAAGTAGACCACACTACAACATTCAAGAATTTATATCCGACTCTTTCGGAAATTGAGCCAATTTACTATGTTTTTGTTTTATTTATATATTTTTTTAATAATTATACTTTTTTTATTTATTATAAATATAACTTTATTTAAGTTATACTCTACGCTTTACACAGCCGAGCACTAAATATAGTAAGTAATTGGACTCACACACAAGTCTACCAACAATATGTGCTATTTAGCAATCCGTGTAACCACTGTTTACACAATATAAGCAATTGATTTGATTCTTATTACTCCTAGGCTCTGCTGTAGTAAATAGCGTTACCCATTTTATCCCGCAGGTCCATACGTGACGCTAAGCTTCTTCCGTGACGTGCAGTTCCAGATCCAGCGCACGGACGGCTCGCACGTCGGCGCCACCAACAAGCGCTGGCAGGGGCTCGCTCACGCGCTGTTCTTCGCACCAGTCACTGACAGGTGCTTTCGCTTTATCGCTTTAATATGTGCTGTAATTTTTACTAAATATTATGAAATAAGAATTACAGCACATATGTATATACACACACATACACTCACATTCATTACATAATAAATAACCTATTGATATTTTCAACTATCGCACATAGCTAGATCAAATTTTTTAGGTGTCTGGTGCCTGAGATACATGTTCTACCTAACTTGGGTGCCAGCGGCTAACTATGCATTGTTTTACGCCTTACCACGTTCATTATGTAATGTCTGTATCTTGATTTAAGAAATATATTATTATTATTATATATCGACCTCTGTAGTTAAAGACTAGTACTTAATAGCCTGTTCAGGCAGTAAAATCCCATGCCCGCGTGGCTAGTGTTGCGCCGAGTGTTGATAATTTTTACAATGCATACAAGTGCCTCAAATTGCGCATGTTCCATACGTCGTGTACAAAAGCTATTTCTGTAAAATTAATTTGTCAAGAAATCAGTCATATTTATTCCTCAGATCAGCATTAATCTATACTTATATTATAAAGCTGAAGAGTTTGTTTGTTTGATCGCACTAATCTCAGGAACTACTGGTTCGAATTGAAAAATTATTTTAGTGTTGGATAGCCTATTTATTGAGGAAGGCTAAAGGCTATATAACATCACGCTACGACCCACGTGAGCGGCGCAGCAACTATAAAGGCACATCTAGTAATATTATATGTGGAAAAGAGTCACTGTTCAGAAAGAAGATACGTTAATATGGATTAAAATATGTCCGTATTATCTCGTAAGATGATGAAATTTTTAAACTAAGTTGAGAACATTGTGTTATTTTGTTGCAGATTTGGTGTGGCATTTGAGAGGAGCCTAAATGTAGAGGAAAAAGCCCTCCTGTTGGCCGTAAGCCTCCTCATGGACTACATGTATTACGACTCGTGAACTCGCCTATACTATCGATAGAATTGGTCGTTTTAGTTTTTAATGCTTTTTTTCTGTGAAGCCACCTCAGTCAGGTAGACTCATTTGTACTTTAAGCAGTGATCGCTTACGATTGTACATTTTTACGTGTTTTCATTTAAAATAAATATATTTTTAATAGATCTTTGATTCTGATTGCTTGGATGACGATATAGTTTATGTCGTCAGTTCTTTCTTTTTTATTTTACTGTACTGCCTTGAGTACCGTCATGGTCAACGTAGCTACTGCGGTGGCAAGAAATTTTTAATAGCGGCCTGGTGTAATATGTATGTATGTATCTTATGTGGGAGCTAGTCAGTGCAGACCGGCGACACTTCGACCCAGTGGGATCTTTTGTGTCGACACTCTCCCAATAACGACTGCCATAGATATTCATGGCAGCTGGGATCGACGGCTTAACATGCTCTCCGAGGCACGGAGCACGCGATAAATGTCAATCAATACGCACATAATTTCGAAAGTCATATAACTTCCGAAAGTCAGAGGTGCGCGACGTGGGTTCGAACCCGAGTCCTCTGTATTGCAGTCTGTTGGTCTCCCCACTGAGCTATCACTGGTGTAAGTAAATTGACGGTTGTTGTTCCTATGCCTGATCTCTCTTTGGTCGTGTCGGAATGCCGACCTATCGCACTTTGAGAGTGAAGGAATACACGGTGCACTTGTGTCTGCGCATACGCAAGTGCATTTTCTATACCCTATTTCCTCTCATTTTCTACTTGTGTAATAAAATATCTTTTGCGCAGATGACCAATCACCGTAAAGATTGGCCGCCGTGACAAAAATTCGGTCTGGAGGTTCTTATATATTGTAACAATATGGCTATAATAATGTCATATTTGATTTAAAACACTAAGTGCTATCTATTCACTTGTTATTAAAATTTATTTAATTATACTATGTAATTCATTGAAATTAAACTGCTATATATACTAACTAAATAAACTATATATACTAAACTTAACTGCTATATATTATACTATGTAATTTATATTCAAATCTTGTATGTCCGTTGCCTGATGTTAAAACAAATAAATTACCTTTATCTAGGGTAATCCCTGTGTCGTGGGGTCTTAGCATAGATATGTTAAAAACCCCCACGACAAAGGGATTACCCTAGTTGTATTCTAACAATAGATTGAAACTGTTGGCAACTTTTACCAAGTGGCGGATTTAATAGAAAATCAATAAAACGTATTGAATAATAATTTAACATAAAATCTTCGTGTAACATTCATAAAATAAATAATAAAAATCTAAGCTCATAAAATGCAAATCAACAGAAATATGTGCCACGCGATATTTAATCTTATTTACATCCAAGTATCGATCATATTGGCATCAATAAAAATATTCGGACATTAATATTGAAATGAGGGGACGATGTCCCGTTATACTTTAAATGCATTTCTCCATTTTGCACGAAAACGACAAAATTCCCCTAAAAATGTCGTAGGTCCCCCTATTTGCATTGTTAACTTTTTTTCTCGGCAGATGTCCAAGCTTAATGGCGCGAATTTTTGACAGCGCGCATAATTTTTGCCGCCAACTAAAACTTGCCAGAAAAAAAACGAAATTATTGGGAATTTATCCAACCCTTTTTCCAAAGGATTGAATTCAATTATGAAAAAAATCGCGTAATAAAAGGGTGCTTTTACAGAAAACGGGCAAAATATATGTAGGTCACTGGGTGTACTTTAGTGAATTAAAGTTTTTTTTTTGCACGCGGATATAAAAGCGTGGCTCACGCTTGTCTCTTTTGAAAAAGCAAGGGTTTTAAAAATCACAATGGCTTTTTATAAAATGATTTAGAGAAGTTTTTTCGCGGCAGATTTGCGAAATTACATTTTTTTGGAAAAAGTGTATTTTTTACTGTTTTGTAAATAATAAGGTCGCGGGCCGCGCGACGGAACGTGTCGTGATTGATCGCGCATTGTTGCTTTTTAATAAAAAAATGTAAATGGGAATATGTAGACATCCATTTTGTAATACTGAATCAATATTATTATTTTACTGCCTTGATGGCGCAGCGGTATTGCATAAGGTCTCGGATTCGATTCTAGGGTTATTATATTATGAAACTCTCAGAAGTAATACGAAGCCTCGATAGAGGTCAATAGACACGCGTCCTATTACATAGATCCTAAAAACAGATGTATAAGTGATTGTAAACTTAAAAATAGTTATTGCATATCATAAGCAAGAAGAACAAAAAGAGATAACCATCGCTCGAACTGACTATACTCCTAAACTCATCATCTAGATTTTTCCTGCTTCCTCCTTCCAAATTACACCGAATTTAAAAATCATATACAATATGACAAGGATTGCGGCTATGCCTATATGCTTTAATCCGATTTGAAACATAATATAAATAAACAAAATAAATACATTTTATGTTTATATTAAATTTACAATATATTATTAATTACTCAGGATTTCTACACGAGTTAAGCCAATATTTAGACGTGTATTATAATAATAGTAAAGAACAGTATAACTGAGCAAATATCGTAAATTTGCTCAGTTATACTATATGTTTCTAGTAATTATAATAAGTACATGTTGAAAGAAAGCATTACAGATGAACAAGGCAGCTGTGGTAGATAAAGATATTTTTTAACAAATCTATTTTTACCCAGAGAATTTATTTATTATGTCCAAAACTTCTGTTACTCTGGTGTCATTATTAAGATAGAAAATATGGAAATACATTGCTACATTTCTTCTTAAAGCAAACATTCTATATATATTTATATTAATTTTTGCCTCGGTAATTTCCAAAAACCTTAAACTTGTTTACACGGTAAAAGCAACCTGTCGGGTTCCCTCTATCTGGCAGAATCTTGATGCTCCAAAACTTATTTGGCATAACACAGTTGGCATAATCTTCTTTTAACGAATATTAGTGAGGCATAAAAATTATTTAATATAAACATTGTTTGGCCGAATGTTTGTATGTTCGAATTTACAATGGCATACTATTAAGATGGCAGAATTTTATCTGGCATTAATTACCTCTGGCAGAATTTATATTCCGTATAATTTCGTTTAGCAAAACGTTAATTTAGATCGACGATTATAATATGGTATAATTTGACTTGGCATACTATGAAGATAGTAAAATTTCATTTGGAATAATTTTATTAGACATATTTCTATTAAATAGCATTTTAACCATTCATTAAAATACTGTCTTAAAAAATTGTATGTGCTGTGCTACAAAAGATAGTGACAGAAACGAATCGCTGCAAACCCGACTCCACGTAGTCCAGTTTGTCCTAACCCTAGAGTGTAAATAAGAAGCGCGCAGGGGCTAGGCGGATCACCAGAGCTCCGCAGCGCCGGTGCCGTGACAGAAACCATGCATGCTGCATGTTGCATGCTCGCCTCAAACACCTCCAAATTATTCTGACCAGATGATTTGATAGATCAGTCTTTCACCCCCTTTTCCCCTTCCCGCTCCTTCTCCTTCCCATTTCCTTTCCTAAAGGGTCGGCAACGCGCAAATGATGCCTCTGGTGTTGCAGGCGTCTATAGGCTATGGTGACCACTTACCGTCAGGTGTGCCATAAGCTTGTTTGCCAGCTTAGTTGTATAAAAAAAAGTCTCTCAATTATTATGAATATGAAAAGTATGCTAAAAGATGATTGTAACTGTAAACTTTCTGAGATATGACGGTTCTGCCTTTTATTGACTATAGATATTAAATGTATGCCAAAAGACGATTCTGACTATGAACTTTCTGTGACATGATGGTTGTACTTTTTAATGATTATGGATATGAAATTTATGCCTGAAAATGATTCTGACTTACAAAATTATGAGTTTTGATTGTATGATAAATGAGTGTATGCCCAACGATTTTCTGTGAAATAAAGTTTATGCTATCCGTTGTTATGCAAAACAATATTATGACATTAAAAGTTCTGCCATAAAAGGCGGACCCTAAAATGTCGGCTTTCTAGGTGCTAGCGTTTCGGCTGGACGTTGATGAATCAGTCAGGACTTTTCTTTTCATATAAGGTGTAATTTTGCATTTACTATATAAGTGAAACAAAATTTCCCCTTGGACTTTACAATGACCATAACAGTTTTCTTTTTGGCGGCTATGTTATACCCAAAGGAGGGAAACCCGCGTCAGTAACAACAGCTACAGGTAATGCTAATGTTTATAATATAGCTCAATTAATGTCGGGATTGACGTGATGAATTATTTATATGTGTAACTAGATTTTGTCCGCGGCTTTGTCCGCGTAAATGCAGGTTAAGTTAGATTAGTAACAGTTCTTTTTCTGGAACAAAAGGAGCCTTATATCCTTTCTGTTCCCCTGACAAAGTGTAAGCGAAATTTCATGATGATCGGTCGAGTATTTAAGGCGAGAAACTGTAACAAACAAACTCACATTTGCAATTATAATATTAGTTAGGATTAGGAAACTTGTATACTACACTGTCTAAGCTTCAATTTGCGAACGAGTATCTCCTCGCTTAACTACACTAGTTTTACAAGTTTAGCCGAATTCTCAATAGTTTGCAATGTGAACCAGAAATGAGCTATTCATATAGCCATTTGCCTGTAACCTATTAATTGAAATAGTAGTTTTATTCTTCGTGAGCTATTAAGACTGCGCCGAGCGTATGACAGATAATGACAGAGCTCGTACGGCGCATATTAAAATTGGCGCGCGGCCGCTATAGTAAAATTGTATGGAGGATTTGAAGTGCTTTTTTGATAAATATGTATCTTTATTGTCAACCAATAACTTAAATATTTGGGACGAACAAATTGTAATAAAACTATTTATGTTTCATTTAAGCTGTAAAATAGGATAGATTTCTAATGTTATAATTTAAAAATTACGTAACACGAGCTTACGTTTTTGCAAATACAAGTTTACGTAATTTTGTAGACGAAAATATTAATTATTTTAAGTTTTTTTACACGGAGTAATTGTAAACACATTAATGGTAATGGTAAATGTATATTTTATATTTGTATTAAACTAAAAGTGTTGATTTTATTAACTTAACTGTGACCGCCTGTTTTGGCATATTTTGCTCGGCGCAGTCTTAAATGTCTATCAGGTAATAAAAAATGCCTTAGTGGGAGAGCGTTGGATTGCTACGCATAGATCTCGAGATAGATCCCAAGTCACGCATCTCGTTTCGAAATTATATGCGTGTTAATTATCGCTCGCTTTAACGGCGAAGAAAAACATAGTGACGAAACCTGCATGTCTGAGAGTTCTCCATAATAGTTTAGAAAATAATTTGTGAAGTCTGCAAACCCGCACAGGGCCAAAGTGGTGGACTATAGCCTAAACATTCTCACACTGAGAAGAGACCCGTGCCAGTGCCAGTGGGACAGTTTAATACAGGGCTGATATTATATAATAAATAGTTGGTAGCTCACAGTATGACCGCGCCTTAAGTCCTGTTTATTTCCTCGTGCGGTGAACCGCGACGGTCCGTAGACAATAACAAGTAGCAGGTGTCAGGAACCTGAGTCATCTCGTTTTAATTAGCCTCTATAATATTTACGTGAACTCGGTTCATTATTTGCTTGAACTAACACCAGTACTTAAAAGTAATTAACTTAAAAAGTCATTAAACAATTTTTGCCTTGCTACTACAATGTGGAATATTTGAGATGCTGAGAAAATGTATTCATTAAAACATTTAAAGAAAAGGTTTTTAACAGATCTATAGCTGTCGCGCTAGGAAAGGCGCGCCGAAATTTATTAGTTTGTTTGGTGGACGTCTAGAAATAAAAGTAAGTAATAAAAGTCTTTAAGCCATAATATTGTATTTTGTTTACGCGAATATTATTCATTGAAATTAATAATTCTGCGTAAATAGAAAAACCAATGATTAAATTATGTTCGGGTACTTTGAAATAACTACACTGGAACATTGAGACAACTACCATCTTAGTCTCCCCGTAACCATGGCTGCTGAAAAGCAACCGAAACGTCGAGGAAAGTGTAAAATTAAATCAAATCTAAATAGTTTTAATAACAATATAATCAGCTTAAACATTAGTAAAGTTTAATAGTAATAGTAGTGTAAAAAAAATTCAAAATTATGTAATATAGTGTCAAATAAACAACGCGATAAAATCCGTATATAGTAGTTTAATTTCAATCTTTAAGCCATGTCTGAGGTCTACGGGCGGCTTGAACAACTTTTGACAACAGGTTGGCCACTAACTACACGAAAAAGAAAGAAAGAAAGAAGAAGTAAGTAATAGTCGTAGACGAGCAATTTTTGGAATAATATATGGAGATACCTAGTCCTTATAATAATGAAATTATGAAAATCAGCAAACTGAACATGTCAATAGTAGATATATATTAAATTTTAGATTCATTTTGCCAATATTTTGTTATATTAATAAATAAAGAAACAGAGGATTATGTTTGTATAGATCACAGAACAGAAAAACAAGGTTATGGACTTAACCGTATCCACATTTTCCCTTTAGTAAGTATGCATAGCGCTTACAAGAAGGATATTTTTGAAATAAATATTCGTCTAAAATTGACTGTACGAATGGTCTAGTGGTTCAAGTGGTTGCCTCACCGTTGCCACTGCGGTGAGTGTTTTGAGTTTGATTTCCATACGGGACACAAATTTGTGTGATCCACAAATGGTTGTTTCGCGTCTGGTTATTCTTTGTGTCTATTGTTTGAATGTTTGTAAAGTCCCCCGCGACACAGGAATTATGCCTACCACAGCAGTTGCCTTTTTAGAAGAAGAAGACTACTAGAACTTCAATTTTTGTCTCTTTGTGATGTTTATATGTTGTGAGTCAATTTTATATAAGAAGGATAATTATTATATGCGTCATATTATTATGCTGTGCGACATAATATGGTCATGCCGTACAAAAATAATTGGGTGCGTAATACGAAGGAAATACGTACGTAATTTCCTTGAGCTCCGTCTTTCTATGAAAGGGGCGAAAATTAAGGGGCGTACGGGCTCGTAGCCGTCTGTAAGGCAACAGGTCAGCATGTGCTACGTCTACGCAGCGCTGATTTTCTGCTTTTCCAGCTAATAATTGAAAGTATACGTAAGTATATGTAGTTTGTGGTCCTATAAAATATAAATGCCTAAGTTTCGAGACCATTTTTTGTGCTATTTGTACAATGAAACACATAAAGTAACGGTTTAATCATCCTCAACTTTGCCCCGTATTACTTTACTCGTTGACTTTGCCACAAAATGTTAACGATGAAGTAATGTCACTTCGATGGCAAGAAATCCGACAAATCTTCATGCTAGATATGTATCTATGTATGCATATATCATAAAGATTTGTCGGATTCACCAGCGCCGACGATATAGGACCTGGGTGCTCGAGCTCTCTGCAATGGCTTTATCAGAAGAACTGGGCCCCCTTAATAATGTATCCTATGTCTTTAGGTAACTGCATGAACAGTGGCGAAAGGCGTTTCGTTTATTATTCCATGGAAAATATTAGGGGCTTTAATCTAAAATATCATTAGATATTTTAGATTAAAGCCCCTAATATTTTTATTAAACCGATGCCCTGTAGGTGCATTGTATTACGTCTATATCACCGAAAGGATAGGCAGAGGTCTATAACACCGACATTTCGCCAACGATAGTTTTAGGTTCATGTAATATGGGACGAGACCATTTCCATTGACCGGGCACGGGTCCAGACCCCGTATTGTTACTGAGAATATCTAGACAAAAACCCTAATACCAGTTAGGCTGTCTTGCAAATGGATACGTTTTTATTGATTTAGGCAATTCGAGAAAACAACAGAAAACATAACTAGTAATGGGTGTTACCTGTCAAAAAATTCTCAACACGAAATCTCAAAGTGTAGCGACGTTACTTCTGCTTAATATTTCGGTAATTACAAGTGATGCTGTGTAATATTAAGAGCGTTTACGAATTGTAGTCTATTCTGAGTGATATTTAAGATGTGTTAAATGTAATAAATGTACTCAGACTTTATTTTTAAAATGTTTTAGTACACTTTATGGACTAATGTTAATTAAAAGTAAAATATAATTATACGTGTTCTCTTTAACTACGAAGGTAAGGTTGAAAAATATTGTTGCGAAATAGGCATAATAAAAGATCTACAAATCCTAACTTAATATTTTAAATGTGAATGTGAGTTTGTTTGTTACTCTTTCAAGCCTTAAAACTATTTGACCGATCATCATGAAATTAAGCATTGCTACACGTTGCCAGTGTTTCCGACTAAAGGCGTTGGCAAAAGCTAGTATCATTCCATCTATGATATACTTTTACTTTAGTCTATAGAGTGTATTAGAATAATATCAGCCAAGTATTAAACTGTCCCACTTCTGAGCACGGACTCTGCTCCCAGTGCGAGAAGACAAATACATTTAAAAAAAAACCTCAAATAAGTTAATAACTTTTTAAACCGTCAAAATATGAAACTTATTTAAGACGTTGTCACTCGGAACAAACGATAATACGTAAACGTTAAGTAAATAATATTATTTACTGTTTGTGTAAACAATAATATTGTTATTAAAGATATAACAAATAAATTATGTAGTTGTTTTTGTCACAATTGACGTGCTTAAGTTACCTTAAGTTCTGATGTACCCATTTTGTTATCAAATGACGTGAAGTGTTGCGGTTTTGGTGTCATGTCGTTATAGGAAAAAGTGAGCTTCTTGGATATTCGGTAAACTATTATGGAAACAATTATTAGCAATTTGCCGAGGTTGGATGAAGTCATTGGGAAGGTTTGGGGGTCACCTTAGAGAACGTACTCATAATACATGACCTTTTTTTGCTTGGAGGACCTTGCCTTGACGGCAAGCATAAACGTGTCTATCGCTACTGAAGAGAACTTCGCCCACAGTCCATACATCCTCTGACCTGAGAATAAAATATCGTGTACATATGTAACTTATGGCCTAATCGCTTCCTCTACTTATAACCATCTCACATAAAATGAAAATATATTTTTTGAATGCAGAAAATCATAGAACTTGTGGATGTATTATTTCTTATTTAAAATTTTTGACGTTATTATTTGACATGTGTTAGTATAAGCTAGGTACATAAAAGTAATTAAAACGGCAAAAATAAGAATGATATTCAGCTTTTGTAGTTTTTCAATTCAATTTCGTTGTGTGCCTAAACAGACAGAAAAACAGTTTTATAACTTATCATAATGTCATGTGTGTTTTATCACATGTGTCATGTGTGTTTTATCACTTATTAATGGTCGTTACAACATAGCCTAGGTCAAATTTGGCCATTGTACTTTCACAGACAGAAAAACTCAATAACAATTTGAACGATCAAATAGGGTCCAGAACCCTAAGCATAGATTTACTAGTTTCTTAAATCTTCAATAGCTTTTCTAGTTTTAAGGTAACGGCTTAAAATAATAATAATGTCCTCCAGACCGAATTTCGGTCATGGCAGCCAATCTTAACGGAGACTGGCCATCTGAGCAGGAGATATTATATAGTGCACAAGCATGTGCGCAAACACAAGTGCACTCTCTATTCCCTAACTCTCATAATCCGATAGGACGGATAATCTGACACGACCGGAGAGAGATCAGGCGCAGGATCAACGGTTTTACGTGGTTCCGAGGGACGGGGGTGTCTAACACCACCAACTTCCTATCTCCGGGCTCGTATTGAGATTTCTTAACAGAAAAACACAATAACTTTTTGTTGGCCCGACCCGGGATTCGAACCCGAGACCATTCACTACCGCTGCGGCCCGGAGGCAGTTAAACCACGGTAACGGTCCGTATGAAGTAGTTTAATATCAACCTAAAACCAAAGGTGGAGAAATGTAGGTGCAGCACACCTCTGCATACATCTACTATAAATTAAAACTATTTAATATAATATTGTCCTATGTTTAATCGAATGTTATAGATTGAAATTAAACTACTTTATACAGGTTTTAACACGTTGTTTATTTTTTTTATAAAACTTTGTTATTACATAATTTTGGAATATTAAACTTCTATTGCTGAACTCTTTTACTAGTTCCATCTACAAAAAGGTTTTATAAAAAAAAAATTACACCGCTATATAATCTGTAGTTTAATTTCAAAACTATCTGCATTTACACTTTGCCTGACGTTTCGGTTAGCAGTTATGCGCAAGCAATATTTCTTTTTTGGAATTTAACTACTTACCTGTGTTTAGAAAACGTATTGTGATATGACTAAGACAAGTTGCTACGTGACTGACGTAAAGAAAGTCATTCTCATATTTGTCAGTCTGTGACCTATATGAATAATTTACTTAGACACCATAATAAGAATATCCATCGAAATAACTTTGCATTTATATTTAGATTACCTACTTTAACGACTTACTTGTGGAAGAAAATAAATAATGTTTTATTATTATTATTAAAAAATTTGGGGACATATATATTATATATATATATATTATATATATTATATTATTATATATATATTGTATATTTTTTTGGAGTACCTATTTCTGGAATATAATATTTTTAGTCGTATCATATCAAAACTAAATAAATACATTAAATAAGGCCTAAATGAATACGTCATCATCATCTCAGCCGAAAGACGTCCACTGCTGGACCTATGTCCAGCGAGGCCTATGCTCTCCTAAGGTCTTCCACACAGACCGGTCTTGAGCCACCCACATCCAACCGCTTCCCGCGACCTTTGCCAGGTCGTCGGTCCACCTTATAGGAGGCCTACCCCTGCTGCGTCTGCCGGTGCGTGACTGCCACTAAATTAACAGGTACTTAAAAGTATTTAAATATACGATGTACTTTATAAATACCGTGCTCATCCCCGCGGATTCACCCACATTTATGACTACTGCACCGCTCTTGTGGCTCCTAGCGTGAATCGAGGAAGGTTATATAGCCTACAACCTTCTGCCAGACCCGGTTATTCAAACAAAAAAGTAAACTCTCTAGCTTTATCATATTAAGTACTAGCGATCCGCCCCGGCTTCGCACCGTTAACAAATTATACACCTAAATCTTCCTCGTGAATCACTCTGTCTATTGGTGAAAACCGCATGAAAATCCGTTTAGTAGTTTTTGAGTTTATTGCGGACAGACAAACAGACGCGGCGGGGCACTTTGTTTTATAATAATATGTAGTGATAGCTTTATTGACTATTTATTAAAACGAAAATCTATTCCATATACTATACTTCAAAATATATATCCAATAAAATCCATCTAAGTACTTCTTAAAATATTTAACCAAGTGAAATTTAATATTTGATATAGCGTTAAAATTAAATAAAATCATATTACAAGCACAAGTTCAACTCGAGTTCAAACGACAACGAAGCGTGTCGATAGCGGCCGTAGGGTTAAAACCCGTGTAATGTTGACACTGTCAGGGTTAACCCCTCGCCTGCACGCGCTATGTTTTGCCATGTTTTTTTAACGTTTAACCCATTTTTCAACAATTTCACTGCATTTCCCCCACGATCACTTTGACAGATGCGACAACGCGCGACCCTTTGCAACGCGATTTTTAATGGATGTCGATTTTTTACAAAAAACGCGTATTTTGTCAAGTTTTTTTTATTAATCTAAAGCTGACAGTTGACGCGGATATAATCTTTAATTAAGACTATTTTTGGCGGAGATTTTTTTGCGTTGGGGTTGTAATTGTATGATTTATTTACACATTATTCAGTTGAATGGGTTAGCAGTTTTAATTCGTTTTCTTTTTAAGTAATCTGTGTATATTAAGATTTCTAATTTTACATGTTTCATCTCGATGCATAAGACCGAAGTAGCTATCTATGTGAGTGACTTGAGATATTACGATAGTTTGCTTTCGAAGCAGAACCTAAGGTCGTCTGTATTTCCCTACAGAGGTGAAAACGCTTTACCCCGACAACGCAAGTATAAGAAGATCAGAAAATCAGAATACGGAATCAAACAGATCAATAAATATAATAAGTAATGTATGCAATTGCTGTATATGAGGTCTTAGGTCCGATTCCCGGCTCGGGCTAGTTTTAACTTAGTTTTCCTGTCAAGATATCCTGAGTAGCATCAAAGAGTCGGAAATCCGGTAGACACCCATGGGTTCGTCTCCTATTACGTGGAAACTATTACCATAGCACCAATCTGATTATTATTTCGGGCATATGAACTTAATAACATTTTGCCCGATCCGGCTATTGAACTTGGGACCTCGTGATCTCACGCAAACATAAGCACACACAACCAGGTTGTGTACCTTCCGACAAAAAATTCGGTTGAACCTAAAAATCTTATTTATTCATTCTACATAAGCATGCCTTGCATACACTACATTTGCATCTTACATACATGCAAGTTTAATTGAAAAATTGTTTGTTATTCATCAAAAATACAACTATTTACTAGGAATAACTCCTGTGTCACGGGGGATTTAAGTAATAATATATATAATATATTAATATATAATATATTCTATCACATAAACACATCACCTTTTAGCCCAAACTAAGCAGAGCTTGTACTATGGGTACTAGACAATGGATAAACATACATAGATACTTTTTTTTTTGTAAATACATACATATTATACATAGAAACACCCAGACCAAGACAAACATCCATGTTCATGCACACAAATGTTTGACTTGTGCGGGAATCGAACCCGCGACCTAAGGCGTGGCAGTTGGTTACACTAACCACTACACCGCCGAGGCCGACAGTTACACATTTAAGTCTTACAAACATCCAAACAACGGACACAAAGAACACCCAGACCCGGAACAAGTATTTGTCCCACACATATTTGTGTCCCGTGTTGTTCGAACTTACAACACTCGACAAGTGACAGTGGCGGACACTTAAACCATTACGCCTGTAGAACTCTAGTATGTCTTCAGTCTGCTTTGGCGAGCTCATCCACGACGTAGGGCCTCGCTGATTTCAGCATATATAGGCCGGCTCGACCGGGGAAGGACTACCCTCTTAAGAATATCGACGTGAAATAGCAGTATTCCTACTGTTGTGTTTCGTTCGGTGGGTGAGAGTGCCGCAGGCTTAATCACCCTCTTTCCCCCTTCCCACTCCTTCTCCTTCCCTTTTCCTTTCCTAAAGGGTTGGTAACGCGCCACTAATGCCTCTGGTGTTACAGGCGTCTATAGGCTATGGTGACAACTTACCATCAGATGGGCCGTATGCATGTTTACCAGCTTAGTAGTATAAAAAAAAATGTATTTGAAGAATAAAGAATTAACAAAATTTCGTTTAATAATCTACATAAACCCAGTTCTCGTAATATGTTCAAAATAGAGTTCCAATTTTGTCAATAAAAGTCAATGTTAACTATAATGCAATTTTAGAGAGAGAGAGAGAAGAATTTGAGAACTTTAAGATTTTAGAAGAAACATAATTCTGTGTTATTAATGATACTGAGAGTGGATCGAACAGTTTTTATTACGAGAATTGCCTCTATGTTAAAAAGCCTACAAGCCTACCGGTCTTCACTTTTTATGAAAACGAAAGTGTCTAAGTAAAGGGAAAATGAAAAGAAAACTCAACATATATTTGTATATTTAATTTATTGAATACGGTAGAAATGCTTCGTAGTAATTAATGGAAAACAAAGACATAACAGACGGAGCTAGGAACATATACCGACCGCAGGACACGCGATACCACTTATTACTAACCCTAGTATAACTCACCTTTATTATTTACTTCAAAAACATTGAGGACGAACATATTTTCCTTTCAGTTTTCCTGTCAAATAAACGACAACAATTCATATCATAAAAATATACATACTGTATATTTTTCAACATTAATTATTAAAAAATCCCATCTCTTGTCGTTATTTTTAAATTTGTAAATTAATTATCTTCTCTTAATAATAAGTAATACGAATGTCTGCGGCATAAGGTCTGGCTTTCTCCTAAAGCCAGAATATAATTCTCTTTATATAATTTTAAAATATGATTTTATCCAATGTGGACGCCAGAAGTTTCTAGATTACTATTGACATTTATAATTTAAACAAATACAGTATCTTTCGTCCTCCCATTTGTATTTCATTACCTAAATATATATAATATAATACTTGTATTATTACTCCTATGGTCATCCACATTAGTAAAATTCTTTATAAAATAATTTGACTAGAAACAACACAGTTTTAATACAACTCGAAAAATCATGTTTACCATTTAAATATACAGTCGCACTTAAAAATAATCTAGGAACACTAACGACTAGAACAAATTACAAATTTGGAATGAAAGAGGAACTTTTGATTAGAGATCATAACTGTTTTGTCAAAATCAAATATATTTTTAATAGTCAACCTCTTTAATATTTGACATTGACAAAACTAGTAACAAAGCAATCTGTGCTCCACATCAGACCCTCACAAAATATTAAAACTGCGATCTGAGATGAAACAAGAGAACATTTGTCAACGTCTTAAAAAAAAATATACACTATTTTATACATACTGTACATATTATTTTTGCAAAAAATATTTTTGTTACTTAATTTTAAATTTTGTTACAGTAATTCCATTACAATATTTCGTAAACATTGGAATGTATTGAACAGAAGGAATTGTTTAATTTTATATTTTTTTGTATTAAAGCACTTATTGGTAATATTTTCAATACGTATTTCGTTATTACAAAGAATGTTGTTTCTTAAGCAGTGATGTGAGAAACATTTCTTTGCTGCAGTACAATTTTATAATTACATAAACATTTATTTAGAAGTAGGGTTAAATGGGCGTTGCTGATATTTAGTTTGGGTTGAAAATTAATAGTTTTAATCATGCAAGATCTGAGATTAAAATACTATCAAAACAGTGAAACTCTAATAACATTCTACAACACTTTTTCTGCAATCTGAACATAACTCAGAATAAAATGCTTTTCTTCATGCATAATCAAACAAAGTCCACACAACCAGGCTCCAATGTACTCAGCACACGTTTCTTTAACATTTCTGAAAGCTTGCACTTCTAATTATAACCGACAAGTTTTGCCTGCAGTATTCTGTACCAAAAATCCCCTTTTCTCAGATCTCGCATAATTTTATTTTAATTGACAATTATTTTTAAAATATACATCATGTTATAAGATTTTACGGATTCATTTGTACTTTAGGTGACCTTTAACAAACATATAATTATGTGATAAGAATAACAATTTAAATTATTCAGACAAAAGTTGTTTTAATTTAACAGGCTTTATTACTGTGGTTTATACTATACAATATTCAAATATGGTTATAACTTTGTAATTTTTCTCCAAGCTATAGCTATTAGTTACGAAAACGCCCATTTTATTAATAAATAGGTAATACATAGACGGATACAATTTATGAAAATAAATCACATACATATTATATTTAAATATTCATTATCTAATTAAATCGAAATAATTTTTGCAACAATAATAACAATTGTGAACGATAATAATACGACATTCAAAAATAATAATACGACATTCAGAAATAATAATACGCATTATTATTTTAAAGTAGCGTGCGACTGTATGGCCTGTTTACAGGCGTTGTACGTGAGTGGATATTGTTAACGATAACTGCACACTTGCGATCCTCTCAGCTACACTTAATAATAATTTGTACTGTTTTATTATTTGTTTACCAATCTCCGATACCGTGCACCCTTTGGTTAACAAATTTGTACTATTGATACGTTGCTGGCGTAGCTAAGATGGGAATCTTGTACAGATATATTACTAATTTATAATTATAAAAAGAAATGTAAGCAGGCTAAAATTAAAATAACAGTATTATTTTTACCATGACTGCATAAATCAATAATATAAATTATTAAAATAACGATTGAATATTTAGAATATAATGTCTTTTTTAAATACTTTCAAAATCCTACGAATTTAATTGACTAGAACTTTTAGACTAGAGTAATAGATTCGTCATTTGTACAGTAAAGCTGCATTATACAATAATAATTTACTAGTAGTTATAAAACGTGCCTGCCTGTTATCATCCAATGAAGCCTCACCAATAGTCTTTTATTTCGATGATAGGCAGTTATAAAATAAAGCCTAGGAACAAATTATAATCCCATCTTGGCCACGTCATCAACTCTATTCTGGTCTCCACTCAAGGTACAACGCATCTAGGAAACGAAACGACTGAACACAATTTTTTAATACATATTTTTCACTACATCCAATGATTTCGATCTTAGTCACCATCCATTCTCCACATATAATAAAAACGCGGCATTCTCTACATTGTTCCACGAATGCACTAAGAAAATGGCCGATGACTTGAGATCTTACCACGCGTACAATTGTATTAATTTTTTTATTATTTAAAACGTTATTAATATAATTTGTTGTCTCGCGCGCCCACGTCTCGACTCCGGCGCAGGTTCTTTGGCTCTGCGTCCGGAAGACTAATAGGAAGGTAGATTCTCAAATAAAATAACTGCCGTTATTTCGAAATTCTTTTTTTCAATCGAGTGACCTTTTACTAAATGTTTACGGAACTATAATTAGGAACTTTTAAAAATATTTATTACGGAATTCGACCAGATTTAAAATTCTTTGTCATGAATCAATTTTGTTTTTAAAAACTTTATTTTTATTAGAAATAAAGGAACGAAAAGACTTTTAATTTTCCTTGCTCGATTCTGTATGTTCTTATAATATCAAACAAATATAGCTTTCATGTCCTTTTTGTTAAATCTTGATTGTTTATGAAACCTTTGTAATAAGGACTATAAACGTATTTACTATATCTCCTCATAAGGTTTACCCTGATCCAAAATCACATTTATTATCATTACAATCAGGTTTATCATACTGGGCCGAAGTCGTTACGGGGGCGACCTCTAGTTTCTTTAAATTTAAATTACAACTTACGTACATACATAGGAACTTTCTTTAGAAGCTGCATGGTTTGTACAAGCTAACTCCCACACTGATCTACCAATAATGAATTATTTAAACAAATTTTGTTACCATTTTACCCATCAAATAAGTCTTGATTATCAAGATAATAATATTAACACGGCGTGCGTCTCGCGCCACTCGGTTGAGGTAGTTGTTTCGTCACTTTCAGTCTTCTCCGAGGGCAGTTTGTAAAGCTATTATAAAACGTACATCGTAAAACGTCGTGTTAAAATATTTAAATGTAAAGCGGCGTTATATTGCGTAGATGAGCGGAGCGAGGCGAGACGCGCGCCGCCAGCAGTAACACATTATGTTTATGATTACAATACAAATAAGTGTATAATGTAGCGTTCGCAGGGCGGCGACGCGCCGAGCTCAGCCCGGCGCGCCTAAACAAGGACCCGTATATATTGGTGTGTTACACAACAAAACCCGTCTGACCGAGCCCCACGACCACATATCTAATCAAATTTAATACTAAAATTACGTTTAATGTTGATCACTGCCCAATAGTACGTATCTTTGTGCTTTAAGTCACTCGTAGACAACAATAAATAGTATCGAGTAGCTAACATGAGCGCGCGGCCTCCGTCCGGCGCGGCGTAGTAACGCACTAACTATATTTGTACTTTATTGTAACTCCAAAATATAATTTATACAATAACAGCTAATATAAAAACTAACGATGGTGAGGTAGAGCGGTTGTCGTAGTACGCTACCTGCTCCTGCGGGGCCGCGCGGGCCGCCAGGCGCGGGCCGGCGGCAGGCGCGGGCCCGCCCGGGCTCGCTCAGTGATCAACATCGCACCGGTACTACGACGCTATCGTGAGTGCGCACTCACCGATAATATACCATTAAATAATAATTACTCCTAGGGTGTATTTCTTCTCCCGATCGAAATCGACGTTTCATAAACTCGTCTCGGACCGACCCGACGGAACATCGAGGAGATAATAATAAATAATCGAATTTATAAGCGGCAACGTTTCATATATCACCCGTTCAATATAATTCTCAATATATGAAGTTAGACTCTGACAAAAAAAGAGGCCGGGGGGCCGCCGCGCAGTGTAGCTCTCGAGCGGGCGGCCGCGGACAGCTTCTCCCTTTACAATTACGTCTCATAATATTTCAGCAATCGCTTGAAGGCACACAGCGTTAAATGTAGTTAGTACAGTTCAGCGATCGTAGGCGCGCGCGCGCGACGTTGTAGTCTCGGGGCGCGCGCGCGCTCACTGCAGCGACGTGGGGGTGGAGGGGACGGCTAGGCCGGCGTCAGCGTCAGCGTGACCGTCGCGCGGCGCGTGGCGCGGCGCCGCACCGGCAGGAACACCAGCGCCGGCACCAGGCTCAGCGCGCCGCCCGCCTCCTCCACCACAAAGGGCTGCATGGTGAGCGGCGCCTGCGGCGCACGCGGCACCGCCAGCAGCGCTCCCGCGCCGCCGTGCGCTGCGCGCAGATGCGCCTCCAGCGCCGCAAAGCCCTCCGCGCGGAACTCACAGCGCGAGCACGAGTACGTCGCGTCCCCGTCGCTCCCCTCGCCGCCCTCGATGCTCTCAGGACCCATCTCACCGGTATCCATGTCACCGCCGCTCCCGCTCCCCGGCGGTTCGGGTGGCAAGTCGGGCGGCTCGTTCGCCTGTTGTTGGGCGTGCGCTCGCTCGTGCGCGAACAGGAACGCGAGCACATCGGTAGTGAAGGGACAGTAGGAACAGGCGTACGGCTTGTCTCTTGCGAGCAGGTCGAGTGGACGCGGCGGTGGCGGTGGCGGGCGCGCAGGCGGTGCATGTTCTGCTAATAGATGAGCTCGCAATGCTCGCGGTCCGCGGAAGCGACGTGCGCATAGAGGACACGGCTCGGCGGGTGCGGCAGCCGCAGGCGCTGGCGGAGCTGGTATACCGTGCGTATTGTGCTTGTGCACGCGCAGGAAGTATTTGCTGCACAATTCCTTGTGGCAGATGTCGCACGTAACTCCACCTAGTTGCGTGCCGCTTTCCAATGAGATGCCATGCATGCGCTGCATGTGGGTGCGCATGAAGTACTTGTTGCACAGCTCCTTGTTGCAGATCTCGCAGAAACTAGAGCCAGAGGAGGAAGCGCGGCGCTCGTCGGGGGGCGGGGGCGAGGCAGATGGTGGTCGCGGCCCCGGCTCGTTAGGTTCATCCGCTAGCCGCTCGGCCGCCAGCTCGTTAAGTTGGGATATCATTGTCTGCAGCTTGCGCAGTTCCTCACTCGCAGAGCCCGGTGATGCAGCACCCCGTTCTTCCACTATCAAGTTGAGCGGACTGGTTTGTCCATCGCGCAGCGCTGCTTCTAGTTCATCTTCACATTCGCGCTTAACTTCAGCCATCTCCTCGGGGTCCAATGGAGGCGGTAGCGAGTGCGATCGTGGTGGTGTATCAGGGGGCGGCACTGATAGAGCGGGCGGCGTGGCCAGTGGCGTAGCTAAAGGTGTACCTAGCGGCGTGCCCAACGGGCCTGCAGGCGGTGTGGCAGAAGGTGGCGAGAGATCAGCGATGGGTGAGCGTCTCGCGGGCACTCCATGCCGCCGTTCTCGATGCGTACGCAAAAAGTATTTATTGCAGTATTCTTTGCAGCAGATTTCGCAGAACGCCTCAGGATTAACCACTCCGAGTCGACGTAGCGCATCAGGCTGGAAGCCTGCCTCGCGGGCTCTTCTCGCGGAGTCTGGTGAGAGTCTCCGCGGTGTGCCACCTGACTCCTCGTCGGAGGAGCGGCGCGGCGGCGACGGTTGCGCGGGCGGCGGTGCTGCCGGCTGTGGGTCACCGCCGTCGTAGATACCGTGCTTGTTTGCCCGGTGAGTCTTGAGGAAGTACTTGTTACAGAACTCCTTACAGCAAAGGTCACAGTACGCCTCCGGGTTGAAAATCCGCGGCGGTTCGTGGCGCGGTAATAGGCGAAAGGCGGCGAGAGGGTCGAAGGCAGGAATGGCCAGCTCTCCGAAGGCGAGTGCGCTCTTGTAAATGTCCGCCATTTTGGCGTGAAGATCGAGCGGCGGAGGCGCGAGGTGCTGCGGGGTGGCGCGAGAAGGCGCCGCCTGCTTGCGCCGCTTGCGGCCGGGGCTGCCGCCGCCGCTCTCCAGGTCCAGTTCGCGCTTCACCGCTGGCGCGACAGACATCGCGTCACCGCCGCATCTGAAACACCACATAAATCTCACGTTACTACCGGTACATTGACACACAATGATCACACGACATGGACAGTACAATGGACGCGGCTAACTGCAATTATCTGCGCCTACTCGCACATTGTGCACCATTATACTTCGTAATAAATATGTGGTATATAAACTTATAAAGTGTTTAAAATATGCTTTTAAGTTTGGCTATAAGTAATTAATTTGTTTTCGACATGAGACCGCGAACGCCGTGGCCTCTGCCTAGAAATCGGCATAAGAAGGTATTACTCTTACACCGTATTTATTTATATTAACTTTTGTATCGTTCAATGGTTCGTTTTTAACCAAAATATATAAAGAATAACACAAACAGGCACGAGCTTTATTTTCTATCGAATCTGTATGATGGATTGATGACTGACTAACTGAGTATATCTCAAGTTAAGCCCAGCCTTTGCACAGAACATACTATATTATGATTGTACAATAAGGTACAATAAAATTGATAAGCAAGAGTCAACATTTTGTGAGATTCACAACTAATTGTTTACAGTTCTTTGTCCCTGATATTTTTTTTTGTATATGTAGTGCTCATGATACAAAAAATATTTCAAGTGTTAAAGAAATAATAATTTCTTTCTTACAGTAAATTATCTATTATAATAATGTTAAATAAATAATAATACAAGAATAAACAATTTTAAATCAAGTAACTAGTCAGGTACTTAGTCACGAAATAATTGTTTACTATTATTAATAATCTTTTTACTGTTTTCTATTATTCTGTTTTGAATTAGTCATAATAATTGCGGTTGATATGATTGTTGTATTTAGAACAAAGAAGTGTGTTACATTACAGTATTATTTTTTGTGTTTGTATAAAGGTATTCAGTATATAAAGTAAAATAATTATATTATTTATTTATTTTCTGATTATAACACGTTTTCATTTTATCTGTTACGCATAATCTATTTATAAAACTACTTACAGCTAATTTGCGTATTATGAAATACGCAAACATTTAATTATAAGCAGATCATTAATTTTATTCTATAATTATTATTTTAAAATAAGTTATAGCCATAGGATAAACGACAATAAAAATAAGTTCTATTTTAAATTTATGTTATAAAATGTTCGCTTACTTTTAAATGTCGCTATAGTAATAGATAATATTACCTACTTCAATTATAAACAAGATTGCATTCGTGTACATTACATTGTCATCATATAGAATTTAAATAAATTTATTAAAAATAAAAGCCTGATCTCTACATTATTGCAGATCACAAGATGTTTTTCTAAATAATCATGTATCCGCATCCTATCCATTACAAAACGTGAGCCCACCCCAAACACTAAATTATTAGTAATTTATAACCCCAGTATCATCAAAAAGTGATCTTCTTCTCTCTTAGCCTTTATTATTCCCAAGTCACTTGGGGTCGGCTTTTCTGGTCTAACCGGATTTGACTGGATATCAGTTTTTACACGAAGCGGCTGCCTCCTGACCTCCGCAACCCGAAGGCTAACGATACCCTAAGGCTAGACCAGTGTCAGGATATTAGAGAGTACTGACTTTCCCAATAACGACCGCCATAGATGTTCATGGCAGCCGGGACCGACGGCTTAACGTGCTCTCCGAGGCACGGAGCAGGCAATAATTGTCAATCAATACGCACATAATTTCGAAAAGTTATATCACTTCCGAAAGTCAGAGGTGCGCGACGTGGATTCGAACCCGAGACCCTCTGCATTGCAGTCTGTTGGTCTCCCCACTGAGCTATCGCTGCTATCATCAAAAAGTGATATTAGAAAATAATTATAATTAACTCGATCTGCATTGTTATAAACTGACGGGCAAATAAATGTTATGAAAGTACAAGCTGAATTTCAAACAAAAATATTTATTGTATTATTTTAATATTTTAAGGTTTATTTAGGTAATTTTACATTTTCATTAGTAATTCTCTCTCTGTTCTAAACTTTTAATCTCTATATTCTGCATGTCGAGGTTGGGCTAACCAAAGTACACAGAACTAGTGCTAGATTTAATAAAATAAGTAGGTATGTTATTTTAGCCAAGCATGCCGAGCATTTGGGCATACACGAAGGTCTGCGTAAATAGGAAAGTTTTGCATATTCAATAAACAATTTTTATAAATCATCTTGTAGGTATTGTAATGCTGTTTATGTATTCATTATTTTATTTCGTACAAAGTTATAAATAAATATTTCGATGTACAGTTCTAAATAATGATATACTTGTATACCTAAACCTAATAAAATATTTGCTCTAAATATCCAAGATAAAAACAAATCTCGTAAAAAAATTGTTCAAACCAGCCTAGTCTCAGTGTCATAAACACATACTTATAGTATTTTCCTAAATTAAAATAAACGTCAAATATGAACACAAATTGCATTTGAGTTCAAATTTTACGTTTATTACACTAGATCGGGACTATATTCTAATCATATTTTATTACGGGAATTGGCCTCCAAATCATCTGTTTGCAAGATTCCAATAAGAAACGCCTCTCACCTATTATTCCCTTGTCTTAGATCTATAGCCTCCATTGTTAGCACTTAGTTCTAACCACCATCATAAACCACGCACTTCAAATCACCTTACGCACTCAAGTTCACTAGACACAAAAAAAATTGTGACAATTTTAAAAATCGTACCGATTTTTTTGTTTTTGGAACGCGTGTTGTCCCTTATGCGCGTACGCTTAAAACTGATGTTTTAAGTAAAAACGCGTGCTGTGTATTTCTTTTTTTTTTGTTAGAAAATAGCAAAAATTGTGTTCCCCACCCGGCCACCCCTAGCCGAGTCGATTATTTGACAGGGGGCCGGTGCATTACGCTGGGGCGCGGCTTACATGCCGCTGTAATTATTTGTTTATTATTTGTGAATTATGGGTCCCGTAACTCCCGTAGTATAAGTTTGCACGTATATTTGCAATTGATCGTGAAGTCGTGGGTTCTACGCCGGTTTTCTGTGCTAAAGAGAAAAGTCTCAGCACCAAGTCTGGAAATGTGTCTATAAGACGGTGTAACAGTGATAGACGTCACTAATTACTTGCCAGTTAGTTAATTTGACAGATAAAAATTATAAAAATAGACTTTCTATTTACTTGATATTGCAAAAGAAATCCGCATGAAGCTTTGTTAGAAAAAATTAAGACTTTCAAGTCGGAGACACGATAATATATCAGAATCTATTGTCAGATAAACGCTTCGAACTCATAAAAAGAAATGCAATAGGAGCACGAGTGTTCTTTATCAATAAATGTTCAAAAAGTTAGGGTACCTAAACATTATATTCTTACCAGTAACATTTCATGAAAAACATTTAAAAATATTCTTCGCATTATTAACTACTAGCTATGCCCGCGGTTTCACCCGCGTTTAAAGTTACTGCGCCGCCCCCGTGGGTTGTAGCGTGATGTTTTACAGCCTATCGTCTTCTTCGATAAATAGGCTATCCAACACTAAAAGAATATTTTAATTCGAACCAGTAGTTCCTGAGATTATCTCGTTCAACCAAACAAACAAACAAACTCTTCAGCTTTATAATATTAGTATAGATAAGTGTAGTTATGCTACTGATAGATAATAAATAAATAAATAAGTAAGCTTATTTCTTTCGTATTGTATTTTCCGTACGTTTCTATAAATTATCTATAAACTTGCGTCTAAGAAAATTTTAAAAAACAAAAATTATAACATATCGCCATATAACCCGCCTCTAATAACAAACAATACACATCGCTTTCCCAAAATTTGGAAACACTAACAAAAGGGCGGCCCTGATCAAACATGCTCCCTCCTTTTCTCTCTTACGACATCCGGCTATATTTGTCTCATATAATAAAATGCTGCTATCTCTCTCTATAAATGTTGTCACTACGCAATCGTTATGAATTATGGTATTATAAATCTTACTTTCGATATCGAGAATACATTTTTTTAATTGTGCGTGCTTCGAAGCATTTATAATACGGGAAATTTATAATTTATTAAAGTAAGTGAATGAATTAATCGTGTCTGTCAAGGATGGATTTTTAAGAAGTTATGTTTGCATTTTGACTTCAGGTAGGTACTGATGGCGCAATTGTTTTAGTACTTGCCTCGCCACTGTCGAAATTTGTTTGAACTACAAATAATGATTCCGAGACTGGGTAAACTTTGTGTCCATTGTTAAAGTGTTTGTAAAATTCCTAGCGGCGCAGGCGTTATTATATTAATACATAAGAGATGTCCTAAAAGTATAATGTAAGTTTGACTTCTATAGAGAAGCATGTTTTACAATTGAAACATGTTTTACAATTGAAGCATGTTGAAATTAAACTACTATATACGGATTTTATCTCGTTGTTTATTTGACACTTCATAACATAATCTTGAAACTGTTACACTACTATTACTATTAAACTTTACTCATTTTTAAGCTAATTAAATTATTATTAAAACTATTTAGATTTAATTTAATTTTACACTTTCCCCGACGTTTCTGTTGCTTTTCAGCAGCCGTGGTCACGGGGAGACTAAGATGGTAGTTGTCTCAATGTTCCAGTGTAGTTATTTCAAAGTACCCGAACATAATTTAATCATTGGTGTTTCTATTTACGCAGAATGAGCTCAAAGTATCATGAAGTCTAGCTGTGGTTTGCTTCTTCTTGGGTTTGATTATTTGTATTACTGGATCCCAAGCTGGTGGTACATTATACATACATATCTTCTCTATTAAAATTAGGATGTTTTTTGATTTCAATAGCCTCGCGAAGCATCCGCAGTAGGAATCGGTGTTCTTTAGCGAGAATGTGTGGTTTGTCTAATCTTAGGTAGTGGTTGGTCTAGCAGCAGACTTCAACGAGCGTCGGTGTTTTACATCAGCTATGTGTTCTTTTATGCCACAATCTATTTTATAGACCCCTGCATCTTGTAAAGGTAGTTGGCACTTGACGGATGGTAAAATTTGACTTATCTTCGTTGGCGGCTTGAAGTATGTGTTGATTGAAGCTCGCTTCAAGATGTAGCCAATCTTGTCAGTGACACCCCTTACTTAAGGCAGTATAGCAGGCTGGCTCTCGACTGTGGCTGGCTGGTATATAGTAGTTTAATTTCAATGAATAATATTCGCGTAAATAGAAGACAATATTATTGCAGCATGTTTTAAAATTAACTGTTTCTGCTGTAAGGTTTAATTTTCTATAATATATATGCACCATGTTTAAATAAGATCACAATATTATGTTACATACACTAACTATATGTAACTAAACTAACTGTATATTCCCAAAAAGTTAGGCATAGGTGTACAACAACTACATATTGCCAGCTATAGTTATATTCCACGTAGGATATCACCCAACAGACACATTTTCCAATAGAAAAATATAAAAACATTTTGCCCCTCCCGGGAACCCAATATAACACCTCACAACCGCACGCAGACATGATCGTCAACTTATAGCACTGAACCGGAAAAGCCGGTTTGTTACTCGCAGTTAAAAATAATTTAGTGCCCTAGGCATCCACTGCCACAGTAAAATTATATATTAATTTTTAAAAATCTCTTCCCTTGATATAACACAACATTTCTTGTGCCAAAAAAGGCAGGATGAAAACTAATCTAATAAAAAAAATACATCTACCTTGTTAAAAAACCCGACCACAGAGCAGTTTATTTTTTTTTTAACAAAATACGCGTGCAAAGTTCAAACGAGTGCGCTACTTGACATAAACAAGAACCTTCACTTTTTCATCGCATTTTTCACAAGCAAAGTGAAAAGTTTTATATTAAAAGTCAAAAAACAAGTTTAATTAGTTAAAGAAAGATGGGCGGACATCAATTTGGTTTATTAAAGTGTTATTGCTGTTTAAAATGGCTGCTCTATTTATTATCAAACTTTAGTGAATAGGAAGTAGGATTAACTGATAGCAACATAGCATTACATAAGTAAAGGAATTGTTATTATCCTGCCCTTCAGTCAAAACAAAACAAATGCATTTATTGTAAAACAATTTTTTTATTTTTTTGGATGGACAACTCTCGCACTAATACTAATTCCGGGGACTTTACAAACATTCAAACAGCGGACACAACGAACACCTAGACTCGGAACAATCGTTTGTGTATCACACAAATTCTTTGTCCCGTGTGGGATTCGAACCCACAACACTCGGCGCAATGGCAACGGCGATGCGACCATTTAACCCACTAAGCCATCCGTGCAGTCTAACTGTGGCTGCAGGATATTATAATTGCTAAATAACATGCAGTGAATCAATGAGCTAATTCTTGTAATAGCATATGTTCAAAATATAGTTTCGATCGTAGTCTCAGGGCTTGTCCCACCACCTCCAGATAGCATTTATCTACATATAAGATAAAAGTCTCGCCATCTCTTTTCTTTAACCTATCATGAGTAATGCGATTTATCTTTCGGATAACTTTTACTTGTTAGTTGTAGGACTGGCCATAAGTCTTATAATATTACAAATGGTATTTTCCTAACTTGAAATAAACGTCAAATGTGAACATAAATTATATTTAATTTGAATTATATTTTAACATATTCTATTACAAGAATTGGGTCTCAAATTACTTTTAAAGGTAAGGCGTATTATTATAATTTAGTTCAAAAATATGAATAATACATACGTTATTAATATATTAATTCCATTTATTTAAATATCAGAACATACAAAGTAAATTTAGCTCGATTTACAGAAAAGTGTTATTGGAATTTTCTGTCAAGAGATTCTCAGTAATAGCTCAGAGTCTGGACCTGTGTCTGGTAAACGGGAATAGCTGGACCTTATTACGTAGGACCTGAAAACATAGTTGGAGAAAAGTAGGTGTGATACACTTTTGGATACCTCTTCAGGAATATAGGAGCAACATGTTTTTCTTGAAGCTAATAGACTTCCCACTGACCTGTCTGCTTTGCAAATAGGTTTAGAGTAATCATCACTAAAAATAATATCTATATACAATTCAGGTACTACAGTAATATAATAAGGCATAATACAACTAAGTTCAGACTTACTAACAAAATAACTTTTGGCCAGTTTCACAAATATCAAGTAAAAGTTATCCGAAAAATAAATCGCTGTTTCACTCTTGTAAGGTTAAAGAAGAGAGACGGCGAGACTTTTATCTTATAGATAAATGCTATGTGGAGGTGGTGGGACAGGCTCTTAGCCTACGTAATATTTAGTTGTGAACCTGAATTTCACGATGCTTGTTTCTCAATCGAAGTTATGCGAACTGGTGAACGGATTTGGATGAAAATTAGCACACAGATTGGCGATGTCCTGGATTAACATATTACTTTATATAACACCTACTATGTGTTAATTTTGATCTCGGGATAATGTTCCCGCGGTATTATACCTTTAAATCGTGGTGTATACCAAAGCCATCGTATGCAGAGGCTTAAAACAAAAATCGAATAAAATTATGCGACCAAATTAAAATTACGGAGCGCGAGCTATTCGATTCCCACTTAATCATTTTTAAAGTGGATTTCCTGAATGCTTCCATTCTCCTGTCCTTCATTCTAATTATACCTGCCGAGAATTTTTCAATATTTTCAATTAATTTGAATTTTATACCGCCTTAGGCGCCGTAGCGTAAGTTTTTCGCATTAGCATTTGTTGTCTCTTTCTAAATAATATCATAGGAAGAGGACAGTCTTGTCAGCCAAGTAAATAAGTCTTTATCAAGTTGCTTATTACGGCTGGGCAGTTTTATAGTGGTATTGGGTATATTCAGCAGGTTTACCGATTATTTGTAGTCGGCCGAATATTCGACTAAAAATCGAATGTCCAGCAAAGTAGGAGTTACAAAAAAAAGTTAAAAATGACCTCCTGTGTACCTGAACCATATTCTAGCAAATAAAGATTAACGATTAACGTTAGGAAAATACCCGGCCTTTTGGGAGGCGTACACGGAGATATGCGTCCAACGTGAAGAGACCCTTCGAGAGTTTTAATCTGAAGTGGGATGGAACACCTACAACAGCACTAGCCGTAGCAGGCGTAGGACTATTGCTACATATGTATTCTAATACTTCTGGGCTATGGGGATGAGTGTTTGATGCACCGGTATAATGGTGACTATGGATGATAAAACGGCGTCTGCCTTGAATACTCTAAAAGCATGAGGAGAAAACGACTGTCCCAGAGATTATTATTATTAATAAATTATGCCTAATTTTCGTATTCGGAGAAAATCATGTTCGGTGAAATTTATTATTTTCTTTTCAAAAAAGGTCTCTAGCCATTTGGGATTCAAATTTCTAGTATTCTTGTTAACCTGTCTAGCTAAGCTAGACTGCTTGTGTTAGTGCTTAAGTAAGTTGACAATCGTGAAGTTATCAGGTTGAACCCCGAATCGCATGCTGTTATATTAATTATTGTTAAGAAATCAAAGTAGCAGCGCTAAGTTTGAGATTGTGTTTATCAGAAAGCAGGCCTTTACTTGGTGAAATCTATAATGCTACTGGCAAAAAGTTAGCCTATACCTTGAATTATAAAAGGTAATTATATATTATTATGTAAATAGAATATTTATATGCAGATATCAAAAGTAGGCTTTATCGCGACACGCGCGGTTTGTTTCCACGTAAACATTAAGTCGTACTCTTCAATATTCTAGACTGTTATTTGCGTATGTAATTCATTGACCCCTACACAACACCTATCATTACATTAAGGAACATTTTATACCAAGAACATATTAGAGATTTTACCCAAATCGCTCGCGTAAATATACATCAATTTTGTATCCCTCGGAACCAGTACTTTTTTCTGAATAAAGAGTACCCTATGTTCTTTTCTTTTTCTGTACGCCTGACGTGTATGCGAAAATGGCTTTAACGCGTAACAAACAAACTCACATTCGCATTTATAATACTAGATTATGCCTGTGACTTTGCTTACGTTAATGTAGATGTATGTTAAGATAATATATAGATTTATTAGTAGTCTATATGTTTAATATTGTCTTCTGTTTACGCGAATGATACAAAAAAATAATAAATAGTTGTATAATTTAAATAGCTTAAACTGAAGTAAACAGTAACTAGTAAAAGTGTTTAACAATAGTAGTTTAAAGTTTTCCAAATTATGTAATGATAGTGCTTTATAAAAAATAAACAACGCGATAAAATCTGTATAAAGATTGTTTAATTTCAAAGCCTATATGTTATTCTGACGTATAAAAAACAATAATATAAAAATCCGTTCAGTAGTATTTTCGTGACAGAATAACAAACATCGATCCATCATTTTGTCGGCCTCGATGGCGTAGTGGTTAGTCTAACCGACTGCAACGCCTGAGGTCCCGGGTTCAGTTTCCGCATAAGTCAAACATTTGTGTGTGATTGTGTGGTCTCGGTGTTTCTATGTATAATATGTATTTATAATTTTTACAAAAAAATAAGTATATATGTATGTTTATCCATTGTCTAGTACCCATAGTACAAGCTCTGCTTAGTTTGGGCTAGATGGTGTTGTGTGTATGTGATAGAATATTATTATATTATTATTACCCATCCATCCTCACAAACTTTTACATTTATAATAATTATATAGGATAATTTAGGATTTACTTATAGTATTCGGTGAGATTTAAACGATAATACAGTTGGGATATTGAGTTTATCTCTCAAGAAATGCTCAATAACAACCCGGAGTTAGGAAGATGGCGATGTTGCACACCCCCGTGTCTTGGACATTACTTTGACTGCACATTGGACATTACGCTGTGGTTAAAGTCACCTTTCTATAACACCGTGCCCAGTGTTGTCAGTTCGATCCCTACACGAGACAAAAATTTGTGTGATACACAAATAGATTTTCCTAGTATGGGTGTACTTTGTGTCCGTTTGAATGTTTGTAAAGCACCCCGCGACACAAGAATTACTCATCGTGAAGTAAAGGCTAAAGAGTCTGTTTGTTTGTGTCTCAGGGCCGACAACTCAGATTTAAATATATTTTGTTTTTGATAATCCAATTCTTGAGAATGTAACAGTAGGTTACAAGCCACGAGAACCTATAAGTAATCATAAACGAAGATGGAGGTGAAACCGCGAAGAACAGCTAGTAAAGTATAAAATGTCCGTTCGCTTGTAACGTCTGTGTTCGTATACTACTCATCCGATTTCGATGTAACTTTTGTTAGTTGTATGAGAACTTGTTAAGGTTTCCGATTATCTAGTGCTAATCCAATATAAAATAAAGTATAGTACTTTATTTACAGTAATAATACAACTCAAGGTAGTAAATAAGACTACAAACGTACATACATTCACACATAGACATACATAGTCTCACGCCGATATCCTCGAAGAGGTAGGCAGGGTATATTACACACACATTTCATTAGGTAGTTATGACTTTAGGCCTTACGAAATTGGATTCGAACCTGTTACCGTCTACCGATAAAATATTCACTCTCGCCTCTGTCCCTGAAGGGGTCAACAGAGGTGTACCAATTTTACTTACTTTCGATTCACTCCTGCTACGCTTGCATAACACGGGAATCGAACTCGGAACTTCATGCACAGTACTCGCATTTACTACCGCTGCGCCGCCGAGGCATCATCGATGAAGTATACTAGTACCTAATAATTGCTTGACCCGGACAACGAACCCGCTGTTACGTCAAAGAGGAACATTAAGATAGTGGGCTGTCAATCCACGCGATTTACTGACCTCGCCTATGACCTATTTCCACAAGAATAACTTTGTGGCTTCACTATCGGAATGGACATTTTGCTTGTAAAAATACATTAGGTCTGTTGTCTCTTTCTAATAAGTTTGATATGATAAGGACAGGCTTAACTGCCTCGTTGGTTCCTTAGCACAAGTATTGTGATTGTTTTCGGTAATTGTGACGTCCCTGGTTTGTAGTTTTTGTCGTGCAAATTATTATTGAGTTTCACTCTTAAGATATTCACAATACCACGGAATCTCGAGGTGCGGTCCCAGATTCAATTCTTGGGTCGCGCAACGTGTTATTGCGTTTTCTAACAAGGAATTTTATCCGGTATATGGCGATAGGCTCGTGTGTCACAAGGCATTTGAATTCATCTAATAGTTACTAAACGATGTATAATCACTAACACAAGCTCTTCTTAGCTCAAGGGATTAACAAAAATACTAATAATTAGTAAACTTAATTGCTTACCACCTTATTAAAAAAGATAATAAATGAAATTACTGTGTCTTGATATTATGATTTGCAATGAAAAGTCTGTATGGCACTTTAAATGTTACCTCTTTATTATACACGATAAAGGCTGTATCAAACCTTGCCTTCGCCAAATTGTTATTTTAAATTTTTCGTAAAAGGAACACAGACAAGATGGCGCCGATGTAATTGCAACTACAGAGCGATCACAAAACAACGTTCCATTTTTACCAACTCAATATTCATTCACAATTTTTTCGAGTCAAGTGCTATATTTTACTGCAGAGTCGTTAACTTTGAAATATCGGTCGCGGGGAGAGGGTGGTGGGTGAGGGTGGTTGGCAAATAAAATAAAAATAAAGGCCGATTACGGCCGACATTTTATAATGGACGATGAAATGACATGCGGGCGCCGACGGGGCGCGAGGCGCTACAGACTTCCTAAATGTCAGAGCGCGAATACATTTTTTTTGTTACGATTTTACATTTAGCTTTCTTTTGTTCCCGTGAACTATTTGTAGGCTTTGTAGTGCAGGAAAGATTTGACATACAGACTGATTTAAACGGTGCGTAGTCCGTGTTCTGGGGAGTATTATATGGCATGTGCATTAAGGCAGTTTTAGATACTGCGATAAAATCCGTATATAGTAGTATAATAATAATTAGAACATATTATATAACGATAGGTATAGACATATTGCCTATTAGGCACATTATCAGACATCACTTTTACTAACATGAAAACAAAAATAACGCTTTTAACCTCATTACACATTTTTTTTATTACGAATCTAATCTAAAATAATTAATATCTAGTCCAAACATCAACTCTACGGCTTTCTGTCCAACAGACATGTCACAGCGTATTTATATTCAATCACATTGGGGCGGGCGTCGAACCCACAACCCACCCCCGCCAGGTGCTGAACGCTGCGCACTTATAATTTTTGTAATTGACGCGTGTGACCAGCGCCGTCGAGGTTTAAAGCTGCACTCTAACGTTCAAAATTAAATAATGGACCCTAAGTGCGTATGACTGAAAGCCGTGGTCATGTTATGAAACGCATATTGTGACACTGTATACCCCGAAAAGGTTAGGCTCGGTGTATTCGCGAATTCAGGTCTTATATGAGCGGTGACCTATAGCCAGTTTCTCGTGGTTACATGGTGAAATGGCTGTTGGACAAACTACATTGTACAGATTCCATTACTCTATCGTATTTTAATTTAATCAGTAATAATCAGCGATAGCCTGGTGGGAGACTGGACTGTTCGAATGTCACGCAGAGGTCTCGAGATCGGTCCTTAGACGTGCAACTCAGACTTTTCGAAGTTATGTTAGTTTTAAATAGTGAATTATCGCTCGCTTTAACGGTGAAGGTAAACATCGTGAAAAATTGCATCTCTGAGAGATCTCAATAATGCTCTCGAAGATATGTGCAGTCTGCCAACCCGCACTGGTTCAGCGGGAAAGGGTCTCAAACTGAGAAGAAGCCTGGGCTAGATGTTCCCACGGTTTCACCTGCGTTTATCGTTACTGCGCCGCCCCCGTGGGTCGAAGCGTGATGTTATATAGCCTTCCTCGATAAATACGCTATCCAAAACTAAAAGAATTTTTAATTCGAACCAGTAGTTCCTGAGATTAGCGCGTTCAACCAAACAAACAAACTCTTCAGCTTTATAATATTAGTATAGATTATTGATGAATCAGTCAGTACGTAAGTATTTTGTAAAGAACTAAATCGATACCACATATATATTTCACTAGATTTTGCCTGCGGGTTTACTCATATGGATGTCACGGGATCACATAGTGGAATAACCACCCTATATCAACAACTTTAAGCCTGCATTTGACCTTTTTTTTATACTTGGGAGAATGCTTTGACGCATACGTCTCCGCGGGGTGATGGAGAGGTTATGTCGGACTCACCGGCGGAAAGGTATCCCGGTAATACCGACTAAGCCTACCACGGTGTTCCTCGATATAACTAGAATCGGCGGGGCCGAATCACTTTCGCATGCAATCACGACCCGCCGAGTTTTCAGCCCGCCTTGTGAAACAGCAGGCCAATACACGAAAAGACCTACCCTTGGTCACTTCTAATTTAACCCTTGGACGGACACACGACACAGAGGCGCGCGTGGCAACACGCACGCTGCCTCTCGGAAAGCCTACATTTAGCTACCCCAACGATACTTAAGGTTCCACATCATAGGGTGGTGAGCCTATTGCCGTTGACAGAAGACAATTCCTTGATAGCAATACCCAATAATAACACATTGCAAAACGCGATAATCGAACTCGAGACCCCATGGCCAGCAATCGCATATATTACCTTTGCGCCACCGAGGAAGGCACTTACGGCGAATGTATATTGATATTTAAAGCTGAAGAGTTTGTTTGTTACACACAAAATTACAAATATTATAAAGAAGAAAGATTAGATTTTTTGTTTATTTGTATGGCTTTAACTCAAAAACTACACAACCGATTTAAAAAATTCTTTCACTCTTAGAAAGCTGTATTATCACGGAATAACATAGGCAATATTTAATTTTTAAAAAGTACTGTTACAAACGTAACTTTACCTACTTTTATGCGAGCGAAGCCGCGGGCAAAAGCTAGTTTATTTATATAATCATTGTTATTATAGGACGTAAGCTCGCAAAATGTCCACCCCCGAAAATATAGTAAGCTTGAATGACAAAGTTAGATGGCCTCGACCAAATATATGTATATCTGAGCTACCAAGGTCGCAGGGTCTGTTCTGACGACACGACTTTTAAATGCGACTGAAATTATTATTAGTGGTGTTTTTTTGTCGTTGTCAAAAGTCGTATTATAAACGTAGTTTGTGAACATGTTTGGGTATTTGTTTCTCGATTACGCATAACCGCTGAACGGATTCGGAAGTTGCTTGACGCACATAATAATATAGACCATGTATCTATACTAATATTAAAAAGCTGAAGAGTTTGTTTGTTTGGTTGAACGCGCTAATCTCAGGAACTATTGGTTCGAATTGAAAAATTATTTTAGTGTTGGATAGCCTATTTATCGAGAAAGGCTATAGGCTATATTAAAAAAATGGTACGACTTACGAGGGCGGCGCAGTGACGATAAACGCGGGTGAAACCGCGGGCACATCAAGTTGCTTATAAACGTAGAATTTTCATACCGATAGTGCGATCGCAAGGGAGGATTTAGGCGGGCTAGGCCGCGAGTTCAGACTAGTGTAAAATAACTTCAAGGCGCTTCTTTCTTTCTTGTTTCTTTTTCGTGTGGTTAGTGGCCAACCTGTTGTCAAGAGTTGTTCAAGCCGCCCGTAGGCCTCTGACATGGCTTAACGACTGCTGTCAATTTGACAACAACCGGGACCGACGTTTTACGTGCCCTCCGAAGCACGGAGCGGAGACGCTCAGATGAAATACCACTAAGTAGTCACCCATCTATAGACTGACCACAGCCAACGTTGCTTAACCTCGCTAATCGTTTACCGATCAGTGTGTGCAACTAGCTATGAGCACCTCACCTCAAGGCGCTACATACTCTAGAGATTAGGCAGAGATGTGTTTTACAGTAATTTTTCGCAAATTACGTTATATCCTTTCTAATTAAAATGAACTAACTAACTTCGTGCGGCTATTGAGAATTGCCTGTTAGGTCTATACCTAACAGGATAGTTACTGTATCAAAGGAAGTTTTGCGTATATCATAACACTAGATGTGTCCGCGGTTTCACCCGCGTTTATAGTTACTGCGCCGTCCCCGTGGGTCGTAGCGTGATATTATATAGCCTATAGCCTTTGATAAATAGGCTATCCAACACCAAAACAATTTTTCAATTCGAACAGTAGTTCCTGAGATTAGCGCGTTCAACCAAACAAACAAACAAACTTTTCAGCTTTATAATATTAGTATAGATATATAGATTAACGCCTGCTTTCCAAAGAGGTTGGTAGAGATGGAATTTAGCTCGCTATGATGTTAATATGGCGCCCTTACTTCGTTTGCTCTTATTATATTTTAATTGATTAGGATTTAAGCTTCCCTGATTCTACCAGTGGTACTGCTATCTGAGTGAGTCGCTTTTTTATGAAGTAATCGTTATTATTCCTTATTAACTTTACCATTAAATTATATCAATCGACGACTTACCAACCTATTCCGGGGTTCTTAATCGCCTTCTCAGTCAGAGAGCAGGTCTGGCTATCTTAAAACCGAAAATATATCTACCATAACCGAAACAACTGTCTATAAACGATTGAAATGTTGTCCCGTGCGAAGATCAAACCAACACTTACTAATTAGTGGTGATCACTTAAACCACAACCTCATTCTTGTAATTAGTCACTTTCAATACGCTACAGAACAACAATTAACCTTTAAAAACATCGCAGCACTCATTGTAAGGATTTATTTAGAATGTAAATGACTAGAATAGAATAGAATAAACAATATTGTGAACCAATTGAATTCCGATTACATCGATATACATAAGTACAGCATATGATAATGTGGAAAGGGCGGGCTTATCGGTAAAACAAATCTTTCACAGGCAACCTTTGGATAGACTGACATGAAATGACTAGTATTGTTTTTTATACTACCAAGATGGTAAACAGCCTTAAGTTCTGCCTCGTAAGCGAAGACCGTTGCCTATGGGATGTCGCGATACCAGGGAAATTACTTATATGTTACCAAAACCCTTCAAAATAGTATAAAACAAGCTTAAGGAAGCTGAAACTCTTCTGTTAGCGTTCAGATAGTTTGAAGCGTTTGTTGGGAAACCCATAACCTCTCGATCATATGTCCAAGCTTTAATTAACGGCTAATTCTCCTTAAAACACTATTCACAATAGAGTTTTGATCTAGTCTAATAAACTTCCAAAGTGAAATGAAATTAAATTTATGTTCACGTTTGACATTCACTTTAATAAAAGAAGAATAAATACCATTTGTAATATGTATGAGTCATGATAGTGACTTGATCGGAACTCTATTTTGAACATAGTTCATAACGAGAGTTGACTCTTAGGTTTTGTATATTTATTCCTGTTACAAGTAGGCATAGTAGTGAATACCGCTGTCATTGCCGTAATCCAACTTGCCTTTCAGTCAATACATTCGCGACAACATTTTATCCACGTCAAAAATGTACGACGAAAAGTCGCCTATCTGAACACGCCATTATAGATAAAATCGCGGGCGATGTCGCGCCGGAAGGCTAGCTAACATAAATATGTATGCGTTCATACGTTACGTCGACCGCGGAGTATTGATTTTGTGTCGAAAAAAATATTTTTATCTTTATACCCAGTTTAAAGATAGCGGGAACGATAAGCTAAATTAAAAATGTAGTAAATTATTCATCGATTATGGTTTATCGTACGAATATTGGACGGTTTGAACTAGTTTTAATGTGGGTTATCGTAGTATATTCTAGACTTTACGGTTGCAGACTGATGATTGAGTGATATGAAACTATATTGCTTTTACTGTTTTTGAGGAAATGTCGTCGTTTCCGCATTGGTATGTGAAGTCATGGGGCTTATACAATATTAATTCATAGCTTTAAGTCTATTATCTATACTAATATTATAAAGCTGAAGAGTTTGTTTGTTTGTTTGTTTGTTTGAACGCGCTAATCTTAGGTACTACTGGTCGAAATTGAAAAAATATTTTAGTGTTGGAGAGCTCATTTATCGAGGAAGGCTATAGGCTATATAACATCACACTACGACCCACGGGTGCGACGCAGCAATCATAAACGCGGGTGAAACCGCGCGCACATCTAATCTATTATAAACCTATATACTACATTGTGGCAAAGCAATAAAGATTAATTTGAATTAGATTTTGTTTTTAAGCTTATTAATATAATAATATAATATAATATAATATAATATTCTACCACATACACACACAACACAACACCATCTAGCCCAAACTAAGCAGAGCTTGTACTATGGGTACTAGACAATGGATAAACATACATATATACTTTTTTTTTGTAAATACGTACATATTATACATAGACCGAGACAAACATCCATGTTCATGCACACAAATATTTGACTTGTGCGGGAATCGAACCCGCGACCTCAAGCGTGGCATTCGGTTACACTAACCACTACGCCATCGAAGCCGACATTGACATTTTATTGGGTCATTTTAGAGTTTTATGATGACGTAGAAGAATATTTAGAATGTTAAAAAGCACCGCACAGTTCATAGCTTCATTGGCCAGTTGCTCGCCAATATGCTTTATTTATATGATCCACAAACAGCTGTTCCTAGTCTCGGTTTTCTATATGTTCCTTGTTTCGTTAGTAAAGCCTCTCGATATAGAACATAATCCTAGTGTAAGAGTTGTCGTTTTATGAAATAGAAAACTACCTTGTTTTTATTTTTCATTCATTGGTTGATTCAGATGAAACTTACGTACCTGCATAGGTAGTCTACCGCCTATTTCCTAAAAGCATTGGACCCACATAATTATAACCAACTATGGTTTTAGGACCTATGAAATAGGTGCCGAACCTCTACGAGTCTACAGGGCACAGTTCCACTCCGTACTGCTATCTATGCTATCTTTTGTGTCGACACTCTCCCAATAACGACTGCCAAAGATGTTCATGGCAGCCGAGACCAACAGCTTAACGTGCTCTCCGAGGCACGGAGCAGGCGATAATTGTCAATTAATACGCACATAATTTCGAAAAGTCATATAACTTCCGAAAGTCGGAGGTGCGCGACGTGGGTTCGAACCCGAGACCCTCTGCATTGCAGTCTGTTGGTCTCCCCACTGAGCTATCGCTGCTGGTAAAAACTAGTACGTAATGTTTTTTTTTCATTTTTTTTTCAATTCGCAACTTTTCAAGTACGTATTGGATACAAATTAAATATAACATTTTATTATGTAATTTTAAAGTCTATTAATTTTCAAGTTGATGATTTAATCTATTTAGTATTGTTTCTCTCTTATATAATTGAGAATTGCTACCTTTGTGGGCCGACTACTTAAATATTAATAGTTATAATTAAATTAAATATCTTAAATAGTAGTAAAGTTTAATTAAACAGTAGATTTAGACTTTTCAAAATTATGTAATAAAAGTGTTTTTAAGTAAAATAAACAACGCGACAAAATCCCTATAAAGTGATTTCAATGTATAACATTCGCGTAAACATAAGACAATATTATGTTAATTTCAATACATCTGAGTGTATACTAACATAGACCAGCTTGGCGAGTACTGGTTACCTATGAGGCGACAGTTACCTCAAATTTATAATCTAATAAAGTAAATCAAGTATTTGCTTTTATAATCTAATTGTCTAGGTGGTGTGGCTGAAGAAGACGCTTAAGTTTACGGCCTCTTTCTACAGTCCAGCGTTTGGTTCTCGTGCCGGCAACGTGTTATTAGTACTTTCTGTAAGGACATTCTCTGTAACAGTACAGCGCTTATTAATGTGCTCAGTAGAAAACGACATTAGGATCCCCGTCTATTACGGTAAACCTAACATTAATCTGACGAAATATGAGAGCTATAATATCTATACCTCTGACTACCCATTCGGAGATATAGCCGCGATGTATACGTTGACTATATCCCCGCAGTGATTGATACAATAATTCTCAATCGCTGCTAACCGATCCTAGAAGAAGTCGTGTCGGTCAACACATATAATTTGTTCTCAAAACTAATCATAGCAAATTGTTTACGACCTCTGGCTAAAATGCCAAAGGTCGTCCAGATGTAGAAGCGGTATTGTCAACCTTTTTTCTATTGCACTGGGTTGATTAACCGAAATAGGATTGATACACACCTGTATATCTCTGAGGGGTAAGCAGAGATGTTCAGGCAGTGACATATGTCATTCTACATATTTTTAAACTCCATTCCCGTACTAGGTATAATGCGGTGTCGCGGGAGACTTTACAAACATTTAAACAACGGATACAAAGAACATCCAGACTTGGAACAACAATGGGACACACAAATTTTTGTCCAATGTGGGATTCGAACCCACAACACTCGGCGCGGTGGCGAAGCGACCATTTCAACCACTACGTCATCCGTGCAATCAATTGCAAGATTTCAAATGATTCTGCAATTCGTAATAATAACCATTTAAAATTTTTCTAAGCTATTATATTTGGAGGATGTTTAATTTCACGCAAGCAGCGATAGCCTAGTGGGAAACCGTTAGACTGCCAAGCAGAGGTCTCGAGTTCGATCCCATGGCGCGCATCTCTGAGTTTTCGAAGTTATGTGCGTATTAAATAGTTAATTATCGCTCGCTTTAACGGTGAAGGAAAACATCGTGAGGAAACCTGCATGTCTGAGAGATCTCTATAATGTTCTCGTAGATATGTGAATTCTGCCAACCCGCACTGGGCCAGCGTGGTGGACTATGGCCTAACCCTTCTCACACTGAGAAGAGGCCCGTGCCCAGCAGTGAGACACAGAATACAGGGCTGATGTTATATATTATATAATTTTACGATAGTTTATAAAAGCAGAATAACAATAAAAGATTTGTTTTTATAAAATTATTTTGTTAATTAATTCATTGTTTAGTTATTTATGTCGCTTACTATATTATATCTAAATATCGCAAAATAATGTTTGTGTCCTATGTGATAAGAAGCGAGCCTTTTATTGTCTACTGAAGACTTTCCACATAAGGCGTTTAACCTAAAAAATCCATTAAACAATATTACACTTTGCCCTACCCGGGAAACAAACCAGAGACCTCGTATTCAACACATCCGGACCTCGCAAACATATGCAAAAAAATTCGCCACTAAATCAACGACTAATTTAACCTCTCTGCCTACCCCAAAACATACTGCAGTTATAGTATAAGTAAGCGTTTACTTATTACTGTAAGAAAAACTAAGGGATAGATCCTTTTATAACGAATTCATCTTGGCAGTGAATGTTTCACTGCCCTAATGTTTGGGTTCGTAAAGGGTACATCTTTGAGGGTCGGGTTTACAATACCAACACAAATGAAATCACATTTCACACTCCATTGCATGTTTACAATGATTGTTTTTGTAAAACTGTTATTCTTGCTATACTTGATACGCAATGGGTTACACGTGTTCATAATTTAGGTCTTGTTTTTGTATGCGATTTTTTCTATAGTTGTAAGTGATGCTTGTTTCCTGGAGGGGTAGGCAGAGACTATGTGTTTTTAATTGCTTGGTCTCTTGCTTCGTTCACTTTCATTATATTCTTCACTAGCTTTTGCCCGCGACTGAGTAGTCTGACTGAGTAGACTAAGTGGTAGGTAGTTCTAAATGCCACGCGGGAGTCCGCGTGGCATTTAGAACTAAAATTGGTTACCATTAAGCGGGCTATTTATTTGTTTACCGAATACCGGCCTCGATGGCGTAGTGGTTAGTGTAACCGACTGCCACGCCTGAGGTCGCGGGTTCGATTCCCGCACAAGTCAAACATTTTGTGTGCATGAACATGGATGTTTGTCTTGGTCTGGGTGTTTCTATGTATAATATGTATGTATTTACAAAAAAAAAAGTATATATGTATGTTTATCCATTGTCTAGTACCCATAGTACAAGCTCTGCTTAGTTTGGGCTAGATGGTGTTGTGTGTATGTGATAGAATATTATATTATATTATATATAATCATTAGTATGTGTTGATATGACACTGGCTCGCCGGCTCGTGGCTTATGTTTGCGCGACCGTACGTACTTGAGTTCGAGTTGGGCGAAGCGATATTAGGTTATGAGTCGTCATTAGCAGCAGATTCCGACAATACACAGGGTAGAATAGGCTTGCCTTTTATTAAATGGGAATTAAAACATATCTGACTAAATTTGGATGTGATACATCGTAATATAACTGTTCTGCGATACATCGGTGTTGCTCTATAGATTCATCTATACTAATATTATAAAGCTGAAGTTTGCTTGTTTGTTTGTTTGGTTGAACGCGCTAATCTCGCGAACTACTGGTTCGGATTGAAACATTATTTTAGTGTTAAATAGCTCATTTATCGAGGAAGGCTATGGGCTATATAACATCATGCTACGACCAATAGGAGCGGAGCAGCAATGAATATATATATATATATAAAAGTATTACAATTATTGACAATCGTTACCCGCAATTTGTTGTAAAATACTGACAAAGAAATTCACCTCCCGCCTCAATAATATTGGAGAAAAGAGGATAGATAGCTCGCGGCTATATTTCTTTTAATCTAAACTAAATTAAGAATCTGCTGTTTTTAATCTCGATAAAATGACCTCAATCAATCTTTACGACTACTGTTTTGGATCCCGCAGACGCCTCTATTACCATCCGTAGTGAAGCCAGTCTTTAGAAATCTGACACCGCACGTCACAGGTTATAAAAGCTTCTCATATCATTGTATTAGGTCGGCTGTCCGTCCTCAAATCATACCTCCCTGCCCACTCCCTGAACAAACACACCAGCGTATATTAATCTAATCACACTCCGTTTCGCCAAGAATGTGTGAGTATACGTCTTTAATAATATCTGGGGGGAGCGCGCTCGGGGGAGGCTAGGGGGGCCCCACCCTTATACTAGTGAAAAAATATATCCAGAGGAAAACAATATTATAAATTGGACGCCGCGTATGTGTGCACGCTCTGTAGAAATAGCAATGTATTTCCCTCACATGTCTTTTTATTTCATTTTACTTTATTTTATTCCGTATGTGATGTAGTATTTTTTTTTTTCACTTTTATTATATTTTCTTTGACGGAGTACAGCCTCGGATGACAATGTTGGCGAATCGAATTTTGTCGACGTTACTCTTGTGACGAGAGTCGAAATTAACGTTCGCCTTAAAATATGCTCTCCTTGCGTTTTTTTTCTCGCTTCGATATTATATATTCTGTGGAGAATACAATATTCTATGTACAAATCACTTTGTGTAACAATTTCGTGCGATTACACGAGCACATCGGTATTTTCTAAGCCTTGTATGAAATAAGACATGTCTTTACAATATTTCATACAAGTACTACATTGTTGGGAGACATTTTATTACTGTACATTCTATAAAAGTTTATTAGGAATGTAATTTTTAGTTATTGTGTCCTTGTAATGCCAATCGTTATAAATATCAAAGATAAAATTGTCATTTCAACTGTCTATCTATTTTTGTTCTCGCTATTATATAAAACCGTAACAGAGCCTTGGTTAGTTATTGGTTAGTTATTTTGGGATATATTGGGCTTTATAATATATTTGAAAATGATTATTATTTAACCACACGAAACAATGGATTTTAGAATGTCTGTCTGGTCGACGTCACCTAAAAACCTGGCTAATTTCAATACAGTTTACACAGTTTTAAAATTTTCTAGAAAATTTAATGTAACGTTTTATCTACTTTTGTGCAGCAGAACCGGAGATATAACGCGTAGTGTGTTCTACCCAAATAATGCGTGAAATCCCTGATCCCCTCGGACTAGTATCTTTATATTATCATACTTATTTTCAAATAATTCTTTATGTCCTAAATCAAAGTCGTATGATAATAAAACAGGTTTTATGTTAAATATCAAATCACTTAAAATAATAACAATATCATATGAACTGTCCCACTGCTGGGCACGGTCCGCTTCTCAATGTGATGTTTATGCCATAGTCTACCACGCTGACCTAGTGCCGAGGGACTGTATACATTTTCTAGAACTCATAAAGAAGCAGGTTGCCTCGCGTTAATTTCCTTTACTGTTAAAACGCGTATAGCCTTTGGTAAATGTTAATAATATAGCCAATAGTCACTTAGATGAAATAAAAATTTTACCAACGAGTAAAATCAAACATAAAATAGAATCTTGGTTGATGACTAACATATCAAGCAACAGAGGACATCCTACGAACTATCAGGTGATATACAGCTAGAGAGTCACACACACACACACGCACATACACGCACACACACACGCCACACTATTAGCTCAAGAAAATGATGTAAGCTATTTGCTTATTCAGGCTTACTTATTCATACTTATTAGTTATAACATTGTTATATTTATAATTATTATTTTTGTTAAATTTGCTAATCGAGCCGGTGCACAATAGGTATAATAAATGTGAAATTATTTACAGCTTAAGCCTTATGTTAAGTTTTCAGGCCTCGGCGATACAAGCCTTGAGCTTAGTGTCCATACCACTGGTGACCAAATTCATTGTAATTTATTTTATACAGCAATAAATTATTCTTATTCTTATTATAAATCAATATAGCAGGTATAGAAAATAGTGTAATACGCTCACATTTCGTCAGATATGATTTACGACGGTTGCCGTTTAGCTTGCCGTAGAAATGTTTAAAAATCATACTGTTTCTTTCTTGTACATATATCCCAAAAGAGGTAGCCAGAGGTCTACTCACATTTTCAAAAACGTTTATGTTACACGGATTAAGAAGCTATTGTCATCTATTGTCAGACACCGCGCTATTAAGAATTTCCAGCAGCAAACCGAATAACTGCCCGACCTGGGTACCAAACCCTGGTTACAACCAACGAAACAAACAAGGCACAACAAGAAATACTTTAGAAAATATAGGGTTTAGTATGCGAGTGAAGCCACGGGCGGGAGGTAGTATTTCATAAATGTAAGTTATGGAAAGCGGTACGAATGCCGCTCTTCTCATAAGGAAAATAAAATTGGGGGAAACTTGGTATTGATATTGAATATTTGAAGCCATATACCACACGAAATCTCTAAAATATTATACCATAGACTTTGTTGGATCTTGGCAAAAGATTTTTTCAAAGCTTGTCTCTGATTAGTTTATACCCGCTTCTTTGCTTGTGTTTTCTCAATAAAAATTTGTCTAAACGGGCTTTCAGTAGGCATTTTTACTGCAATGTGTACACGGTATACAGGCCGGTATTAACAGCCATATTCTGCCGTTCACTAATTAAAAAGACGTTACGTGATAAGGAACGCACATGGCTAAACCTTTAAGTTAGCGCACAGCAGTATTTTTATTTTATTTTTTATTTTTAAACGTCTACTCTCAGACTAGGGATAATTCCTGTGTTGCGGAGGACTTTACAAACATTCAAATAACGGACACAAAGAGCACCCAGACTCGGAACAACCATTTGTGGATCACACAAAATTTGTCTCGTTTAGGATTCGAACCCACAACACACGGCACAGGGGCAGCGGCGAAGCGAACACGTAAACGACTCCACTATCCATGCGGTCAAAACCAAGCACCTATTGTATAATATACGTGAATATTTTGCATAATTATGGCTATCCAAAAAACTAAAATCATAAAACTAATAATATCTTCCAGACCAATTTCGGCCACGGCGCCGGCGCGCGGAGGCCAGTCTTAACGGAGACTGGCCAACTACGCATGAGATATTAAAGTGCACAAGTGTGTGCGCAAACACAAGTGCACTCTCTATACCCTAAGTCTCATGATCCGATGGGACGGTAATCCGACACGACTCCGGAGAGAGATCAGGCGCAGGACCAACGGCTTTACGTGCTTTCCGAGGCACGGGGGTGTCTAACACCGCCAACTTCCTAACTCCGAGCTGCTATTAAGATTTCTTAACTGAAAAACCCAATAACTGTTTGTTGGCGCGATCCGGGATTCGAACCCGAGACCTCATGCACAGCAGTCGCATTCACTACCGCTGCGCCACGGAGGCAGTTAGAACTATAAATGTGGAATGGCCGATACATCAAATGTTTCGGCTTGGCCCGGCTATTACATACATATACATTGCAGTTATATATTGCGACTAGTTATTGCTCGTGGCTCAGTCCGCGTGGCACCTACATCAATAAAAAGTAAAGATTATGTCCTTTCCCAAGTTTTAAACTATATCTGTACCAAATTTCATCTAAATCGGTTGAGTGGTTTAGGCGTGAAAAGGTAACAAACAGACAGACAGACAGAGTTATTTTCGAATTTATAATATTATAGTAAGGATAGTAAGGATTGGAAGACTGATGTATTACAAATTCCTTAAGTCTTTCCGAAGCATAAACATAAATCATATCGGTCAAGTACTGCGGGAATAATGGACAAACCTACAAACACATTTTCATATTTATATTAGTAATGATACACTTAAGTCACAACTATCTTGGTGCGCAACAGTAGAGTATGCAACTGCTGTGCACATGGTCTCAGGTACGATCCCAGGAACGGGCATAGATAAACTCAATAATGAGTTTATCTATGAATAAGTTACTCTCACCAAAGCACGGTGTTCAGTGAACTGCAATTAGCTTAGAAGTTAGCGAATTACTCCATAATGTTCTCGAAGTTATGTGAATTCTGCCACCCAGCACTGGGTCAGCGTCGTGGACTATGGATTCCACACAGAGAAAAGACCTGTACCCAGATTTGGCTCAGTTTAATTCAGAGCAGATATTTTATAATAATTATTACTAATATCTAATTGAGGACATTGCAGATTTAATATTTGACATAATTTTATAGGATTAGTTTCTGTCAAAATTTAACGATAATAAGAAAATCTTTTTTTTGGTAAAATTCCCTTCGTCTTCTGTACGCCTTGGAAACGTGTCTGGGTCCGGTTTATAAGAACATTGTTTACCCTCGAGCTACACATGTAATTTCAGGTAAACTGTTGATATTTGTAGTTTAACAACATGCCTTTGAACTGGTTAAACCCGGAATAAAAATACTAAAACAAACCAAAATACTTATTTTGTTTAATTTAAGTTGAAGAATAATTAATTGGTAACATTCGTAACATCGTATGTACACTTTCTAGTTCAAATATATAGCCATTATCTATATCTATACTTCTTCTTCTTCTTACCGTTTCTGTGGCAATCATTGTTCAATATTATATGGTTGCGGCCCAGAACGCAGTCACCTTGATTGCATCGTCTGAAGCAATCATCAAGTCCTCATACGTGCAGTTGTTGGAACACTCAGGGCACAATATAAGGTGCGACATCGTTTGGGTTGCACCGCACAATCAGCCCAGATTGAGATCATCTACGAAGCTCTCTCTCTATCTATCTCTGTCCCCACCTAAACATATTTTCTTTGCACCGGCCGACCTAAGTTCGAAAGGCCGTTTAGTGACTTCCAGACCGGCCATGGTAATTTGTGTCCAGGTGGAAGATTCTCTCCTGGTGGTACGAATGGGACTGGCAGTGATACTTCTATCTATACTAATATTATGTAACATCACGCTACGACCCATGGGAGCGGAGCAATAATAATAGACGTCGGTGAAACAGCGTGAATAAATTAAATTCTTTTTCCTTGAGCCTGCTAGTTCGCTGCTATAGTTAAGCCTATTTCAGCGTAAACTAAGTCATTTTGGTGAATCTGAACATTTTATCTTGTGACTTACTACTACGCCTACGCTGTAGTTGTAAGATTGAATATTATAATATTATTTTGATGACTGTTTTAAGGCAATTTATTAACTTACTGACCGATCTAAAAGAACTATAAATTTGAAAAAGATAAAATATGTTGGCTCCTCTTTCGAACTAGCTAGTAGGCATAATATGTTGTTAACCTATTAAGTACACATTTTCCGTAAAAAAATTGCTTTGCAATAGTGGCGTAGGTTCTAGAATCTCAGCCCAATAGCTTAGCTAAGTTAAAGCTAGTGACTTATAGTACCTATGAGAATTTCTTATCAGATAAACCTAGTAACACTGACCGACCTTAGAAATCGAGCATAGGACCTCGTGATAGACTACGAACTTATGCAGACAGAAAAAGAGGTCGGCATACTTCCACATTGAGATATATATTTTTATTAATTAAATAAAAGGTTATTAAGACCGACTTTCGGTCACGACGCCCAATCTTAACAGAGACTGGCCATTTGCGCAGAGGACATTATAGTGCACAAGTATTTGCGCAAACACAAGTGCACTCTTCGTTTCCTAACTCTCACATTCCAATGGAACAGCAATTCCGCACGACCAGATTGAGATCAGACGCAGAACCAACGGATTTACTTGTTTGCCGCGGCATGGGGATGTGCAATCCCGCCAACCTAACCGGAGTTAGGATTTACTTCGAAATTGTCGATGGTAGTCCGGAGACTACCATCGACAATTTCGAAGTAAATCTTTTTACACCAAGAGGCGGCCTTTGCTCAGCAGTCTTACACAATAGATGTTACCTATTCTAAAATTATAAGGCTGAAAAATTTATTGTTTAAACGCACTAATCTCTGGAACTACCAGTCCGATCTGGAAAATTATTTTTGTAATTAATTCGATAAACTAATATTATAAACGTGAATGTGAGTTTGTTTTTTACGCATTCACGCCCTAACTACTCGTCCGATCCTCATGAAATTTCGCATACACGTTGTCAGGAGTACACAAAAGGCATAGGGTACCTTTCAGCCAGAAAAAAGTTCTATTCCCGAGTGATAGCTAGTTGTTTATCAAGTAACTCTGTCAGTCCGTATGTCTGTTACATTTTCACGGCTAAACTACTTAACCGATTTAGATGAAATTTGGTACAGGTATAGTTTAAAACCTGGGGAAGGACATAGGCTACAATTTATTGTTGTAGGTACCACGCGGTCGGAACTGCGTGCAAAAGCTAGTACTTAATGTATTTTAAGGCGCACTGGGCCTTAAGGAAAACATAAATAATAAGCTTATAAACAAACGATTGATTTGCATAGCTTTATTCAAGGAATTGCAAAACCATTAGAAATAATTAATTAAACCGAATGTGTATTATAGAACTTCAATGAAATTGTGACGAATATTGGTTTATTAATTAATAAATAACATCGCTGAATAATTGTTCGGTTTGCTATATTCCAATTAAAACTGCGCTAATGACTTTCTTACGTTGTTTATTTTCAGAATAATAAGTGAGTTTCCTAATCTATACCTACTAATATTATAAAGCTTATAAAGCTGAAGAGTTTGTTTGTTTGTTTAGTTGAACGCGCTAACCTCAGGAACTACTGGTTCGAATTGAAAAATTATTTTAGTGTTCGATAACCCATTTATCGAGGAAGGCTATAGGCTATATAACATCACGCTACGACCTAAAGGAGCGGAGCATCAATGTACAATGTTGCAAAAACGGGGAAAATTCTCTTATGTGAAGCAGACGAAGTTGCGCGGGTCAGCTAGTTATAATATAATTGCATAGCGTATATGGATAGCGTAGAGATTGAAGTGGTCGCCTCGCCGCAACCATTACACCGAGTGTTGTGGCTTCAAATCCCATACAGTCTGGGTGTTCTTTGTGTTCGTTATTTGAATGTTTGTTAAGTCCTGCGCAATAAAGGAATTATAATAATAATGTCCTCCAGACTAAATTTCGGCCACGGCGGCCAGTTTTAACGGAGACTGGCCATCTGCGCAGGAGATATTATAGTGCACAAGCGTGTGCGCAAACACAAGTGCACTCTCTGTTCCTCAACTCTCATGATCCGATGGGACGGTAATCCGATACGACTGGACAGAGATCAGGCGCAGGACCAACGGCTTTACGTGCTTTCTGAGGCATGGTGGTGTCTTACACCGCCAACTTCCTAACTCCGGGCTGCTATTGAGATTTCTTAACAGAAAAACCCAATAACTTTTTCTTGGCTTGACCCGGGATTCGAACCCGAGACCTCATGCACAACAGTCGCATTCACTACCGCTGCGCTACGAGGAAAAATAATTATACATACATACATACATACGGCGAAGGAAAACATCGTGAGGAAACCTACATATCTAAGAGTTCCCAATAATGTTCTCAAAGATATGTGAAGTGTGCCAACCCGCACTGGGCCAACCTGGTGGACTATGGCCTATCCCATCTCACACTGAGACTCTTCTCAGCCCGTGGCCAACAGTGGGCGAGTTTAATACAGGGCATATCTTTCTTCTAAAAAGAGTATTATACCAGCTTATCAAACACCCTTCCCCGTAGCTCAGATTTATCGGGTGCCATATATTTACGTAACATATATTGCTATAGCCTCCTACACCTGCCGCGGCTACTTCCTATTCCATTAAAACTCTTGAAGCGTCTGCGCGATGGACCTATGTCCCCATTTATACCTCCAAGGTATTTACGCAAAGGGTAATTTTCTAACATGGTATAGGGACACAATTTAAGAAAAATACCTACTAGTTTCGAATGCTCTGCATGAAGTATAAGATTCTTGGGTCAAACAAATATTATTACCTATTGATATAAAAACCACCATTTTTAAAGATCTCTTTAAACTATTTAGGCTTCAAATTGATACAGGTAAGCTAAACGCTTGTGTTATAAATAAGTTTGACTTCAGTATTGCAATGGGTGGGATTCGACCCCACAACCTTACGATCGCAGTAATGTCAATAATATAAATTGTATTTCCTTATCAAGACACTGCACGAAATTTTAAAACCTACTACTAACAAGTAAAATTTATCTGAAAGATAAATCGCATGCTATCTCACTCATGTTAGGTTAAAGAAGAGAGATGGCGAGACTTTTATCTTATAGATAAATTCTATCTGGTGGTGGTAGTACAAGCCCTTACTTTAGCCATAACATCCACAATACAACCTTAAATTGACCACACTTTACCGTTACACAGCAAATAAAACAAAACAAAGATCAAAAAACAAATCATTAAAACGTGTCCATAAACAATAAAACTATGGTAATATTTGAGGTCCAATAAAAAACGATCTTGTAAACATGTAGCTACACATTATTGTCAATTGTAGGGTCGCCAAGATCGGCCACGGAATGGGATATTTACCCTCAACGATGTAGTAAGGACCGCGTCGTAAGCGGCCTGTCTACCTGACATTGTTAGCAACTACATATTATTGAAAGCTACATGTATTTGAACTCAATTTGAGGTTATGCTAAATAAGTTACTTATTTTTGTTACATTGTTGGACTTAGAGTTGATTATACGTATTGCGGAGTGGTTGAAGTGGTCGCATCGTAACTGCCACTACGATGAGTGCCATGTGTTCGAAACCCACTCGGGATGAAAATTTGTGATTTATATTTATTCTGAGTCGAGATGTTCCTTGTCCTTGTCTGTTCCGTTGGATGAATGTTTGTAAAGTCACCCGCGACATAGGAGTTGCATCTAGTGCAGGAATTGTATTAAAAGAAAAATTAAAATTACGTCAATTTTGCGCCTGGATACGTAGAGATTGTGGATTGAAATTTATAATAATAATAATACCAGCCCTGTATTAAACTGTCCCACTGCTGGGCACGGGCCTCTACTCAGTGTGAGAAGGGTTAGGTCATAGTCCACCACGCTGGCCCAGTGCGGGTTGGCAGACTTCACATATCTTTAAGAACATTATGGAGAACTTTCAGACATGCAGGTTTCCTCACGATAATTAACTATTTACTACGCACATAACTTCGAAAAGTTAGAGATGCGCGCCTTAGGATCGAACTCGAGACCTCTGCGTGGCAGTCCAACGGTTTCTCCCTAGGTTACCGCTGTCATACATTCAATCTAAACATTTTTCAAACTATTTGCTTGACACGTTTAATAATTTATTTTCTTTTATTTTGTACACATTTTATTGTAGTTATTTTTGTTAACAACTTTGATATTTTACAGCTTTGTTGCTCACGCTTACAGTTACGGTATTGATGCTCGGTTTAGGCAAAGAGTTATTAGGTAAAAAAATCTTTGGTAACAAATCGCTGTCTACACAAAGTGTGTTGCGGTGTGTGTTTTATTTTGATTTATTTTTTTCCTTAGACTTGTTTTAACTTTCTTTGATGTGATCAGAGAACATTCACTGAGCCTGCCTCATTCACATTGGCCCTATAAACATTCTTGGTCACTCTTCTGTCGTCCAAGTTTTTTATTCCGTCGAAAGGATGGACCTATTTTCAATAGCTCCGGAGATTGTAGCAAGTGACGTTGTTTTGAAACAAACTTAATTTACCTCTTACACTGTTATTGAATAATGAGACTTTTGACTCCTTATTCAATAACAGTTCCCGTATAAGCTTAATTCTTATATATTTGTGGAACTATAGTCTATCGTTTAGTTTAAAGAGAATCGTTGTCCAACATTGGGACAGTTTATTAATCTCTTAGCTGTGGCTCGGAAAGTGCCACATTGCTTTTTTCATCATGGTTGCTTACTATTTGATGAGTTAATAGGATTGATAAAATTACACAAAGTGAGCTTTTCTCTAAATAAACATGTATTTAGTTTTTATCAGTGCCTTATTTATAAAGAGATAACACGGTGCGTGTCACCAAATTATTGTTTTGAGGACTGAAGCAGCAACTCTCTGGGTATTGCTACCAGAAATATTACGAATCGCGGTCATTTTTTCCATACAAACTAATGTCTTTGGTCTGAAACTAGAAGCTAAAAAATATAAGAGATTATCTATATGATTATATATAACTGAACACTAGAGCTAAAAATATAAGGGATTATCTATATGTTTCTATGATTTGCATTTTTACATAATTTATTTATCATAAGCACTACTAAGATTCCACAAAGATTGTCCGATTATTTTATTGTGTATAGCGGCAAACAAATCAATAAAATAAATAAATTATTTATGCAGGCACAGCAAAAATCAATGAACCTATAAAACATCGTTTTAGTTTTTAAGGAAGATAGATGAATTGCAAATTTGCATAGGTAGAATCAGTGAGAGCTATAGTTACCTCTTTCACACATTTATATCACATTCGAGCCCAGTGCGACAGCAATAGATCTGTTAAAAATATTTCTTTTAAATGTTTTTATACCCTCATACCCTCGCAACCATAAACGTTGTCCTTATATTATACATCGCATGGTCGTCCTATGAACGATCGCCCTTAACCCATCCATCTTGTTTCCTCATGTTACATAACAACTTATTTGTAGGAGCTCCCCTAACGGATCTATTATTTTTAATATACGAGTACATATAGTATGTTAATACTAATATTATACATATAGGTAATATGTCGGCCTCGATGGCGTAGTGGTTAGTGTAACCGACTGCCACGCCCGAGGTCGCGGGTTCGATTCCCGCACAAGTCAAACATTTGTGTGCATGAACATGACAATTTTGTCTTGGTCTGGGTGTTTCTATGTATAATATGTATGTATGTATTTACAATAAAAAAAGTATATATGTATGTTTATCCATTGTCTAGTACCCATAGTACAAGCTCTGCTTAGTTTGGGCTAGATGGTGTTGTGTGTATGTAGAGAATATTATATTATTATTAATTATTAATATATATACCCTAAAGGGTAGTCAGAGGTGCATTACACCTACATTTCTTCTACTACCTTTTTAGGTCTACGATATAGAAGGCAAGTGTTTTATCGTCTACTGGACACGTTTACCACCAGACCATTCTGCCACTGAATTTTATATTAGGAAGGCCTGTTCATACTGTCCGCGCTGTGAATTGAATCTGGGTGCTTGCGATCGGACGCCAAAATGTCATGTTATACACGCAAAGTTACACAACCAAATCATTTTGCCATTAAACTTTACAATAGGAGGGTCTAATAACACTTTGTTCGTACTGCTTACAATCGGAAGCCTACTTTTTTTTGATTTCTATTAAATTAAAAATATAATTGCATTTCTTCGATAAGTAACATATTAGGGGTTAAAGTATGGAATTGCCGATTTGTACTGAAAAAATAAAACTCGTTTTTTTCTAAGATGTACCATATTTATTTTATCGAAACATTTACCCTCATTATCTATACATTGCTGCCATCTAAACGGAAGTTCATTTATGCCTTTACGATAGAACTCCGGGGATCTAGATTCGACAAACTGCGTGAAAGCATTTTGTACTGCCTCCTGGGAAGAAATTTTTTTATCGCGTAGAAAAATGTCCAAATTACAAAAAAATGGTAGTCCGTTGGAGCAAGGTCTGGCGAGTACGGAGGATCATGTATTGTTTCTAATTGCAGCTCCTGTAGAGTTACAACGGTTTCTCGTGCAGTGTGAGGTCTTGCGTTATCACGGAGCAATAATGGTAATGATCGATTTATGAGTTAAGGCTGTTCTACTGCCAGTTTCACCATCATTCGAAGTTCGGCACAGTAAACATGTGCTGTTATTGCTCGACCAGACCTGAGAAAGCTATAGTGAATAACACCAAGAAGAGACCACCAAACAGTTACCATTACTTTTTTATTGGTAAGCTTTGCTTTAGGGCACTGTTGCGGCATTTGACCTGGGGTCAGCCATTGTATTTTTCGCTTACGGTTATCGTAAAGAATCCACTTTTCGTCACATGTCACAATTCGATCTAATATTCCTTCATTTCTGTACCGATTCAACAAGGGAACACAAGTTTCAACACGCATTTCTTTCTGCAGATCAGTCACATCATGAGGCACCCATTTTTCATATTTTATTATCTCATTGATTTAATGCAAATGAGCCAATATTGTACTGTTAGGTAGGGTAATGTTAAACGATGCCGCTAATTCCTGAGTAGTTTGACTCGGATCGGCTTCCATCATCTCCTTCAATTCAACGTTATTCACCTGCGTGGGCGTGGATACCACGTGGTTTATTCTTCAAGTCGAAGTTTCCATTACGAAAGCGTTTAAACCAAAAACGCACGATGCGTTCATTAGTAGTCTCCTCTCTAAGCGCAGTTGATATTGCGAGCCGTTTGTGCCGCGTTAGTTCCGCGTCGGAACTTGTATTCAAAAATGACTCGAATTTTCGAAGTAAGTATCCATCTTACCCGCCTAAGCTGAGTAAAAAACAATTAAAAGTCGAAAATCGAATGTTGCACATTTTTTAAAACAAGAATTTTATATGTATCATGTGAATAAAGTTTCACTCGAAAATCTCACACCATGAAGGTTTTATGTCAATTCAAAGTATCTATTACTATACAACGGCAACTTCATACTTTTACGCCTATTACTATCACGCCTTTGCCTATTGAAGGGTAGACAGACGTATATTGTATAGAGTGCAGCATAAATCGATAAACACGTGCGAGTATTTGAATTGTACTATCATACAAAGCAGGCAGCCCAATGGATAAGACATTGGATTTGCGATGCAGAAGTTGATGGTTAAAGGCCGTCCATTTTATTGCCAACACTTTTCTAACACGGACACTAAGCTTAGCTGTAGGAATTAACATAAATACTATAGTAATTTATGTATATGATCTATAGCTAATAGATTTCATAGAAACGTTCTGGCTACGGAACTCCGCGGACAAACAATAAAATTGTTTTGTTTCTTTTAAGAATGCATTAGTTTATCACTGGTATCCTTGCTTTTCTTATGGTTCATTTCATCATCATCATTCTGTTTCCTTTCCCCACCAGATAGGGGGGGTTAGTCCCACCAGGACGGTTCAGCCTTCGGTACTGCCTACTTGTTCTAATATAATATAGCTGAAGCGTTTGTTTTGTTTATTTTATTTCAACGGCCTAACCTCTGGAACTACCAGTCAGATTTAATTATTATTTTTGCATTCGATAGCCCGAGCCTAGCCCTAGATATTCTTAAGAAAGGCTATATAACATCATTAAGAGCCACGGAAGCGATGTAGTAATCTAATACCCTAAACCGCAGAGTCAAATATGACTAGAACTCTTTGTTACACGCCACATCAAACTGTTTTTCATAGCACATTAATCGTTAATGTATAATCACTCTTCTACGAAATCCATAAACAGAAAACGGATGAATAGAAAAACAACAAGAAAATATATTTTCATTTAATACGGATTTAGGACGTAAAAGAAAGGAAAGAATAATTATGTATGGAGTTGTTCGTTGTCAGTGACAATTGTGCTGGCAATATTCTTTGTTTTGGTCATAAATGAGGTATGCTTTTTGAACACAGCGCCATCTCTCGACAGCTGCTACGTACTACGCGCTAGTTTCTTTAGAGATGGGTTTGTTTGTAAATGTACAATGTATATGATATTGAAAAGCATATATTAAATAGTAATGATAGCCTATTGGGACACCGTTAAACTGCCACGCAGAGGTTTCCAATTCGATTCCACGGCACTTACCTCTGACGTTTTGCAGTAATGTGCGTATTAAATATTTTCATATCGCTCACTTTAATGGTGATTTAAAACATCATTAGGCGACTTGTATGACTGAGAGTTCTCCATTATTTTCTCAAAGGGTTGTAAAAGCTGCTAACCTGCACTATGCCAGCGTAAAGAAGTTCGGCCTGACACTTTTAACACTGAGAAGAGACACTTGCCCAACCAGCATTAAACTGCTGTATACAGAACTAGATGTGCCCGCGGTTTCACCCGCGTTTATAGTTACTGCGCCGCTCCCGTGGATTGTAGCGTGATGTTATATGGCCTATAGCTTTCCTCGATAAATAGGCTATCCAACACTAAAATAATTTTTCAATTCGATCCAGTAGTTCCTGAGATTAGCGCGTTCAAACAAACAAACAAACAAACTCTTGAGCATTATAATATTAGTATAGACGTATAGCGGTTTTTTTTTACTTTGTTTAACATAGCGGTAGTGTATACGACTGCTGTGCGTGAGGACTCAGGGTCCCTTCACGGGTCGTGCAAAGTTTTATTGGGTTTTTAGTTAAGACATTCTCAGTTGCAGCACGAAGTCTAATATTGTGCTTGGTAAACGGCAAGGGCAAACCACACTTGGCGAAATGTTTGTATACCTTTACTTATCCCTGTTGAGATATAGGCGTGAGACGATATACATACATACATAGATTCACGCCTGTTTCCCAGAGGGGTAAGCAGAGACTGCGGATTTCCATTTGCTACGCTCCTGACACACTTCCCTGGCTTCATTCACTTTCATCACATTCCTCATACACGCTCACCGGTTTAAAGTGCTCTTAACCTGGCCTTTGACCATAACGTCTCCGATCTGATCAAGAAACGTTCGCCTAGGTCTGCCTCTTGCGACTGTTCCATTCACACTAGCCTTATAAACTTTCTTAGTCAGTCTTTTCTCATACTTTCTTTCTACATGCCCAAACCAGCTTAACATGCCCTTTTTTATTCTTGTCACTATATCTACTTTCATGCCGCATCTCTCTCTAGTCACACTATTCCTTATTCTATCTTTCAGAGTCACACCACATAATATATGTCTCTCAGCGCTCTCATTTCTACAGCATGAGACTATTAAAATTATTATATAATTCCGACGTCCTTGTAAGGGTCGCGGGAAGCGATTGGATGCGGGCGTCCAAGACGGTCTGTGTGGAACCTAGGCAGTGGCCTATATCCAGCAGTGGACGTCTTTCGGCTAAGATAATGATGATAATAATGTTATACTAGCTTCTGCCCACGGCTTCGCTCGTTCAGCAACAGTACTTTTTCTGGAGTAAGGGTACCCTATGTCTTCTTCCGTACCTCTGATAATGTGTAAGCAAAATTTCACGATGATTGGTCGAGTAATTTAAGTGTGAAAACGTAACAAACAAACAAACTTAAGTTTCTCATTTATAATATAAGTTAGAATATAAACTGTTGTTTAACTAGATCTATAGATTAGTTTAAGCCTGGATAGTACTAGTAGTTGCTAATTAGCAATTGCTGTGGGATGCAAGCGTGGGGTCGCACGCTCGAGCAAATAGAAACAAAGTCTGCTATCTAATTCTGTAAGATCTCACTACGAAACCCGCTTTCGAGTTAGCAGTGTATACTAAGAGATTTTCTACAGTAACAGTAACAAAAGAATATGGCTACTAATTACTATTGTTTCTGCCGCTGTCATGCAAATACCGCTGTCATGCAAATACAAAAATAAAATTGCTAGGAATACCTCTTTGACTGACCAATCGGATATCAGTAATTAATAATCACCGGATAAGGCCATAAGGGTATTATATTTATGTTACGTGAATGCTGAAAATATACATGGAAATCGTATATTTCATTGTAATTTTGTTTTGTAAAAAAGGGATCCTGTGACACGATTTGCTGTAGGTGCCGCTCTAGCTTAACCCGGCACAGTGCCTGACAAACTATCATTCCACCATTAAAGCCGGCAAAAAGCTTCGACCTAATACCGGCGTCAACCGTGTGTTAGAAGTGTAATATAGCCGTACTAGGTTAACTGGTTTTCAAGAACTTTAGAATTATTTCGTAACCAGAGCTCTTTGAAAAAGAAATTAGGGCTTCTAACTGACCATTGAAGAATGATAGCTTTCAAACCAACAATTGCTAAGTTGCTGTTAGACATTTTTCAAGTAGTTATCAACCACTGATTACTCAGAAATAACGACCGTGCGACGAAATCACGTCGAAATAACAGTCCGTTTATAACAGAAATTTCAACTTCAAATATCCAATTCTTATTTATCTTGTACAAAATTAAATGTCTACTAAAGACTTAATTAAATATTTTCTACAATAATTAAACATTAAACAGACGAAACGTCCGATGTAGTGGAGCACACAAACCGACGTAACAATACAAGCACGTCATATATTAATTAACGCGGAGTTCAACATATCCACATACTAACAACTTTATTGATTTTTTCCACCCCAAGGAGAGCCGGCCGTTGCGAAATTATCGAAATCTAACAAAAGCATCCCAAACCGAAACTGGTAAGAAAACTAATAACCCGTCTTACACCACCCTGTATACAACACACGCACACACGCGCGCACACGTACGGCACACACGCGCGCGCCGCGCACGCACACACGCGCCCTCCAAAAGTCTAATTATATACGTCCACGAAGAAAATAAAGATTGGGGAAAAATTTTACAAGAAACAAGTGCGTCGGACGCGTGGTGTGGGGGACTGACCGCTCCCCGTCATTAAGCCCCCTCCTCCCCCTCCCGCCGCGCGCCCCCCTCGCAGGGAGGCTAGTTCTCCCCTTGGATGTTTAATAATATGAAGAATTGGAGATAATTTGCGAGAAACTAAATAAGAAACGCCGGACGAAAATTGAAAGGTCGAGGGGTGGGCATGGCCTCTCGCTCTAGCGGAAACGTTAGTTCTAAGAAACACTTCTCAAAGATTGCTATATCCTATGTAGGTAAGTATAATAAATAATATTTTGGCTACTGCGACTCGCTGCCTAATAACTTATTATTAAATTTGTGTACATTATTATTAGAAGCAAAAATTTCATATTATCTTGATGCCCACTAATCCACCCTCGCTTGTATTGTTGACGAAATCTTACTCAAAGCCCTGGTGTTTCCAAAATGGAACACAATCTTAATACAGATTAATTGAAATGACACTTGTGAAATGTCATGAACCAATGATGGGACATTCAAAAATGTCTACTTAATATCATCGATTAAGTATAATAATGTAATCGTTTAATTTTTCGTTTTTAATGTTCGTTTATATGTGATGCTCAAAAGTCTAAACAATGTTGATATTATGAATGTGACAGGAACTCTGTATAGTTGTTACATTTCCAATACTGTGTGAATAAGTTTATTATGTCAGGTTTCATAGAATAAGTTACTATGTCAGGATCAAACAGCCAATTCTTATAATGAAAACTGTTCAAAATACCGTTCCGATCTAGTCTCAATGTTATAAATATCACAAATGGTATTCTTCTAAAGTAAAGTAAATGTCAAATGTGAATATAAATTGCATTTCAATTCACATTTGACCTTTACTAGACTTCATCGGCACTCCATGTTGAACAGATTTTATAACAAGAATTGGCCTTCTGATCCTATTTTATTGAAAGTTAGGTAGATCGATCGAGTCATAATGGAAAGGTACTCAAAAATGCAAGTGAAGTCGACGGTAACAACAAGTATATAATAAAATACATACATAGTCTCACGCCTATGTCCCGGAGAAGATAGGCAGAGGAGTTGTACACCCACGTTACATGACTATAGTTTTAGATCCCATGTGATTAGGTAAAGTTATTGCCGTATACCGACAACAGCTAATCTCAGAGCTGTCCTAGAAAATGTATTGTCCAAAAACCACAATAATAATTTGCCCAATCCAGACATCGAAGTCAAACCCTAACGGTTGAACACAAACTTAAGCCACAGGACCAATATGCACAATAGGTGCTACCGCTACGTCACCAAGGTATTCATGAACCAGTGATGGGACAAAATCGATATATCAATAGTCGATTTAAAATGTCTTCTGAACTAATCGATTAGTTAATGTATTACAATGTAAATATGACATAACATTAAAATTACTAAATCTACATTCGAAACTAATGTTATAAATGCGGTTATTCTTTTTGTTTCTATTTCACGGTTAAATCGCTGAATCGATTTGTAGTAAGTTGATATCGAGTTTGCGGAAGGACATTAGCTAATAGCTACTCTAGAAACACAAACAAAGTCAGGAATATCAGTTAGTATCTAATATAATAAACAACGAAATGTGATAAAAATGATGAATTAAGAATTATGTGTTTTGAAAAAATCCTTTTAAACAAAGGTTTTAGATAACAAACTATTGTAAAACATACAAGATTCACAAGTAGAGCGATTATAGTATAAGCTCAAAAATGAAAATGTATAAAAAACAGGCAAATGTGAATCGGGCTCTCATGATTGTAAGGTGCTACGGAACCCACGCTGAGCAGTAGACTGGCAATTGACCACCTTTTTTTACTATTGCCGGCACTCCACATTATCTTATGCTATCCACTTAAATTATTTATTATTACATATGAGTAATATCGAATACTTATTTCAAATATTTATTGACAAAACGATATTATTTAACTCAGATTTCTTATATTTTTTAAAGACGTCTTCTGCATTAGTATTTAATGTGTCGGGAGGGCTTTACAAAACATTCAAACAATTGTCGACCTCGATGGCGTAGTGGTTAGTTTAACCGACTGCCACGCCTGAGATCGCGGGTTCGATTCCCGCACAAGTCAAACATTTGTGTGCATGAACATGGATGTTTGTCTTGGTCTGGGTGTATCTATGTATAATTTGTATGTATTTACAAAAAAAAGTATATATGTATGTTTATCCATTGTGTTTATATGTTTACCCATAGTACAAGCTCTGCTTCGTTTGGGCTAGATGGTGTTGTGTGTATGTGATAGAATATTAATTAAGAAAACCCAGACGCGGCAATACTATTTGAGGATCACACAAATGTTTGTCCCGTGTGGGGATCGAACCCCAACACTCGGCATCATGGCCAAGGCTCCACTATCCACTAAAACCATTACGCCATCCGTGAAATTAAAGTAATCAAATCTATCAATATAATCAATTTACAGAAACCTCTGTATACTAGATGTGCCCGCAGTTTCACCCGCGTTTATGATTATTGCGCCGGCCTCGTGAGCCTTCCTTGATAAATGAGCTATCCAAAACTAAAGTTTTTTTTCATTTCGGACCAGTTGTTCCTGAGGTTAGCGCGTTCAAACAAACAAACAAACAAACTCTTCAGCTTTATAATATTAGTATAGATATATTTTAAAACATAGCCAGAAGTGTCTTATGTCGTGTGTATATTTATAACCCGCGTAATAAGCCGCGGGATAGTATATTTTACAGCCTCCGTGCTGCTAAAATAATTTTCTTACAGAAATATGACTGCCCGAACCAGGAATTAAATCCGTGACGTTCGGCTGGTACTATAGGCACTAAGTTATAATATATACAATATATTGCTTTTACTTTAATATACAATTATTTATTTTTATAATAATTATTATTATTTATTTATTTCCTGAAACAACGTTTATCTTTAATATATAATTGAATTTATTTTTATAATAATAATATTGTTCTATTTTTTTCACATACACGATGTCAGGGACACATTAAAAGACATACAGTAACTTGTATCAAGAAAACAAGTACTGTTCCTGACATATGTTTATTGACAAAATTTAACTAAAACTCATATAATGCATTTCGATCAAAGAAAGGAAAACCCGTTAAATATCTGTTTGGTCTATGACAATAAAACTATAAAGGAGGTCACAACTGCTCGTTACCTTGGATTAATAATAGACAGTAAATTAAATTGGAAAGATCATATTGATATACTATGCAAAAAAGTAAGCAGCATATCATATGCATTATATAAGCTTGCTCCAACTATCAATACTGATGCTTTAATATCAGCATATTATGGTCTAGTGGAATCTGTTCTCAGATATGGAATAATATTTTGGGCCAACTCTACAAATAAAGATATGGTATTTAAAATGCAAAAGCGATGCATACGTGCTATGTTCGGGATTCAAAGCACAGAGAGCTGTAGACCTTTTTTTATTAGACATAAAATTTGAACACTCCCGTCATTATACATTATGGAAATAGCCCTTTTTGTCAGGAATAACCGCCATTTGTTTTCACTTTTATCAGATAATGGAAGAAGTAATCGACGAGATCAAAATAGACTCTGTGTTCATCCTGCTAAAACAACATTACTACATAAAAGTGCTATATGCAGAGCTCCAGTAATATATAATAAGATACCAAATAATATGAAATCACTAAATGTAGCATTATTAAAAAAAACACTCAAGACCCTGCTTACTAATAAATGTTATTATAATGTTGATGACTTCCTTAATGACAAAAATCTATAATTTAATTGCAATTTTGAGTATGTACCTATGTATTTTTGTTATTTATATTAATTTTATTTTTATTTTTATTACAATTGATTTTAATTTGAATTGTATATTTTCTCTAATATTTGTATATTTAGCTACAATTTGTTTTTAATATTTACTAATTTGACTATTTTGATATACTTAATTGATTACTTATGAGTTATTCCAAAACTATTTTATTTTAATTAAATTTGTAATAATTATATTTGTATACCAGTTTTGGTTAAACATGTTGATACAAACTGTTATTTACCACCTGTATTATATATCACAATAATGTTTAATGTAATATTTACACATGTTTTAGCAAATAAATTTATCTTATCTTATCTTATCTACTTTAACACAAGTGAAGTCACGTGCAAAATGTAGTTAATTTATCAGGATACCATTAATTTATAAGTGGTTACTGAAATAATGTTCAGTAACTGTGTATGCGAAATTATATCATGATCGATTCAGTAGTTAAGGCGTGAAAGCGTAACAAACAAACAAACTCACATTCGAATTTGTAATACTAGATTTTACCAGCTGCTTCGCTCGCGATAATGTAGATTTATGTTAAGATATATTTTTTTGTGGTCTATATGTTATTCTGATGTATAAACAATGATACTGTAAAGTTTTATCAAAATCCGTTCAGTAGTTTTTGCGTGAAATAATAACAAACATCCATCCATCCATCCATCCTCACAAACTTTCAGGATAGGATGTAGTTAGGATGTACAATGATGGCAGCAGCGATAGCTCAGTGGGGAAACCAACATACTGCAATGCAGAGGTTCTCGAGTTCGAACCCGCGTCGCGCACCTCTGACTTTCGGAAGTTATATGGCTTTTCGAAATTATGTGCGTATTGATTGACAATTATCGCCTGCTCCGTGCCTCGGAGATCACGTTAAGCCGTCGGTCCCGGCTGCCATGAACATCTATGGCAGTCGTTATTGGGAAAGTCAGTACCCTCTAATATCCTGACACTGGTCTAGCCTTAGGGTATCGTTAGCCTTCGGGTTGCGGAGGTCAGGTGGCAGCCGCTCCGTGTAAAAACTGATATCCAGTTAAATCCGGTTAGACTAGATGAAGCCGACCCCAAGTGACTTGGGAATAATAAAGGCTAAGAGAGAAGAAGATGTAGTTAGGATGTACAACATAAGAGTTATAGGCATAAAAGCCTATGGCTCTTTAATTTCAGTGTTTAGTAACAATTACGTAAACGAATAAAAATACTAGAAAGAAGAACAATGAAGACTTCCTCTTAGGTCAGGTGTCAGTAACAGTAGTAGAGCGGTTATATAATAGTTATGCGTAGTCGAAACTAACGATTCGAATCCAGGTGCAAGAACCTAAAATAAGAAAATGACAAATTTGTTAATGTATTATCAATTCGTTATTCGAATATTCGATTTTCATTCGAATTAAATTCGGTGACACAGTCATAGTAAGTGCGACTGCTGTGCCTAAGGTCTAAGATTCGTATCCCGGGTTGAGTCAACAACTTGCTATTGGTTTTTAGTGCTAAGAAATTCTCAATAGTAGTCCGGAGTTAGTGGTTTTACTAACCTCCGTGCCACGGAAGGCACTTAAAGCCGTTGGTCCTGTTGCCCGGATGTCTCTCTGGTTGTGTTAGATTGCCGTCCCATTGGACTATAACAGCGAGGTAATAAAAAGAGGGTTTGTTTGTACAGATACTTAAGCAGATTATAATCCGAACTAGGTATGTTGCGAATATTCGCATCTGCATCCGCATCCGCAATTGCGAAGCTTCCGCATCGAGTTGGACATCTGCATCCGCATCCGCATCCGCAATAATCAACGCAGATGTTAATGCGGATCCAGATATAGCGTAGGTTGCGACAAAATTTATGAACCTTTGCAAAACAGGCTTAAACCTGGTGACGTTAGATACGTTTCATTAAATTAGTTCCACAATTTTTATCAACATCCGCATCAGCAATTGCGGAGCTTCCACATCGAATTGGATATCCGTATTCACATCCGCGGATGTGAGTCTTCAAATATCTGAAATATCCGAACATCTTTACTTGTGTTTTATAAAAGACAACTCCCGCACTAGAAATAATTTTACAAACATTCAAACAACGGACACAAAAACACCCAGAGTCGGAACAATTAATTGTGGATCACGCAAATTTTTATCCCGCGTGGGGATCGAACCTACAACACTTGGCGCGGTGGCAGTGACCACTTACGCCACTACACCACCCGTGCAGTCACGTGCTTCGCTGTATCTATATTAGACAAATATAATTTGAAAATAATTTGACATATTCTTATGTTACACCTCCATTTTGAGATGCGAAGTGACCGAGAGACAAAGAGCAAACAAATCTCAGTGAGCCAATTAACCAGCTAAGAGTATCGATTGACGTTCAGTTAGGGTACCGCAGGCACCTCATAAATATGTAGTTCTTGTACGGAACCCGTATTGTTAACCGGGTAACGATTTATGTGCGTCTTCAGCCTTCGATGAGGAATATTAAACGGTTCACACTAAAACAAAAGGTTTTCTTTCGCTATACTTGTGTATGTGTTCCGTTGTGCTTAGCCGGTTTTCAAGAAAGGATGAGGTTCTTAGTTCGGTACGAGATTATCTCTATTGTATATCACCTCTTTATTCAAGACTATTGTCATATTTATACATATTTATATAGCGTCGGCCTCGATGGCGTAGTGGTTGGTGTAACCGACTGCCACGCATGAGGTTGCGGGTTCAATTCCCGCACAAGGCAAACATTTGTGTGCATGAACTTGGATGTTTGTCTTGGTCTGGGTGTTTCTATATATAATATGTATGTATTTACAAAAAAAAAAGTATATATGTATGTTTATCCATTGTCTAGTACCCACAGTACAAGCTCTGCTTAGTTTGGGCTAGATGGTGTTGTGTGTATGTGGTAGTATTTTATATTATATTATTATATATAATTTATTTTTATTTTATAAAATTTTAAGTGGTCGCCCAGTGGTCAATATTAAAATGTTTGTTTTATTTAATAAGTTTAATATTTATTTTTCTACACTACTGCATTACGTGCATACTGCTATACACACACTCAAAAAAACAACTCAAACAAGTACGATTGGTACAAATTATTGTTACTAGTATAATATATCATGTCGTATTTCGCACTAGCGCATATTAGCGCATATTCATATTATATGCTCACGTGATCACGCGACTCATGTCCAGGTTATAAACTGTCCCACTGCTAGGCACAGGCCTCTTCTCACCATGAGAAAGGTTAAGCCATAGTCCACCTGTGCGGGTTGGCAGACTTCAAATATCTTCGCGAAACATTGTGGACAAGTCTTGGACATGCAGGTTCCCTCACTACGTACATTCACATTCAGTGTGCTTCGGCATAACAATACTAAATGAAATAGATATACATTTTACTTGATGCTTAGAAAGCCATTTCATGATATGCGAGTGAATTTAAAGAATAAAGAGGAGAAACAGAAGAATTTATTTATTTTTGTAGAACATTATTGGGCATGCCTTTTTGTAAGACATGCCCATTAAGTAGCGTATCTAGGCACGCTACTGCCCAAGGGTTTAACTCTCACCATCACGCTAGCCCTATTCTGGTTTACCACTATGGAGTACAAAACTTTACTTATTTTCCCTGTTTCTTGGGTAACTACGTGGGTACGTCCCGTCGCAAGGGAAAGTTAAGTACATACAAATTAACCCTAAACTGTAACACATTGCGAGTTATTAAAAGGCTATCTGTGGTTACATTGTCCTAATATTGGTTAATTATGTTTCATATAAAGGAAAACCCAATCGTTCCTGAAACATACCTAGCAAAATGTTTGTATATTACACTTTTGCCTACCCCTTGTAGAAAGAAAGAAAAATATTTTTATTTGTAATAATAATAATATTCTATCACACAACAACATCTAACCCAAACTAAGCAGAGCTTTTACTATGGGTCCTAGACAATGGATAAACATACATATATACTTTTTTTTTGTAAATACATACCTACATATTATACTTTCATTCACTCACTCTGATGAAAGCGAATGAAGCCAGAGAAGTGTGTCAGGATCGTAGCAAATGGAAATCCGTAGTCTCTGCCTACCCCTCTGGGAAATAGGTGTGAATCTATGTATGTATGTATATTATACATAGAAACACCCACACCAAGAAAAGCATCCATGTTCGTGCAAACAAATGTTTGACTTGTGCGGGAATCCAACCCGTGATCTCAGGCGTGGCGTAGCGGTCATTCGTCCACAAAACAATACAATTAAATATAAATATATACTGCTGTATATGTTTATATTGTATTGTATTGTGTACGGTATACACTATACAGTATACTCAGACCAAATTAGGTACAGTCGGCCAAGAAAGTGGTCTACTATTTTTGACAAAAGTTTCTGTGAAATCTAATTATCGCTAAGTTTGACTTTTCTAACTTGACACATGGCATGACGTAAACATCATACATACATGATAAAGAGAGCAATGGTTATTGTCAAAATATTATTGCAAGGGGAAATCGATCTTGTTGTTTGATGTACAAATGAACATCAACCATAGGGTGGTAGACCACGTTTTTGGCCGACTGTACCTATGTCAGCTACTGTTGCAGTTGAAATTGCATCGCTGGTATTCTCGCACGACCTATACAGTATGTGAGCAATCTTCTTCTTCTTTTCTTTTCGTGTGTTTAGTCGCCAACCTGTTGTCAAGAGTTGTTCAAGCCCGTAGGCCTCTGACATGGCTTAACGACTGCTATCAATTTGACAACAACCGGGACCGACTTTTTACGTGGCCTCCGAAGCATGGAGACGCTCAGATGAAATACCACTAAGCGGTCACCCATCTATAGACTGACCGCACCCAACGTTGCTTAACCTCGTTCGGCGAACAGCAACCGCCACATACTAGGTATATCACCAAATAAAACTTGTAGGTATCGCGCTTGTACATATACGCCTGTTAAATACCCGTTAGGTACGCTAAACGGGTATTTTACCGGCAATGTTTTAAATCCCACGTAATATAAGGCGAGGCTGTTGCCATCCACAGACACCTGTATGTTTGTTTGTTTGTTAGTTTGTTTGTATGTTAGTTTGTTTGTAACCGACTCCTTTGGACTTGATTTTGACCCGCTTCAAAAGGTCAGATTTCATTTAAATGCTGCAGACTTATAGAGGACCGATGACAATACAATAATTTAGAAAACAAAAATATAAAAAAATTATAATAGTTTAAAAAAACTAAATAAAATCGCTTTATTAAAAAAAAAACACTAAAAAGTAGAAAATAATTTGATAATTTTAATGTTAAAATGCGTGGGGTGAGGGTTATCAAAATATCTTAGAAAGCACCCCACGCTTTTTTGTTGTGTTTTTTTATAGTGTTTTTTTTTAAATCACGTTCAACTGAGAGCTGCCATACAAAAAAAACAATAACTTCCTAACTTGGAAATCGAATCAAGAATCGCTGAGTGTGCGTAATATATCCAATGGAAAATGTATATTTTAGTTTAAACGTTATTCATGATATCAGTATACGAAATGATATTGATCACCATTTTCCTGGAAAATAATATTAACTTAGTCAGAGTTTATTTGGAAAATACATCATGAACAATCCGATACCGTTATCTGATGATATCACTACAGACAGAGTAGGAAAAATCCATGTTTAGTTATTATTTAATAACCACGAATTTGAGTCGAATGTTATACAATATATTGTATATGTTACGGCTAATAGCCGAAGTGCGGCTACACCTAGTTTTAGCCGGCTACAACTAAGTGCAGCCGGCCACATACGGTTAGGTTATGTTAGGTAACTTTTGAGTTGTAGCGGGCTAAAACTAGGTGTAGCCGCACTTCGGCTATTAGCCGTAACATATACATGTACACCACGCTGCTGTAGTCACAAAATATAGAAGTACAGATGCCCGCTTGTTACAAAACGCGACAAGGTTATTCTCGCTACAGAGTTCTTACTTATAAAATATTTTTACCATGAATGGCCATGCCTTGCAGTGGGACAATATAAATACAGGACTGATACAAAAAATTATGCGATTTATAAATAGTTATTCCAAGTCTGGGTGTTATTTATATCCGTTGTTTTAATATTTGGAATGTGACCCGCGACACAAGTTAATACATGAATAATTTAAAAAATATATTACAATTCGGCTAATAAAATATGGCATCCGTAATTTTTTTTATTATGGCAAATTCGTTTATAAAATATTTGCTTTGTGTTTTAATAATGATTGATTATCTGTTTACTTAAAGTTGACAGCTGCTCAGTTGTCGTTTCGCCATTTTGCCAAACGCGATGTGTTGTAGGTGCAACCTCCACGTGGGACAAACATGAATGGGACGAGATTCGACGTAGCAGACTACGCGTGTATTATTATGTGTGTGATGTATTTTGTGACAAAATAAAATAAAAGAGCTTAATAAATCTCAAATGACTAAACTGATGCAAACTGACTACATGCATTAACAGCCGCCCAAACGCATGCCAACTGCTGCAATTGGCTAACAGAATTAACAATAGCCAATTAAAACAGAAATTTGATCATAAGTTTGATTTAGAAACGCCGTTGGTTATTCTTACAGAAACCGGGTGTAAGTGAGGTGCTATTGATTTCCATTGCTTATAAATAATGTACTGGGCCAGAGAGGAAATGTAGGTTAGTTTTGTCTTGACGAAACGCACGGTGATCTTCTTCGTGATCTATAGAATCAAGCAAGCAAGTCCGCGGGTAAAAGTTCGTACCATACAATTAAACTTAAAACACAAACCGCTTGGTCAAGTCACATACTCGAGATTATTTTTAGTGCCGATCGTCTTAGTTGAACATCTATGGTCGATTTTCTGAGTTAGGTCAAATATGTTTCTATGATTCCGAGATAAATTTGAGATAAATCTTTATACCAAGTGAGCAAAACCGTGCCCTCCCAACTAATGACATTCTCAAAAACAGGATATGACATAAAAGTTGCACATACAAGAATAGACTCTATTCATAACATGATTTACGTTTAAAATGGTCTGGGTGTTATCGGACGCCAGCGTCCGAGTATTGGTTGAGATTAAGAGCAAGCAAATATATATATATAAGCTTGTCTGTCTGTTGAAAGTCCGTGCAAATAAATAAATAGTTTCATAAATGTATCGCTGAAAGGTACGGGTGCATTACAACCACATTTCGCAAATTTTTACCACGTAATAGGAAGAGAGACTATCGTCGATTAACTTATGCACAGAAGTCGCATTCACTAACACAGTGCCATTGAGATTAATTAATTGAAATGAACTCTATCCACTGTGGATATAGTGACAAGAATAGAAAAGGGTATGTTGAGCTGGTTGGGCATGTAGAAAGAATGGACGAGAAAAGACTGACTAAGAAAGTTTATAAGGCTAGTGTGAATGGAACAGTCGCAAGACGAACGTTTCTTGATCAGATCGAAGACGTTCTGGACAAAGGCCAGGTTAAGAGCACCTTAAACCGGCGAGCGTGTATGAGGAATGTGATGAAAGTGAATGAAGCCAGGGAAGTGTGTCAGGATCGTAGCAAATGGAAATCCGTATTCTCAGCCTACCCCTCTGGGAAACAGGCGTGAATCTATGTATGTATGAAATTAACATTATAATTTACAATGTCAGGATCAGAGAGCCAATTCTGATAATAAAAAGTGTTTGAAATAGAGTTCTGATTTAGCCTAGTTGGCATAAATATTATAAATGGTATTTTTTTAAATTACGGTACACACACCCCTATTCTGTTCTGCTACCGCAACTCCCAATAACACTTTGCCTGACCCGGGAATCAAACCTGACACTACACGATCGGACGTAAGCATAATCACAAAATACCTTGAGAGCAATGAAGGAAACATAACAGTTTACAATATGAATTTTATGACCCCTAATAGTTATGACTCAACTTCCTTTACGACCCTCAAATATGACTAAATTATATTACCTGACTCGGTGGCCTTCGTCACCAGTACAATTCCCGGGTCGAACAAAGTGTTGGATATTTGATAGCTTAGGAAAGAACCGGAGATATATTTAATAATGTGATTTATGTAAATCGCTAGCGAACTTAATTTAATGCGGGCAAAGTCAGGTGCAAAGGCTAGTAGTTAATCAATTATATTTCTTTCAATATGAATAGTCTGCAAAAAAATATTGCCTTGTTGGCGCAAGGTTGGGAATGCGACTGTTTTATTAGGATCTCAAGTTCGATTTTCGGGTTGACCAAAATTTCATTGAGATTATCTCTCAAGTAATTCTCTGTAGTACAAGGTAACTTTGACCACTCAAACAACTTTTAAGAAGTTGTACTGAATGTAACAATAAAATGTAGTCAAATTATTTTTATTTGTTAAACGCAGGTTAATAAAAAGATCTTACAAAAAACAAATTGAAGTGCACAGCTGTGTCTTGCCAATACAATGGGCGTACAAAAATTTTAATGATAAAAACATAAACACAAAAATAAATCAAATAATTAATCAAAGCAAATCTAAGTCTACATTATATTTATAGCAACAAAACTAAAGCATAACCTTAAAAAATTACCAAATTAACAAAACGTGTCATTTAGAAAGCCCGATAGTGGCATAACTCTAGATCGGCACTCTATTTTAAACAGTTTTTAACACGAGAATTAGCTCTCTCATGCATTTTGTTTAATGCACTTGTCACTGTTTGATAGCTTGCAGTTACTTGAATTGCAACCAACCAAACAATTTAACAACGGTTTATTTCATTAGTTCCCAAAGTGGTCCAGGTGGACCCCTAGGCGTCCACGGGAGACGCGACGAGGCTCGACGTTGGCGTGAAAAAAAATGGGGTCCACAATTCGTAAGCGGGGGTCCATGGAAATTTATTTGCTTTCGATAGTGAAGAGCTAAAATGTTGGCTTGACTTCACCTATCACTGTAGGCAGATAATATTTTAAGAAGCTCAGCGACTGTTACTTGTAAAAACTTGCAGCATTTAATAAAAAAACACAAGCTTAGCCCGCCTACCGTGGCCGTGGTAGGATAAGCAGAGGGAATTAAAAAAAAAAGTCAGCTCTCAAAGATTTGATCAAATTGTTAAATTGTTTAATATATAAATACGAATGCCAAGGAATATGGTAGAAACATAGCTGCAGAGGGTCCACCGAAACTGCAAAATTTTGAAAGTAGTCTATGAGAAAACAAGTCTGGGAACCTCTGGTTTATTTAGTAGGCCTGGCGAAAACTTCGGTAAAGGTAATAATCTGCTTTAACTACATCAAAACGTAATATCGTCTTACGTTTACGCGAACGTTATACATTAAAATTAAATTACTTTATATGCATTTTATTGCGAAAACCCAAGAAGAAGCAAAACACAACTAGACTTCATGATACTTTGAGCTCATTTTGCGTAAATAGAAACACTAATGATTAAATTATGTTCGGGTACTTTGAAATAACTACATTTCAAGGCAATGGAACGACCACCATCGTAGTCTCCCCGTGACAATGGCTGCTGAAAAGCAACAAAAACGTCGGAAAAGCGTAAATTTAAATAGTGGAAGTAGTTTAATAGTAAATTTTATCTAATAGTAATGCTTTCAAATAAACTGCGATAAAATTTATAAGAAACAGTTTAATTTTAAAAGTCAATCATGCTATTTTAACAGTCCTCATGTATGCTTTTGCACCGTAAGGTGGGACAGTAAACTAAATTAATTTAAAAGTGAACTGTTGTTGACGTGAATAAGTCCCTTTCATCTAGTAATATAAATATACTAAAAAGCCTTCAATACAATAATGTATGCACGCTCCCATTCCTATATTTATTTAACGATATTCAGAGAGAGAGCTCCGTCTTCAATTTCGACGTAACATTTTAATTATACGATACACATAATGCCTTATCTTAGTTAGTACGTACATGTTTATCATACACAAAACTACACAATACATACGAAAGCACAGCTCAGCTAAATACAAATGACTATTTTCCCCAATTTTCCTGGATATTTTCCCAATAGTTGACGCACGCAGACCAAGCCGTATAAGTTCGCGAGTGTGAGTGTGTGTGTCGAAATGGGGGGTTTAAGGGTGTATGGGGGTACGGGGTGTGATAGGGGGTTGTGGGTGTTCGAACACTGTTAAACTAATTATTGTGAGCAGGCCGCGGGGGCGCTGCTAAGATTTTTCTACAGCCCACGAGAGTCCATGTGTGAGTTATGTGTATAGATACACACATGTATAATTGTGTTAGATTAAGATTAATATTTTGCAATAAAAGTAGGTTTCTTTGGGCAGTTTATTGATTAAGGATATTGGTTTGAGGATGTTAAGTTTCCGTGTTATAGTACTTTATACTGATGTTTATACCATCCGAACCTTGCAAGAATTGTGTTAAGATGACACAAGATACAGAGCGTTGAAGTCTAAATAGGTAGCTATGTCATTTAGGTTGCCATGTTGCAAAGAGTTAAAGTTAAAAAGTAACCCAGAAAGAAACTCTGAGCCACATTTTTTAACAAACCTTATTTACGTGTAAATGTCATCCCAGGGAGATGGGACCACGCACAGAAGAATCTGCGTGGTCATCTTATTTTGAGAGACAATTGTTGTACCTCTGGATTTTCAACGTAATGCATTAAATGGTTAATTGCTTCATTATCGCTTGCTTTAAAAGTAAAGGCATTGTGAGGCAACATGTCAGAGAGTTCGCGCTAATGTTCGTAAAAGAGTCAACTAACCCAAACTACAACAAGCTCTACTACTCTACAATAAATAAAGTACCTGCCGCTAAAATGATGTTTCTATAAGAAAAAGTATTTTTGGAAAATAATTGCGTAAGCATCTAAATAGATAATATGGACTAAGAAAGCATGTTTATATTAGATAAAATTGTAAAATGTTGTACTTCTTACAAATGTTGTAGTCATCTCATTCGTACCGTTACCAAATAATTAAGCGGTTCCAATTTTAAGTTATTTAACTTTAGAGTTATCACTGTAGTCACTCCAATTTTGAAGCTTAGTTGAATTATCATTTCTGTCGCTAGCTATAGTTTAACGTCCTATGTAATAGGAGGCGACCCTATAGCCATTTACGGGCCACAGTTCCACTGCCACCCTGTCCGATCCAGAAATCGAGCCTGGGCTCTCACGCACAGTATACACTATTGCTGCGACACCGAGGCGATGTGATAGAGAATAGATATAAAATTGACATCATCAGTCCACTGGTAATAGGACAAATGACCCGGATGACGTCGAATAGAAGATTCATTTAGAAAAGAATAACTTACATCATCATCATCATCATCATCATCATTTAAAGAAAGTCTTACGTCTGAAAAATGTATACTTTTAGCTCACATTGTTAATTACCGTCAATATGGCGACTGCTGACAATTCCACTGCGCCGAATGTTATGTGCTCATTACCTACACGGGACAAACGTTTGTTTTATTCATAAATAGTTGTTCCGTGTCTGGGTGTCCTTTCTGTCCGTTGTAAGGTCCGCCAAAAAAACAACATACAAAACAGAATTCCACCAAAATTCCTTTTGCGGGCGACATCTATTTTACAAAGAGAGACATCTATTTTAACGGTCAAAATGCTATACCTACCTGGTAACTATTATTAATGCGACTGAAACCGCAGCACTACTCATTATTCATAACACTCGTGATCAAAATAATATAACATTCGACAACTCTGCGACTATAAATAGCTTAACAATGAGATTATATCAATTAATTTTATATTAGGTACAAGAAAATACATTGTAACAATGTCTAAATACGAGCTAATGTTAGGTTTACTGTAGATATAGGCCGACATAGCCTCGACCAGCCCACGCAAGCTCCGCACCTAAGGCTTGTCTACATTAGGGAGAAAACCCTTCGATATTTTGTGGATATATTATTCCTAAGCAGCTAGAAAGAAGTGCGAAAAGCTACGTATGACTGACTGTTTTAAGTCACTTTACAAGTGTCCATACCCACCCGTGATGCCGATCGTCCTCCCAGACGCGATAAAGGTCTACTGATAATATACATTACTGAAAATTCGGCGAAATATGGTAATTTTGAGGCTGAATTATACAAGATTAGAAAAAGTGACACCTGCTTTAATTTAATAAGTCAATGTACATTAACATTGAACTACTTCACACGGCTTACACCGCGGTATTATTTTTAAATCAGTACTTTTAACCTTTTGTAATTATTTATATTTAAACTAGATTCGATCCAGATTTTGTCAATAAGTTTCTATCCCTCGGGAACCAAACTTTTTTCAGAATGGAACGTCCTATATTCTATTTTGTACTCCGGACAACGTGTATAACAAATTTTATGATGAACAGCCGATTAGTAAAGTCGTGAAAGCGTAATAAAGAAACAAACTCACAATCGCATTTATCATATTAGTTGGGATTAGGATTGGAGAAGTGACCAATGTCAAGCAGTGAATTTGTGTAAAACAACCTTTACGTTTTGCGTATCTATAATCATTAACGTGTTATTATAGTACCATACAATGTCTATAAATCTAGGTATATATTAATACGTGAAGCAAAAGCTTTGTACCCCTTTTTATGAGGAGGAGGAGGAGGAGTATGAAATTTGGCACAGTTAAAGTTTATATGGAAAAGGAGAGGTGAATCCTAATATTTTTATAAAATATGCATTAGAAATACATTAATTTAATGAAACATCACTACACGCACACAACCATGCATTTGACACACGCAGTCAAATCGCGTACGTAGTATTTATTTATTTATTTAGTTTTAAGAAAGCTTACAGACTAATATAATGATAGTTACAGAGGAAAAATATATATACATGTTGCTAATTACAAGCTTCCACATATAAGTAAAAAAAGTATGCTTGCAATACAGATTGGTGTTGTCGTCTAATAATACGATAACAATGTAGCAAGACCACAAAATTTTAAAAAAGTAAAAATTGTTTTAGCTGTATGTTTATTAGTTAACATTTTTCGAATATGTCGTGTACTGGTATTAAATAGATCGATCTCTAACTGTGAAGGTAGATTATTAAAAGCTATACACTGCGTATGCAGAAAGCGTTCCGCCTGTAGTTTGTTGTGACTATGAGTACATGTAAAAGTGGACGTTTCCTGAATCTATGTTGATCCGTTCGAATAAGTAATTTACTAACAGTTCAGGACAATTTATCGAACCGTTAGCAATATTAGCCAAAAGAGATATTATGTCATTGATATTGCGCCTTACTTCCAAGGCAAAAAATGGTACCGCTTGCATCGGTGATCGTAATCCACCGAATATTGTTTCGCTTTGAAGTCCAAATATCACATACATTTCTTTTGAATAGATTCAATACGAGATTTATAGATCTCGGCATTATATATCGGCATTGTTCGGCTGATGTCCTAGAATTCTTCGTAACTATGGTTAAATATGTATGTGGAGTAGGTGACTAAATGAAATGTGATTATAATGGTATAGTTATAGACAATAAAACCTTAATAACGATCAAACTTAAAATTTAAATCAATTTTGGTCGAATTTCGAGCACTTGGCGCCCGCTATAATATTTCTGTATAGATAAATAATTAAGCTCACCGTTGCCTACCTGTCACTCAATTAAAACGTATTAACTTTCCATTATAACTAAGGTACTTAATAATCGGCATATTAAGTAGATTTAAACTTAACCTCATGACTTTTTTTACTTCTATTCTGGGATTCATTTTAGTGTCGCGGGGGACTTTACAAACATTCAAACAAGGCACACAAAAAAATTGTATAGTCCACAAATACTTGTTCCGAGTCCCTGGGATAATTATTAGTCCCAAGTATTTGTGGACTACACAATTTTTTGTCTCGTGCGGGGATCGAACCCACAACACTTAAACCACTTAAACCACTATGCCATCTGTGCAGACAATTTCTACTTAATCTCTTATAACTTAGCTCCTCGGTTGCCAAATCTCGTCAAATGAGATCTTCTAAACGTGTTTACCTGTATCACTGAAAATTTCATCAAAATCGGCTCAGTGGTTTAGGCTCCTCCTAAACCGCTGAACTGACTTTGATGATTTTTGTATGTATGTATGTATGTTCGAGTAGTTGTTGGATGGTTCTAATTCACAATTGGGACCGGTAGATGGCGGGCGGTATGATCGGTTTCCTCGGGCAGGACGTTTGTCGGGTCCGCTAGTAGCTAATATATAAAATTCAGGCTTGCTTCTATGCTATGTAACCCAGGCACTTTTCTCAAACCTGGTTTATAACTAGTCTACCCAGAAATCGAACCTTAGACTTTGTTTATATCTTAAAACATTAGCGCATCTTATGCCGCGGATCCAATAGAACGGATCCAATAAAATATTAAATATTTTTAAAGATATTATTCTAATTTTGTTTGGAAAGTAATCTAAAATAAAATCTAGAAATAAAAATAAAATGCTTTTAATAATCATTCCAATTGTTGAGTAATAAATGTAATAATATACTCATACGCTTGCAATCGTAAATAACCTATAGTTAAAGTCCCCAGCGCAAATAATCATGCGTAAAATCCGCCATTAAGCCAGTCTCCTTATCAATGCGGCCTTGCTTGCGCACGCGCCGACGTCTCACGCTGGGGATACCCGTCATAATAACGTCATAGACAACGATTACTTATTCATCAGACGGGCTGTTACGCAAGCTGAGCAACCATCTGCCGTCCTTATCTTACGTATTGCGCTAGATTGAGAGGATGTATAAAAATAACTGTCAACTTGTTTCTGCTAACTCGTCATTTGTTTTCTTGAAAATGTTTTCCTGAATATTATTAGCAGATGTATTAGTTTATTATGCCAATTAAATAAAGAGGTGTATTATTACACAGATATTTTACCAGTTATGCATTCATAACGGCTACATCCCAGACATCTTGCTACTAAACTTTCGTAACAGGAAATGCCTATAACATTCGTTTAAAGATGGCAATTCGAATCAAATATTTTGGACTTTTTAACTGTTACATATATTATGTTATGATTCACTACTGAGCTTCTGTGTCGTGGTGAATGAAGAGACATAATAATATGTCTGATTTGGGTGACATAACTTTATTAACTGTTATATTGACTTTCCCTCTTAGGAGAACAAGCACTCGTTAAATTTATTAAATTTAAAGGGAAGGTTTTTAACAGATCTATTGCTGTATCGCTGAGCGCGAATGAAATATCTATATGCGAAAGAGATATTATGACTACAGGTCGGAATTTGCAAATTGACTAAATCATTGTTTAGTTCGCCGCTATATTTAATAATAATATCATCAGCCCTGTATTAAACTGTCCCACTGCTGGGCTCAGACCTCTTCTCCATGTGCCACGGCCTAAAATCTCAAATATATGAGAAGGAACGTAGCTATGTCTATGTGTGGATATTTATTTTATTAATTACGATTTTGTAGATACCTGAAAACAACAGTATAAGCGTACGGTTGCCTAATCCTAACTAATATTATAAATGCGAATGTGAGTTTGCTTGTTTATTACGCTGAAAGCCTTAAGATTATTTAAACCTATCAGCATTAAATTTCAGTGTCAGGGGTGCAGAAAAAAACTTAAGGTATGTATCTTTTATCCAGAAAAAAGTACATATACTCACCTAACCGAACCTAATTGACATTGGGAAGAGACCCGATGGTATGTCTTTGTTACTTTGGAAAATGGGTAGGCTTTTGGTGTGGGCCGCCACATGCGTCGACACCCTTGCGCCATCACATCTTCCGAGCACGGTGAGCTGTGCCAGTGCTGCTGCTGTAGCGGCGGAAAACCTCAAACGGCGCAAATACAGTAATTTAATTAGTAATTACGTTTTCGAGCCGTTTGGGGTGGAGACGATAGGTGCATGAGATCCGGGCGCTCGTGCGCTTTTTAGAAATATATCCAAGCGGCTAATCGACGCTTCGTGTGATCAGAAGGCTGGACATTTTTTGGCTCAATGCTGCCAGTCTTCTGGGCACATTCCCGGTCGACAGCGATCCTGAGGAATTTTATGACGATGCCTAAACCAGCCATTTCTTTTTATTAAAGTTTACAGTCCCATATTTTGTTACTTTTTTATATTGTTTTATTTATAAGTGAATAGGACTGTTAATATTACTTAAGTTGTAAATTATGATTGTTGTTTTGTTTATGTAAATAATGAAATCTAATAAAAGTATTAATACAACGCGATAAATCCCGTATAGTATAATTTCAATGTATAACATTCGGGTAAATGTAAGACAACATTATGACATTGATGAAGTTCACGGACGATTCATACAATTATCAGTTGGGGATTTCTAGTGAGCAAAGAAACAATAATATAATGAATCGTGTGACATGTTATTTTCGATAACCCTTTTATTTAATTATATTAGATGACATACATATATAGAGACAAATCTGTTTATCCCCGATATAGTAGACACGTTTTGTTAGCTATATTCTTAACTAGTTGTGCCCGCGGTTATCGTTACTGCACTGCCCCCGTGGGTCGTACGTGATGTTATATAGCCTAAAGCCTTCCTCGATAAATAGGCTATCCAACACTAAAATATTTTTTTTATTCAAACTAGTAGTTCCTGAGATTAGTGCGTTCACCCAAACAAACAAACTCTTTAGCTTTATAATATTAGTATAGATATAATAGACTCTGTATCGATAGCAGAAAAACCCAATATAACTGCCCGATCCGGGTGCCGAATCTGAAAGTTCACGACGAAAAAACTACAAACACTATTAAACAATCCTAATTTTAACAAATATTATAAATGCAAATGTGCGTTTGATTGTTAGTTACGTTTTTACATCTTAACTACTCAACCGATCATCATGAAATATCAGATAGAGATAAGGACATAGGCATCTTTTATCCAGAGAAAACGTACTGTTCCTGGACGATAGAAATGTTTTGTCAATATCTACGTTAACACGAGCCAAGCCGCAGGTAAAACCTAGTGACACCTAGATAAATATTACAAATCTATTTCCATTGAATATCATGTAACTGGAATTAACCACTCTTAAAAGACCTCCATGTATTACAAGCATCTTAAGCAATAATACGTCTGACTATTTGGTAATATCTGTAACCAGTTTATGAAGACCTCACTCAATCACAGTCATGCTTAGTAACAAAAGGTCAGATGTATTGGATATATAGACTGACTTTCAAAAATGTGATTCTTAGATGCATGAATACGTGACGAAACGGAAGAGGGTACCCAATTTACAAATTTGGGGTTTGCTTGTTCCGGAAATAGTGAGGTGAGTGAGTCAGTGATATTTCGTATTCTATTACAATTAAATAACATTCACGTGAGTCATTTTTCGACGTTAGGAATTATTTGCTATAGAACGTATAAAAATTTGGTGCGGTAAGGTACTATGACTAACATAATATCCTAAAAATATAATAAAATAGTTACTTAATTGATAATATAGGCTTTTTGAGATTCAATTACTTGTAAAGGATTTTACTTTAATTATTAATTTTATCTTTTTATATTTACACTTTTCCCAAAGCCGTTTCGACTGCTTCTCAACAGCCATGATCACGCTGACACTAAGTTGGAGTTCATCTAAACCTTAAAGTGTGAACTTATTTTACAATACCTGAACATTATTTAATTATTGACGTTTCTATTTACGCAGAATGAGCTCAAGGTGTTACGAAAACTTACTGAGTTGTAACGCTTCTTGGGCTTAATTAAATATATTGTCGGCGGCCTCGATGGCGCAGTGGTTAGTGTAACCAACTGCCATGCCTGAGGTCGCGGGTTCGATTCCCGCACAACTCAAATTTTTTTGTGCATGGTCATGGGTGTTTGTCTTGGTCTGGGTGTTTCTAGGAATAATACGTATGTATTTACAAAAAATATAAAATTTATCCATTGTCTAGTATCTACCCATAGTACAAGCTCTGCTTAGTTTGGGCTAGAGGGTGCTGTGTGTATGTGATAGAATATTATTAGAATATTATTATTATATTACTGGATCCCAACGCGCTGGTCCAACCATATTCTCTATTGATATTAGATATAATTTATTTATAAGAATAGCTTTCCTCGGCAACGTAACTTTCTTTGTATGAAAATTACCCTATTCCGTTCCCCTGACAAAGTGTTAGCGAAATTTCATGATGATCGGTCGAGTAATTAAGGCGTGATAGCGTAACAAAAACTTAGATTCACATTTATAGGAATTAATTAGGATTGGCTTCTAAAAGTCCCGATCGCCAATCTTTTGAGCTGTCATCAGCTACCAATTCAAAATCATTCGAAGGCCCTATAGTAGTACCCATAGTCAAGTTAGTAGTTATAAGAAGATACCAATCCAAAACCCTCCGAATTTCAACTAATATGTCTAAACTTCCAAAAGCTTAATAGTATCTAACTCTGACCGTCCATTCCAAAACTCATCGGTCAATACAAGGGGCAATAAAATTGATGACGCAACTAGTGACATCACTCCGCCCAATTTCCTGGGCCCGCCTAGTCATAATAAAGTAGAATTGCACTTTTATTAGTTGAACATTCATACGACATCAGCGGGAACTATTTACTTAATTTTTACTGCTTTTGTGATACCCATAGGTATACTTAACGAAGCAACCATATTGGTATTATAAAAAATAAACGCTGAACGCGCTAATCTCAGGAACTACTGGTTCGAATTGGAAAATTCTCTTATATAATCGTGACGGATAGCCTATTATCGAGGAAGGCTATAGGCTATATAACATCACGCTACGACCCACGAGGGCGGGGCAATAACTATAAATGTGAGTGAAACCGCGGGCACATCTAGTAAAAAATATATGTGACTGTTTCATAACTAACTGCACGGATATCGTAATGGTTTAATTGGTTGTCTTGTTGCCGTCGCCGTGCCGAGTGCTTCGATCCCACGCGGGTAAAAAAATTGTATGACCCACAAATAGTTGTTCAGAGTCTGGGTATTCTTTGTGTCCGTTGGTTGAATATTTGTAAAGTCAAGAATTGTAAATAATGTGGGATTTGTCTTTTTAAATCTAATGTAGCAGCGATAGACTACTGGGAAACCGTTGGTCTGCCACACCAACACACACATCACAAGGTCTTGAGATCGATCTTACGGCACTTCTTTTGAACTTATGTGAGTAATAAATAGTTAATTACAGATGACTTTCCCGGCCAAAAAACATAGTGAAGAAACCCGCAGTGAGAGACAGAGAGTCTGAGAGTTCTTCGTAATGCTCACAAAGATGTGTGAACTGTGAAATCAGCCAACCGCAAGTCGTAATAGATTACGGCCTAAACACTTCAATATTTTTTCAAACTATTTAAATTTACATTTTCCTCGACATTACGGTTGTGTTCCAGTAGCCATAGTCTTAGAGAAAGCCTTATTTAAAATATTTTGATAGTTCAAAAATATCTTGAAGTAGTATGTTATAAATAAATCCGTGCTAATATCCGTAAATAATAGTATAATTTCAATACTGGAAGTCCAGGTCACGACCCGCATAGAAAATACGCGCTGGAGATAAACATGATAACCTTATGGAAAATCCTTTAGATAACATAATAGCTAACTAACTAGTTTACTTATTATATATAGAATTCTTCCTTATCACAATACGCTTCATCATATAATAGCCATACTTATGTATCTTTTGACATAAGTAACTACTTACGTACAAATAAATAACATCGAATTGACCACCTCTAATGTAAAGACTGTATAATAATTGATTAGAGCCAATTCTTGTAATAAAAACTATTCAGAATAATTGCCTATTTAGTCTCAGTGTCATAAATACCACTGTCCTAACTACCTACTTTGTTTTCTACTAAATTAAAATTAACGACAAATATGAACTTTCATTGCGTTTTAGTACACATTTGACGGTTATAAGACTAAATTAGAACTCTATTAATAACAGATTTTATAACGAGAATTGGCTCCCAGACAGTATGACGTAATAACAGGAAAAAAATGTCTTTGCTAATCTTTAACACAACTGAAGCAATCGTAAAGAATCTTAGCATACATGACTATAAAAACGACTATTAATGACTATTAATCTAATCGGCAAAATTACTGCAATTATTGCATTAATTACTAACAAGAAATATACTATTTAAGTAATGCAACTTAATAACTTTGTCTTACGTTTACGCGAATGTTATACATTGAAATTAAGGTTTCGTTGTTCACGGGGATCTCTGCCCGTGAACATGGCTGCTTAAAAGCAACCGAAACGTCGTCGGGGAAAGTGAAAATAAACCAGATAGCTTTAAAAATTTAAATAGCTTAAATATAAGTAACTAGTAATAGGGTTTATCAATAGTAGTTTAAAGTTTCGAAATTATGTAACAATAGTGTTTTATAAAAATAAATATAGGTGGGTACTGGAGCTCTGCCTATTTGTAAAATGTAATACCGATATTTTTTATTTTAAGACTAGCTATAAGTTATATGTTCGCAGTAAATATAAATATAATATTAACCTCCCTATTAAAACAATGATATTTAATCTAAAAGCGCTTATATTACTGCTATACCTACGTGTGTTTAATCATATCCCTGTATACATAAAACAATTAAATGGCAATATGGTTTAAAATGCCTTAAAAAGTGGCTTATTAATAATGCCTTCTATAATAGTCTAAGGGATTTTTTTGATAATAAATAATATGTGTAGTTTTTTAATTATATCTTGATGTTTACTAGAATTAACAAATGTAAATTTCAATACCTGAATGGGTAACTGTTGATCCTATTATTATGTAACACTATTGTACCTACACACAGTTTCATGCAATAAATAAATATATATGTCTATGACTAAACAACGTGATAAAATCCGTAAAAAGTTGCTTAATTTTAATAGATATCTTTCCTTTTTCTAATAAATAGAAATAACACAAAATTATCTCTTAAGGTTCGCCGAGAATATGTACCTAAAGAAACTTCGAGACACAGTATAACAAGTATAACATATAATAATAATATCGGTATATTATATCGTATATACATACATTGAAAATAAGGGGCGGTTTTCTAAGAAATATTTTGATATCATTAGACCTGGATGATATGTCAGAAATAATTTATTATAATTTTGTAAGAGCAGCAGGAGGCGCCAATTTGGCATAATGTTATATTTTTTCCTTTTCTTACATCCTGCTTATAGTTTTACTCGGCGATGCCTGCTTTGTACTACATATTTATTTCTACCTAAGTAAAAATACAACGCTAGGAATAATGCCTCTGTTGCGGCAAACTTTACAAACACTCAAACAACGGACACTATTGTTTTTGTCCCGTTTGTGGATACAACCCACAACAAGCGCAGTGCCAGTGGCCAGGCAACTACACAAGCCACCGTGCGATCATTACCTCGACTCAAAACTACATCCTCATAAAAACTTTAACGATAGTTCATCAAGACAATCTATTTCAAACTAGTTCTAAATAATTAAAGAGTCTATAAAACTAAGTCATTAACTATAAAATATATGACAGCATACTTATAAAATAACTGTATAGAAATATAATTGGATATTATATTATACAAGCCAACCTGACAATCGTTATACCAAACAAAGTGATCGTAACGCCCCCTACCGGGTCCAATTGTGAATCTAAGCCATTCAGAAACACTCACAAAAAATATCATCAAAATCGGTCCAGCCGTTTAAGAGAAGTTCAGTGACATACACACAAAAAACTTAATATATGAGTATAAGTGTTGCAGACTCGCAAGCGACAGCGCCACCATCATTTTATCAATGAGCTATGACGCGTAAGATTCCTATTACAATTAAAAACATTACACAAACAATTACACTGAACTCAAGACTGACGAACGAAACATTGATAATGAATACGCAAGCTGACTCAGACGCTACGAATTATCGTATATAAGCATGCGACTACAGGGGACCATTCATTCAAGTAGCGAGTATCACTGTGTAAACATGGCTGCCAAATATTTATTACTCGCGCTCGCTGTGACCGCCGCCGCGCTTGTTAAAGCCGAGGATTGCGACTGCGGCGACCAAGGCGACACCAAGGACCTGTGGGACTTCTTCAAAAAGATTTCTCCAGACATAGACAACCCTAAAGAAGAAGAAAAAGATATGTATGCAGTTCTCCCCGGACTCCTATCACCGCTTTTCGAGTGTAACTGTCTTGAAAAGAACAGGCGAAAACGAGAGCTCTCGCTTCAAGATGCCAGTGTGCAGCCAACGGAAGATTCAAAACTGGAGAGGAAAACACCTCCAAGGCATAGGAAATCTATCCGTTTTGGTTCCCGCCATTGCCCGACTGGATTAGCTAGAATTGGATACTTGTGTGTGAAAAAAGAATTACTGGAATAATACATCGGGCTTTGGTTTTGAATGATGGTTCATTTACGCTCGGAAGAAGATGGCTTCCAATGGATTTTGTGGTTCTGCTTAATGCCGGCAATTTTATTGATTCCTCAAAGCAGAATAATTTATATAAAGTGACGTTTTAGTGTATAAATCAGGATAATTTATGCAATTTAGTGTATATACGAAGTCTTAGCGTATAAACTGCAACTTAAAAACGTAACTTAAAATCACACTGTTTTAAGTGTGAATTTACTCAAATGCATTTATGATTTAGGTTAGATTTTTAATATAATGTTATTATTAAATTCATCAGTATTATATCTTTAAAATAATTTTAAAATAGTTAGTAATTAATATGTCTGCATTGACTAGTCGTTATTATAATATAATCTATTATAATTTGTGGAGTGATATGCGAAGTATTCTAGAATATGAGATTACTGAATAAAAAAATTAAATAAAATGATATATAAGTATATTTTTATTTTTGTATTTACGACCTTAAAACCTTGAAACCTTACGATCACACACTCACTTATAAGGCAGACTAATTAATTCCAAAGTAAACATAAATCTTAATGATAATAATTATTAATTTTTAAACCGCTTCTCTAAGTCGGAATTAAATGCAGTAGAAAAATCTTTTCAGACACCAAAACACACAACATACACGCCTAAATCCCCACAGGGGCAGGCAGATGTGTATCACACACACCATTCTCCAGCTGTGGTTAGATCCCATATAATAGAGGGAGAGCCTAATACCTAATATACCTAAGCCTAATATGTTTACCGGGAACGGTTCCAGACGCCATGCTGCGTCTGAGAAATTCTTGACAAAGAACCAAATAACACTGCACGACCCAGGAATCGAACTCAGTACCTCATGCACAGCAGTCTCGTACACTACTATTACGCCAGTGAGGCAGCTACCAAGAAAAATATTGCAAAATGTATCGAAATTACTGGTAGGTAACCGTACAATCCCACACGAATCACTAACATCCGTAATATTAGATCTATTAGTCATAGCCGAATAATGCAATACTAATTATGCAACATAATCTTTACATAACCTACTAACCTCACACTTGTATATTTTTAACTGCCTCCGTGGCGCAGCGGTAGTAAATACGACTGCTATGCATGAATTTTAGGTTCAAATCCCGGTTCGAGCCAACTAAAAGGTATTGGGTTTTTCTGTTAACAAATCTCAGTAGCAACCCGGAGTTACGGAGCTGGAGGTTTTAGTCACCCCAGTGCCTCGGAAAGCACGTAAAGCCGTTTTTCCTGCGCCTGATCTCTCTCCGGTCGTGTCGGATTGCCGTCCCATCGCATCATGAGAGTTAGGGAACAGAGAGTGCACTTGTGTTAGCGCACATACTTGTGCACTATAATATATCCTGCGCAGATGGCCAATCTCCGTTAAGACTGGCTGCCGTGACCGAAATTCGATCTGGAGGATATTAATATTATATTTTTGAGATGGCATATTTATAATATTACTAGATTTTTCCCGCGGCTTCGCGGCTCCCGTAAATGTAGATTAGGTTATGTTAGTTACAATACTTTTTTTCTAGATGAAAGACACCCTATGTCCTTTTCTGTTCCCCTGACAATGTGTATGCAAAATTTCATGATGTTTGGTCGAGTAGTTAAGGCGTGAAAGCGTAACAAACAAACTTCAGTCGCATTGTTAAAGCACCGAACTTGCCGATACTGTAACTCGCGGAACACTACTATTTGTACTGTTGAGGTCGACTAACTGTTATAGGAGTAAATCAAACAACGTTATCGACTTGATCTATTGTAATAATAGTATTCAAAATGTGACAATATTCGTTTGACCTTATATACTAGTGGCGGAGAATCTTAACACCGACTTCTAATTTGAATGGTGGCGCCCTCTATCGAGCGCGTTCACAACTTATGTACTAATTGCTCTGAACACGCATTAATAATATTAGTGAAAGTATTAAGGTTAGGAAGTTAGGATTAACTTGGACAGTCAGCAGTTGTTATATCAATTATTATTCTAGCAAAATTATAATAACAATAAAAATTAAATAAAATGAAATGATTTTTATTTTTGCCCCATCATGACATGCATCGTCAATCATTATTAAAATGTGGGTACAACAAAAAGTAATTAAGTAAATAAAAATATAAATAAACTAAAAACAATTAAAATATTGTTTATGTGCAGATGCACGTCCCACCTGACGGCACAAAAACGACGGTGATGCGCTCAGCATAATGCTGTGGCACTTGCATTGCTGCAAGCACTACACAGCGCTGATTTTTTTCAGCAAACATCACAATAATAATATCAAAATTATAAAATATAAATAAAGTAGCACTTAACTTTTAAAAGTGTCACATCTTGCAGCATTAAAGTAAATGGACACTTATTCGACTAAGGCTCGGTCCCTATATTCAAGAAACGAGTCGTTTAAGCTGCTAACTATGGACAGTAAAATTTTGACACAATGACATACTATGAAAAATATGTATATACACATTTTTTGTGACAAAGCCAAAAGCCAGCCACGAGCCAACACGCTTTTATTAGCTTCACCTGTATGCTGCTTTGTTTGTTAGTTTGTTTGTAACCGACTCCTTTGGACTTGATTTTGACCCACTACAAACGGTCAGATTTTATTTAAACATTATAGACTTATCGAGGACCGATGACAATACAATAATTTAGAAAAATATAAAAATAATAACCGTTTAAAAGTTTGTTTTTTTAAATAAAGCGTATGTTTTAGTTTTTTTAAACTATTATTTTTTCATTTAGATACACAATTCTAAACACAGTATAATATGTTAGTAATTAATCTTCTTCATGTTTGACATACGTTTCACGTTAGACATATCCGGACAAATGCCGACAACATTAACATTCTTGAGAGTTAATTCCAATCACCTCATCTAACGGATAAAAAATTCATACAACATTTTATAAGTACATATTCAGATTCTATTTCCCTCTTTAATAATTTCATTATTCACATGGTATATCGTCATAAAATATATTATATATTTATTTATTCATATTTATATTTGCCCTGAAATAATGACCACACTTTATTGTTACACGATCTATATATTTGGATTCTTTGGGTTCAATCAATCGATTAGTCTTAGCGTACATAAGTATCATATTAATACAAATTTTAAGAGGAACTTTGTCTGTGTATCGCAACACTTAATAGAATGACTCATCAACACTGCTCAACCTGTGAATCGATCACAAGATCTCACAGCGTGAGTATAAACGCAAACTCATTCAACTTCCACCTAGTCAACGACGTCATATATTAATTAAAACGTCCATATTAAATAGTAAATTAAAATATCTTGTTACAATTATAACATTGACTCTCAAAAATGGATGACGCATCTAATAGTGGGATTTCCACAGAATTAATTACTTATGACTATCAGTTGACTCACAGATAAATAACATGGATTCTTTCCTATTTATCTAGTACACAATCATTCTCATATTTTTTATTAATTCATTTACAACCCTAACATTTTTTTTTCTAATCATGTTTTTTTTTGGCACTTTTACGCATAGCGTATTTCAGTTCCATCATAACCTAAACATAATACTAACTACATATCAAACTATTTTAATACATCCGACATGAATTTGAACAGAACTTTCGCGTCATCGCTGTTAGGTTCCGATAAAATTGTATGCAACATCCTTAAGTCAACTCTATTCAAATTCAAGTCGGACACAACTATTTCTGCTAGAGTCATATCTGACACACTCCATCAGCAAACGGTGTAAGTCCTCCAAAACTCCACATACCTCACAGTCAATTCCTAATTAATATTATAAATGCGAATGTGAGATTGTTTGCTTCGCTTTCAAACTTTAACTGCTCGACCGATCAGCATGAAATTACCCATACTCGTTGTCAGGGGAACAAAAAAAGACATAGAGTACCTTTCATCCAGAAAAAAGATTCCCGAGGGATATAAATTGATTGACATAGCTTACAATAACGCGAGCAAAGCCAGCCAGCAAGATCTAGTTTATAATATACTACATATAGCCCGCAGCTGCGCTCGCTTGGGACAATATTTTTTTTCTTACGGAGTGCACAGTACACTAGATTTTAAATTACACCTTCATCTTGTGATATACAAAAAATGTATCACCAGATTAAATAAAAGCGCACAAACCGCAGAGCAGCTTGTGGCGAGCTGAATGTGAGTGGCGACACTGCGGTCCCAAATGCCTCAGAGAGTCGGTTAGGGCCTCGTCCCCGGCTTGCCGTTACTGGTTGGCTGGGGTGGAACTTCAAGAGCGCCTGTTGGACTCTCAACTCTGGCTTGCCTTGGTCGGCCGGTCAGAGGGGGGCCGCTAGAGCTATAGGCTCGGGAGTGGAAGTGTCATTTTCAAAGGCATAACTACCGTGAAACCCGCTCCGGGTGTCCGTTGTCACGAGACCCGTGATGGTGAAACCGGCACCCGACGACACCCCTAGCCGCTCGCACCGGTGTTGCCCCCTGCTGCTGGCTTGTATGCCTATGGTGGCTATTTAGGGGGCTCATTTAGTGAGTTGGCGAGTCACCGTCTGCCCATCCGATTGATGCTATTAGTGTATTCAAGGCAGACGCCGTATTATCATCCATAGTTACCATTATACCGGTCCATCAAACACTCATCCCCGTAGCCCAGAAGTATTATAGTATATATGTAACAATAATCCTACGCCTGCTGCGGCTAGTGCCGTTGTAGGTGTTCCATCCCACTTTAGATTAAAACTCTCGAAGGGCCTCTTCACGTTGGACCTATGTCTCCGTGTAAGCCTCCCAAAGAGCCAGGTATTTTCCTAATATAATATGTTAGAAAATACCTGTGATACGAGAAACATATTAATAATAATAGTCATTTATGTCAGCTTCTTGTCCCATATTGTTAGCAGTACAGTGGAAGCTTTACCTATTGTTAGTATTTCCATTATATTTTATTATTGTTACATGTCAAGTTTGTAATCCAAATCATGTCAACTCTGTTATATATACATTGTCATACAGTTTTTTAATTAATAAATTTCGGCATTTACTTAATCTTATAATTAACGAGTACTTACGCTTCCTTATCTATATATATAAAACTCTTCCGTTACTGAGTGACTGACAGACAACGCACAGCCGAAACTACTGAACGCAAGAAGCTGAAATTTGGCATTTATGTTTCTTGGAGAGTGTAGGGGAGCACTAAGAGAGGATTTTTGGCAATTCCACCCTTAAGGGGGTGAAAGGGGTGAAACCCGATATTCACACGGGAACGGGACTTACGCGGGTGAAACCGCGGGAAAACTACTAGTAATTACATAAAAGTCGTCGACCCTGGCGTCAGCAAACATGCCTGAGGCACTACAGAATTTAGGTAGACGCATAAGAGTTCTAAAAGCATTATTATACTGAACTCTGATATTATGTAGTGCACGCCTTGTGTGCTGAAGCCATAGGCTACATGTATAAAATGACTGGCAGAATCTATTAAACAGTGTTTTCTAAACCTCAACAGTACACTTGCTAAACCTACGACTCAGCATATTTGCCTTGTTTGCTAGCGCCCTACGCTCTCTTTCCATATCATCAATCAGGCCACTAGAGACATGATGACCTAAACATACAAATCTGTCTACTAGTTTCAGCGGCACAATGTCAAGGTAAATGGTTAGTATAATATCAGGGCCCTTTCCAGATCTGAATACTAGCAGTTCACTTTTGCTCATGTTGACATCAAGCCATGTTTGTTTGGATTCACATATATTAACAAGCAATTGCAAGCCTTTTATTGAAGGACACAGCAGAACCATATCCTCGGCATAGCTGATATTGTTCACACAGGTGTCATAATATAGGTAATATAATATGGGTGCCTGTACTAGGGTAAACCTGTGCCACAGGCGTTAAGGGCACTTACAATATACTACTAGGAATTAAGTTATATACAATTAACCATAGTTATTATACAACTATATGCAAAAATAGGCCAAGATTATAATTATTATCATGAAACTTGTTATTACTTATTTAACAACAATCAACAATTCGGTATCCTCGTAATTTAAAGTTTGTAAGTACCAACAGGCTATCCGCTTAGATCTTACATAACTTAAGTCATATATAGCTGTTTGTTTATTTACCTTGTTATAATGAAAAGGCCCTAAGAATGCGAAAAATCGATTTGTAAAAACAAACTTTGATTCAGAAAGTGTGGTACAATATCATTCCGTCTTTTAGTGTTAGTAAGGTTGTTGTTATACTTAAGCGTTGCGTGCCGTTTAAGTACTGTGTACATTATAAAAAGCTGTCGGACAGTTAATACATTACAATTTTCATACAAAAGATATGTGGAAAGCGGTAGGGTTGGCGGGTTGCTACTTTCAGAAGCACTTTTTGTGCCTGCTCAATATTTAACATGAAGTATTTTGCGCTACCGCTCCATGAAGTGATGCAATATTGGATTAAGGACTGACACGATGCCTTATAGATCTGTATGATGAGTTTGTGATCTGCAATAAGGCGCAACTTTTTGAAAACATATAATAATTTGCGTATTGTGTTAGTCAGATATGTGTTTTGTTTTAAAGGAGAGTGTGTAAAAGTAAGTGAAAGTAGTGCCCTATGTCCCTTTTATGTACCCCAAAAAAACGTGTATGCGAAATTACATGATAATTGGTCGAGTAGTTTAGACGTGAAATCGTAACAAACAAACTCACATTCTCAATTATAATATTAGTTAGGATAATATAGCAGAGGCCTCCACTTCGATCCCAAGGCCTCTGACTTTTCGAAGTTATATGCGTATTAAATAGTTAATGTATTGCTCGCTTCAATAGTAAAGGAAAACATCGTGAAAAACCAGCATGTCTGAGTCATAATGCCCGCGAAGTCTGTCTATCCGCGCTAGGCCAGTGTAGTAGACTATGGCCTAAACCTTCTCACACTCAGAAGAGGCCCGTGCCCAGCGATGTGAGAGTTTATATACAGGGTGGATATTATTATTTACTAGATGTGCCTGCGGTTTTACTCGCGTTTATGGTTACTGCGCCGCCCCCGTAGGTTGTAGCGTGATGTTATATAGCCTTCATCGATAAATAGGCTATCCTAAAAGAATTTTTCTATTCGAACCAGTACTTCCTGAGATTAGCGCGTTCAACCAAACAAACAAACTCTTCAGGTTTATAATATTAGTATAGATTTACACAATACAACTACTATTTTTGTTATTATTTGTCTCTAATAGAATAGTGTTGTTAATTAAATAATTAAGTATAAATTAAAAGATAAAAGTAACCAACAGTAATTACCCAACATGGTTTTCTTAAAATATAATTACATTGCTTAAAGCTAATAGTAAGGCACGCTCTAGATTTAAACATTTCCGTAATCCTAGAGATTATGATAAATTTTCTACGCTCAGAGCCAGGTCTAAAGTTATTGCAGATTAATGTTTCAAGACTTACATTGAACGAATTGAAGATAGTCTTAGGCTCAACGTTAAGGCTTTTTGGCGTTATACAAAAAGTAAACGTGTCACAAATAACTATCCCAGTAGTATGTTTTATCAGGGCGTAAGAGGCAGTTCCGGTGAGGATATAGTTAATCTGTATGCAAATTATTTTTCATCGGTTTACTGCTCTAGTTCGAACAATAACTATACTCCTGCATTTCCAACTTCCAATTATAATATTGGTGAACTAGTTATAGATAAAGACGACCTGCTAAAGAAATTGAAAAATATAGATCTGTCCAAGAATGGTGCCTCTGATGGAATTCCACCTGTTTTCATTCGGCTCTGTGCAACTGCGCTAATAACACCTCTTTTCATAATTTACAACAAGTCGTTAGATGAAGGCATATTCCTTGAACTTTGGAAAATTGCCAAAATTACACCTATTCAGAATTCGGGCGATAAAAAAGATATCTCTAATTATCGCTCTGTGTGTGTTCTTAACTAGTTTGCTAAAATCTTCGAGGGTTACGTCTACAATCACATGTACAATCATTTAAAACACCAGTTGAGTCCACTCCAGCATGGCTTCATGACAGGCAGATCAACTACCACAAATCTGTTAAACTACACTTCTTACTTATGCGACTCATTTAATTGTAAAAAGCAGGTAGACTCAATTTACACCGATTTTTCTAAAGCATTCGATCATGTCGATCATTTGAGGTAATCAGCAAAAACCCAGCACTTTGGCATTCATGACGATTTATATAGATGGCTTTCATCATACTTAATTAATCGTACGCAATTGGTCGCACTCAGTGGATACGAATCTGTTCCTTTTTTGGCTGAGTCTGGTGTTCCCCAAGGGTCTAACCTGGGACCCCTTCTATTTTTATTATTTATTAGCGACTTGATGAATGATCTCAACAGTGAATGGTTAGCTTATGCTGATGACTTAAAGATTTTAGATGAATACGTCTAAAATCTTTAAGTCAATAGGCAATAGGCAATAGCCGACTATCAAGATTGTGTAATTCTTCAAGCGGATATCAATGTAATAGTTAATTGGTGTAAGAAAAATTCAATGTCGCTTAATATAAAAAATGTCAAGTTATCACATTCACAAAAATAAAAAGCCGCTTAACTACATTTATCATATTGAAGGAGACGCACTGGAGAGAGTTAAAGTTGTTCGCGACTTAGGAGTAATTTTTGATTCTGAAATGTCCTTTAGACATCATTACGACCACTTCTGCAGTAAAGTATGCTTCGAAATGCTAGACCTTTCAGGTAAGCCAGCTCTTTACTAACATTGTACTACAGTTTGGTACGAAGTGTTATTGACTATTGTTCATCTGTATGGGCGCCTATCTATAGGACTCACATTGATCGATTAGAGGCAATTCAGAAGCGATTTGTCAGAACATTATGTTCAAGGTTTGGACTGCGGCATAAAATAAAAGAATATGGTGATCGACTTTAATGGTTTAAAATGATGACTCTTGAGAACAGAAGGTGGGTAAGTGACTTTTGTATCTTACACAACATTGTAAATGGTTCACTGGATAGCCAGCTTGTTGAAATGTTAAACTTTAAGACTCCAACGCGATCTGTGCGCACACCACAACTTTTTACTATAAGCCATAGTAATAATAATGTTTCATTTAACAACCCAATCTCACGAATGTGCAGACAATACAATTCCATTTGCTCTGAATCGGATATCTGCCACGATAGTTATAATGTGTTTATAATGCCCTTTTAAAGAAAATTGTTTGAAATATAGTGCTCTATTTACTCTTTCTTTTTTATAACTATTTTTACCATTGTATACCTAAGCTCACTAAAGTTTTAAATATCAACTGAATGATGTGTATAGTTTTAATTGGACTTCGGGTTGGCAACTATATAATGTTCAATTGAGTAATGTGTAAATTTTTAATCTGTTGTCTGTTACTTAATAAAAAAAAATATTAAAAAATAAAGCTCATAATATGGTACATTCAGCTATATAGCTATTCTATACTATGTTTTGGATTTATTTAATAATATGTGTAAATTATCACTGACTTTGTCTTATTAAATGATAATAATCATATTATATAGGTAGCTGAACACTGAAAAAATTTTAACAATTTTTGTTCCCGTTGATATACATAAACGTGGGCGCAGTCGCGGGCATAGGATAGTATTAAATAAATTATATAACTTTTAAGAGTTGCCGTGGAAGTTATTAAACATTTGTAATTTATTTTTGTTTGTAATATTTTTATGTGACTACAGCGCCTCGAATGGTTACGCGATATAACTTGCCTGATCCAACTAACATGGACTTAAATTCAGTAACTTCAGTAAATTTCATTACTAATTCATAACATTTACGTCAATGTTATGAATTAGTAATGAAATTTAATAAGAATTTTTGCATTTAAAATGACTGGAATAATTCCTGTATCGCGAAGGACCAAACATTTAAAAAACGGACACAAAGCACATTCAGATATGAAATAAGTATTCAAGGTTCACTTAAATTACTGTCACGAGTTGGATTTAAAACGATAAAAGTTAATTGTATATTAGCGCATATGATGCAATTTCGGATGAACGCTACATGTGTATGTGTAATATTATGTAAAATAATAATTATGTCTTAGTTACATATTATATATGTATCATATATGTAAACAATATAATACGCTATGTATTATATTGTTTTGGGGTACTCCAGACTTTGAAAAGGTTTGTAAAATACCTACTGATAAAGAACCGGTATTCAGCAGTTACGTTACTGGAATCCGATCCGGTACCTATAGGTACTAAAACCTTTATTTACCTCTTCTGCAAATCAAGTTAGAACATGTCTTTGTTCATATGAGACGATACCGTTCAACGCAGTACGGTTACAACGAAGTGCGATGGTGGCTGCCTGTGGACGAAGAATTTTAGGATTTTTGAAGTTAGAAATGTTTTAGTAAATCTTCCAGAGCATTTTATGGAAAGCCAACTATCACCTCTTTTTTAAGAACCTTTAAACCGGTTTGTTTTTTATATTGCTCGTCAAAATGACTACACTCCACTACACTGGTAAGCAGTCATGTGGTCTAAGAGCAGTGGTCTCCACACCGTCCTCATAGCAGCTGAGGCGATGTTGAGGTCTCTACTTTGACGGCCTGAGAAGGTGCTTTTTCACGTCCCACTTAAAGGACCCAGGATTAAAGGAAGAAGGAAATACGTGCCCTGGCAGAGAATTCCATGCCTTGATCGTTTGGCAGAGGTATGAGGACCCAAACTTGTTGGTGCGCGCTCTAATCGACTCTACCGTGTAAGGATGTCATCTGAGCCCAGCACGCGTTCTTCTAGGTAGGAAAGGGGAGGGCGGGATAAGTTGGAATAACTCTTCAGAGCACTTCCTGTGGTATATTCTGTAGAAATATGCTAATGAGGCAATGTCCCTACGGAGTTGCAGAGGTTCCAGTGAACTCGTGACCTCTGGATCTCCGATGATACGGACAGCCCGCCGCTGTAACCTGTCGAGAGCGACCAGTAAGTACTGCACGGAGCCATCCCAAAGATGAGAACAGTACTCCACGCAAGGGCGCATTTGCGCCTTATACAATAGGCACAGCTGCCCAGGCGCGAAGAACCGCCTCACCCTGATCAGAACTATTAACTATGGAACCGCCATTTTGAAACCAATACTAAACCGGCACGCGAACCGAAACCGTATGCGACAAGAAGAGCACTTATACGAACCGAAATGAAGAACCCATACCGATGTTCGATCTCTAAAAAACCTAAAAGAAAATATATCTGGTACAGCCGTGGGTAAACATATAAATAGAATTAAAAATAAAATAGCTTGTACTCGATGCTCTCGACGATGTCAAGTTAGTAAAGCTAATGCAGATATCTCTCAACGTACAAAACACTAGACAGGTTTCACTGCAAATCCGGTTGTGAGCTCGATAACACTCTCACAGAATAGCCGTGTTATCGTGTATGATATGAACTATAAAACACATTTTAATAATTCAAATCAATTTCTTTAGAATTTATCAATAAACACATCTTTGTTGGCAGCAATGAAAAATTATCATTTTGATTGTACACGTTTGTCTAATTAAATAGAAAAGACTTGTAAATCCAGTTTTATTTAAGAGCGAGCCTATGAAACTCTACCAGGCATTTTTCCAAACTCCATATTACCACTGAGAATTTCCTAACAAGATAACTCTATAACACGTTGCCCGAAGACAATCGTAATGATAATCGAATCCAGCACCTCACGATCGCACCCGAACGTATGCCACGGGACCAATGAGGTATTGGAATAATAAACACAAAGTATTAATGAAACTTCATCAAGATTAGATCAGTGCTTATCAGAAGTCTATATTCTATTAAACATGCGGAAACACATTTCTGGAAAATATTTATTAAAATGCACTGGCTAAACCCGGCCTCGGTTCTCTGTGGCTAAGTCTGGTATTGTGATTTACTGTTCCAGTAAGAATTTTGAGATAAAAAGTCACTCTTTAATACACATGCAATCTTGTATAAAAAATCCAAATCAATCCATCGTACACTTTTCGAGTTTTGTAGACACAAACATAAAGAAGCAAATATTTTATTATAAAGTTTATTTCATCCTCTTTGCCTCCGTCCATCAGTCTCCCACTAGGCTAAGTTATGAGTCATTTATAAATATAGGGTGATACATAATCCTACTAATATTATAAATGTAAAAGTTTGTGAGGATGGATGGATGGATAGATGTTTGTCTTTCACGCAAACACTACTGAACCGATTGCGATGAAACTTGGTATGTAGAGAGCTAGAGATCTGGATTAACACATAGAATGAAACCGTGGGGCGAAGCTAGTAAGTACATAACACAAAGCAGGAAAGCTACAAACCCAATTACTTAAATGTCTGCAGTCTGTACCATCCCGCATGCCCATACTTAAAAGATCGACGTCTCAACATAAGGTATGTGATAAAAACCCAATACTGACTGAATTTTTAATATTTATCCTCAATATTCATTTTATTATAATATCTCGTATACTCGTCCGTGGAGTGACGTAAGCTTACGCAATGTTATGCAATTGACAATTGAGAGATCAGGTTACCGGTCAGTGGGTTTTTTCTGTCACGAAATTAACTCAGAAACTGTAGATCTGCCATGAAAATGTTCATTCGAATCTTCGAGGCGAACGAAATTTTCAATTGAGGCAATATGTAATTTAGGTATATGCTTCTGAAATATTCACAACCATGAAGTTTTAAAGTGACATTATTGCGTAGTTTGAACCATTTCATGACAGCCAATTTTGCGAACCTTAGGTCTTAGGCTTACCCATATCATGTATCGGTTACTTTATGTGTTTTATGGTACGAATAGCATGAACAACCGATCCGAATCTTTGGTATTTGCGTTTCATGGTAGGCCTCCAGCTCGTCTAAGAATATGCCCTGTACGTCTCGGGCTCGATTTCTTGGTCTGGCAGTGTGTAATCCCCAAGCATTACACACTGCCAGACCAGGAAATCGACTCGGCTTTTGCGGGTGATTCTATTGCCATCCAACAAGCACATATCCAACTTTGGTGCTTCCACTGATAATGTCTTAAAAGAAAAGCCCAATGAAAACTCCATAATAAGAATAAGCATTACCATTCATCATGGCAATGCAGCCAGTCTTCTGGGCATAATATCAGTCGACTGTGATGCAGAGGAATTCATTGACGCCTATCATAGAGACTTTAGTTCTTCTTTTTTAACATATTTTAGGCATAAGTTGGTTTTAAAGAATTGTGTTAATTGATAATATTCTTACAGTAAATAAAAGTTATAAATTAGTTTTAAATAAATGAATCATTAAAATTCTCCTTTGTCATTGAACCAAGGACTTCACGAGCGTTAATAGAAGTGCAAGCTTATACCACAGCACCTACGATGCAATCTTCAATCCAAGGATAAATATTGTAATATTCGGACTCAAGTCCAAGTCCCGTAATATTAAGGAAAATATGATGTTTTTACCTTTAATGAGATCATAGGGAAACTGGATACTGGGTGGTTAAACATACAAACATGGCCTTGGTCTTCCCGAGGTATAAGGATGTTATACGTTTAATTATATGCCATAATTATCTTCTATTATACTAGCTTATGTAGTAGTATCTAACCAGCGCAACTTCGTCTGCTTCACATAAGAGAATTTTCTCCGTTTTTGCAACATTTTTCATTGATGCTCCGCTCTTATTGGTCGTAGCGTGATGTTATATAGCTTTTTTTTTTAATTAGCTATATAATATTAATATAGACGATGTTAGTGATGTGCTCATTGCGGACTTTAGAACGTTAACGCGATGTAACCTGTTTTGAGTGGCAACGCCGCGCGCCGCGCGCCGCTACAAGTGTCTTATTTTGAGGATTTTTTAATTGTAATTTATAAGTAGTGCAGTGGTTGATGTGGTTGCCTAACCACTGCCACAGCGCCAAGTGTTGGGTGTTCGATCCCCGCGCGGGACAAAAATTGTGTGATCCAGAAGTAGTTGTTCCGAAGAATACAAATATAATTTTATTATCTGATATCTATGATAAACTTTTTCTCAGAATCTTTAGAGATAATTAAGAACATTAAGGATAATTCATTCAGGCATTGTTTTTACTATTTTAAAATGACAGTACCCACTATGAATAATTCCTATGTAGCTGAGGACCTTGTAACATTCACTCAGCACAACTTTATGTCATGTGTGGGGATCGAACCCACAATAGTCGACGCAGTGGCGAGGCGACCACTTGAACAACAATAGTTGATAGTTAAGCCTGGTTTGCTAGAGACTGACTGACAAAACGCCATGTCAAAATGATTAATAAGTTAAGCACATGCCATTGATCAGCATACTAGAAATATGACCGGAATAAATAAAAGCTGTTCTTCAATCAGGATTCTTCAATTAGGAACAATTGTTTCTGGTTTGCAATATTTAATATCTTGTTATTCAAACACCTAAAGCCATACCCGACAGACATATATGTATATAATTATACCAGCCCTGTATTATACTGTCCCACTGCTGGGCACGGGCCTCTTCTCAATGTGAGAAGGATTAGTCCATAGTCTACCACGCTGGCCCAGTGCGGGTTGGCAGACTTCACATATCTTCAAGAATATTATGGAGAACTTTGAGACATGCAGGTTTCCTCACGATGTTTTCCTTCACCGTTAAAGCAAGCGATAATTAACTATTTAATACGCACTTAACTTCGAAAAGTCAGAGGCCTTGGAATCGAACTCGAGACCTCTGCGTGGCAGTACAACGGTCCTCCACTAGGCTATCGCTCCTATATGTATAATATATTATAATTCAATAAACAAATTGAAAACAGAATCTTTAAATCCTTTGGCATCTCCAACTCTCACATTAATAAAAGACAGCGTTATTGAAATTTTTATTCATTTCATATTTTGTTTTATTTTCTTTCATATCTATTGTTATATATTTCTATTAAATATTATTAATTAAGCAGTGTCATGTTATATCAGTATGTACTGGTTAGCCTACTTAGTAAATATATCAGAAATACATTTTGTGTCATGTATATTACTCTAGTGTATTATATATTTACTGAGATAAACCAAATAAAATGAAAATTAATATGAACGCTGTAATAGTTTCAAACTTTCATTTTGATGAGCTAAAACTTCGTTCGATCTAAAATCATGTTATGATTATTGAAAACGTTACAGAAACACATACGTGTATGTACATATATTACAAAAGCTTCTATTTGTTCATTTAAATTGAATCAATATTTATTAGGTTTCGTTGATATTTAAATGCAAAGCATTAGTTAAAAATGCAAATGTGTTCATCAAGTTGTTTTTACACCAGATGGCCAATTCCCAGAATTAAATATCCTAGTGTCGTAAAATGTCTCTTTGTCATAAATACCACAAATAATATATATTGCATTTGAATTAACTTTTAACGTTTATTAGACTTGACAAAAATAGATTTGGTACAGATTTTTTGATAATAATCGCTCAGATGTAGCAAAAATATGGGAAATTAAAACTTAAACAAAAAATTGCATCAATATTTTTATTGAGCATACATTTAAAAACAAACTTAAAACTATTTATATTAAACTATACTATCATGTAAATTTCCTAAACTTTTGTAATACAATATCTAGAAAACTAGAACGATATTTTCGCAATATAATAGAACTAAAATGAATAGTAATTTTACTTACAATTATATACTCTTTGGTAGGCAATATGTCAATATTGAACTAAATAATAATATACAACCTTTGGTTATTAGGCCGATATTTTTTTGAACACTCACTGAGAAACACAATGCTTTTATTTACCCTGTGCATTTCTTCGGGATATCGAGAGATCAACGATTAATAATTACGCGGAGTTCATGAAATTAAACAATTATTCGAACTGATCATCGTCTTCTCGGACACATAGTTGCCCGACTCTCGCGTAGTTGCTGGGACAGCGGCGGTCAGCATGACGAACAGGCGTCATTTTATGAGGCGATGTCGGCTTATGATGATGATGCCTGACTTGTTTAGTTTCCGGTACATAGGGCATGATCTTGCGTTTTGACCTGTTCTTCTCAAGGCAGTCACAATCGACGAGTGGCGAAAGCACAGCAGGTAACACAGCAATCTCAGCCTTGTCTGGTGAAGCATCCGTATTTTGGGATATACTTGTGAGATATGACCAAAATTCTTTATTGTCGGCATCAGAGTTGCACTTGCAGCCGGTTGCCGGGGCGCCGACGACAACCGCGGTGCTCACGGCCAACACTACCAACAGTTGCAATATCATGTTGACACTCTGGTGTTCGTGACTCGAATGAGCTATTGTCCTCACACGCTACGCTTATATCGTGGACGGATCTTAGTCAGACTTGTTATTCTAGTTAGCCTCATGCATGTGCTGATAATATGACTTCGAGCTTGCGTTAGAAGCACCTAATTGGACTAATTACGTTAATTAAAGGTTTAAACAGCGTAGGGAAAATATTCTAAGTCTATGGTATAAACATTATAGCAATTAGTTGTAAACTTAAGGATCATTATTGAAGGTAAATTATGCGGTATTAGATAAGTAGACGTAATTATTTTTTACTTATTATTATAATTAATATAGTAATTATGGCTATTGGGCCATTTATATAAATTGAGGTATTTTTTGTAAATGATAGCGAAATAAGGATATATTAGCGGTCGCCTAGAGGTCAAAATTCGACCAAAATTCCTAAGCTTGCTACTTTGTTTTTTGTTTTTATCTATTACATATAAATAAGGTACAGGTAACCATAGTTACAATGTCGAAATGCTACAAACGCGATCCGTCTGCGTGTGTCAAAAGCATAGTTGTGTGCGTGTAGTGTTTTTTCATTAATTAAACGTATTTCTAATGCACATTTTATAAAAATATTAGTATTCGCCCCTCCTTCTCCATATAAACTTTAACTGTACCAAATTTCATAATCCTCCATTCCATTTTCGTAAAAAGGGATACAGGTTTTTGCTTCACGTAATTAATATATAGATCTTCTATAAAATTTCGCCATGGTTAATGTGTAGTACGTAAATAATATATTTTGTATAATTAGCAGTCTTATTTACAACATTTATATTTATAATACTACTTTTATATTATCCATATTTTAATTAGTTAGTCTAGTAATAAGTCATTTAACTATTACATATTTTGATACATGTTACAACAAGTCGATATGCTGCAAAAACGTAACTCTAATCGGAACAATTTTAGTTTAGTTTATGTTACGTACTAAATTAAATTATTAAAATCATCAGATTTACTAACGTAGGTTAAATTATACTATAAATAAAATCGAAGGATATTCTTGAATAACATAACATGATTGCCAGTAATATATATATTATTAGTAAATGAAGGCAGGGAAGTGTGTCAGGATCGTAGCAAATGGAAATCCGTAGTCTCTTCCTACCCTTCTGGGAAACAGGCGAGAATCTATGTATGTAAGTATGTATATATATATTATTATACACTACGTTGAAAAGAAGCTTATTTCTTCTCTACTATGCCCCGGTCAGTACTCGCGTGTTACAGAAATTTTATAATTTTATGCTATAGCTAAGTTTGAGATAACGTTCCATATGTTCATATCTCTCTCCAAAGTCTGAAGCGTATCATGCAGATTTCCTTAGGATGTTCTTCTTCACCGTTAAACGAACGACACCTACATAAAGCGCACATAACTTCGAAAAATAGCTCAGTGGAGAGACCTCAGACTGCAATGCAGAAGGTCTCGGGTTCGAACCCACGTCGCGCACCTCTGACTTTCGGAAGTTATATGACTTTTCGAAATTATGTGCGTATTGATTGACAATTATCGCCTGCTCCGTGCCTCGGAGAGCACGTTAAGCCGTCGGTCCCGGCTGCCATGAACATCTATGGCAGTCGTTATTGGGAAAGTCAGTACCCTCTAATATCCTGACACTGGTCTAGCCTTAGGGTATCGTTAGCCTTCGGGTTGCGGAGGTCAGGTGGCAGCCGCTCCGTGTAAAAACTGATATCCAGTCAAATCCGGTTAGACCAGAAAAGCCGACCCCAAGTGACTTGGGAATAATAAAGGCTAAGAGAGAAGAAGAAGAACTTCGAAAAATTAAAGACGCGTGTCTTTGGATCGAACTCGAATCTTCTGCGTGGTAGTATTAGGTAGTTCAACGAACAACGTACAAATACAACGAAATATACGTAGCAATAGCCATCGCTGCATATAATAATGTATGACAGGAAGTCGGTCATCTACAGCGACACACATAGGACACGCATCTAAAACTATTAAATAAAACCCAGCGGGTATTTCCGGTACTGCTTTGGCTACCATCAGTACCATCCTGTTACCTTTTGGAAATTTAAAATTGGATATTTTATAGAAACACTAACTGTGCCGGTTTCACTTACGTTTATGATTACTGCTCGGGCTCCCGCGTCTCGTAGCGTGATGTTATATAGCGTGTACTACTTCTGAATAAGGTAGCTTTCTAAAAGCTTGCATATCAATCGCGAACTTTAATTCGTAATAAAAAAGAGTGGCCATGAGTATCTTGCCAGCTTCTTCTCATGATAACTTTACTCCTCGAACTAGCTATTTGATTATTCTTTTTCATTTTATCATATTAATTGACGTAATCAATCAAATCAAAGTAATATTAATTGAATATGTCAATTAATATAATGAAAGAGAAGAAGACTTATCAAATCATTTTATGGATATAAAGATATAACAAGTTATTTTTCCAGTTTATTTAAATCCTTAAATTGTTTTGAATGCACTAGTCAGCATTGAAATATATAGATTTAATGTATAGATTAGATTGCATAATGTTTCGAATCTATCGCAGTCGATCACGATCGCACACAAACATAAACGCGAGCTTATGCTTGACTAACAAGGCTTACTTCAATATTTAATTATATTAATACTTAACAAAATAAATTTTACAGACCATAATTCTTTTATACTTAGACTTTCAATTATTGTTTTAAAAGAGTCCCTAGAACATAAATAAGAATAACGCTGCGCATGCGCAGTACTATCTACAGAACTCCTTGCTATAGTAACTCGCTGATGCTTGTCGCCACGCTTCGGTACTGTGGGAGAGCCACGCATCAGCACGAATGGGCCAGCTCGACCGGAGTGATACCACTGCCTCACAGAAAACCGGCGTGATATAGCGTTTTCGTTGTGTTTCGTCGAGTGAGTGAGGGTACCGGAGGCCCAACCTTCCCTCCTTTCAGGTGGGGGCAGATTTAAAAGGAACGCAACGCACTTGTGACACCTCTGATGTTGCGAGTGTCCATGGGCGGCGCTAATCGCTTACCATCAGGCGATCCGTCCGCTCGTTTGCGTCCTATACTATAAAAAAAAAGAAAAGTAAGAAATAGTTGCATACGAATTCTATTTTTTTAAATACGCGCCACACAGGTTGGTATTTATTATTTAAAAATATTAAAAATAATAGGCTATGTATAGTCCTATGGTTGACTTAATACATTATGTTCACACAAGACCAAATACCAATTTAAAAAACAAACTAATCACACACCCACGCAAGACACACGCATACACATTACACACATAAACCAATCGTCTCAGAAGATAAATTCAGTCTAACTAATCGAACACCAAAGGGTACAAAATAAACTGTACGCAGTAACCCACTTGAAACTGTTCTGTTCTATTCTGAACTGATATCATTTTGTGCAGACTCAAAATTGGTTTCAAAATAAAGAAGTAATTAGTACCTTAAATTTAAATATAAGAAGTATTGAGTCTTTAGTATGGATATCTCTCTATCTCACTCAGACAGCAGCGTTTATATAACAGTAACGTCCCTGTTTGTATCGTGCATCCTTGTTCTGTCATTTAACATTCATCGCTACTCTATATTTGTAACACTTGTATCTTGTTCATTTTTGATAAGATATCAAAATATCTTTGTATTTTAATGATTGTGTATAATAATTATATCAGCCCTGTAATAAACAGTCCCACTGCTGGGTACGGGCCTCTTCTCAGTGTCAGAAGGGTAAGGCTGTCCACCACGCAGGCTCAGTGCGGGTTGGCAGACTTCACATATGTATCTTCGAGAACATTATGGAAAACTCTCAGACATGCATGTTTCCGCACGATGTTTACCTTCACCATTAAAGCAAGCGATGATTAATTATTTCATATATATGTATATACAATAGTTAATCATCGCTATTTCTATATGTACTAATTACCTTGTTAGCACGCTAAGTTTTAATTATAATTCTATAAATATAGGACTTCCCACTACATAAATTATCTTTATAAGTTATCAAAATATTAGTATCATCATCAATATAATATATTATTTACGTATTTCCTCTTATAAGCAATGCTGACTAAAATCTATGGTAATTTGAATAGTACCTGATAGTTTTTACGTCATATTATTTCAAGTTTGGATACGTTTGATATATTATTATTTTTGAATGAGATTTCGTGTTGTTTTTTTGGGTTTTATGAGGAACTAGAGTTTTATCGCGGCTTCGCCCGTATTAATATGAATTATGTCAATACAATTCTAACCCTTGGAAATCGTATTTTTGTTCTGGATGTATGGTACCGAGGTACCTATGTCCTATTCTACACCCATTATAATTTTATAATGATCGGTTGTGTAGATAAGGAGTGAAACGTAACAAACAAACTCACATTCGCATTTATAAAATTACTAGCGACCTGCTCCGGACACACACAACAAATTACACACCTAAACCTTCCTCATGAATCACTCTGCCTATGGGTGAAAACCGCATGAAAATCCGTTTTTGAGTTTATCGCGAACAGACAGACAGACAGACGCGGCGGGGGACTTTGTTTTATGTAATGACTAGCTGACCCGCGCAACTTCGTCTGCTTCACATAAGAGATTTTTTCCCGTTTTTGCAATATTTTTCATTGCTGCTCCGCTCCTATTAGTTGTAGAGTGGTGTTTTATAGCCTATAGCTTTCCTCGATAAATGGGCTATCCAACACTAAAAGAATTTTTCAATTCGAACCAGTACTTCCTGAGATTAGCGCGTTCAAACAAACAAACAAACAAACAAACTCTTCAGCTTTATAATATTAGTATAGATAGTGATAGTGAAGTTAGGATTAGGATCGTTTTGATTTTCGGTTGCTATCTCACAATCATTTTTGCTACCTCAGAACAATAAATTGCTTTTTAATGGGAGATACCATTTTTGTGCTCACCAGTCGGCGCCACTGGCGAATAAGGTCCTGACAATACTGTCACAGCTGCTGTCAAAAGCCGTATTTGGCGGTAATCATTGTTGGTGTCTATGGATACTGTTGAAGTGACTATAGAGTATGACGTCTAGAGATCTTACTATCCACTAGCACCTCTAGCGTCAAATGCAAGCCCGTTAAATAATTTCTGGATTTTGAACTAAAGTCGCACATAAATATAGGCTATAGATGTGCCCGCGGTTTCATCCGCGTTTAAAGTTATTCCACCGCCCCCGTAGGCCGTAGCGTGATGTTATATAGCCTTCCTCGATAAATAGGCTATCCAACACTTAAATAATTTCAATTCGAACCAATACTGCCTGAGATTAGCGCGTTCAACCAAAAAACAAACAAACAAACAAACTCTTCAGCTTTATAATATTAGTATAGATAATAATAATGTCCTCCAGACCGAATTTCGGTCACGGCGGCCAATCTTAACGTAGACTGGCCATCTGCGCAGGCGATATTATAGTGCACAAGTGTGTGCGCAATCACAAGTGCACTCTACCTACCTAACTCTCATGATCCCATGGGACGGTAATCCGACACGACCGGAGAGAGATCAGGCGCAGGACCAACGGCTTCACGTGCTTTCCGAGGGACGAGGGTGTCTTACACCGCCAACTTCCTAACTCCGGGCTGCTATTGTGATTTGGTAACAGAAATACTCAATAACTTTTTTATTGGCCCGACTCGGGATTCGAACCCGAGACCTCGTGCACAGCAGTCGCATTCACTACCGCTGATAGGTCAAGGTTAACATTTATCCTTAAAAATTGCTTAGTTTTTAGGAAAATCTAGAATAAGGAGATAGAAGATTTTGATTTGTCGTAAAATGCATATACGTAGTCCTTAAACTGCTTTTATTTTAAAAGACAACTCCTGGTCTAGGAATAAATCCTCTGTCGGTTGGGGCTTTACAAACATTCAAACAACGGACACAAAGAACGCCTAGGCTCAGAACAACCATTTGTGGATCACACAAATTTTTGTCCCGTCTGGGATTCGAACCCACAAACCTCGGCCTAGCAATGACGAGGCGACCACTAAATCACTACGCCATATGTGCAGTGTCTTTTGTGCAATGTGGTCCCGGGTTCGAAACCTGGATGGTCTACTCAAAGTGTTACGTATTCTGTTCGAAATTCTTGATGACCACATGGTGTCTAGTAAGCATTACATAATATTTCAATAGTTCGCCAATCGGACCTAAAAAAATTACTTATGAAATGTGGGTGTATAAAACCTCTGCCTATATCTTCAGGATAATCAAGCGTGAACATAAGTATATGAAAGCGCGCATAACAACTAACAATATAGGCTAAGTGCGAAAGGTCATTTAAGTCCAGTGAACTTACCTGAACCGAGTTCATTTAAATTCAGTTCATACTCATAATTTAGTCCAGCATTTTTATTCTAGTCTAAATATCATTTAGTTTAAACCGAATAATCCGTGTTAGGCGCCACGTTTGAATCTGTTTGTGTCATTAAAATTGCAAATGTTGTTATATTATGATATAACTACACTAATATTATAAAGCTGAAGAGTTTGTTTGTTTGTTTGGTTGAGCGCGCTATCTCAGGAATTACTGCTTCAATTAAAAATAAATATTTTAGTGTTGCATAGCTCATTTATCGAGGAAGGGTATAGGCTACATAACATCACGCTACGACCCACGAGGGCGTCGCAATAATCACAAACGCGGGTGAAACCGCGGGCACATCTAGTCATTTATATGAGGAGTACTTCTTCTCCCTTAGCCTTTATTATTCCCAAGTCACTTGGGATCGGCTTTTCTAGTCTAACCGGATTTGACTGGATATCAGTTTTTACACGGAGCGGCTGCAACCTGACCTCCGCAATCCGAAGGCTAACGATACCCTAAGGCTAGACCAGTGTCAGGATATTAGAGGGTACTAACTTTCCCAATAACGACTGCCGTAGATGTTCATGGCAGCCGGGACCGACGGCTTAACGTGCTCTCCGAGGCACGGAGCAGGCGATAATTGTCAATCAATACGCACATAATTTCGAAAAGTCATATAACTTCCGAAAGTCAGAGGTGCGCGACATGGGTTCGAACCCGAGACCCTCTGCATTGCAGTCTGTTGGTCTCCCCACTGAGCTATCGCTGCTGTTCATTCATATGAGGAGTACAAGTTACAAAACTAAATTATAAATTAATAATCGGTTTTTTTTTGGCAATTATTCTAGTAATTTGTACGTGTCTAAATACTTGGTAGATTAGTACAGGTACTTAGTGGAAATCGAACCCAAGGCAAGCTATGGTTCGCAAGTCCGACGATTTCACTATTGAGCTACCGCCACTTACATAATTATTTAGCCTGAACTACATGAAAGGATATTATCTATATGTATAAATAAAAATCAATTGCCACATGTATGGCGGAGCACCACTAAGAACGGCTCGACCGATTTGACTGTTTATTTTTTGTTGTGTTTCTAATTGTCAGGACAAGATTTTTATGAACGAAAATGTTCGAAAATCCCGCCTGAAATATCGAAAACTAAAATGGTATTTTCATATATTAAATTTAATTACGTGAAATGTATTTTTGTATAGATTGGCAGTACAACGACTGACGTGTCAGCTAGTATTAAATCAAATTAACTTTTTAAAAGCTAGTAACATTATTGTTGGAAAAATTAAATAGAATTGTTGCCCAATGTATGCAAAATTCCTCGTTATTTGCGAGCTTAGGAATGGATGAAAGTTTCCATTACATTCACACATAGGTAACTTGTTCTGAAAATATTTATGTAAATTAATACAAACAGGTCAAGATAATAAAAGTATGTAAATTATAAATCAGATAAACAGTACAATAAAAGAAAAAATTGTAATAACAGTGCCATCTGGCGTCAACCAGCAGTCAGTGAATTGTTTACATTTTTACAAAAGTCATAAATGTCTTACTTGGGTAGTGGCTTAGCAGATTTGTATCCGGTTTCGAGGACATGATTTTTCAGTATTTATAACTGAACTCATTTTTAGCGCGGCATCACCCGCGTCTATGTAGATTTTGTCAATAAATTTATATCCCTTGGCAACAGTACTTTTTCTGGATGGAAGGTATGAACCTATGAATGTCCTTTTCTGTACCCTTGTAACGTGTATGCGAAATTACATGATGATCAGTCGAGTAGTTAAGGCGTGAAAGAGAAAGAAACAAACTTATATTCGCATTTATAATATTAGTTAGGATTAAGATGACTGCCTAAAGTTGAACCTTAAAGAAAATAAATAGCTACTTTGGCGGGCTTTATGGAGCTTCCCCTTCCCACCAAAACAAATCTAGGGTCGCTATCTCCTATCAATAGAATTATCAATAAACACCATTCTATAGTCGTGTGTATACCTGATCTTGATGTTATTCATAATAATATTAAAAGCTTTAAATATAAAATTAAAGCCCTGCTTCAGGAAATCTTAAATACGATATTTTTTATGGTGTAGGCGGCAATCGAGCAGACGGATCGCTGATGGTAAGCGATTACCGCCGCCCATGGACACGTGCAACACTAGACGAGTCACAAATGCGTTGCCAGCCTTTTAAAATTGAGGAGGAGGAGCGGTTGGGCCTCTGGTTTCCTCACTCACTCGACGAAACACAACGCAAGCGCTATTTCACGCTGGTTTTCTTTGAGGCCGTGGTATCGCTCCGGTCGAGCCGGCCCATTCGTGCCGAAGCGTGTCTCTCCCACAGTACCGAAGCATGGCTCTCCCACAGTAATGAAGCATGGCTCTCCCACAGTACCGAAGCATGGCTCTCCCACGGTAAAAAATATATTATTTTTGTGTTTGGTTCTTATTGTTCTTGTTTTGTTTGTTTTTATTAATTACTGAGCCAATTAATATAGAGTGCTATATTCCCCGTTAATGTCACGCACGTTGGACCAAATAGATACTATGCACACTTCTATAGCGATAGAATAAAATGTATCTTATGAGCTTTTCTTTAATAAATAAATAAATAAGTAGATAGCCCGTTGGCTAGGTACTTATAGCTGTTTAAGTTTGTACGATTGATAGGGCTAAATATACATTTATCAATCTCTCTCATACCCTACATACGGAATACGTATACGGTAACCGGTTACCGTATAACCGTTAACCGTCAAACAGACTGCATGCTTGTTTACGTGGCCGTGGTAAATACACCGGAGCCTAGCTATCAGTGACTGCAAATCCATTTATCCATAACTTAAATTCACTGTTATTATTAATTGTTGCTGAAAATCCAATAACTTGCTTCAAAGATTATTTTAATCTTATTTTGATGAAGTTTTTAAAGTGTAGATTTGTTTGTTTGTAACCGAGACCTCGGAAACCTTGGAAACCGAACGCGTCCAATTCGTTCCGACGACGTTATAATATATTTTTTTTGCAATAAATTATGGTGTTATATTTGAAGGTCAACATGGTCACGATGTAACATAAAGGCGTGGTCATATAACGTCAGCAAAAAGTGAACAAACAATCCACATCATATTGCTTTTTAGTTTAGCTTATGTTGGTATTTGTTTATCGTAAACAGGTTTTTATATTATGCTAGTGTATAAATTTTGTATTACGTTTCGGCAGCTAGCTTCAATTGCTATTGCCGTCTTCTGAGAACAGGGATAGACTTTGATCATCCAATAAAAAAGACATTCTTGAGCGAGGTGTATTTGCTCGATCCGGGTTCGGACTTACGCCAACTCTACTACATTACCTAATATGTCGCAACCTATAAGATATAAATTGTAATTGAACTCCCTTTTCCGGAGTTGAACTCCAAGTTGGTGCATTATGCGTGACCTATAAGGTAACTAACGACTAACAAACCTTCCATAGAGTTTTAGTAAGTATCTCAAAGATTGGCCAAGTTGGATTTTCCAAAAAACACGTTTTCCTCAAAAAAACCTAATACAAAAATCCTTAATTTATTATAATCTCAGGTGACTGTTACACACCGTATAATATTATTGTTATTAGTCATAAATCTTCCCTCTTAGCCTTTATTATTACCTAGTCACTTGGGGTCGGCTTTTCTGGTCTTACCGGATTTGACTGGATATCAGTTTTTACACGGAGCGGCTACCACCTGACCACGCAACCCGAAGGCTAACGATACCCTAAGGCTAGACCAGTGTCAGGATATTAGAGGGTACTGACTTTCCCAATAACGACTGCCATAGATATTCATGGCAGCCGGGACCAACGGCTTAACGTGCTCTCCGAGGCACGGAGCAGGCGATAATTGTCAACCAATACGCACATAATTTCGAAAAGTCATATAACTTCCGAAAGTCAGAGGTGCGCGACGTAGGTTCGAACCCGAGACCCTCTGCATTGCAGTCTGTTGGTCTCCCCACTGAGCTATCGCTGCTCTCTTGTTATTAGTCATAAATGACGCACATTAAATTTGTCAATTTTAAATACTTGTTGTACTGCCACGCCGAGGTCTCGAGTTCGATCCTAAGACATGACTTTTTGAAGCTATGTGCGCATTAATTAGTTAATAACTGCTACCTTGTGACCTATATAAAAATAAATATGTTTAATTTTGAACTATGTTAACGTAAGCTTCACCTGTTCACTGACTCAGTGAGGTAAGCGCAAGCGCAAGCGGATATTATTTTATCAAACAACATCTTTTTATTTTTTATTCATGGTGTGGATTTAAGCTCTTGCAATATTGAAAGAGATGAATAAACCGCGATATCAGCAAAAAAATACCTTCACTTAAATATATAATTTTATAATATGCAGTCAATCTCGATAGGCGACGACTTGCGCCGATCAAACGGTAGCTTGAATGCGATCAAGGAGCGCAGGTTTCCTAAGAGAATGTACTCTTCTCTGGCGTATACTTTTTATTAAACGAACCTTATACTTAAATCTAGTTTAAGAATAATATATAGGTGCAGTCAGCAACATAACTCGATAAACATTCGCAAGATTTTGAAGTGCTCTATAACACACAATAATTATAATACCTCATCTTTTACTGAAGTAACAATTAAAAGATAATTATTTAAATCACAATTAATTACAAAAATTTAATAATAGGTAAATTGTCATTCATAAAATACTGTTACTTATTTACATAATATTGTCTTACATTTACTCGAATGTTAGGCATTGTAATTAAAGTACGTTATACGGATTTTTCGCATTGTTTATTCGAAACAGAGAATTTATTATATGGTTTTAAGTTAAGGTCCATAATAATTATAACTACTACATTTTAAGCTATTTAAACTAAAACTAATTGAAACTATTTATATTTAAGTTTACACTTTCCTAGACGTTTCGATTGCTTTTCAGCAAAAACCCTCCCCGTGAACATGACAATAAAAGTGTTACAAATTTGATTAATCTTCAGGTACATATATCGCTGACTGTACTCCACGTCATTGGCACAAAGCTCCAGTTCACGAATGCGCACGCGACATGCGCAGACGCACGCCGCATGTCCATTGTTGGCGCGATACTTAACATTCAAAGGATGCTCCGATTTGGCATGTTTGCATATGCGTGACTTTATTAAGTCTGCAAAAGTAAAACTGCATTAAAAGCAACAAAGTAACTCAAAGAAGCAGATATATTATGTATGAATGTGATGGTAACATATACAAATGAAACTTTGTAACATCGACCGCACGGATGGTGTAGTGGTTTAAGTAGACGCCTCGCTGGTGCCACTGCGCCGAGTATTGTGGGTTCGAAACCCACACGGGACAAAAATTTGTGTGATCCACAAAAGGTTGTTCTAAGTCTAGATATTCTGTGTCCATTGTTTGAAAGTTCGTAAAGTCCCCCGCGATACAGGAGTTATTCTTAGTGTGGGAGTTGTCTTTTAAAGACATTTAACACCATGTAGCAGACACAATAGAAAATGTATTGTTGGCGGTCATTTATGGCCGGCAAAGCATTCTATGAGTTAAAACATAAAGAAAGAAAAGAAAAATTATTATTTTTTGATAGCACGATTGGCTCAGGTGTTTATGTGGTCATCTTGCTAGTGCTCCGACATCTATAGGTTTGATCTGCAATAGGGTACAAATTCCAACAACACTTCATCCGATCCGAGAATCAAACATGAGACTTGGGCACAAACTTACACCATGGGCTCAATAAGGCTTTTTAATAATGAACTTGGATTTGGAAATTACTCGTATATAAAGAATCGATAAAGAGTCATTTAACCTACGGACAGTTAAATTTTGACATCTTTTCCATATAATACGTAATACTGTCACGTTTACATAACTGTTATACATTGAAATTAAACTACTTTATACAAATTTTACAAATACGAAGTCCCTTTTGACACTTCATAGCACGTAACTCTACACATTTCATATAAATTGTTAAAATAAACAATGATTCCTTATGGTACTCAAGACTATTTAAAAATAATTAAAATCTTATCCAAAACATGATATAATTGTTTCACAAACATAATCAACTAATAATTTCTGTTGATTAAAGCCTTACATATTTTAACCATCAAAATAAAATAATTTTACTACAATACCATGGTAACGCACTAGGGTATTTTTTTACGTTCAGTCATAGTGACGCGACAACTTGAATTGGAAAAATCTAACCTATTCGAGGTAAAATCAATTGTCTGAAAAATACTTTTGTAAATTTACATTTGGTATTAATTATTGTTAAGTTTCAACGTACCTTAAATCCCAGTCTCTTCTTCTCCCTTAGCCTTTATTATTCCCAAGTCACTTGGGGTCGGCTTTTCTAGTCTAACCGGATTTGACTGGATATCAGTTTTTACACGGAGCGGCTGCCACCTGACCTCCGCAACCCGAAGGCTAACGATACCCTAAGGCTAGACCAGTGTCAGGATATTAGAGGGTATTGACATTCCCAATAACGACTGCCATAGATGTTCATGGCAGCCGGGACCGACGCCGCGACGGCTTAACGTGCTCTCCGAGGCACGGTGCAGGCGATAATTGTCAATCAATACGCACATAAATTCGAAAAGTCATATAACTTCCGAAAGTCAGAGGTGCGCGACGTGGGTTCGAACCCGAGACCCTCTGCATTGCAGTCTGTTGGTCTCCCCACTGAGCTATCGCTGCTTAAATCCCATTCTACAAACCCTTAACATATTTTCTTCATCTAAAAATGGATTTGAAGATGCGATATTGGACGTATGGTTTAAATATCCCATAGATTTTGAAGAGTACCCACCTTGTAAATCAAAATCTGTTACACCACATTTATTTCACCCATAAACTAAGTATGCAGTAAGTATGTATGTCATACTAGGAATTAATCAAGGATAAGCCCAGATTTATTTTACAAGTAAACACGTTATATTAACTTGAATGTAACTACTCTTTCAACATGTCATACTTAGATGGATTCCTTATTTGTTTTCCTGTTTCTATCATTTCTGTTTCGATTCTAAACTCACGATTACAGTTTGTTTGGAAAGTTAATCGGTAATCGATTTCGTGATGTGTCTATTGAAACGGTCTCTTCACTATTACTGTTCAACGATCATCTGTCAAATGGAACTTCGTATTTAATACGGAGTATAAGCGTCGTCTTTTATTTTTATTTAGGTATTTTACCTGTGTCGTGGCAGACTTTACTAACATTTGTGAAACACACAAACAAATTTACAATTTTGTCCCGGGATCGAACCCACAACACACAGTGTGGCGGCAGTGGCAATGCGATCACTTAAACCACTGCGGATGCGGTCAAGTAATCTGAGGTTAATTAGTTATGCAATCATTGTGATCTGACTTGCGTGTTTGTAATCACAAAAAAGTATCGTGAAAACCCATCATTGTGTAAGTAGAAGATGTTGTTGCCAATTTTTCGGTGACGATGCGAATGAGCTGGCTCACCGGGGAAGTACATTTCCAGACTGCTACTGAGATTTCGTTCGTGATTCTTATCGATTCCGTGTATGTAAAAATTCATGACGATCCGTCGAGTAGTTAAGGCGTGAAAGCGTAGCAAACAAACTCACATTCGCATTTATAATATTGGTAAGGACGTCGTGTAAAAAATTCAAGTAATTGCGCATTACTTTTCGAGTTATGCAGACACAAACATAATTATGTAAATAAATAGAGAGTGTATTTTTTCTTTTATAGTAAATTGATTTACTAATTACTAGTCTTCATGCTAACCTCTCCAGCTAAGATGAAAGTAAAATGCATGCAGCTTAGTAGAATGCATGTGTTACCAGTAGGGTTGCCAACCATGCTTTATAATAATGTTTGTACGTTATTTCGGGTAAACGTACTTTATACTTTATTAAGAAAATAAATTCAAAATTCAAATTCAAAATAAATTTATTCAGATCAGGTTACAAGGTAGCACTTATGAATGTCAAAGTTACACAATTTTTCTGCGAATTTACATTTACTGCCACATCTCAGCAAAGTAAGGGTGTAGGGCTCATGAAAAAACGGGCAAGAAACTCATGGTCACTCTTTTTAATCGCCAAGATTTTGTTTACAAATCAATAAAATAAAAATAAATAAAATAAAAAACTTTATTTTACCTATGTCAACATTTACAGCTATTATTTAATTGTTTTATTAAAGCAACGCAATAGAGATTCCCTAAACTGAAAAAAAATATTGTTTGTCTGTCTCAATATAGACATACATTTATTGTAAAGATGCGGTTAAGACGTTCCTTAATAATAAATATTTGTTAGACTGATGTTACTAGCAACAACAAAATATGACAAAAAGCAGGTTAAATAAATAATACTTTATTTTCGAGGCTTGTACTTTATTTTTTGACCTCAGATAATAAATGTACACTATTTGTTCAAAATAAAGGTCGCAACCCAAGTTACAAGTGGGTACACGTTGATGTGCAATGTGTGGGATTCGAACCTACAACCTCGCAATCGAAAGTCTTACCCATTAGACGTACACCGTTTATTAACTTAAAAAAGATCTTCAGCTCTTTAAGAGACCAAGATTAGGATTAGGCGAGTTTGAGGTATTTCTTAAAGTGGTACTCGGGAGAAAGTAATTGGGTATTATATAAAACATATACGTTCTATTACACCAGTGGCTATTATAATACAGCTCTGTATAAACTACCCCACTGCTGGGCGCAAAAGTCTTCTCAGTATGAAAAGGGTTAGGCCATAATCCACCACGCTGGCCCAGTGCGGGTTAGCAGGCTTCACATTTCTTCAAGAACATAATGGAGAAGTATTAATTGTGCAGGTTTCCTCTCGATGATTCTTCACCGTTATAGAAAGCGATTATTAATTATTTAATAAACATATAACTTGGAATATTCAGAGGTGCTTGTGGGATCGAACTCAAGACCTCTGCGTAGCAGTCCAATGTGCGTGTTCCTATACTTCTATACTAATATTTTAAAGAGGAAATATTTGATTTTATTTGTTTGTAAGGATTTAACTCAGAAATTACACAGCCGATTTAAGAAATTCTATTACCATTAGAAAGCTATATTATCACCGAGTAAAATAGGCTACATTTATTTTAAAAAAATATTGTTACTATTTGTTTATTAGTAGGAAACTCAACGGCTTTTTTACAGTGTACATGGGATTATCGCAATGACATTAAAATCTTAAGCCAATTAGAGAGTTTCACGATATTCGTATAAGTAGGTATATAAAACTAGAAAAACAGAGTTAAGTTTACATATCTATACATTACAACATGAAATTGAATGATAAAAAAGAAATAACATAAATTTAAAAAAACGTGTCATAATATTTTCTTCTGTTACTTCTGGTACTGGAACATTGAGACTACTACCATCTTAGTCTCACCGTGACCATGGCTGCTGAAAAGCAACCGAAACGTCGGGAAAAGTGTAAACTTAAATATAAATAGTTTTAATAGTTTTAATAATTAAATTAGCTTAAAAATTTGTAAAGTTTAATAGTATCTAGTAGTAATGTAACAGTTTCAAAATTTTGTAATAAAGTGTAAAATAAATAACGCGATAAAATCCGTATATAGTAATTTAATTTCAAAAAACATCTCATTTATCCACTGGTGAGCACATTTGCGACTTATTTTCATATGACTCCTTAGATAATTGAAAAATATCAATACTTTCAAAGCGTTCAGAATAAATGCGAAATAGTCGTTTCATAACAGCATTTTTGCCATCATTGGTGCGATGATAAGGTACAGTAAATAAATGGGTGTGTCTGGTGCGGTACTTTTAAGTACAGAATTGTATACACGGTAGAAGGTCACTAGTATCAAGCCCACCACGCAAAATATCAAAGAGTAGAAGCATATCCAGCAATAGACTATCATCGAGAGGAAGAAGGTGATAGTGTCTACAGTCTAACTACTCTACTGACATAACCTAACCTACTTCAATACTAGTTATTTTATAAAATTCGTGAGTAGGTATATCGGTGTTCTTGCAATCGAATATTACCTTGTCTTGCTTTAAAACTTACAAATTTTATAAATGTGATAGTGTGTTTGTTGGATATCCTTCCTATTAAATACCAACGGAGTAACGAATCCATGTAAATTTTGACATTCAGATAGTTTACAAAGTTCACTCGATCCCTGATACCAAGTATCGCGCGTATTCATCTTGTAAAAGCGAATATGAAGGCGTAAATACGCACCACACCTCCGCACAGGTCAAGCACCGCTGTCAGGCCACAGACATCAAAAGGTCGCACAACACCGACGTACCCATGATCTGATTCCATGCAAAACAGTGCACCACAATACAAGTAAGGCATCATTTACAATGTCATTCTAGAAATATTGATTGCACAGATCGTTTTTACTGGTCGTCTCGCCACGACGCCATGGATTCGAATGGCAACGAGGCAAAATTTGAGTGATCCACAAATAGTTTATCCGAATCTAGGTGTTTAAGGAATTATTTCTAGAGCTGGAATTGGTTTTTATAAATATTACTTTTTAATTTTATTTTAATGTCAGTACTTCTTGACTACATGATACATAAACTAACGCATTATAAAGCAGATACATATACAATCCGTATAAGGATTTAGTATATTAGTTTTAGTATATTTTTATACCACATAACTGGCAGACGCCAGTTATGTGGTATAAAAATATACTAAATATTACGCACGACCCTACCTTGCTCTCTTTCGGTAACGTTTTTTGTGATTAGTTACTAGCATTTTGTAATGTGATGATTTGCGATTAAGGATTAAAGCTTCCAATCATTCGTATTGAAACGATTTTAATTTATTCAAATAATATTAATTTGTTATTCGAATGTATTAATCGTTAATTAATTTTAGTTATTAAACTAGCTTACAGTCAAAATTCGAATGGATTCTTTGCGCAAAATAAAAATAAGAAAAAGGGGTCAATCAATTGTCATATTCTAAAACCCTACTAAGCCTCTGCCTGCCCCTCCTGGTAACAGGCGTCAATATATTATATAGCTAGCTAGCTAGCTTATTTAATAATACATACTTGACTTATAGGCGAAGTGTCAATAAAAAAATCTGATATATAAAACATACATCAGATTTAAGGTTAGACCTCCAGCAAAACAATTGTGAAAATATAAAAAAATCATTCAAATTCGTGCAGTTGTTTTTGCGTGATGCGTTTGCAAACATACACACTCATAAACACAAAAAAATATTGTTTTGGCTTCTATATAGCTCTTACAAATATTCCACACATTTTTTTTTCCTAATTGACTTGTATGAACAGATATCGACCAGTTATATTATAAATATATTAGTATTGTAAGTACGTATTACAGGTATGTATATATGTATAACGTAACTATAAAACAATAAACACCTACATACTAACCGCACTAAACCCAGTCGAACCCCAAAAATAGACTATTTCCATAGCTTTTCATCCCGCACAGATGAAATTTCCGCTGTCGAAAGACGCAAAAAGCAGGTAAGTGGAAACGGAAGTACGGAAAACCTCCTTTTAGTTGTTAGCTAGTAACAAATGATGTTATTGAATGTTACATGTGTGATGTTGGTTAGCCAATGTTTGTACAAATTGTGTTCGTGCCTCGCCAATGTTGGCCAGGTAAAAAATATGTCATAGAAGAGTAGTATTTTGTTTATACACGCCTGCTCCAATTTTGGTCAAGTAGAAAATGTATAAAAAGATATAGAAGTGTTGTGTTTTGATTATGCCTGCTCCGCTCTTTTTGGGGCTAAGTGTGGTGTTATCTAGTCTATAACTATCTTAAAAACCTGGGCTATCTGACGCAATAAGAATTTTTCATATCGGACTGGCAGTTCTTGAGATTACGTGGTTCAATGAAACAAACTCTTCAGATTTTTACTATATCAGTGTGTTGAAATACAGATTTTACTCATAGAATAGTAATCTAATAACCTAGATGGATATATAGTAATATAACTGGTTGTTGTGGTGGTGGCCCAGTTGTTAAGCCAATGGACATTTGATAAAAAGGTCGTAGGTTCGATCCTTTCAGCTATTCATAGACACCTAATCCTTCCACAAGCCTTAGATAAGCTTATTTGGTGTTATACAAGGTTAAACATACTGTTTTATGAAATTCAGTGTTATTATACATTAATTGCACGGATGGCGAAGTGGTTAGTGATCGCCGCGCTACTACCGCTATGCCTAGTGTTGTGGATTCGAATCCCACACGGGACAAAAACACAAATGGTTGTTCCGAGTCTGGGCGTTCTTAGTGTGTGTTGTTTGAATGTTTGTAAAGATCCTCGTGACACAGGTACGAATATAATTCCTAGTGCTAGTCTCTCTCTCATTCTTCGAATAAAGAAAATATAAAACGAATTTTATAAAATAGTTACTTAAATGTACGGCAGGCGCTTTGTATTACTGTGTGTGTGTGTATCTATTCTGAAATAGTAATTTATTTTCGTTAAGTTAGTGTTTCAACTTCAATTAACCTAATCATTCAATCAATATTACTTCACCAAGTCATATTAATACATTTCAATAAAAAGCAATTTACAGAGTTAATATTAATATTATTATAGTTATTATAATTATATATATATAATTTAAGTGTCCTATTGATGGTCTTCTGAAATTATTTTTTAACGGCATATTGTTCTACAGTTTGACCAAAATCGCTGTACCGCGCCTTAGGTATGTGCGTGGCGAGACGGGGGGGAACGCAGGCTAACAGGCCACTGTCATTCATCAACGCTCACGGCAATCCTCCCCGTCTTGCCGCGCACATACCTAAGGTGCGGTACAGCGGTTTTGGTCAAACTATAGGTATTGATATATGAACTATAGGTGACTAGAATTGTGGCTTCAAATGCTTGGGGACAAATACGAAAGTCTTATTAAAAATATATATTTTAAAGCTCATAGACCTTCATTTTCATATTAGGTTATACCTGCAGGTTTGCTCGCATTCATGTAGATTTTGTGAATAAATTTCTATGCCTCAGTACTTTTTTGGACCAAAGGATCCTATATCCCTTTCTGTACCCCTGACAACGCGTTTGCGAAATTACACGATGATCGGTCGAGTAGTTAAAGCTTGAAAGCGGAACAAACAAACAAATTTACAAATGTAATATTAGTTAGAATTAGGCAAAGAGCACAAGAGGCACGCGCAAATAATGGATCCGAACTGGCCTTCTTCAGGTTCATATATTGTGTAGAAGTATTGTCTTCTTTATGCTGCGTAAGTCAGATGTACCATGTGCGTAAGTAAGATGGTTGGAATGTACCACCAGCTTGGGATCCAGTAATAAAAATAGTCAAACTCAAGAAGAAGCAAACAACAGCTAGACTTCATGATACTTTGAGCTCATTCTGCGTAAATAGAAACACCAATGATTAAAATATGTTCGGGTACTTTGAAATAACTACACTGGAACATTGAGACAACTGCCATCTTAGTCTCCCCGTGACCATGGCTGCTGAAAAGCAACCGAAACGTCGGGGAAAGTGTAAAAATAAATTAAATCTAAATAGTTTTAATAATAATTTAATTAGCTTAAAAATTAGTAAAGTTTAATAGTAGTAGTAGTGTAACAATTTTCAAAATTTTGTAATAAAGTGTCAAATAAACAACGCGATAAAATCCGTATATCGCAGTTTAATTTCAATTGTGTAGAAGTGCCAAATAGTCACTAGGGTTAAGGTAGTTTTAGGATAAGTAAAGTAGGTAGTAAATATATTTAAGTTAGGATATGAACGCAGGCGCACGCAGAATCTAGTACTTATAAAAAAAAATTGCCTGTCAGAATGACTACTCTCCGCCTGATAGTAAGCAGTCGTGTAGTTTAGTAGTAGAGTCCTTCACACCACGTCCTCTCGGGAAGTGGTGGCAAGGTCTCTACTTGGTCGACCTAACGAGTAGCCTTTGCACGCCCGTTTGAAGTACCCTAATTTAAAGAATCTGTTGTTGTCGGTAGGTGATGCGCAGAATTGCATTCGAAAATTATTCGAATACAGCGCGAGAACTACTTTGGATAGTCATGGACGCATCGCATACAGTCATGTGTTGAATTTATACAGATAAGATAAGATAAGATATATTTATTTGCTAAAACACGTGTAGGTACATAATTAAACATTTTGAGATGCTTAGTTACAGATGTTAAATAATACTTTGTATCAACATGTTTGACCATATCTGGTGTACAAATATCAAATGTCAATAACATAACCAAAAGATTCGTTTATCAATTTAAAATATAGGTAGTTAACAATTCATTTAACACATAATCCAAATAACAAGATAAAATAATATAAAAATGTCAGTAAAAATAATAGTAATAATAATAATAATAGTATGTCAACATTGTAAAATTCAAAGAAAATATAGTTTATACATACTATTTAAATTTAAAAATGTTATTATTAGATATAGGTATTTATTAAAATATTATAATTTGTCATTAAGAAAATCATCTATAGTATAATAACATTTTGCAGACAACAATTCTTTTAATGTACTTTTAAATTTATCTATACTTAATTGTTTAATGTAATCCGGAATTTTATTGAATATTATAGGCGCTTTACATACTACACTTTTATGTAGAAGTGCTGTTTTAGAAGGATGAACACACAATCTGTTGGCATCCCGGCGATTTCTCTTTACTTTGTCTGAGAGTCGAGGGAATAAATGAGAATTGCTTTTAACAAACAATGCTATTTCATAAATGTAAATCGAAGGTAATGTCAGAATATTATTATTAGCGAATATCGGCTTACAACTATCGGTACTCTGTAGACGGGACATAGCACGTAAACATCGTTTCTGCATTTTAAATACCATGTCAGTGTTGGTCGAGTTACCCCAAAAAATGACACCATATCTGAGCACAGACTCCACAAGACCATGGTATGCTGTCAGTAGTGCATTTCTATTAATAGTGGGTGCAAGTTTATATACATACAAATAAATAAAATATATATATAAAATATATATAAAATAAATAAAATGTAAATGTCTGTTTGTAATGATAAAATAACAGCTTTTTACTAAATACATACATATGAAAGTGTATACGGTACTTATATCAAAAAACTAATTTTAAAATCTTGTCTGTCTGTCTGTTTGTTCTCGCTAATCTCTGCAACGCCTGGACCGAATTTGACAGGAATTTCACTGGCTGATATAAGGCTTAACTTAGGCTAACTTTATTTTATAAAATTTGGCTGCCGCGTAAAGCAAAATCCACGCGGACGCGGGTAAGAGCTAGTTGACAATAAATTCGAATACAATTCAATTGTTATTATGCCATCGCTATTGCCGGTCGTATAAAGGACAGTTTTTGAAAGACGTTAGTTATTGCTAGTAACTTATTCGAATAATATTTAATCGATACTCGTACATCCCTAGTGTAAACACATCTTTAGCAATACAGGTACAGACTAACACAAAAGTGAACGGCATACCTGTTTCTAATTATAGACTACAAGTAGTGCGTGAGGCTGCGCCTGCGCAGTGCATGCTTTATTTAGAAAAATTGTTTCAATTTTTTTTATTAATAAAGTTGAACTATTGGCCGTGACTTCGCTCGTGCTATTTTGCCTTATATCCTTTTCAGAATTTCTTGACATGTACTTTACAATTGGCTTTGGCTTACATTGTCCTCGTCATTTGGCCAAGGTAACTATTATAAGTTAATAGTCTCTCCTAATATAATAAAAATATAGTATTCCGTTGATTTTTTTTATATTTGACGTCGTTTGGTCATACATAAACGGAGATGGCGGGAGGACCTGGACGCCTTTGAAAGGGACTGGCAGGTATATCCACCAACAGAGTGATTTGGAATTCCAAGGGGGAGACTTTCAGCAATGAGACATATTAATAAGGTAATAAATATAAAAAATATTATAATCAAGATCTCATCTAACATTACAGGTGCCTGCATAGAACAAATTAATATATATGGACATGTAGGTACATAGGTAGGACACTATGTACCTACATGTCCATAACATATTAGGTATCCAATAATGCGCTTTGAGTGGTCGTTCAACGAGCAAAATTTTTTAATTTTTTATTTTTTATTTTTTGTTCATATTAATATAAATATTAAAATCAATCAATATCTGATATTACTCAACAGATTCTTAACTTTTTTATTACTATAAGGCTACTCTAAATATCAATATGGTAGATATTAAAACATAACGTATATTTTAATGACCTGCCAACCCTTATATATTCAACATAAAATATTTTTAAAATATGCGCTTTCCTACTATAATAATGAAATTCGTTAATTTAAGTAATTAAAGTTTTTTCATAATTAGGATAAGGAAAATTAAACAAATTGACAATTGAATTTATTATGACTGAAATTACAATTAATTTATACATTAAATTAAAAAAATTGATAAAATGTAATTCATTTAAATTACAATTAAATATAAGTTTATTAGAAATATTAGTAACATTTCTAATTATTAGTACGTACCTAGTTGATTCAATTTAAAATCTATAGCCTAGCTTATTAATTATTCCACTGCTGGACATGGCTTCCACTCAAAAAGTTTGGTCACTCACGCTAGCGTGGGTTGGTAGACTTCACATAGATGCATAATTATATTCAAGAACATTGGGCAGTACTCTCAAACATGGTCGATTCCTCACGATGTTTGCATTTATCGATCAAGCAAACGACAATGGAGTATTTATATGTCAAAGGACTTTTTCTTTTTATAAACATTTTTTATGGTAGATCCCGAGCATATTCGCCTAAGGCGATGTCAAAGAAGGATGCATGAAATGAGGTAGTTCACACGTTTCTGGTCGAAAATAAAACTGGATCTTTAAAAATAATAAATTTTGTAACACATATCTTCAATGTATGTTACTTTGTACGGAAAACAATTTAAATAGTATATAAGTACCAAGATCTGAGACAAATTTTAACGGTCTATCAATTTCGTTTTTTGTCAAACAGCATAGCTATTTTTATAGTTCTCACCTTTCTCTACGTAAATAACAAACTACGTCAATCTGTTTAAAACAGACTTCTCTCTTAGCCTTTATTATTCCCAAGGCACTTGGGGTCGGCTTTTCTGGTCTAACCGGATTTAACTGGATATCAGTTTTTACACGGAGCGGCTGCCACCTGAGCTCGACAACCCGAAGGCTAACGATACCCTAAGGCTAGACCAGTGTCAGAATATTAGAGGGTACTGACTTTCCCAATAACGACTGCCATAGATGTTCATGGCAGCCGGGACCAACGCCTTAACGTGCTCTCCGAGGCACGGAGCAGGCGATAATTGTCTATTAACACGCACATAATTTCGAAAAGTCATATAACTTCCGAAAGTCAGAGGTGCGCGACGTGGGTTCGAACCCGAGACACTCTGCATTGCAGTCTGTTGGTCTCCCCACTGAGCTATATTGTTTAAAACAGTAATAAAGATAAAGATTTTTACAATAATAAATGTTAATTTGTACATATAAAATGGAGCTTTTGCTTTGCATCATACTTTTTTTAAATAATAGCCTTATGTAGGTATTCTTGCCCACCAGCTAAGATAGGGTGCTTGTATTAGGAGTGAGTTCACGTCGGTAGTACAATGGCTGGGATTTGAACCCGCCACCATCCATCGCTAGTCCGCTGCCTTATCCATTGGTCGACTGGCGCTTTGACAATATGCAAAATAGTTGTTTTCACAAAAGTAGACTCCATTATAATAAAATTTACGTTTGAAGGTCTTTTTGCGCCTAATAGAGAGCTGCTTTATATATAACTTTTAACAGTACATTTAATGTATACGATGATAAAGAGGGAATGGTATAATTTTCATAAATCAATAACTATGTAGCATACAAACAATAAAAATATATCGTACCTACTACTGCAATACTTAGCTGGTATTGCGAGGGACCTAAAAGCATATAGCAAAATTTAGGTGCAAAACGTAGTGTTTTGGGCAATCGGCGTGAGATTATGTATGTATGATATATTTATATTTAAACTTATTATGCACCTATCTTTGCGAACTAGTAAATTTTTAACTAGCTTTCCCCCGCGGCTTCACTCGCGTGGTAATATTACACACATTTTTGTAATTAGTATTTAATATAATAACAATTTTTTTTTCTTATTTTGATATTCTATCACATACACACAGCACCCTCTAGCCCAAACTAAGCATAGCTTGTACTATGGGTACTAGATAATGGATAAACATACATATAATAGCAAATTCTAAAATATATTGTGAAATTTCATAATAATTTTGAACTGCCCGCAGGACAGGCTCAGCCTAGTGAGGGTAGTTATGGAAATTGCTAACATAATTACTTATAAAAACCTCTAATCAATGGTATTGTATAATGTGAACTATTGTAAAATACTTTTATGCTAATAAATTATTATGATTACATACTTTTTTTTTGTGAATACGTACATATTGATTGATTTATTTATTTGCTCAAACACGTGTATACATACAGTAATAAATAATGATGCAAGTTGTTACATTGTTTATTATACATAGAAACACCCAGACCAAGACAAACATCCATGTTCACAACGCACACAAATGTTTGATTTGTGCGGGAATATCACATTGAACTTCATATTGTATACTATATTTATAAACCTACAATCATATTTTTTTGCAAATAATGATATATTATTACTAGCTGTCCCGACAGACGTTGTCCTGTATACATGAAAAAAACCCAAATCTAAACCATCTTCGAATCCACATGAACACACACAATTTTTTTTATCAAAATCGGTCCAGCCGTTTAAGAGGAGTTCAGTGACATACACACGTACAGTAGAATTATATATATAAAGATTAGTATCTATTGCAGTATAGCCTATATTAAACGAGCACAGTGTAGTTAACTAATACTCAAAGATGTCTTCCAGTCAGATTAGAAGTTTTCGATATTAACTCTTACATACATACAAATAAATACCGCTCTATAATATTACTAAAGAATACGCATATTAAAAAGTCAAAAGTACGTGCTTTGGGGTCGAACCCAGGCCCTCTGCGTGGCAGTCTAAAGATATCGCACCAGACATAATTCTATTTTTTTAGCTCTTACTGGTTGAAGTTGCACGGATGGCACAATAACTAACGCTGGTATACGTGCACCACTGCGTCAGCTAATTGTTAATTATAATACCCACTTCACAGACCTTGATATACGTGCACAGACAGCTGGTCGATTTAAAAAAGAAGTTGTAGAAACGCTTGAGCATGAAGATGCTGATTCAGCACAAAAGCCTTCTCAACCACACCTCACCTAGCGACAATGACTGTTTGTTGTTTATATAAATAAGCAACTTTTCTTTGTGTGCCATACTTGTTGGTTATTTATTTATAGTGTTATATTTGCGACTTATATTTGATTGTTAAATTGTATTGTAATAACTTTAGTTAAATCTATCTCAGTATTGTTGTGCATCGCCTCCTCCTGTAAATAACATTGTTGCAATACTTTAATTTACTTAATGAATAATATCTTTTTTTTTGTAATTTGTGAAAAATGTGGTTGATTGTACTTTTTGTAAGATAAGTTATAAGTACCAATATTCTAATTAGAACATTTAACTAAAAGTTATCATCTTTATTAAATTCATTTATTAACTTATATTTACAAACGTATTAAAAAAGATAACATAATTACAAAAACAATATACCAATATTCTTATATTTTGTAATGTACAATTGTTTATTTTCCCAAAATTTTAAATAAAATAAAAACAACGTACCGTGCTTAGTGTTGTAGGTTCGAGTCCTAGACAGGACAATTATTTGTGTGATACACAAATGATTATTTCGAGTTTGAGTGTACTTTGTGTTTGAATTGTATGTTTGTTAAGTGCCTCGTTTTAATCCCTAATGCGAAAGTAGTATTTTACGACAAAATATCTAATTCATAAATTACTAGTATGTTTGTAAACCCTCCAGCTAAGCTAAATGAGAGTAGTAAGAGCGGGTTCACTTCAGTAATGTACAGTACGGGTTTGGAACCCAAGACCTTCCGGTCGCAAGTCCTATACCTTAAACATTATGCTATCGACGCGTTATTACAAGAGTTTTTATAATTAATCGTACAAATAAAAGTATTCCATATTAAAATAACATTTCCGCCATCGGACAATATAAACGCTTAATAAACAGAAACTTACATAGGTATATATAAATAAATAAATACAAAGTTAAATTCGAAAGGTGCATGCAGTGTCTAGTCCCAATCTGTGTTCGATATCCAAAAGTGTAAAAATACAAATTATATAATATAATAAAAATATCGTAATAAAAATCAATATAAATATTAATTAAGAATATATAAAACCTATAAAAACAAATATTTTTAAAGTTTATCCTAAAGATCTTATGGCACGTGTATGTTCTTATAGTCGCGCTTGGTTCCGAGAGGGGTAGGCAGAGATCCAGGTGAACCGTCACAGACCTCTCCTAACTAAAATTTATATTTTGATCAGTTTAAAGTACCTTTAACTTTAATTACTAAACTTTTAATTACAAAAAACGTATGAAGTTCAACATATGTAGGTATAATTGTTTAGTAAAAGGCATTACAAATAATATAAATGATTCGCTAGTATAGTTCGTGACGTCTCTGGTTCGACTTCCGGATCGGCAATAGCTACAATCAGGAACCATATCCAGTAGTGCAATAGCCAGTCATACTACCTACCCTTGGGAGTACAAACGTAACAAATAAGATAATCAACTTAGAACCAAACTCGGAACTTTATACAATAAAATTTCATTCACATTCACAACTACCCGCGCATTCCTCATTTCATTATCGAGACGTGGTCTGATCGTCAAAGTTGCTACCTCATACATCGGCGAACTTGTTCAACAACATTACCATAACACAGTCGACGCTACGCAAGGGAATGTTAAACATTCGTAAAGTTCGTGCAACACCAATTTTCTTAACAACAGTTTACGATGGACATTCGCACACGTCATAGGCTTGTCCACGCTCCCCCAATAAATGAAATTTAACAGAATGAGGGAAAAAATCAATACGAACACTAGCCAGTATCGGCCACTATCGAGGCCCCTTTAATTTACTACCATCGATAAAAACAATCGCGTTGTGCGCGCTGTGCGTGTGCCGGCTGACGGACACACCAGCTATCATAATATTAACTGTTACAATATTCATGCGACATTATGAGCGCGCCCTTATGTAATATATCGGCCATCAATAATTCCGCGGCGCCATCACTACTATATACTCGGACAGGATACTCACGGATACAGCAGACGTCAAATGTTATGGAAGTTGAGCATCGCTACTGGACTCCGCGGAGGTCGTCGAACCCGCCGAGCACGGCGACAAACACACAGTCCGCCATGTTGTATTTCAAAACGTCAATTTTATAATATTTTTCCAATCGGCGAACTGTCAAACTCCGGCCGAGCGAAACTTGGTGACGAACTTAAAGCGCCTAATTCTCGACAAAAAGTCCCTCCGTAAAATTAGTCGCCAACTCGTTCTATTCCGGGGTAGTAACTTTATGTTTACGTTGTAATTACTCCTATCTATAAACACTTTTATTATTGTATAAAACGGTATAAAAATATTAAAATTATGAACGATGGAAAACTTGTAAATTAAAACGAAATATAAATATATATTAATAATAATATAAACGTACTAGCGGCTCTGAGTTCGAGCGCCTACTGACTTAAAATTTTTGGGTATAAAAACATGCTACAATAGCCTCCTACGGGAACGACATGTCTTGGTACTTTCACGGCCCGGAAAAATCTTACGCGCGGGGGAAAGTAGGGGAAAACGCGGCGCGGCGCCCGAGCCAATTTGATCTTTAAGACTAACGCGTCAAGACTCTTTAAGAAAAACACTTCCTTATAATCTTTCTTGAAGTTATTAGTAATTGTGTAACTTAATAAGCTCCTCGCTTATTAGACACAGAAAATACATATTTCTATTTAACACAATTAAGATTTCATGTTGCCTTAAATTGATAAAGAACATTTTGAATTAATTATGATATTTTTGTAGTGTTGCTTGAATAATTTAATATTTTTAAGCACACATCGATTGTAGACAATATGTACGTATTTGTGAAGCCTTCTTCTATCAAGCCCGGATTCTCAGAGCAAACTTATTTTTTATAGACTTTAAATAGGTCTCCACTTTTGCAACTATGTGGTTCGCCTGAATTATTCAAATTGTTTACTGTCAAATAAATTTATATAATTTGATAAAGCAAAAATAATTTAATTATAATCTAGTAATTTCTTAATTTTATAATATAAATCAGAAAATGTATATCGTACATCGGCTAAAGCCTTGTATCTCCGCTTCGACACCTGTGACCTGAGCAACCACTCGCTTGATATATTTCGCGTATGCAATTGATAAATAAAACAAAGTAGTACTACTTTAAATTACTTGCACTAATGAATTATATCACTTATGTTGTGTAAAGTTCTGAAGACCAAATATTGTAATAAAAAAATGTAAATAAAGTCCCGATCTAGTCTCAGTGTCAAAAATACAATATTTCTAAATTAAAGAAAAAGTCAAATATTACCAAAAATTCAACATCCGTTTAGGAGCTCTGTTTTGAACGGCTTTTACTGCAAGAATTGGCCCTCAAATATGTGAGACTTGACTTGTACAATACGACTTACTTTTATTAGCCACATTAGCAAAATTAATATATTTTTATTTTAACATAAGAATACGGTATTATTGTATCAATAAACCCTATTACTACCCGTAAATATTAAACAGCTCAACTACCATCATTATTTTCATGAAAAAAAGTGATAGTGAAAGTGCCAGTACCAAGTCGAGGCGAGCGCGGTATAGGCACGCGTGTGTGCGTGTGAGGGGGGGCCCGCGGGGTGCGCGGCGTGCGAGCCGGGCCGGGAGGGGGGGCGGTGAAATTTTTCGTTTTTCGCCCACTTTTCCGTCCTGCTCTAGTTTTTCGTCTCCCTCATTTTTTCTTCGCCCGTTTCTTCTTCCTAGTGCCCCACCACATGTGTGCCGGGTACAGTATACGCAAAGATTTCAGATGCAGACCATCCGTTTCCGGTATGATTATACCACATCACTGCTTACCATCAGGCAGAGCGTGGTCATTTTGACGAGCAAATTAAATAAAATAACAAAAATACTTGTTTTGTTCTATATGTGGTGTTATCTCTGAGTGGTTGTGATCGATGTTGTCGTGTTGTAAGTCGCACAAACCTTTGTTATCTATGAAACGGAAATTGTGCTTATTTTGGATTTTGTGTATAGTTAAAATAATTTTAATTGAAAGGTGCTGAATATAAATATTAATTTATTAAGTATTGATATTGAAATGGCTTTATAGCAGTGTAAAAAGTAATACGCACTATTACTTTTTACACTGCTATAAAGGCAGTCCAATATGCTAATTAATGAATGAATCCAAGTGACAAGGTTAAGTTGTTAAGGTAGGTTGTCAGTGACCAAATTATTTTTATAGAAACATCGGCAACAATTCTACTGAAAAACATCTAAACAACTGGCATAATAACAAGCCAGAATCAGAACAATAATCAGTAAAACAATCAAACGAATTATAGCCACCGCTACTCTCGGTGCACGTGAGTGCTTAAATCACTTGTCCGTATATATATACATATATATATATATAGGTACATATACCCACACACAAACACACACTCACACACACAGGAAATTTAAAATTATGTATCCGAGAGTTAGTTTCATCATGTCAAATTATTGTGTTAACTATCACGCAATGTAAAATATATATGGCGGAGCGGATTTTTCTACTACAAGCATTATTTGCTTAAAAGAAGATTCCGAAAACAACTTTTTGTAACAAATTATTTGTCACAATAAATTTTATTTTATTATTGATAATGATATTTTAGTTATTATATCATAACAGAACATCTACTTTAACTACTTCCGCATTAAAAAATAGTAACCTAGTTGTAGAAGTAAAGTTCTGCCAATAAAAACCACATTGCATGACCTTGGAAACATACATGCGATCTCTCGCCTAGCCCACTGTTGGACAAGTCTAGTCCACAAGACTAACAACGCTATATCCGCATAACAAAAATAGTAGTATAGCTGAAAAAGAAAAGTCCTGCCAGTAAACACGACTGCACGGATGGTGTAGTGGTTTAAGAGGTCACCTCGCGTCACCACTGCGACGAGTGTTGTGGGTTCGAATCCCACACGGGACAAAACTTTGTGTGATCCACAAATGGTTGTTACGAGTCTGGCTGTTCTTTGTGTCCGTTGTTTCAATATTTGTAAAGTCTCCCGTGACAAAGAAATTACTCCGGAAGTGACCTAAAAAAAATAAACAATACATTTCCTGGCCTGGAAAACGTACACAGAATCTCTTGTCAAGCCCACTGTTGGACAAATACAATCCACGAGAATAACAAAGCTACTTCCGCATAAAAAAAATAGTAATATAATAGTGTGTTTATCTGAGAGTATAGGATGTTCTGTGCGCGAAGCTCGGCCGCCCGCCCTCGTTCCTCCACGGAGCCTTATAGATATACAGCGTGTTTGTATTACGGGCCGCGTATTTTTTATTTTAATTAATTGTAATTTATTGCTTCTGCTGTCTGAAATACGGATTTAGTGCGGCGTAGATAGTTCTGTAGTCAAAAGTATAGGTTCTTAACGACTAATTAGTGTGTGTTTTTGTGTATAATTTATAATTAAGTTGTATATTTGTAATTTGTTTGAAATGTAATTACTTTTTTATTTATGTAAATGTTAAAATGTTATGATGTCGCAGAAGTTAGTTGTGGTACTTAAATATTTAATTTATATATGAATACTTTAATGAAAATAAAAAATAATGTAGTAAGTACATTATATTGCATAAAGTCTAATTACGATATATTTTATAGCTATTATTATTATAAATGTATATTAATATTTAAAAATGATATTTTATAAGGCACCTGCGTACTACAATACTCCTGAAAGCCCAATGTATGAAACAAAAATATACATTATGCAGTACCCATTACATTAAAAAACAATATTGTCATTCCTTGTTTACAATAATATAAATACTATATTTACTTTATTTATTAACAACACCACGTAATATTGTATGAACAATAAGAAATCAAAGCAACGACAAACCTAACAGCCAAATTTCCAAAAGTACAAATATTCGTATGACAACGAACACAGCCAGTAAGCAAGTCGATGCGTTATCTCATCACAAATCACTAAGCAACAGAACAACAATATCGAACACCCTCTAACAGGCGGCACAACTAGGAAACGAGGGAGTAAGTACACACGCCCCCCACCTCCCCCCTACGGGGGGAGTACATGGCAAATACGCGAAAGCAATAGGACTTTTAAAAATTCTCCAGAAATATGATTTATGTGTTGACGGCAGCGTAGGTACTCTCTCCCTTCAAGGGCGGGGGACTGATTCGATTTTTAAACCACCCTGTGTAGGCTGTAGGTTTTTTGAATAAAAAAATTATATTGTTTTTTTTTCGGCATCTTTTAAAATTGAATTCGAATTGGCTTTGTAGTACACCGCGGTGAGACTCAGGAATTAAGCTGTGTTCGGCAGAAATAGCACTGGTGACGTCACCATATCCTCCCGATACGGGACCGGCATACAGACAGAGCCAGGATACGACACATACACGCCGTCAATACAAATCACTTTTATCACTTTTAGATCACATCACGTTATAAGAACGTTACCTAGTGCTAAGTATATATGCTGACAGCACCGAAGAAAACAAGAAGATATAGGTATACCTATAACGAAAACTTCTGATACACACACACACGCGCATACAATCAAAAAGTGATCGCTATTAAAATACAGCTGATTTTTAGGCAGGTTTCCTTTAGAAGAACAGTTATTGTAAGCTATGCTTCCAAAACCAGAATAAATATTCACAAGTACCCGTCCCTCGATTATTATTGTACTGAGTACCAATTCTCGTAATAAAATCTGTTGAAAATAGACTTCCGATCTAGTCTAATAAACGTCAAATGTAATTTAAGTGGTCGCCTCACAACTGCGACTGCGCCAAGTGTTGTGGGTTCGAATCTCAAATGGGACAAACAAATAGTGTGATCCACAAATGGTTGTTCCGTATCTGGATGTTCTTTGTGTCGTTGTTTGAATGTTTGTAAAATCCCCCGCGATACAGGAGTAATAAAAGTGCGAGACAAGTCTTTTTAAAAAAAACATGAGAGCGTCTGTAATATTGATGACACTAAGACTAGATCGGAACTATACTTTGAACAGATTTTATTGCGAGAATAAGCTCTCTGATGAGTGATCTCATGATCACTAATGGCGACGCGTGAAACCCAATGACAAAAAACATTATTATAAAAATAATATATATATATATATATTAATAATAATGTGGCGACTAAAAATAAGTTGATGTTTTCTCATAAGCTCCACCCTCATAATATGTGCAACATTGTAAATGTAACATCAGAGATTACAATATTATCGTCATATATGAGTGGCACAATAGTTAAGTTGTCACTACACCGCGGTCGTAAGACCGTACCGAGAAGCAGCAACAGCCTAGACCGTTGTCCTGCCACACAGAGTTCTCGAGTTCCATCCCAAGGCCACCACCTCTGACTTTTCGAACTGTCCTCCTGCGGGGCATGGGTCTCTTCTCAGTATGAGAAGAGTTAGGCCAGAGTCCGCTCAATGTGGCTTGGCAGACTTCACATTTCTCTGAGAAAATTATGGATAACTCTAAGATATGGAGGTATCCTCATGACGTTTTCCTTCTCCGTTAAAGCGAGCGATAATTAACTATTTAATACGCACATAACTTCGCAGAACTAACGTGGTAGATCCATGATTGAAATAAGTAAATCTAAAATATGTAAGTAGTTCAGATATTGATACTGTTTTGATTGATAGGTACCATGGTAAGACGGCACACACGAAGGAGATTGTTACAGATTGGTGACCTTGGTCTGACTTCGGACGCCGGCTTTATCCTTAACTAGCCGCCTGCACAGGCTCGGCCCGGATGGATGACAAAATTAAATAAAATTAAAGTATATATTTTAATCAGCACTTTCACATTCATAATATTCATAGGATACTATGAGTATATAAACATTCTGGAGAAACGCCAGGTTCAGAGTACCTGAAAATGTCTGTGAAATGTATTCTATATTTTAATCACGGTCATAGTCTATCTGCATGTTAGGATATCAATACTCACTTCTGGTCGCTAAGATAGAGCATCAATTAGTTGATTAGAATATCATTTTTAACAACATACAGAAGAACAAATTTGTGACGAAAGCATACAAAGTCGGCGTAAATGGAACAGCTTTTAGTTATTATCGGAGAAATTCCAGAGGAAGGCCAGGATAACAATACTAAACGTGCATAAAGATCCGAAAGATGCATAAAGACCCGGAAGGAATGCAGACATGACAGATTCTGGATTGAACTACCTGATCCAGCGTTTCTGGAACGTTATGACTTGATATCTTCAATTGTCTTATTTCAAACGAGTTTTAAAGACAGAAGATCATTAGACTGCCACGCAGAGGTCTCGATTCTATGGCACGGTATTGTTTATTCACCCGGTCGACGACAAATATATGATGCTAAATTTTGTGACCCACTACATTCATAACGAAATCTAGGAATGTGCCAAGTAAACGGCAGTAGAGCCAGTTACGTGGGACATAAAGGTTCTTCTGCCTACCTCAGTAGATATATACAGGCGTGAATTTATGTATATCTATCGACACATACGATAAATAAAAGCACGGCATTCATACAATACATAAATGACAGATCTATAAATAGACTGACTGACCTTTTCACTAGGTCAACTTTTACGATGTACCCGTGATGACAGCTGATTCACGTTTAAACCTTTTAGTTTGACTTGTAAACGTATCCTACTATTGGGCCTGGGCTTCCAGTAAAGGCCAAAGCTAATAAGCTATATTTAGATACAATTTGATAGAAAATATGTCGCAGTTATGTTAAATATCTATTTCTGTTAGGCTAAATAATCAAAAGACTGGTCTGATCGGACTGGGCTCAAAAGGTACCCATAGATGCAATAGACCCACACTCCTAACCGTAATTGTAAGTCCCACGTTATAGAAACAAATTTTCCAATTCCTATATATTTCTGATAAAATTTGTACGTATGTAGCATTATTCAACCAATATCAATTTCAAGGAGAAAACCGTGTGTTACAATTAATTGGTAACTTTGCTACATCACTGCGTTGTTCTAGGGGTTTGATTCCTTAGTCGTGTCGGGGCGTCGCCCAGGAGTCGTCGCCTGCAGACCTTCTGTCTGTATTGGGCACTGCTGGGTGAGTAGCTGATGCAGTTTAAGTTCCAGCTACCCACCCATCATACAAAGCAGCACGTTGGCAGACCGTGGGGTTTTAGTCGGTAGGCCCGTAGTTTCGAGAGAGCCCGACATAACCCTCTCGCTTCCCCTTGTGGCGAGAGGGTATGCATATGGAGCATTCCACCACATGTTTGATTCCTTCGTGGTGTATCGGGTGCTCATTCCTGACTTAAAGGTTGGACCTGACTCAAATTCTAACTACTACGTGCATGAAGGCTCGTTGACTTTATAAAAATAACTTGGGGTACCTTTAAGTCAAGGATGACGTGCGCTACGGCTAGCTCAATATAATTTAAAAAGCGATGATAGCCAAATGCGTAATGTACCGGACTTGCAATCGAGAGATCGTGAGTTCGATTCCAACCCCTCATTCTACTGATATGATCTCACTCCTAACACAAAAACTTAGCTAAGCTTGAGGAGGTAAGAAGAATACTTCTTCTCTCTTAGCCTTTTATTATTCCCAAGTCACTCGGGGTCGGCTTTTCTCGTCTAACCGGATTTGACTGGATATCAGTTTTTACACGGAGCGGCTGCCACCTGACCTCCGCAACCCGAAGGCTAACAATACCCTAAGGCTAGACCAGTGTCAGGATATTAGAGGGTACTGACTTTGACGACTGCCATAGATGTTCATGGCAGCCGGGACCGACGGCTTAACGTGATCTCCGAGGCACGGAGCAGGCGATAATTGTTAATCAATACGCACAAAATTTCGAAAAGTCATATAACTTCTGAAAGTCAGAGGTGCGCGACGTGGGTTCGAACCCGAGACCCTCTGCATTGCAGTCTGTTGGTCTCCCCACTGAGCTATTGCTGCTAGGTAAGAAGGATACTAAACTCCTTAATCCTAACTTATATAATAAATGTTGAAGTGGATTTGTTTGTTACGCTTTCACGCCTTAGCTACTCGACCAATCATCATGAAATTTCAGAAACACGTTGTCAGGGTTACAGAATAGGCCATATGGTAACTTTCATCTAAAAAAAATACAGTTACTAACCTAACCTAACCTACATTTTTAAGCCTCACTAGTTACTTACTAATTAATAGCAAATTACAAATTGCTACGCACGTACTAAACTCTGTAAGATTTTTCATAAGTCCCTGCACGTCTATACAGCGTGTAACAGAAAGGTGTAGTCATATTTTAGGACCTTAATGTATATCTGATACATAAAGCCTAAAAATACCTAAGTGCGTAAACAAAGAAGCAAAAAAAATATAATGTATTTTTATGACAATTTCAAATATTATTAAATTTCAAAACAAAGGCATTAATTGAGTTACAAAATTGCGCCTGGTCATGTTCGGGTTCGTGAAGCTCACCCAAGACAGCTTTTAGTCTTCTCTAAGTATTAAATAGACTGTTCGATATTGATAAGTTGGTAAAAAGAAAACGCTATATCTTAGCGAAGGTAATGTATACGGATTTATTTGTCGCGGTTTTCCAATGTACAGGGGCTATATTATGGGACACTTAAATATGACCACAACTTTCTGTTACACGCTGTATATCGCTAAAAAGGTGAGCAAAGGTGTAATATACTCACACTTTCCCAAAATATAGACCCGCGTTCAATCCCACAAACACATTGCCAGTCTCCGTTCTTCTATCAATATATATCCTATCACATACAGACAGCACCATCTAGCCCAAACTAAGCAGAGCTTGTACTATGGGGACAATGGATAAACATACATACATATATACTATTTTTGTGTATTATATATTATACATAGAAACACCCAGACCAAGACAAACATCCATGTTCATGCACACAAATGTTTAACTTGCGCGGGAATCAAACCTCCGACCTCAGGCGTGGCAATCAGTTACACTAACCACTACACTATAGCGGCCGACAATGTTTAAGTAACATACACACAAAGTACACCCAAACTGAAAACAATTATTTGTCAATCACTCAATAATTGTCTGTGTAGGATTCAAAACCACGACACTCAACCCGGTGGCAGGTGACCGCTTGCCCGATGCGCCATCCGTTCAGGCTGATGTTTTAACACGCAAGTGTATCCACATGGGCCAAAAACTTAAAATGGTGTACAGGTCCATTAATCTGTTAATGTTTGGAATGCCAGATATAGTTGAAAACCTATCGTGTCTGGCCGCCGGTGTGTAATGTGTGGTATTGGTGAGAAATAGTATATCATGCCTGTATTAAACTGTTCCACTGCTGGGCCTCTTCTCAATGTGAGAAGGGTTAGGCCATAGTCCACCACGCTGGCCAGTGCGAGTTGGCAGACTTCATATATCTTCGAGAACATTATGGAAAACTCTCGGACATGTAGGTTTTCCCGCGATATTTTTCCTTCAGTATTAAAGCGAGCGATAATGAACTATTTAATACGCACATAACTTCGAAAAGTCAGAGATGGGCGCCTAGGGATCGAACTCGAGAACTCTGCATGACAGTCCAACGGCGTCGCACTTGGCTATCGATGCTGTTAAATAGTATCGTGAACCAAACATAATGTTTTCGGATAGTCAACCCAAAAATCTTTTTATTTATTTGTTTATTTGTATTAAGAAAACCAACAGCTTGTATAACAAATCGAATATAGTACAATTGTATATGGCCAATAACAGGTTTCCCCAAATAACATAATTTATACAAATTCAGCGTATAAATAGGTCACTACTTACAACCTTTTAAGTAAACATGGAATATAATACAAACTTAGTGAGTTTATAAATATAAAAATAGACATAACATATAAGAAGAGCGAGAGATGAAATTAAGTTGGGCGTAGTTGCCTATCTTTCAATATCGTAATTACTTGTGATTTGAAAGATTTCTTAGAACAGCAGAAGAGATTCACCTCTTGGAATATAGTATTATAGGTGCGAGCAAAGCGGGTGAGCACACAGTTACCAGCGCGGTTGGTTGAATGTCGGGGAACATGTAACAATGGTGTTTGACGGGTGCGACGTATTGAAGCATTAAATTTAACCTGCGATACCAATTCAGGACAGTTCAGATGTCCATTTAGTATATCATATAAGACACACATATCTATTTACTTACGCCTATCATTTAAAGTAAGAAAATCGTACCTCTCACAATTATTATGATATGACAAGGTAGGATTACGGACTCGATAATTAAGATGATTGAGATTTTTTGTATGCGCTCAATTTGATTAATTAATATGAGGTAAAAAGGAGAAGCATAATCAAGTGGGCTGCGTACATAAGAGGAATATACGGTTTTTAGTGCTGCTATACTATTAAACATTTGGCAAGATCTCAGGACAAATCTAAGATTTTTAAAAGCTTTAGCCCCGATGTAGTGTATGTGTGCTCCGAAGGATGATTTGTTATCAAATATTACACCTAGATCACATACCGCGTTTTCTTTATTAATTGCGATATCATTAAAATTGTATAAATAATTAAAAGGTTGTTTTTTTGTGTATAACTAACCATTTGACATTTATTAATGTTGACTGTTTTTCTATTTTCTGAGTAATAATCAAGTAAATCATTGAGATATGTTTGAAGCTGAAGCTTTTATATCAAATTTTGTTTTGCCATGGAGATACATATTTGTAAGCGCAGGTATATTTGCATATAATCTGAGAGCCAAATTTCGTAATAAAATATATTAAAAATAGAGTATCCAATCTAGTCTAATAAACTTCAAATGTGAACTGAAATGCAATTTATGTTTATATTGGTTTAAGTGTATATATAAAATCATTTGTGATGTTTATGACGATGAGACTAGATCGGAACTCAATCTCAAACATTTTTATTACGAGATTAATTTTCAAAATACTGTTGCAGTATTTGAAACTGAGATTTTCATAAAACGAATACTTTTGTCACATGCTACACTATACGATACTATTTTATATTAATGGTTTTTATTAATACCTGTGTCGCTGGGACTTCATAAACATTTAAACAACAGACACAAAGAACACCCTGACTCGGAACAACCATTTGTAAATCACGCAAAATTTTGTCCCGTGTGGGATTCGAACCCACAACACTCGGCGCAGTGGCAGCGGCGAGTTGACCACTTAAACCACTACGCCATCCGTGCAGACAAATCCTCAAAATATGGTCACACCATACTGTCACATGCTGCATTCTAAAAGACGTGAGTGTTAGATAAGTGTTAAATACTTCTACCGAACTTTTCAGACTTAATATTGAGTGTTTAAATATTTCCAATAGAGATAATTGCAAAAAACACTTTGTATCTAAGTCGTTTTTGTTTAGTTTTGAGAAAGACGACCTCTGCTCTAAAAACCATCCTTGTGTCACGGGGACTTTAACAAATATTGAGACAGCGGTCGCGACTAATCGTGGATCATACAAATTTCTTTATTTCCTTACTGGTTGTCAGTTCGATTCCCCGCAGAGAAAGATTTTCGAGTCTGCTATTTGCGTCCGTTGTTTGAATGTTCGTTAGATGAAATATTTTAAGCAAAAAAGAAAGTCCGGGTCCAAAATTCTTAATACCTACTAAAGTTATCAAGAGATCGTTGATTCAATCCTCACACTTTACATTCGACTTAACCTGTTTCTACCACAAACTTATCTATGAACGATTAACAAGAACACCAATAATTAAAAAACAAAATAGTTAATCAATTTACATAAAATAATAAAAATAATTAAATGTAAATAGCTTTCATCTTGTAAATCACCTAATTTACATCATATTTTTACATTTAGGAACACCAGTATTCCCGGCCGGTATACGCCGGTGTTTTAGTGGCCACCCCTCGAAAGGGATAGCCCCTCACAACGCGCGACCCTTTCACTCCCAAGACGCTTATTTGACTCACTTTAAAAAATTCCTACTGCCCTATATTTTTTGTAGTACAGTTGGGCACACCGACTGTCTACATCATAAGGGTGTTTCTTTTTATAGCGATTTTTTTATTTTAACGTATCTCATATTATACTTTTTGTTTTGATTGTTAACTGTTTTTGTTGCGTTCAGGTTATTGGTTGGACAGTGCGGAGGTTGAAGTGTAATTTTGACATTTTTAATCTGTTAAGTACGTACTGTTAAGAGTTGGTGGGCAAGAAAAATAATCCAAAATTGTTGTTCCAAATCTGTGTCAGAGGTTTATTATGTTTTGTATTTTAAAGACAGCTCCCACGTTTGGATTAATTCATCCTTTGCATAAATCCTTACAGTATTTGAAAGAATTACTAAAATTGTTTTCATCGTCCTACATAATTTAGAATATTATTTATTTTATATATTATTTATTGTTTAAATATACCTATTAGCTATCTAAGAAAACTATCTTGAATTTATATATATTTTTATTATACTTACATATATTATAATATCCAACGATTTCTCAGGTGCTACAAGCGTCGATATGCTACAGTAAATCCTTTCCATCAGTCAAACCGTATACAAGTCTACCAACTTTATAAAAAAATGCAAAATAGTCTGACTCGAATTTCGCAACCAGGATTTCACACACAATATAGCAAACTTAAGCGGAACCTTAAACACAAAGACCGGCAAAGTAAAAAATAAATCGTTAAATATTGTTGGACGTATATACATGTCCGAGTGTACCTCCACAGCGCCCATTCAACTTACATAGATCGTACACAGCGCCCATAAATACACAATAACATGCAAATACTTGTTAAATATATTACATATTTATGTTATGGGTATAAAAACAAACAGCTTTTGTGAAATTGCTTCAAAATTACGGCGTTTTGCCAGTTTTTAAGATTGTTGTATAGGAAAATATTGTTGAAAATTGGACCATACACAGCGGCTTTCTTGCGTAACAAGTTTAATATATTACATTTCGTTTAAAAACTGTAACAGATCGTCTGGTAAAGTACAGAAGTACCCTCCATTTTTTAAGATCGTAGACTAACATTCTGAGGGCTGATTCCCGTAATAAAGACTGTTCAAAATAGAGTTTCGATTTAGTTTTAATGTCATAAATATCACAAATGATTTTTACTCAGATTTAAAATCGGACCTTTCTCATATAGGTAAGTTGCACTGACCAAAGTACATCTATACCAGATTTTAGTGGTCTTTTCTATTGATAATATGTATATATGGTTAACAAAGCCTTGAATATTTTCATTTATAAACAGTTAAACATCCATATCGTAGCTTAAAAACAATCAAACTATTAGCAGATATATAACCGACAGATGCAGATGGAATTGAAGGTTGAAAAGCCTATGTAAAGCAGTGGACGTCTTTCGGCTGTGATGATGATTTTTAAAAGCCCGAAATATGTTAGATAGTCTCGTACAGTTATGTAGGTTGACTACCTAGGTCAAATAGGATTTATTATGAAAAGGCTTGATTTGCACATTATAAAATAAGTTAACATTAGTTTCGATATATGATTAAAAATTACAAAACGAATAATATGAGACAAAAGATCCTGTGTGTTCAAATTCCGGATTAGTTTATGTGCCTCATTACTGCGTTGTGTTGCGTTGCATCATCGCAGCATCAACGCTACGTCGTTTTCCATATATTTTTTGTGACATGCCATGTCCGTCTTCGCAACGGAGCTTCGCAGCGCATCACCCTGACCCCCGCTTCGTGCCGGACGCTCGACCTATCTTTTAGGGGTTATTTTGGACGTTTTCTTTTATAAAATGATACCCTCCTTGAGTAAGGCTGATTTGCTCCTGATCGGTGTTATTACTTTAAGTAAAAGTCTTACACCTACATAACGTATTGCAAGAAATTTATTAACTTTGAAATATTTTCATGATTATCCGGGAGAAACAAGCGGTTTCTAGTAGTTTTGCACCATTATTAATCAGCATATCATCAGCATATACATAATTTTTATAAAGTTTCAGTTAACGAAAGATATTTCGACGTCGTTATTGAAAACGATTTTAAAGAAGCGGTCCCAAGACTGTTCCCTGGGAACTCCAGAATCGATAAGAGTCCAATCAGATTGAAAACAATTTATGTTATATCAATGAAGAATGCCCATCACCTCAGTAAAATTGAGCATGTCGCCCAAAAACACTGAAATATTTAACTTTTTTATGACCCTCGGCACCTAAAGAGGGGTTTATAAGGTTGAAACATTAGTCTGCCTATCAGTAGAATCGTAACTTGTAAACGACTTAGCCAAGTTCAAACAAACTTATTTGTGAAACATAGGCAGTTAAAGTGCATGTTCTAGAATATAGCTAACTAGCGAATCACCCCGGCTTCGCACGGGTAGTATAAAATCTTAACAAATTATACACCTAAACCTTCCTCATGAATCACTCTGTCTATTGGTGAAAACCGCATGAAAATCCGTTCCGTAGCTTTTGAGTTTATCGCGAACAGATAGACAGACAGACGCGGCAGGGGACTTTGTTTTATAATATGTAGTATTGTACCATTATATCTCGCAATGTAAACGTGCAAATTCGATAGTAGGTATTGTTTACAAATATAACATAATTAATTCTGTTTGTGGTGTTTTTTTTATTACTAGTGCTACCTATTTTTTTTAGGTTGGTTTTATTCATGCTCAAGTTTGATCGGTACGCACCTCTGACTTTTAAGGCCCAGTCCCACAACTAACAAGTAAAAGTTACCTATGAGATAAGAGCAGCGATAGCTCAGTAGGGAGACCACCAGACTGCAATGCAGAGGGTCTCGGGTTCGAACCCACGTCGCGCACCTCTTACTTTCGGAAGTTATATAACTTTTCGAAATTATGTGCGTATTGATTGACAATTATCGCCTGCTCCGTGCCTCGGAAAGCACGTTAAGCCGTCGGTCCCGGCTGCCATGAACATCTATGGCAGTCGTCATTGCGAGAGTGTTGACACAAAAGATCCCACTGGGTCGAAATATCGCCGGTCTGCACTGACTGGCCCCCACATAAGATACATACCTATAAGATAAAAAGTCTCGCCATCTCTCTTCTTTAATCTAACAAGAGTGAGACAGCATGCGATTTATCTTTCGGATAACTTTTACTTGTAAGTTGTGGGACTTGCCAGAAATGTTATAAAGTTATCATATAGTTAATTATCGCTCGTTTTAGCAGGGAAGAAAAACATTGCGAGAAAAGTCTGCATATAATGGGTACTGGGCCAGCGACGCCTATCCCTTCACATACCTTGAAAAGTTGCGTGCCCACTGCCCAGCCGTGGGATAGCTTATAGACACCGTTGATACTATTATAAAATTTATACTTAAGTAAATATGCTCAGACTTATATTGATCATTAGATCTTTTTTCTAGTTGATGTTGAATTCATGAATTGAATGTTAATGTAAAAATTTATAACTTTCTTGAATTTTTTATCACTATGATTTTTATTTTTATTTTATTCTTGGAAAATTATAATTATTAGAATAATATATAATAATGTGGTTGTGCCCTCACAGGGTTCATGCTTGAAACAGCAAAAAATGTTACAACATTAGTGCAATAAATTAATATGAATATCGATCCATAGATCGTCGACATACATACAAAGACAAGCTTTAAAACTGCAAACTCGAAAATTCTTCTATTTTAATATAAACTGATACGAGTCGCTTTTTACTTTCATCCACAGAAATACTTGAAAGAGAAGACTCACGCCTGCGATCCAGAAGAAATAGACAGTCGTGTAGCAAAGCGTAATTACATTTCACAAGTTATGTTTCAAATGCCACACATAAGAAGCCTAGGTGGATTCTGAAAATCTGCTCAATATACAATCAGACACATTGGACATACTACATGCAGTAACTAAGAATTTAAAAAATAAGACCAATGTAACACTTTTCAGAGCCTAGGAATTGAACCCAGGAACTCATAACCCGCAAAAATAAGCTCATTTTTACGCTGCAAGACGAACATGACAGTCACTGTAGACGGCCGGTGTGAGCGACCCTTATCTAATTATAATCGCGAGGGTTCAAACAAGGGCGACTAGTACATCTCTGTTCTTAAGCTCGAAAACTTACATTTATTTGATGTTGTATGATACTGTATGTTCACTAACATACAATAAATCATATTAAACTGCCCCAACAAGAAATTCTCTTAAAATAAAAGGGTTAAAATATCCTCTGTTCACTTTGGAGAACATTGTGGAGAAATCCCAAGTCTAATACGCGGTGTTTTATTTCGTGTTAACCTATTGAGCCTCAGCGGCACACCGGTGGCCAGGCACAATAGGTTTTTAATTATGTTTAGTCTAAGACTTGATAGATTAAACAGAGCTACAGATATCTGTATTTACAGATCTGCAAGAATTTTTAATATATCACGCTAGGCTATCAAAAGTTTTAGAAAGTCAAAAACGTTAAAATAATAATTAATTTATCGCATATTCTCCAACGCAAAATATCTTTAGCGAGAGTCGAAAAAGTAGTAAAGTGTCTGTGTTTCGATTTTGACAGATAGACCTTTTATTAATTTCTGAATCTTGCGTGCGTGTTTTACAAATATTGAAAAAACGGACACAAACTCAGAGATAAAACATAATCACATTTTTGGTCTGTGTCGGGTTCGAGACCGGATAACTCGCAGTAGCGAGGTAACTACTTCACTATTGTACCACTCAAATATATATATGGTGTTACATTTACAATCTCACGCACTAAGTGGAAGCTTATGAGAAAATAAAATAACTCATACTTAATCGCCAAGTTTATAATATCGATTTTTATATAAAATCAGCCTTGCATTTCGCCCTAATCTCAACAGAAAGCCTATTCCCGTAATAAAATCTGTGTTATAAAATATTACAAATCGCATTATCCCAAAATTAAAATAAACGCCAAATGGGAACATAAATTACAATTCAATTGATATTTCACGGTTATTAGACCAGTTCGGTACTCTATTGTGAACATATTTTATTATGAGAATTGGCGTTCGGATGTTAACATCGTAACTCGCGGCTTATAGATATCCAGATTGTTCTCATCAGGGAACACAGACAGAGGTAAGTAATCATATACCTACCTTGTATCAATATACACTGTCGGCTTCGGTGGCGTAGTGGGTAGTGTAACTGACTGCCACGCCTGAGGTCGCGGGTTCTATTCCCGCACAAGTCAAACATTTGTGTGCATGAACATGGATGTTTGTCTTGGTCTGGGTGTTTCTATGTATAATAATATATGTATTTACAAAAAAAAAGTATATATGTATGTTTATCCATTGTCTAGTACAAGCTCTACTTAGTTCAGGCTAGATGGTGTTGTATGTATGTGGTAGACTATTATTATTATTACACTAAGTACTAAACACTAGCAACCAATCAATAAAACATAGAAACAAAAAGATTTCCCCTTGTATTAATTAAAATAAAAAATGCAAACCTACATTAATTCCAGATGACAAAAGTACGCAAAACGAATCAGTACGATGAAATCTTCTGGAACTATAAACTATGTTATGTTGGTGACATATTTATACTCGTAGAAAAATAAGGCTCAAATCCACCAAGCTTTCTATCATTTACAAATTTCACGACCTCATAATTTGTCTTGTCATATCAAAAATACAAGGTTATTTTATTAGGACTGGTATATTCACAAAGTGAGTAATCGCCAATTTTACAGAAGTTAGGCAAGATTTTAATGACCAAGTCTACAATTTTGTGTTTTATACTGTGCATTGCAGGTTTAGAGAGCCTTTTTCAGTATAACGTGTAACCTACTCATATCGTGTCTTTAAACACGAGAACGTCGGTCTTCTTTAAGGTCACGTCAACTTAAAGCGTGATATATTATAAACTCTTTGTTGACTAGCCAGTAGTTCCATAGATCGTGGTCCTCTCCGTATTGTAGCCGGGGTCTTGTCAGCTATCGCCATGAACGTTCACTATTATCACAATTAACAATAACGTTCCAAATGAAGTGCTCCGCGCGAATCCATCGTAACAAACATATATAATATTTTCTTTCTCTAAAACTATCTACTATCTCATCCCCCCTCGCTCCCCCCATGGCACGTGTGTGTGTGCGTGTGTGTGTGGAAAAATTCGTACTTGCTACCCTTACGAACCACCCCCGCCCTTGCCGCTTTCACGGTTCTAATTTTTGGGGAATTTGGGGCATATTCGTAAATATGAAATGGAAAAAATATTTCACATGCGCATCTACTTTCGACTTTATTGCGTTTGTACAAGGTTGCGATTTCGATGGATGGGAGTTGGAAAAAAAATTACTTCATATGTCGTCCTTAAGACGGAGCGCGGCGCGCTTCGTATGTGTGTTCTGAACACGGCACCGGAGGAGTCGCTCTTAATTATTCTATTGTTTTTTTCTTATTAGTAGTTTTTTATTTCCTTGTTGTTAGGTACCTCCACATTAATAAGTACTTAATTTAATCTAGAGTATCTAAATATAATCGGACATATCCCATGCTGCCTAACTTATGTAGTTCTTTCTACAAACTGCATGCAAGTATACAGTAAAGAAATAAGTATTATCGAAATGAGGTTGAAGTCTTGCTAGTAGATTTGTTAACATATAATTTTTTACAGTAACTAAGCAGTCCAAATAATAAGACAGATTGAAATTAAACTACTATATACGGATTTTAACGCGTTGTTTATTTGACACTTAATTACATAATTTTGAAAAACTGTTACACTACTACTACTATTAAACTTTACTAACTTTTAAGCTAATTAAATTATTATTAAAACTATTTCTATACTAACTAATTATTATTAAATCAACAGAAGACAATATTAAATAAGACAGATGTAATATAATTACTAACATTGCTTTTATTTATCACATTAATAATTCTTATCAAGAGTGCACAAGCAATCATGAATGTTTGTTACGTTTTCACGGCTAAATAGGTGATCTAAATTTGATAAAACGTTGCGTATTTAACCTCTATATTTAAAGGTCACAATATTTAAAAGCTTGTGGAAGCGAAGGAGTTACTCAACTCTTAAAATACTTAGCGATTGCCTGCAAATTCGTTTGCGTTTGCTTAATCATATTAAAACCTTCGATTGACTTTGATTTTAGATGGATGTCACTGTCATGGTCCTAAAATGTTGCCTATTTATTTATAAACTAGCTAAACTAGCGTAACAGTACTTTTTTTTAATCAAAACAAACAAACATACAGAGAAAAATCAAATTTTACCTCTTTATATTATAGAAGTATAGATTACTTGCTAGCGTGGGCTTATGTTTGCTTATGTTTTTCTCGGCAAAGCATTATTTCATTTTTCTGTTAGGAAATTCTCTTATGCAGCACGGAGTCTGTCACAAAGCAAATCTGTTTAGTGACGGATTAGACAGGATGGTTGGTGGCATAAAATGCCTTACCAAAGGTTATTCGTGTTGTTGAGACTCGTGCAGTGAAAACCGCGCTATCACACTTTGGTCATCTGATTGCCAAAAGTCAAAGTCAAGTTAGTTATATTTATCTACTGTTACTTGCGGCTTAAGAGTAATGTTCCATAAAGGAATAAGTTTTAGCTGTCAGTCGTGAGACCCCAGTTTAAATTTCTTGAACAATAATAATAATAATAATAATAGTCTATCACATACACACAATACCGTCTAGCCCAAACTAAGCAGAGCTTGTACTATGGGTACTAGACAATGGATAAACATACATATATACTTTATTTTGTATATACATACATATTATACATAGAAACACCCAGACCAAGACAAACATCCATGTTCATGCACACAAATATTTGACTTGTGCGGGAATCGAACCCGCGACCTCAGGAGTGGCAGTCGGTTACACTAACTACTACGCCATCGAGTCGTAAATGTTCACTGCGTTTTTGTTGATCTAGATAGAGATTACAATAAACTCTTATAAGTAAATTCTAAGGCTAAAATGCTTACGCAAATTCGTACGCTTACAGCTAATGCTTTTAAAATCACGCTAATGAATAGAAAAAGTGGTTCTATAAATATACGTTCTTATACAACAAAGGCAAGCTGTGACCTTGCCTTTGACTGTTTGCAATACCAGAAGTATCATCAGCTCATTATCAACCGAACCATTCTACGAAGAAAGAATCAGAGATGAAATGAAATTAAAGGAATGAGAGTAATGTGAGTCTCTGGAACTCTTACTAACGGATAAACCTTGGTAACCGCGTTATTACTTTAACGCGGTAAAATGCCTGTAAAAGTATGGTAGGTACTTCCTAAGATGAGCCATTCGTACCTGCAACGATCGGCTCCTTCGTTCGAATTCTTTTATCATTTGTATAGGCCCCTGTGGTGTAGGCGATTATCCGTATAAGAAGGTAAAAATACCAATGTAGATGGAAGTTAGACATTCTAGAAGATTAACTTTTAAATTACTTTTAGCAACTTTTAAAAAGTGAGTGTTGTGAGGAAGTAAGCCTTATCTAAACTGTCGCAGCTATTTTAGGCAATTTATAATTGTATAATGTCTGGGAAGTTTATGAAATGTTTTATACTCAATCAAGTATGATGGTATTTTGATAAGTATTTATACAGGTTTTATCCTAGTCTGCGAATCCACGAATCTGGCGGAATCCACGTAGGAGAAACTGCGAGCAGAATCTAGTAGGTAATTTATAATTACTTGGTACTGCTTGCATTTTCTATTTTTACAAACATCTATAAAATAACAAACCTGGTGCAGCAGTAGAAATACCTTCATCTTCCTTTCAGTAAACAGCAAATGTTCGAATAGCTAAAGTCTCTATGCCCCAGTAGCAATAGTTGACGTGTTAAGCTTCAATTCTCGGGTTCGACTAAACGCTATTGGACTTTTCTTTCAAGCAATTGTCGGTAGCCTCAGTGTGGTATAGCTGTGCTCGTTAAATGTTTCTCCTAAGTCCCACGTAATCGATAACGACCTTATGCCTCAATAGCGTAGTGGTTAGTGTAACCGACTGCCCGGTCGCGGGTTCGATTCCCGCACAAGTCAAACATTTGTGTGCATGAACATGGATTTTATCTTGGTCTGAGTGTTTCTATATATAATATGTAAGGATTTACAAAAAAAAAGGATATACATATGTATGTTTATCCATTGTCTGGTACCCATAGTACAAGCTCTGCTTAGTTTGGGCTAGACGGTATTGTGTGTATGTGATACAATATATTATTATATACCTATTTATATATTATAAGTAATATCGATTATAAATATTTTTATGCAATTTCGGAACTTGTTTGCTCGTAGCTCATTCCTTCAGAAACATATTCTTGAGACTATGTATGTAGTTATCTCCAACATAACAAGACAAGTGCCGAAATTGCATAAAAATATTTATACCGATATTATTAATAGGCATATATTAGGCAGGTAGGTACATATCCATATCATATCATATTAGCTATCTATGAGAGACAAGGAGCAGCATTCGATACTATAGCACCCATATCTGACTTTTTAAAGTTATGCACATTTATTTTAAATATTTTTGAGCAATAAATTTTTGTTGGTTTCAGCATAAAAAAGAAGACAAAATGATGAAACGGGTACGTCCTCGAACAGTAAGTGGTTACCAGTTACAGCTTACTATCAGATGAGCCATTACATCCTAGACAACAAGAAAAATAATTTAAAATATAGCATAATATGGCTATTTCTGTATTATATATATTTATATCTGACGACCAAATTTTGCAATAAAAACTGTTCAAATTAGAAATCCTATCTAGTCTAATGTCAAAATGTCGTCAAATGTGAGCTGAACTGTATTTATGATATTTTTGAGACTAAGACTTCATTAGAGCCTTATTTCGAACAGTTTTTACTAGGGAAATCTCTTCTCAGTTCTCCCTTGAAGTATTGTGAATACATAATCACAATTCATAACTACAAAATCATAAATCAATCATAACGAAAAATAATACCATCAATTATCATCATCACTATATACCCACCTATGGCATCAACCACAACGTCTAACCATACAATGCCTCAACAGCACTAATGAGAACTCAAGCCGTAAACCTAATCCCAGCTCCATATAATTTCTTGACAGAAAATTTTTCTGGCCGCACATTCGATCGCGAGCCCTTACCCAATGTAGTATAATTCACTACCTTGGACCTCAGAGACATCTCTTCCCTCTAACCAACCCGGAAATCAAACCACAAAAACAAAACAAGAAATATAAATTAAAACATGCTAGTCCTCTCCACCGCGTTCCTATTCCATCAGCGAGCAATATATATAGCTCAACTCGTAGCTATACGAACAAATATATTATATTTTCCTATATGTTAGTTCCATCATTTATACTTTATTACTATATACCAACTATTTATATATCAAACTGTTTGTCCGTGTGTGCGTACAGCCACACAAAGGGACAGAGTCAATTAAACATTTCCCTTAATAAGAAAATCTTCAAGATTCGCTAGCATTATTATTTTCTTTGCAGATGTAAGACTTTAGTTATGTTTTACGTATATATAAAGAGCTATGGCGCAGTGGGAGACCGTTGGACTGCCACGCAGAGGTCTGGTGTTCGATCTCAAGCCACGCACCTTTTCAAAGTTATATGTGAAGGAAAATATCGTGCGGGAACCTGCGTGTCTAATAGTTTTTCATAATGATCTCGAAGATGATAATTAGCAAACAACTCCTTATTAGCGAAGATCACAACATTTTTTAGATTTACTTGAATACATGTCTGGCAATATTGAATATACCTATTTTTAAGAATACCGTCAAAGGTATGCGCTTTCATGAACCTCAAATAATGTTGTGCTTTGATTTATAATTAATTTCTCCTTATAAGTTATGTAATGTTAGAGAAATAAATAATTTAAAAACCGTTTTTTTTTAAGCCGTAAAATGTGCGAAGTCTGCCTACCTGCACTGGGCTAACATGGTCGACTATGGTCTAACACTTCTCTTAAACTGAGAAGAGACCCAGTGGTGGAATAGTTTATATACAGAGCTGGTATTATTATTATTACATATACAGGGTGTCCCAGAAGTCGACGTCAAGCCGGAATCAAGTATATAAATTACATAACACAAAAAATCTAAAATTATATAATTGTTGTAACAGGAGTGAAAAGACCGTCACAAGGTGTAGATATTGATGTTTTTTTAAACGTCTATAAGTTTTAAAATACGTATCTTACATTGTTTTTTATTTTCTTCTGATAGCTATTATAACTTAGCCGGTTACCTGATTCCGACTTGATATCGACTTCTGACACATCTTGTATATGTGCATAATATCCTCAAAGAGGTATATTGCACTCACATGTCACTAGCTTTGGTATAGGTCCGTCGCAAAGCAGTACAAGTCTACCATCGTTAACGAACCACTTCAGCAGACTACATGTTACTTAGAATACCCAAACTACACATCTATATTACAATATCATGAACGTGTATAAGGCGAACGTTTCTCGATCAGATCGGAGACGTTCTGGACGAAGGCCAGGTTAAGAGCACCTTAAACCGGCGAGCGTGTATGAGGAATGTGATGAAAGTGAATGAAGCCAGAGAAGTGTGTCAGGATCGTAGCAAATGGAAATCCGTAGTCTCTGCCTACCCCTCTGGGAACCAGGCGTGAATGTATGTGTGAAGGTGTATGCAGGTATATTACTTCTAGTTTTCGCTAACTTTAATTACGGTCTCGCGGAAAATATGCCATAGTCGTTAATTGGACACGTTATCAAACTCTGTATTACTAAAAATTTCCAACAGAATATTGCAATAATGTTTTGCTTGACCCCGGAGTCGAAACCGGGACCTTAAAATTGTAAGTGTACTGGTTTACTTGCAAATCCGTTTCTTTCTGAATTTCGGCACCATTTAATTGCATTGGTGTTCATCAAACAAATTAAAAACTAATGTTTAAACAAATTTGAACTAATTAAGGTCTATTATTGGTATTTTATTCAAACTTCTACGTTGAGCCGTTTTTGAGATCTGGTCAAGCCCAAAACGTTACCGCAGCAAAATCTTAAATAACTTTAGATCCACAACACACACAAATTTTGCTATTCACAAACATTTAATACGCAACAAAAGCTATCTATTCATGCATTTATATCCGGGATGAAACGATTTTATAAATGAATGGTTTTGCCAGGGTAATGTTTCAAACATTACTACAGCAAAATTTGTTTTCCTCGAATAATTTTACTACTACAACTTGAACTTTTGCTATTAGTGAACAAATTACTCTTCACATTGAACTAATTATTTGTTATACTCTCAACTCTCTAAAGCATAACATTTTATTACATTTTGCTGCGGTAACGCACACTCAGAAAAGGTGTATTAAAATCACATATAACCGAAAAAGCAGCTTTTGCCTAGTGGAAGACCTCTCCACTGACTCGCTGAGGTCTCGAGGTCGATCCTAAGGCTTTTCGAAGTTATGTGCGTATTAAATAGTTAATTATCACTCGCTTTAACGGTAAGGTAAAACTTCGTGAGGAAACCTACATCTCAGAGATTTTGATAATGTTCTCGAAGATATGTAAACTCTGTCAACCCGCACTGGGCCAGCGTGGTGGACTATGGCCTAACCCTTCTCACACTGAGAAGAGGCCCATGCCCAGCAGTGGGACAGTTTAATACAGGGCTGATATTATTATATTATAACCAAAGTCAATTTTAGGTTCCACGTAATATGGTACGAACCTATTGCCTGTTCTTTTTACCAGACACAGTTCCAAATTCTGAGCTGCTACTTATGATTTCTTGAAAGAAAATCCAAGGACCACTTTACGCGACCTGTAAATCGAATCTGACATTTCAGGCTCAGCCGTCACATACACTTTCACTGCCCCACCGAGGCAGTCTATAGTTCTATAGCAGAACAATGCTTACATTGCTTGCGCAATGAGTACAAGAACATTTAAGCTCACTAGATTACGCAAAAATCGAGTGGACTGATGCTATTGCCTCCATACCGCAACGGTAGTGAATGCGACTGTTACGCATGAGGTCTCGGGTTCGAATCCCAGGTCGGGCCAACAAAAAGTTATTGGGTTTTCTGTTAAAAAATCTCAATACAAGCCCCGAATTAGGATGTTAGCGGTGTTACACACCTCCGTTCCTCGAAAATCAAGTAAAGCCGTTGGTCCTGCGCCTGATCTCTCTCCAGTTGTATCGGATTATCCGTCCCATCGGATTATGACGGTTAGAGAACAGAGAGTGCATTTGATCTTGCGCACACGCTTGTGCATTATAATACCAGGCCAGTCTCCGTTAAGATTGGCCGCCGTGACCGAAATTCTGTGTAGAGGATATTATTATGATTCAATTTAGAAAGGCAACTGCAGCACTAGTTGTTGATTTCTGTATCGCAGAAAACTAAAAGGTACAGAAGACTCGCAGAAGAAATAACAAAATAAATACCCAAACTCAGAACAGCTACTTGTCGATCACACAAATGTTTGTACCGTGCAAGGATTGAACCGACGATGACCAGCGCGGTATATTGTAACAACGGACAACAACATTCAAACAATGGACACTAAGCACACGAGTTTCTATAAATGATGCATGATTTCATTCGAACGATATTCTAATACAATTTATGCACAACTCGATACATACATACAAAGATTCACGACTGTTTCCCAGAGGGGTAGGCAGCGACTACGGATTTCCATTTGCTAACACGCCACAACGCCTCTGATCTGATCGAGAAACATTCGCCTAGGTCTTCCTCTTGCGACTGTTCCATTCACACTAGCTTTATAAACTTTCTTAGTCAGTCTTTTCTCGTCCATTCTTTCTACATGCACAACTCGATACCTACTTTAAATATTCAAGAATAACGCACTCACTTTTATAGCTCGTCAATACATTAAAAATAATTGTACACCTCGCTACAATCACTAGAATTATATGTGTATCGCAAAAATATATGACCGGCGTGGGAATCGAACCCATATTGCTGATGCGGCGTAGTGACGAAGTGAACATTAAAGCCTTTGTGCCATGTATCTATCACTTTTCTTTTTATACTTTCATTCATTCATTGGCCTTTTACGTCTGTTACAGATGACAATTTAGATATTCATTGTCCCGTGGACATAAACAAGTATTTATACTTTATGTGGTATTTGATGAATGAAATATTTTATAAGCTGTCCCACTGTGGGGCCTCAGTGTGAGCAGGGCTAGGCCATATTCCATCACACAGATCCAGTGCGGATTGACAGACTTCACATATCTTCTTTATCTAGAACTCTCAGACATGTAGGTTTTCACGACTTTTCCCTTCACCGTTAAAGCGAGCGATAATTAACAATTTAATACGCACATAACTTCGAAAAGTCAGAGATGCGCGCCTTGGGATCGAACTCGAGACACCTGCCTGGCAGTCCAACGGTTTTTCACTAAGCTATCGCTGCTCTTTTTAAACCTCGTGTAAAGAAGGACAAGTCGTATATCGTACGCTATGGTAACCCCGACAGGTACCTAGTTCATTTCAGAGCCCCGACGTACCTGAGAGCAATTATTAAAAGAAATAAACTAAACATGTGCGCAATGTTTTCAGGTTCTCTGGCTGCTGTTCTTTTGTAAAAGGGTACTGTATTAGCCAGACTACTTCCACGTTCATAAAGCATAAATGCCGTTGATCCCTCATTCAGCTTATCGTAGTAGACTATAGAAGTATCATTTCGTTTCAGACCTGAATAACAATGAGAGACATTTTTACCTCCAATTTTCACAGAAACTGTAGTAAATTTGCATGCCTGAAAGTAGACCGTGGCAGGATGACTATAATGGTAACATCCTAACTGTAAACCCATGTTCGCAATTGAATAAATGATTTGATTTGATTAGATAGAAACGTAAAGTTTGTAATATAAAAAAATGTCAGCTGCCGTTTGTTTGTGTCCGCAAAGCTCTATAAGTAGTCGATGGATTGGCTTTAATTATTTACACAATATTTCAGTTCTATATAATATTGCTTTTATGTACTTTTTACTCGGAAGTTCCTAAAGAAACTGAAAGTAGACCTTTATTTACCGTCGTAATAATTAATATCAAAACGAGCCATAGCGAAGGGTGGCTGAGGCGAGCTGGTACCTATTTTATGTATTATTCAAATACTTTGTGCGTTTAGTTCTTGTATATAGCACCATAAACTAACTCACATGACATATAGTTCACGCAAACCTGTAGCTGTCCCTCACAAGTCACAACAGTGAGACAGTTTATAGACAAGCTGTAACAATATGTTTTAATTTTTTTATAGTATTAGTGGCAAATAACATCTTAAGTTACAACAGAATAATTAAAAGTTTTTAGACTATCGCGATTGTACACATCTATATATGTATATATAAAACTCTTCCGTTACTGAGTGACTGACAGACAACGCACAGCCGAAACTACTGAACGCAAGAAGCTGAAATTTGGCATGTACATATGTTCCTTAGAGAGTGTAGGGGAGCACTAAGAGAGGATTTTTGGAAGTTACACCCTGAAGGGGGTGAAAGGGTTGAAACCAGATATTCACACGGGAACGGGACTTACGCGGATGAAACCGCGAGAAATCTACTAGTACTTAATATAATGCTAGACAACGGGTCTTACTCGCGATAAAGTAATAGATAACAGAATAACGCAATCTAGCCTGACCCGGGAATTGAACACGGCATCAATGGATCCGCCACAAACAAGTGCAAACTTATGTCACGGAACCAACGAGGTGTTCGCATAGCGATTACCTACACAAAATAATATATTTAGAAGAATACTAGCTTAACTAGCTATATTTAATTGCTCAGAATCTAACAAAGTACCAAAACTAAAAAAATTAAAGTAACTACCTACTAAGTCTAATAGTTTGAGATTGTCATAAAAAACATATTCAATTTTCTTTTACTGCCAAAGGAGATCATAATTATCTTTTATATAATTCCATGTAAGCATATCATAGAATCGTGGAGTTAATAAGTACTTACGTACAACACAAATATTTACTCATTCCATGATATACTTATATCTATTGCCAAAGAAAACGCATTTATTTGCTGTCAATTTTATTATAAATAAACTTTAAAATTGACCCACGCTTTTGATTAAATACATCGAATTTAATTTAATGCCATCTGCATGTATTTGCGGTACTACGATGCAATAACACTGCAAATAATTTGCAATATATACTGTAGATGGCGTTACAAAGCAGTTATAAAATAAATGATGAAAAAAGATGACTTCAGTTTAGCTTCAGTCATTCCTAATCTTTAATTAAAAAAATATATATTATTGATCTAAAATTTAATATTACTAAAATTACAGTTTCTAGTTTCAATTCATAATCCACCACGCCATCTGCAAGAGATTACAGGTATCACGATAAAAAAAGGAATAGTTAATAGTTCGACATAGATATTCTAGATGGCAGCATAGAAGTTATTGTAGCTACTGGTTCTAAAATGAATATATAGATGGCTCTAAAGGTCCTAGTTAGCCACCACCATAACAAAAATGGAGCCTATTTTCACTAACTGCTTGGTATTCCTACAGAATATACAAGTACTCTATAACCATAAAGAAAATAATTGTCACACATCAATCATGACATAAACGTAATACAAATTCGTAAGACTCAAAATGTAAATAGTAGGCTGTTAAAACAGTAATATAATATGCAGCCGGCCGGCACACAATCACACCGAGCTACTTAAATGTCACAGAACTATGTAACGCAAAAAGCAAAATGGATGCCCTGTCCTTCAGATGTGGACGTGGAGTTTCCTGGGTTGGCTTACATATACCCTCTAGATGAGCTCATCATAACCAAAGCCCGGGACGCCCTTCACGATATAATAGGCGACCGCGAACGAATAGCTTACACAATATTCAATAACTTGGGCCAAAAGGTATTCGTGGCCGTCCGAAATAAGAAATGGAGGCGTTTCACCATAAAGATTTACAACCACTATGGGAACGAAGTCATAGAAGTGATACGGCCCTTCCACCTTTGTTGGAACAGAGTACTAGTGTGGGCCCCGGCGGGACATTTCGCGGGGTCTATCGAACAACTTTTTAGCAAATACACAGTGAAAAACGAAAACGGCCATGAAGTATTGTTTATAAGAAAGACTGAACTGTTTAAATTAGCTTACAATATTCGGTATGTATGTGGTGTGGAGCCTATCGGTGTAATTAGAAAACAGTGTCCTGCAGCAGACTCCCTCAACGTGAACAACTACGGGGTCACATTCCCCGTACAACTAGACGTTTTGGATAAAGCCGTGCTCCTAGGCGCTTGCTTTTTAATCGGTTGTTTGAAATATGAATCGTAGATTAAAGGGTATTTAATATTTCAAGTGAATATAACGCTTAAAACAAAAATGAAATATCCCGTAAATAATTGTTACGATATTATATTGTTGATAAATCTGATTGTATTTTTTTTTGCTTTTCGTGGTTCTTTAGAATCTCGCGACAACTCCAAACAGTTCCATAGCCTTATGCATAGGTTAACAGTTATTCAAGAGATACCGGGCTCAGTCTTCAGGTCAAACAAAGATTAACTAGGCTGTAGGTAAGTATGTACCTACTGTAAATAAATTGTCATAGCTGTATGAGGTTGCAATTTAAATTTCTCGTTAAGTGGTTCGCCCCTATTACAGGGTAAAAAAGCTGGCAAAATTATGGCGATGAGGTCGACTTCACTCACTCGCCAGCTGTCGTGTGTTTATTGCAAAGCCATTGATGTACAACCATGTCTTTACGCGAGCGCTACCGTTTACGAAAACCATATATGTTCCAACTGGAAGCCAAAATCAAATATAATATCAGCCCTGTATTAAACTGTCCCACTGCTGGGCACAGGACTCTACTCAATGTGAGAACTGCAGACTTTACCTACATAACTTTGAGAACATTATAGAGAACTCTCAGACATGCAGGTTTCCTCACATTGTTTTCCTTCACCGTTAAAGCAAGCAATAATTAAGTATTTAATACGCACATAACTTCAGGGAAAAAGTCAGAGATGCGCGCCTTGGGATCGAACTCGAGACCCCCGCGAGGTAATCGAACAGTGTCCTACTAGGCTATCGCTGTATAAAAATGTTTACAATTCTTTGACACGTTTTTAATAAATAATAATTTGAGTATTTATTTATTGAGAAAAAGGCACTTTTAGATGGCGCAGCGGTAGTAAATGCAACTGCTGTGCATGAGTAGGTACTCAGGTTCGATTTCAAGGATGAGCAGTGTTTTTAGGATTTCCGTTGAGAAATTCTCATTATAATATAACAATTAATATTACGCGGGATTTAAAACCATAATCTGGCGCGTGCTCTGGCGTAATGTGGATGACACCACTGTCTGCACCCTCAGGGCAGGCACCCAGCCAGATCCTACCTGGCGGGCCGCGCGGCCCGACTGCTGACGACGGGAACTTGTACATACATATCGCACTTTTAATAAAACACAGAACTATCTGAGTATTTAGTTCGGTTCAAACAAATTCAAACTCTGTTGCAATAACTTAAGACAAATATAATACTAGAATTTTATAATCTTACAATTAGAGCTTAAATTTTGTTACATTCAAATTTCGATTGTAAGTCCCTGTTTTATTAAGAGTGCGATATATTAGTAGTTGTGTAAACTTCACTTCGATTATAATATGGCGGGCCGCGGGCGTGATTATAAGCGCCTATTGTATAAAGCGCCATCTGTTGCCTGTCGTCGGAATTTTTGTCTGTGCGGAGTCGCCACCCTGTTGTAAAGAATTAGACAAGAAACACATAAAAATCCTCTTCAATAACCAGTAATGTTTACATGTTTCTTTTTATATTTTTAAATGGTTTATGACCCGCACGAGTATTGTCATCCCTGAAATGATTACGTCATCTAGATGTTTTTTTAATAATTTGTATGTGGGCGGCACATTCACACATTCAATTTTACGGAAAGTAGCCATCCACATAGAAGATATTATAATGCACAAGTGTGTACACAAACGCCAATTTTGCCCTCCATTTCCGAAGTTTTGTAGTCCCTCGGGATGTTAATGCGATGGAACAGGGGATCAGTCAGGCCGAGAAAGTAGTAACCAACCAACCTTATGCTTCTCCTTGTTTCGCTTTATTTTATAAAGATATCTGCCGCTCTAGGAATAATTCCTGTATCGTGGGGAAAATTACAAACATTCAAACAACGGATACAAAGTACATCCAGACTCGGAACAACTATGTCCCCTATAGAATCGAACCCACAACACGGCGCGGTGGCAGTGGCGAGGTGACCACTTAAACCTAACGATCAAGGGACTCGAGATTCATTTACAGTCGGTACCACAGATAATATAATACTATACTAGTACCGGTACTTACTGATTATGAAAAAGGTTTAATTGAAATTAAACTGCTATATACGGATTTTATCGCGTTGTTTATTTGACACTTTATTAGTATATTATATACTATATTTTTTTTACTTTATTGTAATAAAGTGTCAAATAAACAACGCGATAAAATCCGTATATAGCAGTTTAATTTCAATGAATAATATTCGCGTAAATAGAAGACAATATTATGTAAAAAAGGTTTAATCCTAGCTTTCTGTCAAGTGAGTACATTTCTACAATATATTTGCTTTTGACTATGTTGTTTTCTTATTACTTACTAGCTGACCCGCCAGTCGTTGTCCTGTCAATCTATACAAAAATACATTTCACGTACCTAATTAAATCCAATATCAAAACGTTAATAAATTTCATATGAAATACCATTCAAAGTTTTCGTCATTTCATGCGGATTTTCACAAATTTTCTTTCATACTAACCTTGCCCTGGCAATTACAAACACAACAAAAAACAAATTAGAAACAGCAATGAATTGCCGTAAATCCTAGAGTTCGAAAAACAATATATGTATCAGAGGTCAAAGGTTATAGTAATTTCGGAGGTATTTCGACTATGCTGAGTCGAATGGCGTTGACCGCAAGTCTCTAGCTCTTACGGTTCTTGAGTTAAAAGTTGTATAACATACAGACCGACGGACAAAGCTGTTGTTTAAGAGGTTTTTCAAACTCTAAAACAGTCAAATCGGGTCGAGCCGCTCTTATGTGATACTCCGTCATACATATGTGGCAATTGATTTTTATTTATATAGATTAGGTATTACGGACCACAGTTATTAATTATGAACTAACGTAACCATAGACTAAAATGAGTTTATGACAAACAAGTCTGTCTGTCACTCAGAACAATAATTATGGTGTAGGACCTGTGCGTATGACCATTGACCTGTGTTTCTAAATCAATAATAGATAAGTACTTAATAGAACCCGTCACCAATACTAGTTGACAAAGTGCTTTAATCACTATTATAACAATCTAATCTAAATATTTATCAGTAGATGGCATATCAACAAATTATCCATAAACAACAATGATTTCCAGACTAGACTAGCGCTACTTCCATATAGAATTGAGATAAGAACATACTAAAATAATAAGATAACAAAGGTACGTGTATATTATTAGTATTTCAACAGCAAATAACTGAGTGGTAGGGCCACACTGGTTACAGGATGAATGGGCTGGCTCGACCGGGGAAGTACCACCCTCTCACAGAAGATCGACGTAAAATAACAGTGTCTGTTATGTTTCGGTCGGTGAGTGAGAGCGCCGGAGGCCCAATCACCCTTCCCTTCCCGAACCCCATCCTGCTCCATTTTCCTTTTCCTTCCGGTAGGCAGCGACTTGGTTGCGTTTTTTTGACATTGCTTCTGTAATGCTAAGAAATCACAGCTATATGTATGAGCCACGGTTCTCGCTTACAATCAGGTGGGCCGCTGGCTCGTCTGTGACCGAAGAACGCAATAAAAAAAAAGGTGGACAACAATAATCTGGAAATAAACTTTTCTAAAACGAAATTAATGATATTTTATCGCCATCAGAAATCCGCACTAAAACTTAGCTTAAATTTTAATAATACAAACATTGAACAAGTCAATGAGTTTAATTTCCTCGGGTTGTCAATAGAGCACAAAAAATACGAGCTAGACTATCAAAATTCTCATATGCCTTAAATAAAGTAAAAAAAAACAACTAACATACAAACTGCCCTTGTCACTTACTACTGTCACTTACTGTGCATTATGCCCAAGCATGGCTTAGCTACGGTGTTATATCATGGGGAAATAGCACAGATTCACCGACCATATTTACAATACAAAAGAAACTTATTCGAATAATAGCCAATATTGAGCCGACAAACAGCTCTAAACCACATTTTCAGGAACACAAAATACTTATAAGTTTTGCCTATATATTTTAGAAATATGTAATTTTGTTCGGAAGCACCCAGAATTTTATAGCACACGCAAAGAAAAACAAACAACAATACTTTACGACACAAATACAGATTAAAACCAACATCCCGCCTTAAGATGCACTCGTCTAGCACTTCGTAGCATAATTACGTAAAGCTAGAGCTTTACGTAATTATGCTAAAAAACAATAATCATTGTAATACTAAAGAATAAAAACTTCTTATATACCTACTTGTACTTGGTACATCTACCAACATTTATTATAATCAATAATTAGACTCAACAGAACTAAGTAGGTTTTACCTATTAGTCTTAATAACTCTCGTAAGTTGAGACTACTCAAAATATATATTAAAAAAACACTACGAAAAAGATGCGTATAGAAAAAGTTAAAGAATTGAGTTGTAAAAACTGGCATACTAAGGTGGAATCAGCCCTTTTGCGATTAACTCTTTAAAGTCCTTCTTTCTATTACCGCTTATCTCCTGTTTTTGCGTATATGCTGCCTTCATGGTTATTTCTGTGACTGATTTCATCTTCCTTCGCTTATTTCGCACATTAACTTCTCTGTCGTTTTCGTCCTTGTAAGATGTCTTAAAGTAAAATAGAAACAGATTTTCTTTTGTGACCTTTAACACCTTTATATCATTCCAGTTGACATTTTGGCCGCTTTCATCTGTACCAAAATTAAAGCCCCATTCTTCTTCCAACAGTTTAAGGTCCAGAATACTGTCGAATGTTAAGGTCATGGATGTTGATCGGGGGTTACATATTTTGCGTTTTTAATTAGTGTTACATATTGAACTGAGGTCTAAAATGGGCTGGGCTTAAGATTTTTAACTTCTTTTTCTATCAAACTGTTTATGTTGTCTGCTTCATTCTGCGTAATGCCCTCGGATCATGAATTTATGAGTGATGCTTTGGATGTTAAAAAGATAAACTGCATACATATACATCGTCATTATAAACTTATTTTTATTCTGACTCGCACAATTATCAGAATAAAAAAACAATGTTCAATGGTACCTGTGCGTCCTTACCAATTTCCTTCAAGTATTTCCAAACGCATGTACCTATTTCGATCGCGCCACGCTTTGCATCCAATTCCGTCCAAAAATATCTTTGTACAGATTCAAAAGCGCCTTTTTTATCTGTTTGAGACAACTCAGTTACTTCAAAGTTGTAACTATTAAGTTTGGACTTAAAGTAGAACGCTGACGAGTCACCACGTGGGCATTGTAAAACAGCTTGCAAGTCGTAAATTACGACTTTGTTATTTTCAGTAATATTTTTTCGGTCTAGCTTTTTTTCATCTCTACTCAGTATCTTTTCCTCATGATGTTGGTCATATTTTTCTTTAAGCTTTTTTGATCCGCAGTTGAATTTTCGTAAGACAAACAAAGATCGCACATATCTTTTTTAGGTCCAAAGAAAGATATATTGAACTCCTTTGTAAATATGTTATAATAATTCATGTAACTTCGCTTCGTGCGGAACAGGACGATCTCCAGAGATCTGCGCATGGAGAGCTTGGACGACTTCGTGAGACGCCTGAGCACCAACCTATTCGTGCGCGCCGACGGATCGCAAGGCCGCCATCTGCGAGAGCTTGCGCCTTACCATCGGCGATCGCCGGACAGGATAACCCTGCCGCGAGACCTCGTCTCTGGCAACCCCTACCGAACCTACATCAACACTCGCCCTGACGCTGGCTGACGGGCGCTCCCCGGGAAACTCATCCCGAGAAGCTCGACCTCGCCAAGCCCAGGAGGGACCCATTGGACACGACCCGAGCGCTGCTGGCACGCTGGTCGCCCGCGGGGACTCACCCGTGCGGGCTGGACCTCGCTAGCTGCGCTACTCACCGGCTCTGACGACTTGGACTGACCAACGGGCCCACACAGACCCACCCCAGTGACCCGCCTGTATTAGCAGGCGGCGACGACCACCACCAAGACCGCCCCACGTCCTGGTCTGGCGCGGCTAGACGTATGATGCTCAGTTCGATTCCAGGTTCCTTATAAACTTATATGTTGCTTGTGCGTATATACATACGCCACAAGACTTTGGGATCATTCAAAATGTAAACCGAAATAAACACAAGTATTATTTAAATCTACCGATAGTTTTGGTAATAAAGTGATATAAAATGAGTTGCTTCTCGAATAAAAGTAATAATTTTATACTAAAACGCACTAATACGCAATCTTTCTTATCTATACAATTATATTTTAATGATTAACTGCAACAAGTCTAAATAGTACATACTGTATTATAACACCGTTTCAACTAAAGTGAAGTAAAATGAAAACAAGCTAGTAAAAAATATAGTAGAATAGTCTCACCTGAGCTGCGTTTGAAAATAAACCGAATTATTTCACCTTACTCCACCGTAGTCACAAAACAACGACATCTATATCACAAATAAATTATTATATAAATGATTCTCTATCGCATGAAATGCATTGTCATGCGCTTTTGTAGAAAAGAGAGGGGTGATCTAACACTCGGCCATTTTGGTTTGTTTCGGCGGGATTGTACCAATAGATTCTTCAATCGGAGTTAGTTCGTTTTAGTAACAAAAGTAGGAATCCTTAATTTTTTACATATTCCGGTTTATTATTAAGCGTGCAATATAAATATTAACATAAGTACACATAAAGATATTATGTAGATACATTATATTTTATATACCGGTCAAAGGCGGCAACTTGACCATCCCTTGTCAACTTTATCTCACCCGAAATACGTAATTCAGATGCCATTTTTAAAAAAAACGGCAATACTTACGCTGATTTATATAGTTTGGTAAAATTTTAAAATGAATGGCGGCCACGCCAAAATATTTTTCAAGCCGCAACATTGATAACCATCTCAATATGTTGTCTTTCGTCAAAGTGCAGAAAAAGCGTCGCTCCGTTTTACTGGAAAATTGTCATTGTTTCGCCTAAACCACTTGCCACAATTGCTATGTAGCCCTCTTCCTATCTCATAATTTGCTGTGCCCGACAGAGTCCATAATGAACTAGTTTGTTTTATAAGTCCATATTTAAATAACATTGTGGAATGCAATAAAATATTAAGTAATGAGTACATCTATCATGTAGGTAATACATCAGCTATAAAAGATACCTACAAGGTATCTTTTATAGCTGATGTGTCGCATCTGTCTAGCAGTTTATCTTAGGGACTACCATAAACAAAGTAACACTATACGATTTGCTGTTTCATTGGGGACTCCCACTAATGCCGCCAACTTGATATTTGGTACCGTCTTATTATTGCTTATATAATAGTAGTATTATTATTAAGTATTATAAGTATTATTGCTTAGTTTATTTACTTTATTACAATTTGTAAATTAAATAATTATTTTTTATCGATATTGCAATATGGAGAGATTCTTAACAATGTAACAGGCGCTTAGTGGGTTAGTTTCATGAATTTATCAAACAGCTTTACCTATTCATTTTATTGTTTAATAAAGTTGTATCTTGATAGGAACTTAGTACATGCTATAATAAAACCACGAATTTTAAATATTCTTTCATATTTATTAAATTAAGTAAGAAAAGAAAAATAGTAGAAATCAGTCTTGTAATAATAATTAACTAAATAAGTGAAAGCTGCCAAATACAAATTCATTTTCTCCGTTTCTTCTCGGGCGGCTTGTTGTCGTCTTGCGGCTCGTCTCCGTTAAGGTGTGGGTCGCTAGCCTGGCGGCGCACGGGCCCCGTGTGAGTGATGGGCACCGCGCGCTCGTCGCCACAGCAGCGAGCAGCGCTCACCGTCAGCACTCCATCAGAAGACAGCCGGGACTCCACGGCGTCCGCGCTGCAGCCTTCAGGCAGAGCATACCGCCGCTTGAAGTAACGAGAGACGTACCCGTGCTCATCCTGCTTCTCCTCGTGCTTGCCCTCCACGACCACGTAGCCGTCCGACGTCTTCACGGAGATCTCCTGAGGCTCGAAATGCTGCACGTCCAGGCACACCTGGAACTTGTCTTTGTCGCACTTGATGGTAGAGCCCACGTCCCGCGCGGCCGCCGCCACGCTCCTCCACGGCCGCAGGTACTTGCGCCGAGAGATCGCCGGCCGCTCCACTATGTCCATTAAGAAATCCTCCGGCAATATATCCAGGCCGAAGAGCTGATCGTGAAGGCGGTGTGAACGTATATCGTCGAACCAATATGGTACTAGTGCCATGGTGAAATTTAAACTTGAATAGTACTTGTAATTCGCTCGTAAACTTTGTCTTTCTCACAGTCGCTTTATCTATGTTTCGCTCAAGCCAACACTGGCGCCGGCTGGCGCGCGCATCGCTTTTATATGTCTTGACAACAAAAGCAGCAAGTTCGAGTCCCTACTAGAATAATGTAGAATATTCAGTATATGTAATGGGTGCCATCTAGTAGCGAGTAGATTATTTAGAAGTACTTATTTTTGCCAAGAGATGGCAGTATAACTGAAAACAATATTAAAATGTGTTAACTCACTTGAATAAAGTTAAAAGTAGTACAACTAAATTCACTCCTAAGGGTAGGCGATTCTTTTGCCTGGCACGAGATTTTGCAAATACTACTAACTACAGTTACTGTTGGACTTCATATGGCAAGATATGCCACCAAATATCGTTTATATTCATTATTAAGCGTCAATTCCTTACACGTTTTTATTATTAAAGTAATATAATCTAAGGATTTGTTGCTTTACACATATGATAATAATTATGAGAGGGCCTCTCATAATTAAGCGCGCCGTAAAGAACTTTTTATATGCACTAATCGCTAGATGGCGGCACCAATATCAATTTATAAAAATGAAGACGCCTCCTTAAAACAATAATTACTATATAAAACCTTTCAGTAATTTGGAACAAGTGTTTATCATTAATTCATTATAAATAGGTAAATATATAACCTGCCTATATTCAATTTAAAAATAATAGGTGCCACTTTGCAAGCGTATCAAAGCATTTTTTGCAAACTCTAGCATTAAAGCAATAAATACCATGATTGTAGGTAAGAGAAGAGGCAGACGAAGACAAATGCTGTTTGTAACCGTACTGTGAACCTACTTAAAGAACTAGACCTTACTCATATATTTATAAACAACCAGCAGTTCTTTATTATACCTATATTATAGATCTCTATTTGTTTACATGTCGTTTATGTAGGTAGAAATACGTAAACAATTTCACAAATACTGCAATTATTAAATTATAACATAACAACAATACTTATTATAGTTATTTATTTTAGCCATAGTTGTGATCTCTTTAATACTAAGCTCCTAACTAGCATAGCAGCTAACCGCCCGCGCCATTGTGTTATATCGTGTTCTGAAGTAATACGCCTATTCAAATTAAAATCGCAAAAATATGACAATGAGTGTTCTCTAACAACATGGCATGCATGACTTTTATTATTTTTAATCATTAGCGTCACAGATAATATAATACTATGCTATTATTTAGCGTAAACAACGTCATAACGTTTTATGAAATAGCTTAAATTAAAACTCTGAATATCTTTATTTATTTATTTATTTATTTATTTGGGAAAACAAACAATTACACATTAAGAATTACATAAAAAAATAATATACAGAAATAATACAAATGTGAAATCAACCACGTTTTCCACAGATACTCAATGAGACAATTTGGTAAATTTTAACACTAGCGATATAAACACTAATAAAAAAGAAAGAGGAACACAACATAAAAATAAAACAAATACTCATATAAACAAAGCATCAAACTGCCACAGCGCCACATAATAAGTGTAAATACTATGTTACATTAATTTTTCAAAATGTTAAGTAAACTTTGTCGAAACTTTCTGTGTGGTAAAGTTAGTAATAAGCAATTTCATTTCCACACAACTTGAATTCATACATATTTTAACTGTGGAGTATCGGATATCGCGGATAGGCAGAATAACTACAATTAGCGATAACATCAGCTTTTCAATAAAATAATAAGTAAGTAATGCAGATAATTTACATTATAAATCAATGAGCCAATTAATAAATTCTTCTAGCTGGCATCGCAACATTACAATATATATTAATTAAAGTTTGTAATAGACTTACTATTTAAAAATTTAAACCTTGTCTCTGTTTGTGGCGTCAAATCCTATATGGGACAACATTTTATGTGAGTCACAAACAAGTGTTTAGTCTACGAAGTCAGTGACACTGAGCAAAAGGAATAGTACTTGCATCTATGTTTTTACCTAATTGTTTTAAATATATATTTTTTAAATAATGGATTTAAATACACTACACAGACGTCTTAATGCAAAATTCTCAAACATTTCTTTCACTGAGTTCGGACATAAATCCTCTTCTAGCATAAAATCTTAAGGAATAATGAATTGTATAAAAATGTGTTACTTTTCTTAAAAGTAAGGTAGTGCTCCATATACAGCATTTCAAGGTTGTCCATTAATTAGCGGAGAAAGGTAATAGGCAATTAAGTTTGGATTATTATATAGAAAAAGACCTCATTAAGTATAAATTGTACCCATGTTAATATTCAATAACCGTTGATTTTATGTTTTTTGTGTATTTAAATTTGTGTGTTTAGTATAGGTTTTAAGCAATTTGATTGTAAATACTGTAAGCTTATATTTCATGAATAAATGATTATGATTAAGTATTAGAATCACAACGACCGAACAACAAGATGTTATCAACTTATCATAATTATATTTACCTATAATATAAGGGTTAAGTTTTCAGTGCTTTTAAACATACTTACAATCCCAGCTTACAAGTCTTACAATACTACTAAAAGACAATCAAACCAAAGCTATGTAAGTATGTATGAGTTAACTAGTCTCGCTTCAAGAGCATACATTTGTAAATATAAACAACATTTTAAAAAGAAGTTCATCTAAACAAAATTATCATCCACGACCACAGAAAGGAATATAATTGTATAAACGCGTCGCGTAGAAAAGTGTAAACAATGAGTTAAAGTTGATAAAAATAATATCTCTGTCCTTATCTTGCACCAACATTGGAACACTGCGCGCCCTTCGAGTCGGTTCGAGAGTATTCTGGTATTCCAGATCTTTCCCTAGTGTTGCTGGTTACGATATTTAAATTCCCGTTATTAATGTTCTACGAATTGCGATATTATTAAGTACGTGATTCTTCATTCATTTATTCTTTAATAATTTAAGTAATCTCACTGCATTGTTATTTAATAAAGCACTATTTGTTTTTAAACGGCATAATAATGTCAGAACATTATAATGTCATAACATTATAATATATAATACTTACTAATAGTTATACATATTTACCTCCGAATGCTCTTTTCTATTATTAATTTCTTTAAAATTTGATAAATAAATAGAGGTATTTTATATATTTTATTATAGGTTTATTTCGCTGTATAATCATCCAAAGTTATTATACTGCGTTAGTTGTTATTGTCACAACATATTTTATTCTCATGTTTGAAGAAATTCTAGTAGGCTTTACTTGAGCGTAACCTAACATTTACACTTTTAACATTATAATAAATTATAGATCTATTTTGTACATTTTAATTCATAATTTTACATCTCATTATATATCTCTACACATACATTATACAACTATATTCTTACAATTAATAAATGTTTCTTTGTTTCTTTTTGTTCTTAACATTTCCCTTAAAATCGGGAAAATCTTATACAGCAGCCACCCTAATATGAATACGATAGCGCTGTCTCTTTCCTTCAACGGCGCGCTATAATTGGTCGACGCGTGGATACCTTCTAGAACGTTCGGCCGGTTCTCGCCGCTGATTGGTGGATCTCGTACAGACTAGAAATTTCTCGAGGTTTATTTGTTTGATATATAAGCGCGGCGCGCCCGGCGCGAAAGTATTACAATTTGAAACGCAAAGCGAATCAGACGAAGCAGTTCGATAAGAACCGAGGGAGTTTTAACTCAAAAAGTTAAATCAGCATTTCAAGTGCATACAGCAGAATAAAAGAAGTGAAGAAGATGCCAGCCATAGGAATCGATCTTGGAACCACATACTCGTGCGTCGGAGTGTGGCAGCATGGCAATGTGGAGATCATCGCCAACGACCAGGGCAACCGGACCACGCCATCGTATGTCGCGTTCACTGACACCGAGCGCCTCATCGGCGACGCCGCCAAGAACCAGGTCGCCCTCAACCCCAACAACACAGTGTTCGACGCCAAACGACTCATCGGAAGGAAGTTCGACGACCGCAAGATCCAACAGGACATGAAACACTGGCCCTTCAAGGTGATCAACGATTGCAGCAAACCGAAGATACAGGTAGAGTTTAAAGGAGAGACGAAACTATTTGCGCCGGAGGAGATCAGCAGCATGGTGCTGACGAAGATGAAGGAGACCGCGGAGGCGTACCTGGGCAAGAGTGTGCGGGACGCGGTGATCACCGTGCCCGCGTACTTCAACGACTCGCAGCGCCAGGCCACTAAAGACGCGGGCGCCATCGCCGGGCTGAACGTGCTGCGCATCATCAATGAGCCCACGGCCGCCGCGCTCGCGTACGGCCTCGACAAGAACCTGAAGGGCGAGCGCAACGTGCTCATCTTCGACCTCGGCGGCGGCACCTTCGACGTGTCCATCCTCACCATCGACGAGGGCTCGCTGTTCGAGGTAAAGGCCACAGCCGGTGACACGCATCTCGGCGGCGAGGACTTCGACAACCGCCTCGTGAACCACCTCGCGGAGGAGTTCAAGCGCAAGTACAAGAAGGATCTACGCACGAACTCGCGCGCGCTCCGCCGCTTGAGGACCGCCGCCGAGCGCGCCAAGCGAACGCTGTCCTCCAGCACTGAAGCCACTATCGAGATCGACGCGCTCTACGAAGGCATCGACTATTACACGCGCATCTCACGTGCGCGTTTCGAGGAGCTATGCTCTGACTTGTTTCGCGGCACGCTAGACCCCGTGGAGAAAGCACTCAAGGATGCCAAACTCGACAAGGGGCAGATTCACGACGTCGTCCTCGTCGGCGGCTCCACGCGCATCCCCAAGGTACAAAACCTGCTGCAGAACTTCTTCTGTGGCAAGCAGCTGAACCTGTCCATCAACCCGGACGAGGCGGTGGCGTACGGCGCGGCCGTGCAGGCTGCCATCCTCAGCGGCGAGCAGGACTCCAAGATCCAGGACGTCCTGCTCGTGGACGTGGCGCCACTGTCGCTCGGCATCGAGACCGCCGGCGGCGTTATGACCAAGATCATCGAGCGCAACTGCAAGATCCCGTGCAAGCAGTCGCAGACGTTCACCACGTACTCGGACAACCAGCCGGCGGTCACCATCCAGGTGTACGAGGGCGAACGCGCCATGACCAAAGACAACAACTTGCTCGGCACCTTCGACCTGACCGGCATTCCGCCTGCGCCTCGCGGGGTGCCCAAGATCGACGTCACATTCGACCTGGACGCGAACGGCATTCTGAACGTGTCGGCGAAGGAGAACAGCACGGGACGCAGCAAGAACATCGTGATAAAGAACGACAAGGGGCGCCTGTCGCAGGCGGAGATCGACCGCATGCTGTCGGAGGCGGAGAAGTACAAGGAGCAAGACGAGAGGCAACGGCAGCGCGTGGCGGCTCGCAACCAGCTCGAGTCGTACGTGTTCAGTGTGAAGCAGGCGCTCGACGACGCCGGGGACAAGCTGTCCGAGGACGACAAGACCACGGGCCGCTCTGCCTGCAGCGACGCTCTGCAGTGGCTCGACAACAACACGCTGGCCGAGCGCGAGGAGTACGAGCACAAGTTACAGGAATTGCAGCGCGTGTGTTCACCGCTTATGACCAAGATGCACGGCGGCGGCCAAAGCGGTGGCATGCCGGGTGGGATGCCTGGAGGTATGCCCGGCGGAATGCCTGGCGGGATGCCTGGAGGTATGCCAGGCGGAATGTCTGGTGGCATGCCGGGTGGAATGTATGGCGGCATGCCGAGTGGTACGCCAGGAGGAATACCCGGTGGAATGCCAGGATACATGCCAGGTGGTATGCCAGGAGGCATGCCAGGTTACGGAGGCTACCAAAAAACTGAGGGCCCAACAGTGGAAGAAGTGTATTAACTAGAACAGCTAGGATATGAATGGAGAAACAATTTTTAAAAGGCTGATTATTTTAAATTTCGCCACGTGCTGGCCACGTGACTGGGTACCTGAAATCTATGTTAAGTTTGATATATTTATTTTACGTAGCGAATAATTATTTTGTTGAAACAGCAAATAAAAGAAATATAATAAATAATATGTGTTTGTTTCATTTACGCCAAGAAACGTCATAACAGAAATACTTAACACACATACACCGTACACCAGAAAAATAACTTACAAAGACGTTGATAACCCAGAAAGGGTAGGCGAAAATGATTGATTCATTTCAAGGAACAAGTTAAAATATGTAGTTCGTTAATATTTCCGCAGCTAAGGTTTTAGACTTAGATCCTAAGTTAAAGGGAGAAAGACTATATATCGTCTACGAGTCTACGGGGTATTACACCCACTTTTTGTCAGCTGCAAAGTGTAACCCTCCTATGCATAGATGAATTTGGCAACAAAACATAAAAAGCACGTTTGACTAATCACAGTGGTCATGTCGGGTAACCTAAGGAAGAAGAAAGTCCCGGCTCCTATCGACTAAACCTACCACGGTGTTCTTTTTTAGACTGTTTTATAACTACATATACCCGGCCGGCCAAAAGTTTAAACGACGTAATCATCTATTAATCTATATGTATATTAATACGTGAAGCAAAAACTTTGTATCCCTTTTTTATGAAAATTGCGCGGATAGAGGAGTATGAAATTTGGCACAGTTAAAGTTTATATGGAGGAGCAGGGGCGAATCCTAATATTTTTATAAAATATGCGTTAGAAATACATTAAATGAATGGGAAAACACTACACGCACACAACCATGCATTTGACACAAGCAGTCGAATCGCGTTCATAGTATTTCGGCATTTTTCGGTTGACTTCGTAGAATGCTTTGAAACTGTGGTTACATACATAATATGTATGTGAAGTAGGTGACTAAATGAAAATAGACAAAAAAATCGTAATAACGATCAAATTTAAAATTTCAATAAATTATGGGATTAGTCCATATTCTTAACTATGTTTCTTAACTATCTATGAAACAAGAATTTTTATTCGCTTTTTCTTAACTGGTTAAGGAATAAGAATATTTTATCTATTTTCCTAACTGGTTAAGAAAAGCAGTTAGGAAAATGGATAATATATTCTTATTCCTTAACTAGTTAGGAAAGCAGACCTAAAAATCTTATTTCCTAACCAATTATGATAGAGTAAACAAAAAGTCCATATTCATAGATATTAAATTGTTTATTATTTTTTTAATGTAAATGTATACAACAACATTTTCAGTGAAAAGAACAAAAAATTGAAAAACAAAGGATTTCCTAAAAACTATAAGGAGCGATAATCTCTAGACAATGCCCAACAGTTATAATATTCGCATTCATGTCCTCAATCGCGGAGTTAATTTCCAAGTCAATTGTCTCATAGTTTTTGGATTTCATCTTCTTTCTATAGAAATGAATCTTTGTTTCTTTAACCAAAAGTTCTAACACTTGTGCCAGAGACGAATTTTTACGTCCCAAATATTTATTTATTCTAGCATGCCACCCTTCAAGATCATTGGTGGTTCTTTTCACTTCTTGATAGCAACACCACTTTTTAATAAATGCAATATCACTTAACCAGTAAGAATGAAAGTACGAGTTAAATTAACGTACTTGTTCGCAGTTAGGTGATCGTCTCATTATATATTTATATCCGGACATTATGAATTTCAAGGGTAAACGCGCCAAGCCAGCACATTTAGCAACATGACGTCTTTGGACTCTGGATTTCATTCCTAATGCCCTTGCCTTTTTAAATAAACTATTACAGAAGTGATAAAAACATCCTTTGATCACGGTCTTCGGAAAAAAAATTATGAATTGCATTCATAGCTGACTTCTCATAGTCCAAGGTAATTTTTTTCGGATACCAAGTAGGTAATCGACTTTTAATTAATTCCATTAATATCGTATACGTCTTCTCGTTTTTATTATGCAGAAATGCAAAAAAAAAGTGGGACATCTTTTTTTGTAATTTCATTGTATCCATGGATGGTATAAATTTGCGAAAATGGTGGTGGGCAGGACTTGATAGTTCCATCACATAAAAAGTGTTCAAAGTCATCAGATATATTTTTTATGTCAGCGTTGCAAAACACGAGAATTCTCGTCCCCTCATCCATATCATTATAGTCTGCTAACAGAAATGATTCGAATTTTTGTGGTATTATTACTTCAGTTGGCAATTTAAAATTCAGCTTTGTTACACCTAAGTTAGTGTTCCCCGCGTTGTACAGCCCACTTTTCATGTTATTAAATTTCGGTAGGTCAGTAACTAAATGCACACCATCATCCTGAAGCTGACAAATCATATCTTCAAACTGTTTTTGTATGGGTTTTGTGTTAGTACAGACTTTTGTTTTTATTTCATTATATTTTATCATATTATTTTTTGAGGAATTTGGTACACAGCTGGCATTATGCGAATTTTCCTTCATAAAAATATTTTCACTGTTAGTTGTGATATTGCCTTTACATCCCTTAAAATTATAACACTGCCAATATTTATTTCCGTTACTGAACTTTTTTGAATTGTGGTACTGACGACCTCCGTAAAGTAATTTAATCCCTCCACGTTTTGTTGGTATGAAATCAAAATGTTTTTCTTTACTTATTTCCATGTTGGGAATATTGTATCTTCTGCTAATTACAAATTGTTGCACCAACCACCTTTTTACTGAAGTGAAATGAAGTTGACACAAATAACTTTAGTATGACATTTAAATATGATAAATGACCAGTACGTACGTTCTACATATAATAGTTTTGTAATACAATATAATTACGGACTCGGATTAATATCTATGAATATGGACTTTTTGTTTACTCTATCATAATTGGTTAGGAAATAAGATTTTTAGGTCTGCTTTCCTAACTAGTTAAGGAATAAGAATATTTTATCCATTTTCCTAACTGCTTTTCTTAACCAGTTAGGAAAATGGATAAAATATTCTTATTCCTTAACCAGTTAAGAAAAAGCGAATAAAAATTTTTGTTTCATAGATAGTTAAGAAACATAGTTAAGAATATGGACTAATCCAAATTATGGGCGAATTTCGACCACTTGGCGACCGCTAGCTGTAATAAAAGCCAGAACGATAAATAAAAAAAATTCACATCTGCATATTCTGTTGTTAATACCGAATATCTTAAGAAATCATTCTTTTGTTTACTTTCAAACAAACACACTGACAAATGCTATGCAAGAGCCAGGTGGTATATTTTTATGTGCTCATTACTAATTGCTTTGCTTTTCTTTCGCATTGGTCAATAATAAGGATTATTTAGTTTCCGAAAACACAATATGTTTCCGTCTTACCTGAGGTTTCTTGGGTTTGTTCACACACAATCTCAATTAGTCTAAACTTATGGTTTATACAGTCAAGACATCATAAAATTGGAAAAGCGTGCGAAGTTAGTAGCGAAGTGCGTTCTGCCATCGTTGTTTTACATAACGAAGGCAAATCCGAACGTGAGATTCTTCACAACTGAAGTTATCGAAGACTTGTGTTCATGGTACAATAATTCGTTACAGGGAGACAGGCAGTAATCAAGACCGTCTACGCTCGGGAAGGCCGAGAGCTACCGCTTCTAGTAAAGGTAATTTCATCGTTGTTACCAGCAAGCGAAATAGACGCCTAACAACACCAGAAATCCGCGTTGAAGTAAACAAAACCCGAGTTGAACCTTTATCATTGACTGCAGTAAAACGGCGATTGAGAGATGCGAAGTTGTATGGTCGCATTGCCGTTCGAAAACCTCTGTTAAGACCACAAAACAAGGAAAACGTATGCAGTGGGCTCTTGTACATCGAAATTGGACTGAAGAAGATTTTAAAAAAGTTTTCTGTACTGATGAATCCAAGTTTGAACTATTCGGTTCAAAACGAAGAATTTATGTTCGACGTAGCGTCCAAGAAAAGATGATGCCAGAGTCCCAACAGTCAAGCATGGTGGTGGTTCAATTATGTCTGGGGTTGCTTCTCTACCAAGGAACTTACGACTTGATCAAAATTGAAGGAATTAGAACAAAATGCCGTTCCAGCCGGGTTGCGATTAATTGGAGATGGATTCATTTTCCAACAAGGTAATGATCCAAAGCATAGCTCAAAATTATGCAGGGGATATTTAGAAGAGAAAGAGGCACAAGGGGTTTTAAATAATATGGTGTGGCCTCCTCAGAGCCCAGAATCCAATAATAATTATCTTTTGTGGGAAGAGCTTTATAGGAACCTAATCGTGGCCCACCCTCGCAAGAAGACATGTGGAATGCTTTATGCGAAAGTTGGAGCAATATATCAGAAGACACCATCAACAAATTGAATGCTCGTATGCCAACACTTGTGAAAAAAGTCATACAATGTAAAGGATTTTTTAATGAAAAATCAGTTTAGCCAGCCCTTTTAGCATGGATTATTGATATTTCTTCACAGATTTAAAGTACATATATTGTCTATTAATCACTGTTTTATAAGATGACTGTTTAGTTATCATCAACATGTTTAGGTTACCTACTTAAAACACTTAATTTTTGAGTTTTATTTTATTTTCCTACTTTAATTAAGCTGGTCTTAAACTTTTGTCCTGCAGAGTACTTTCTGCGTTCAATTAAATCTATATTAATACGTGGAGAGTAAACATTCGATCACTTTTAAAGGATATTGCGCGCAAGGAGGACTGTGAGATTTGATATTATTTAAGTTTATATGGAGAAGAAGTACAGACAAATGAATGTATTAAAAAAGAATTCAACTACTGATCGAACGTTTGTACCTAAATATAATTCTTTGGCGTATAAATTAGTATTTGGCTGTATTTCAATGGTTATAACTTTATTTATAACTATCGTATGCTGATATGTTGAAGACATCTTACGGGTAATAAATAATACGTACGTCATATTACATAAAGCTGGAAATAGAAATTATGACCGCCACTAATATTTATGTCCTGGCCAAATATAGAACTGTAAGCTGCACTCATGAGCAACTAAACCCATCTATACCCAAAAGGGCGAAGTATTATCGTGATTCAAAGGTTAAGCCAAAAATCATTGATTGAATTAGGTCACAAAGTAACTCTTGTGAGCATCAAAGTTTCTGAGTTAGTTACGTTCAGACGAAGGGTTGAGCACATGTGAAGAGACTGAAGAAACTCACAGCCACTCTTTTAACTCGCCATTCAGTTATAATCGCAGTATTTTACAACGCATATGTACAAGATGTTGCTATTATACCTTTTATTACCGACTATTAAATCCTACGAAGAAATCTCCTTAAGAATCGGTGTTCTTTTGCGAGTATTTGTGGTCTGTCAACTCATGTAACAGTAGGTCCCTTATAACACGTGTTCACACACAGCCAACTTCATCAAGCATTGGTTTTAAAATCTTTGTATTATATAGTATATTTTATATAGTATACTAGCTGACCCGCGCAACTTCGTCTGCTTCACGAGAATTTTCGCCGTTTTTGCAACATTTTTCATTGCTGCTCCACTCCTTTTGGTCATAGCGTGATGTTATATAGCTTATAGCCTTCCTCAATAAATGGGCTATCCAACACTGAAATAATTTTTCAATTCGGATCCGTAGTTCCTGAGATTAACGCGTTCAAACAAACAAACAAACTCTTCAGCTTTATAATATTAGTATAGATAAGATGATATCATCTTATATACTATATCATAAATCTAACATCATAGCCTATGCTTCTTTTATTTGATAAACAGCAACAGTCGCATTGGTCGTCTACAGTCACAATATATGTCATAGACCTCTAATTCTTAAGTATTTGGCACTAGACAGAGGGTAAACTAATAAATAGATAATATAGAGCAACGAAAGCCAAATGGGAGACTGTTAGACTGTCACAAAAAGGTCTCGAGTTCAATCCAAAGTTCTGACTACTCGAAGTTATGTGCGTATTAATTAGTGATAGGGATTGCATGGCTCAAACCTTAAAAACCTGCTCGGTTTAAATAAGTTTGTAGATGAATCCTTTTATGCATTTACCATAAAAAGATATACAAGTAAACTAGATTATATGGGGAAAACATCGTATTCATTCATCGTAGTCCAAATGTTACAAAAAAATTGAGAGATGTTATATTAAATCCGCTTCAAGGTGCAGCAATCCTTATGCTTACATCATTTCTATTTAGGTACAGAGACACACACACAAACGCTCACTCACACGCACATATAAAACTAAAAGCGCATCTTCGTGAGCTTTCTGGAATATTAGTTATTCGCTGGATTTCTCTGTAAAATCGGCGTACTGTGGTTTCAAGTTTATTACCAAACATACCTTTTAACTGCACATATGTGATATGAATATGACATAGCGGACAAGCGGTTGCCTTGCCGCTACGGCCCACCGAGCGTTGTGGGTTCAAATTCCGAGTGTATCCCATCTGGCCCGGTGACTTGGCCCGGCGCCGGGCCACATGGGAAAAAAATGTTTTAACTGGCCCGGTGATATGTTTACCGGGCCAAATGACACAAATCAAGTGCCATCGTCCCCGGTAAAGTGAGAAAAGAGGATACGCCTCGTAATTTGTGAAATACTAAATACATGCATCTATGAAAGGGATTGAACTTATAAATCAAACTGCTTAGTATACAATAATCAGTTTTTATTTGTGAATGACGCGTATCAACTTGTGTCATAAATCTCAACTTGAAATAGACTTCTTATAAATAGATCTTTTTGAATTTGAACATAATAACCATATTTTTATAATAATAATAATCAACGAAGTCAAAATGCTATGGATCAAACCAGGTACAAACAGTCTACAGTATGATTTTTTATGAACAATCAACAATATACATATATAATGGTCAAAAACAATCTTTTTAATAATAGTCATCCTAATCAACGAGTCAAAATGCTATGAACCAAACAAAATTATTAATAAATACTTATTATAACAAACAGTCATCAATATGGTTTTTTTTTTGTAAACAATCAACGATATACATAAAAAATTTGAACATAATACCAATGTTTTAATGAACGAAGCCAAAATGCTATGAATCAAACGAAATTAAGTACTTATTATAACATACAAACAGTCTCCAATATGGTTTTTTATAAACCAACGCAACGTGCGTTGGTTATCTCTTTCTATTCGTTGTCCCTTTTTTATGATACACGGAGAGCAAGAAGGGTGTGCGGGTCAGTCGGTTACGGTCAGTCAAGGTTAATGTGCACGTGGTATTTATGAACTGCAACATCTGCAACTTAGTAAGTGAAGTGATATTTGATTTGTTTAACATTTAATTTATCAAAATGATGAGTGGTTAAAAATATTCGTTGATGTGGTGCTACTGATTAAATAACACGTAACGATTTCAGGAGCTATGGTCGACGAAAATCCAAGATGTTCAAATGACATATCGTCTTTAAAATATATAGAAAGAGGTGGCGGCACTGTCCTTCTTCATGCTGGATACCAGTACACATTGAAAGAAAAATACAAAAATGGGACAATGGCATGGGAATGCATTCATAGAAAGAGAAAAAGATGTGGTGGCAAAATAACTTTGAAAGTAAGTACAAAAGTGCATTCAGCTTATAATGTCGTGCTGACTTATCTATGATCTAAGTAATAGTAATTAATATCCATGTATCTTTTTAGGGCAGTGATAAAGTAGGAGAGAAAAATCATGGGTGCATGCCAGATTTTGCTAAAAATGAAATAGACGAGAGTTTATATAAATGCAAAATTGAATTATCAGCACCTGAATTTCCGACCGTTACTTCGGTATATAATGCTACAATAGCTTCATACCAAAACTCGGGTCTCGATTTAATAAAACGAATTCCAGAACTACACCAAGTTAAGAGTACGTTATATAGATCGAGAAATGCTTCCGGTGGGTTGAAAAAAATTGCCTACAAAAATTTAACCGAAGTGAAGGTACCCGAAAAATATTTAGATTTTTTGATAGCAGACTACTCACACGAAGGAAAGAGAATTTTGATATTTGCCACTCAAAAGGGCAGACAACTTATGTCTGAGGGTAAGCTTTTCTTTGGAGATGGCACATTCAAGAGTTGCTCAGAGCCTTTTAAACAGCTTTACAGTATACATTGTGCTATTGGTGAAGAAGATACAAATATTGTGCCAGTGGCGTACGCGTTATTAAGTGACAAAAGTACGGACACATATGAGGTTCTTTTTCATTTATTGAAAGCTCAAGTACCAGACTGGATCCCAGAAACATTTAAAACTGATTTTGAGATGGCCGTCATGAACGCTATTGTATCAGTATTCCCTAATGTAATCACAAAAGGTTGCTACTTCCATTATTCGCAAGCAGTGTGGAAGAAAGGAAAGGAATTACAACTCACCAAGTTAAAAACAACCCGCAGACAAGTAGCCCTCAGTGCTGTACTACCCCTTCTGCCGCAAAACGAAATTTTTAATGGCTGGTGGTATGTAGCTGCTCAAAGTCCCGATGATAAAAATAGCAAGATATTTCGTGATTACATGTTAAAGCAATGGTTGCGTGACGAGTTCATAAACGTGTGGTGCGTTTTCGGACAACGCCACCGTACGACAAATGCACTGGAAGCGTGGCACAGCAAGCTTAACAAGACAATTAAAAAAAAGCAGCCCAATATGATCGAGATGTTAAAAGCGCTTTATACTGACGCCTCTTATTACAAAACAAGATCAGTACAAATTGAAAATAAGATACCAAGTATTCGACGCCATTCAAAGGAGGCCATGCTTCGAGAAGATTTTATTCAGGAGGCAACCATGGAGCTAGTGACCGGTCCAATAACCGTCGGTCATTTTTTAGAAAAAGTGCGATAGAGAATTCTGAAATTATTGATTTTATTTAAGACTTATTCGAAGATGTTATTTTAAAAGAAAGTTTATAATTGTTATTGATAATGATTATACACAATTATAATCTGTGATTATTAACATTTGTGATATACTTATAAAAATAATATTGTAGTATGGTCGATAAGAGGTTAGTTATTTTTCTAATTTTGGTAAAGAGACCATTTAATATGTACATATATTGTTGATTTTTATAAAAAAAAAAACATATTGGAGACTGTTTGTATGTTATAAATAAGTACTTAATTTCGTTTGATTCATAGCGTTTTGGCTTCGTTCATTAAAACATTGGTATTATGTTCAAAATTTTTATGTATATCGTTGATTGTTTATAAAAAAAACCATATTGAAGACTGTTTGTTATAATAAGTATTTATTAATAATTTTGTTTGGTTCATAGCATTTTGACTCGTTGATTAGGATGACTATTATTAAAAAGTTTGTTTTTGACCATTATATATGTATATTGTTGATTGTTCATAAAAAATCATACTGTAGACTGTTTGTACCTGGTTTGATCCATAGTATTTTGACTTCGTTGATTATTATTATTATAAAAATATGGTTATTATGTTCAAATTCAAAAAGATCTATTTATAAGAAGTCTATTTCAAGTTGAGATTTATGACACAAGTTGATACGCGTCATTCACAAATAAAAACTGATTATTGTATACTAAGCAGTTTGATTTATAAGTTCAATCCCTTTCATAGATGCATGTATTTAGTATTTCACAAATTACGAGGCGTATCCTCTTTTCTCACTTTACCGGGGACGATGGCACTTGATTTGTGTCATTTGGCCCGGTAAACATATCACCGGGCCAGTTAAAACATTTTTTCCCATGTGGCCCGGCGCCGGGCCAAGTCACCGGGCCAGATGGGATACACTCCAAATTCCAAATGATAATCATATGACCCACAAATAATAATTGTTCTGGGCCTGGTGTTTACTTTATGTTGTAACCTTTAGGGTTTACTTTAAGAGAACTGTAGAATAATTAGGAAGTACAATGAGAGAAGGTATAACAAATACACTTTTAATGAATTAAGATACAATTAAAAGAGACAATCTTTACTTATAGAACTATAGTCAGGGCGTGGTTTGCTAAAGACTTGCTTCGTGGTCCTTGTATAATCAGGACACTTAGCTGGGAGTGTGAAGCCGGGCCGCAAGGAGGACGCGACTGACGCCGTCCGTCCTTATATAGACTCGCACCACCGGTCGCGAGAGGTGGCTAGTGACGTGCGCCCGCGTTCGCCGGGCGTCTAGGCGATTATCGTCACAATGTCCGTTAATAAAATTGTATGTTTGTAAATTTCGCAGGGCTTGGACCAATCTAGATTTGATTGTGCGTAATATACAACAATTTGTAAACCAGACAAAGGACTAATTATTTGAAAACCTTATGAAACTTCAAACACTTCAATTCTAGTACGTTAAAGTAAAAAGTACATATTTTGAATTCTGGTTCACTAGACCAGTAGGTAAATACGAGAATTCTGTAATATGTATCTACTTATACCTTACCTTACTGCTGAAATTCAGCATTCTAAAAGTAAAATGCAATTATTACTAGGTGATCCACTCCTCAGGATTTTACATGCAGTTTATACCGGTGATATCTACTCCTGCATCAACTCAAATCACCCGGTTATTATCCATACCTACCCGTTCACCGGAGTTCGATTTGTTTGTTAAGAGATCAATATATTATATGTCTTGTGAATGGCTTCCAACACATTAGGTAAGGGATCTCTTCATTTTAGTTCTATTAACAATAAACTTAAAGATTTCCTGTTGGACAAATGTCCGTGTAGTATTAATGAGTTGTAATAATGATTTTATGAATAAGCAGTTTTAGTTTATAATTATTTTGTATTTTTATCCTGTAAGTATAATTAACTTCAAACATAATGTAATTTGTTTATGTATCTATGACTATGAACAAAAAAAACTAAATAAAAATTAAAGTGTAATCTATAATATAGATATATTATATATTATGTATTACTACTATGTTCTTATGTTTTGCTATTTATGACAAATTAATTACCTACTTAAAAATAACTAAGCACGCTCTAAAATCACAAAATTCGCTCAGATGTGCAGCCGTTTTCAGACATCCAACAAACAAATATAACGGTATTAATAAAACAAATAAATTCATACACTGACACTCAGACGAAGAAAAACTCATATTATATTGTTTATGGAAAATAACATTTGAAGCAATAAGTCTGAGAGGTCGCAACAGGGAATACGAAATGAATCAAATGATGTTTTTGACAATAATAAATTAATTATGCATAGGTCTAATCCAAAGATATTGGAACTCTTTCATACTTCTATGGTTTAATCAGCCTAAGCTTTAGTTAGCTGTCTCTTTCGCACATTGATATTTCGCCCGGGCCCAGCACGACAGCAATAAATCTATTAAAAACCTTTTCTATCAATGTTTAATAATGTCTGCTCTTAAGATAACAGTAAATGGGATTAAATATAATGACCATCAAAACTAATAATTGCACAGCATAACGAGCACCTATAGCTACGCCTCAAATCACTGCACTCTGTCTCGGCAGGGTTAGGTTATGTTAGGTTCCTTCTTAAACCCACCCAAAAATAGGAGCCCCGCGAAGCGTGGGCCCTCCGTCGACTTTGTTTGATCTCTTTAAATATATTTTGCTGTGCTAAGCGTGCTGTATTTTTGGTAAGCATATTTTGCTGTGCAATTAGTGTTTTTTTGCTGTGCAGTTAAATATTACCCAAAGTAAATTACATAGTACAGATCAAACTAAATTTAACAGTTGATAACAAAGGTTTATAAGTTTTCTCTTTAGGTTAATCTAATTGTAGTGAAATATTTTGTTTGTACATATATATTGAAATTAAACTACTATATACGAATTTTATCGCGTTATTTATTTTACACTTTATTTATTAAATTTTTATTTATATTTTTAATTATATTAAAATCCGTATATAGTAGTTTAATTTCAATGAATAACATTCGCGTAAACAGAAGACAATATTATGTACATATATATTTTATGCACTTATATAATTTAACAGAAGGAAAAAATTATACCAGAGTGCCATATAAACTTGTATCCCATCATATGATTGTTAACTTGTATAACTGACATAATGTTGGTCTGGCTAAAAAATACATTACAAATGTATATTAGGGTATATCAGCTATCACAGAAACCTGAACTGCCATATATATATAATACTGTAATACTGAATGGGATCACTGTTCCTATTTACTAAGATAATTTTTTTTTTTGTGAATCTATGTAGTCTTCAATATATACTATATTTCATATTAGTTTTCAGTACATTTTGAATAGCTAGAAATAATCTTTAATTATGTATTTCCGTATTATTGCAAAAATTATTAATAAATACATCATTAAAGATTATTTACAAATAAAAATATTGTATTAAGTACCTAATTATAAAATGATTTATTTTATATTTTCAAAATATTGTTTCTAAAAATTGATACACACTATACTTGTTACTATGAAATAGCTTTGGTCAGTTTGTTACTTATAATGATTATATGTTTTCTTAACCTGATATTTATTTCATGATGTACACTCTTATTTGGGCAATACTCTTTTACTACCGTTTAACAAATTGAGATTTCCCTTATCCATCCACCAAGTGAACTTGTTGGTGTAGCAATTTCCATTTCTTATAAGGGAAATTGAACTAACTTCTCATAAAAGAAACTTAAAATTCAAACAACCCTAGAAGGCCTATTATCATTTTCTATGGTAAACAGAGATAATTGATTACAAACAAACATCTTCAAATCAATGACTTTATCCATCTTTCAAGAGATTCCTGGAGTTAGAATTTCTATTTTCATTATATAGTATAAACTGCTTTTTCAATTTAATATTTCATATTATTCATGTTTATACGGAAAGAGGGATTAAAGAAAGAGATCCGTTATCTCCCAAATAGTTCACCAGTGTTCTCCAAGAGACTTTAAAGTCTGACAGTTGCATGGCAACAGAGCGGTATTGTTGTTGATGACAGAAGACTAACAAATCATTGCTTTGCTGATGACATTGTCCTTTTTGCGAACTCAGCATCAGAACTTAAGCTAATGCTTCAAGACCTCAACTCCACAAGTCTTCAAGTTGGACTTTAAATGAACGAAACAAAAACTCAGGTGATGACCAACAGCATGAAAGGTAGGGTCACGGTAGATGGGCACATTATACACAATGTAGTTTGTAGTTTCAGTAGCAGACAAGATAAAGATATTGTCTGACGGACTGATAAGATCTGGAAGAGCTTCCCGTCAGTGAGTAAAACCTTATGAAGGGCAATCTTGTTAAAGCGGTTTGTTGACTTGTGTATGAATATTGTCGAAAGAGAATGGCAGGGAATGTCTTCGAACAGAGTGGTTTCAAAGTCCTAAGGAGAAATTTTTACCCAGCGGTAGGACATAATAAAAGGCCTAGAAAAAAATTGTTCTTTTCATAGCCTGAAATTAATAATAAAACAATGTAGTTTTAAAGGGTCTAATTAATCAGTAGGTAAATGTGCTAATCACAATGGATTTCTTTAATTGATTACCTGTTTGATTACTTTTTGTGTATTAATCCTGTACTTTGCAGTACATAGCACGTAGGTAACCATGCAATACCATCTATTTGTTCTACGAGTTTTGGACCGCAGCGGTAGTGCCCAGTGTTTACTATGTTTAATGTTTATTTAACTTAGAAATCGAATGCAGTCTCGTATATTTAATTTTACAACTAAACTATCTAAATCGAAGTATTTTAACTCAAATTATGGATCAAAGGAGAGCTAGAGTTACATAATATTTATTCATAAATTATTATAGAATTTGAATTTACCGTTGTTGTGATTGTGTCAAAACAATTATTTTTTAAGCGCCTATTTCATAAAGTTGAGCACAGAATAATATAAAATAATATAACTACCGATAAGATTTTGTCTATGTTTACGTCAAGATGACAACATAAAATGCTAATCCGTCTATTAGCGATGTTGTAGTTATTGAAGGTTTATTTATCAAAATGGTTACCTATACCTATAGTTTGGCTTGCTGAACATTTCAAGCCCGCTATAAGGATTTTTATGAATAAGGCAATTTGCACAGTCGCCCAGTACCTACAGCCCTATCATCCTAATACCCTAAGGCCCTAGCCTACCATAATGATATTATATGATGAATAGTCAGTAATAGATAGATTAATTCGGAATGCCTGCACCATGCGTCCTAAGTTAACAGGCGTAGAGTAGACGGGATGTCCAGGATTTCCAGTTTGCCAGTTGAGCAGACTCACACGATTGATCAAAGATAGCTAAAAGTGTCTTGGCCACAGTGAGGGGTTGGTAAGGTAGTGAGTCAGTCAGATTCAACAAAATGACTGATTTATTTTACATAAATTATATCTTATATACTAATCCTGTATGTACTGTATGTACCTACACAAGTAGTGTGTAGTGTGCCGACGGTGTAAAATGCCTATTCAGTTGTGTTGAATCTCGGTCAAAGATTTTGTCGACAACGCGACGCCCGCGCGCCCGACCTATGGACCGTTCGATTCGTAGGATTGAAAAGTTGCAATTTATGTTCCTAATTGAACACTGTTTGTATCTTGTATTATTTGTTACTTTTAAAAATATGTAATTATAATTTAATGACACACTTGAAACAGTGGTGAATAATCTATTTTGCGGCCTACGTTCTCCTGGGGCCTTATTACAAACTCTCATTTCCAGACAGTATACGGCGTAAACTGCCTTGCAATTTCGTATTATAAACGTGCTAACTTCAGCCAGTCAGCGGTCACGTGACAGCTGAGTGAGTATTGCCTGGCAAATACCGTATTACGAGCTTTCATTTGACATTTCGTTTCATATTAAAGGCGCCATATTGTAAACAAAACAAACCTCAGTTTACGCAAAGATGGTGTGACCTTTTTTGAATAGCTACATTAATTATTACTTTTATTTTTAGGTAACAACCTAGTTCTTAGTTAATTTCTGAAATGTGTGACGATGAACTATTATTGTTTGAGTTTTTGGAGAGTGACGCTACTCAGTAAAATGCTGAAAAAAAAACTAACAGAAGACGGGTTCGTGACGACAGCAATGCTTTCAATAATATTATGTCCGTACAAGAATTTATTGAACGATATCGTCTTAGCATAAAAGGTAAACAAAATAATGTGACGCCATTATATATGCTTTACTTACATTACTCTCTACTTAATAAAAAATATAAAATAAAATACAAATATCTTAATTATGTACATTATGTACGTGTTATGTACATTTTGTATTGCTTTATTTATGTATAAAATGTTTTTCTATGGTAAGTAAATAAAATGCAGTCAATTTATGATTATGACTCGTAGTACAACGGTGGAATTATGTTCAACTAGTTGTAGGTACCACGAGGATAGGTACCTAAAATAAGTTGGTAAAAAATTGTGTAAAACAAATGAACGTGTCTACAAAACAAATTAACGTCTACAATACAAATGACTATCAGAAAGTGATCAGCCAGCGATAGTGCTCACAAGAAACAGGTGCATGCGGATTTTTTACCTTATTAACAATTCATGACAGACATTTTTTTTGTATTTTCTTGCTTTCTAACATTAATACGTTAATAAAATGATAAATTCTGACTAATGTCAATAAGGTCGAAAATCGCATGTACCTGTGTTTTCTTAGTACTATCGATAGCTGATCACTTTCTGATAGTCATTTGTTTTGTAGACGTTCATTTGTTTAGTAGACATGTTCATTAATTTGTTAAAAAAAAACAAGTAATAATTATTGAAGATTATTTACAAAACATAACAATTTATTTATACATATTAGGTACATAATATTGATATCAAAAGGATATTAGATAATAATTATGTAGAGCAACTTTTAATATGTATCTGGAAATTACATTTCAATCGGTGGTGGCACGAGTAGATGGTACGCCGCCATAATTATTGTAAATGTTTTTAATACTTAAAAAAGTAACAAAGATTTTGTTTTCGAAAACCTCATTAGAATTAGATACACATTACACATTTGTTTTATAAAAATAGGTACTTATGTAGTTACAAATTGCCCGCGCGTTTGCAAAAACAGGCGACTTTCTGAAACCGAATATTAGTTACTTATATATTTTGTTTAATGCTGCAAATATAATAATAAAATTCATGATATGATAGTATAAAGATAATTTGTTTTATTTTTGCCTAATAATAATAGTTTTAAACCGTTACTTACCGACAAATATGTATGTCATATTTTTGAACGATGCACTGTCAAGTCATAAATCGGCCAGCGACAACCTAGCCAGCATGAAGACGATCTACTATTCACATGTCATAATACGAAACAAAACCAGGCAGTTATTTGAATTGCCTGGAACTTGACAGGCTTTATAAAGGTTTGTAATATGGTCTAGTTGCTAACACAATTCATTGCTTCGTAAAACAAAACATATTATTGAAAATCTATTCGCGAGTTATTACCTGTAAAGAATAAATTGAGTTTTTAACGACAATTGTTTCGAACAACATTTGGATACATCCAGCTATGTATAAGTTTTATATTTTATATGAGAGCACTTGGGTGGTGTCTATTAAGTGACTTAAAAATAAATAAAACTCAAAGAAATTACGTAAATAATGTTTTATTCACTGTTCCAACAAATGATCACATTCTGCAGCAAAACAGGTAACATTGAGATCGACTTAGCTCATGTGCTGGCCAAAATAAATTAAATCAGTCTTGTAAAATAAAACCACGAAATCTAAGATATCGTATCACTAGATTGATTAATCTACTTCTTCAACTGTTGGGCCGTCTTGTCTCTGGTAACCGCCGTAGCCTCCAGGCATTCCGCCGGGCATACCTCCAGGCATCCCACCCGGCATGCCACCGCTTTGGCCGCCGCCGTGCATCTTGGTCATAAGCGGTGAACACACGCGCTGCAGCTCCTGTAACTTGTGCTCGTACTCCTCGCGCTCGGCCAGCGTGTTATTGTCGAGCCACTGCAGAGCGTCGCTGCAGGCAGAGCGGCCCGTGGTCTTGTCGTCCTCGGACAGCTTGTCCCCGGCGTCGTCGAGCGCCTGCTTCACACTGAACACGTACGACTCGAGCTGGTTGCGAGCCGCCACGCGCTGCCGTTGCCTCTCGTCTTGCTCCTTGTACTTCTCCGCCTCCGACAGCATGCGGTCGATCTCCGCCTGCGACAGGCGCCCCTTGTCGTTCTTTATCACGATGTTCTTGCTGCGTCCCGTGCTGTTCTCCTTCGCCGACACGTTCAGAATGCCGTTCGCGTCCAGGTCGAATGTGACGTCGATCTTGGGCACCCCGCGAGGCGCAGGCGGAATGCCGGTCAGGTCGAAGGTGCCGAGCAAGTTGTTGTCTTTGGTCATGGCGCGTTCGCCCTCGTACACCTGGATGGTGACCGCCGGCTGGTTGTCCGAGTACGTGGTGAACGTCTGCGACTGCTTGCACGGGATCTTGCAGTTGCGCTCGATGATCTTGGTCATAACGCCGCCGGCGGTCTCGATGCCGAGCGACAGTGGCGCCACGTCCACGAGCAGGACGTCCTGGATCTTGGAGTCCTGCTCGCCGCTGAGGATGGCAGCCTGCACGGCCGCGCCGTACGCCACCGCCTCGTCCGGGTTGATGGACAGGTTCAGCTGCTTGCCACAGAAGAAGTTCTGCAGCAGGTTTTGTACCTTGGGGATGCGCGTGGAGCCGCCGACGAGGACGACGTCGTGAATCTGCCCCTTGTCGAGTTTGGCATCCTTGAGTGCTTTCTCCACGGGGTCTAGCGTGCCGCGAAACAAGTCAGAGCATAGCTCCTCGAAACGCGCACGTGAGATGCGCGTGTAATAGTCGATGCCTTCGTAGAGCGCGTCGATCTCGATAGTGGCTTCAGTGCTGGAGGACAGCGTTCGCTTGGCGCGCTCGGCGGCGGTCCTCAAGCGGCGGAGCGCGCGCGAGTTCGTGCGTAGATCCTTCTTGTACTTGCGCTTGAACTCCTCCGCGAGGTGGTTCACGAGGCGGTTGTCGAAGTCCTCGCCGCCGAGATGCGTGTCACCGGCTGTGGCCTTTACCTCGAACAGCGAGCCCTCGTCGATGGTGAGGATGGACACGTCGAAGGTGCCGCCGCCGAGGTCGAAGATGAGCACGTTGCGCTCGCCCTTAAGGTTCTTGTCGAGACCGTACGCGAGCGCGGCGGCCGTGGGCTCGTTGATGATGCGCAGCACGTTCAGCCCGGCGATGGCGCCTGCGTCTTTAGTGGCCTGGCGCTGCGAGTCGTTGAAGTACGCGGGCACGGTGATCACCGCGTCCCGCACACTTGTGCCCAGGTACGCCTCCGCGGTCTCCTTCATCTTCGTCAGCACCATGCTGCTAATCTCCTCCGGCGCAAATCGTTTCGTCTCTCCTTTAAACTCTACCTGTATCTTCGGTTTGCTGCAATCGTTGATCACCTTGAAGGGCCAGTGTTTCATGTCCTGTTGGATCTTGGGGTCGTCGAACTTCCTTCCGATGAGTCGTTTGGCGTCGAACACTGTGTTGTTGGGGTTGAGGGCGACCTGGTTCTTGGCGGCGTCGCCGATGAGGCGCTCGGTGTCAGTGAACGCGACATATGATGGCGTGGTCCGGTTGCCCTGGTCGTTGGCGATGATCTCCACGTTGCTGTGCTGCCACACTCCGACGCACGAGTATGTGGTTCCAAGATCGATTCCTATGGCTGGCATCTTCTATACTTCTTTTTTTCTGCTGTGTGCACTAGTAATGCTTGAGTTCGAGTTTAAACTCCTTCGGTTCTCACTGAACTACTTCGTCTGATTCGCTTTGAGTTTCAAAATATAATGCTTTCGCGCCGAGCGCGCCGCGCTTATATATCAAACGAATAAACGTCCAGAGAGTTCTAGTGTGGACCAGATCCACCAATCAGCGGCGAGAACCGGCCGAACGTTCTAGAAGGTCGGCACGCGTCGACCAATCGTAAGTTCATTGAATGAGAGAGACAGCGCGTCGTATTAACACTGGGGTGGCTACCCTATAAATGTTCCCCAGATTCATGGTACATTATTTTGAGTATAATGTTTTTCTCAATATTGACAATTTTATGTCTGTGTCATCTCTATGAGCTGGCACACTGTATTTCAGAAAATAATGATTTCTTATAAAATAAATACTTCCCAAAAATGGCATTGTGTTACGACTCTTGCAAAAATACAATTCCTGTAACTTATTAAGCGATTTAAATGAAATATGCCTGTATTTAATTACATTTCTTATCTCATATATATTTAGAATATTAATAAACATACATAAACTTGACATTCGTTAACTTGCTTCAGTATTATTTTATTACTTAAGTATAGAGTCCCACTCACAGAAATTGTACACGTTACACGTTTATAAGTGCGTTTATTATCTTTTTTCTGTTTAAGAAACATTTTTTTAACTTTTCTTAATGTGCTTTTGACAGCCACAATACATGATGCCGAGAAATAAAAAAAGTAATGATTTTAAGTAGTTTAATTGCAATAAACATATTTATTACAAATATGTTTATTATGTAACATAAATACCACCTTAGGAGCTAAAAAAACAATATATATATATATTACAATAATTGATTCTCGTTATTCTGTTTTCACATTAACTGTGTTCGTAAATGTTATAATGTATTATCTAATTACAAGCAAGTTATGATGCTAAATATAGTTCCTCAAATTGGTTCACTGAATATTACCTATGAGAACCTATAAATCGTGAAAGCCCATACACATAAGTAACCGAAAAGTAAATTATTTAATACTAGCTGTTGCCCGCGACTTCGTCTGCGTGGACTTTAATTTATTACCCAATACCTACTTTTAATTTGTTATCTAATTTTAATATATAAAAGTACAACTAAAGAAATTAATAAGTCTAACTACACTTATATAGTAGTTACACAGTTAGCTATATATTCAAAAAATACATATGGTATCGCGGACTTTTTTGTAGATATTGATACGTTCTATATTACTGTAGATTATTTTTTTGTTCTATCATCAATAGTTTCCGCAGCGCACGCGATGACAGATATTTTATGACTAATTATTTCACACCTTGGGTTATATTATTGCATTTTTATTAAGGAACCCTATTTTTTTTGAAAATGTTATGTATCCTATGTCACTCAGAGAAAATGCAGTTTTCTAATGGTGAAAGAATTTTGAAATCGGTCCAGTAGTTTTTGTGTGAAAACATTACAAACATACATACAAAAACACAAATCTTTCCTCTTTATAATATTAGTTTATATTAAGGATTAATTTTTTTATTGTTATTATTCAGAAGTTAAACCATAAAAGTACTTATATTAATGTTTATAAATAACAATTTAGTCGATAAAATATAGGCAACTTCAATACCAGGCAACTAGCAACACCAGGGAAATATCTCGAACTTGACATACGCGCGTTCTATAATGGGTGTGGGAGAGAGACGGAGACAGTATTGTTTACAAACAAGAAGGTCGCAGCTTCTGTGTGGGTTGGCGGGCAATGGTGTATGGTGTATGTATGTAGGGCGCAAATGAAAGGCCATCGTTTCTGGATTTTTCTACCCTTCCATTGGACGGAATAATACTTTTTACATAATATCAAAAATTTTAATATTTTGTAAGTTACAAACAATTCTTAAAGCTTATGTTTTTAGAACTTTCATAAAATTAAAAATATAATGAAAGTTAACGACACTTGGCCAAATCATTTACTACTACTACTAATTATATAATTATGTACCCCTACCCACTGACATGATGACGACCACCACCATACCACCATAAATCATGTAACCATATCATATATATTATTATTATGTAATTGGCATTTTAATCCCTATGATTGAAATGCCAATTACTTAATAATAATATATATAGAAATTTCAATACTTACCTGTAATAAAAAAACCAATTATTGCTTCGCTGAGTAAATAAATATTATATCTTCATCTTTAAATATTCGAGAATTCAGTATAAAAAAAAGTTGAGGGAGTTCTTCCTAAAAACCGTATATTTTCATGCATTTTAATTTAAGTAGATTTTTATCAAACAATATTCGTTTAACTAATAAATTACCTACTAAATGTTAAACACAAAACTTATTTTCTTTTTATATCGTGCAGCCCCATGTAATCATAAATTATAGATATTTTTTCATCTGACGAATAACCTCACTTTGCGTCTAAGGCTTTTCAAATTAAATTATTATTTATTTATAAATCGGCAGTTTTTTTTTTAATTTTTTTTGTTCTTTGTTCATTATAGAGGGTTTAATCAAAATCGGCAGTTCTTTGCTCTAAAATGCATTTATATATAATGTGAAGACCTTAAAAATGTGGGTAAATGTGTTACGTATTCTACTAAGTAAGTAGGTATGATTAAAATCACAATAAATATAACAAACTCTGATTTGTTTATTTTTTCATCAGATTGGATTGGAAATGCTTATCGTTACCAATAATAAAATTATATATATAAAAGACTAGCTTTAGCGCGCGGCTCCGCCCGCGTGGTACCTACATCAATAAAAAGTAGCCTATGTCTTTCCCCAGGTTTTAAAATATATCTGTACGGTGTACCAAATTTCATCTAAATCAGTTGAGTGGTTTAGCCGTAAAAAGGTAACAGACAGACAGACAGAGTTACTTTCGTCTTTATAATATTAGTAAGGATTAAATGGTTTTCTTGTTCGCCGATTAATTACGTATAATTGGTAAGAACTTAACATCTAGGTAGGTACCTACTAGTTAAATTTATGGACGTTTAAAAATAATTCCATGTTTTTTGCTTTTTATAAGATGGCAAACAGGCATTCACCCTGCCAATGGTAAGCAGTTACCTATGACTGGTTGGAATACCTACCAGGGGTCTGGGTTAGTTTAATCTTGGAATTAAGTCAATGTAATTAATGGAAATTAATAGGAGATATGGCACATCGGCTCATATTTATTTTAACATTTTTATAATTAAATATTATTGGAGGGATGATTCTAGTTTTAAAATCTGTAAAATAGAGCCCCAATCTAGTCTCAGTGATACAAATATCTCAAATTGCATTAGCGTATTTAAAATAAACGTCAAATGTAACCATTCTAAATTGTATATCAGTTAAATTTTACGTTTATTAGACTAGATTGGAATTATATTTTAAACAGATTTAATTACGTAAGTTGGCCCGGTGTAAATAAGTCATGGACCATAAAACTAATTATGTCGCATACTCCTTTTAGATATCAATAAATAACACAAACCTGACCAAGTTCCCAAAGTGCGGCATAGAAACTTCGAGAACCCGGTCGTGTTGGTACCGGCGCGCGGCGCGGCGTTACCGGTATTGCAAGCAGACAGGTTATAATAACCCCTCAGAGTATGAAAAGGAATCAACATGTTATTGTAATACTTAATACTTTTATATCAGTTGACATTGCGTAAGTTTTTACATAAACTGACGCTTTTAATGCCGAAAGGGTAGGCAGAGATGCCAGCTATGCTTTTTAAGTCCTACGTAATAGATAGACTGCCTAATGCCTACTTCTAGTTACATTTCCAGAGAGTTCCTACTGAGACTTTCCCGACTGAAAAGTATAATAATAGTTTGCTCGATCCGGTAATCAAACCACCATTCAATTAATCGTTAAATGCGTCAGATAAAATATAATAAAAAATTTAGGTTATATACCTACTTAAACTATTAAAACATCAAATCAATTTACAAAATACATGAACGAGGCCTAGATTATTCTACATTCAATTAATAAAACGATATCACAAAAGATAATAAGAACACGTTAGATGATATCCAGAATATTCCAGAATTCCTTCCTTATACAAAAACTTGCAGTAAGTAGGTACCTATGTATATATCTGTCAATATCAACTCAAAGAAATCCATCCAAAGTACCTGACAAAGAAAATGTTTCCAGAAATGTAAAGAGTCGTTGACCTTTTACAAACGCGCATGTGCAGGCCTTGCCCAGATGCACCCACATAGTACATAGTTCATCCAGATTCTAGACTTTTCGGTAATGTATTGATTTATTCCACAACGTTGATAACGGGCAAATGGGTCATAGGCGCACGCAGCCATCTCGAACATTCTACCGCTGTCTAACAATGAAAGAATGATCCAGAAATATTATAATTCTCGATTACCTAGGTATATAGGATATGTAACTGTAGTTAGAAAAATACCACATTTTATCATAGTTCACAATGAAAATAGCAAAGTGAGGAAGAATACATAAATAAACATCGTGCCTAATGCACTTTATTGGTCCAATGATGTATTACTGTTACTACTACTTGATACTAGATGGCGTAAGAATATATTATTTTATTAAGAAATACTAGTAATTTCGATTGCTTTCTATTTACTTGGTGCGGATTAGGTACACTATACATCATTCTTGGCAATCCCTTACACGACTTAATGCTTAAGTAGAATTAGATACATCTGTTTATTTTCTGTAACTAATTACTAAAATTCAATAATCAAAAAGAATCATTGTAGCCACACGGATTTACTAATATAACACATAGGTAATACTGATTATTGGTTATGATAATATATTTTATTACAAATATATTATTCTAAACTATAATATCAATTCCCCAGACTATACGATCACAGCATGTATATTTTAGGGTAAGGCAGAAGTGTTTCACATCCAAGTTACATACATATTATATGTACCCATTAAGCGCATGATCGCTTGCGGCAGCAACCTCCTTGCTTTCCTACTGAGAATTAATCATCATTCTAATAAAATTGATATTTGAAGAGAATATTAATATTTATTGCGGTTACGCCCTCTTTTAATCTACCTACACATTACAGAAATTGATAATAATAATTAATCTTGTGAAAGCTGAAAAAGAAAAAGAGTTGAAATACTTGGACCTAGCTCACGAGATTGTCGACATGTGGCGTGTGGACTCGGCGATCATTGTGCCGATAGTCATTACAGTCAATGGTTTAATACCTAAGAGCCTCGACTACCACCTGCAGAGGCTCGCGTTAGATGGCTGGATCAAGTCCTTGATGCAAAAGGCAGTACTACTCGACACGGCGCGTATTGTGAAGAGATTCCTCTCTCTGGGTCCCTAACCACCGGCAGCTTGGACCCTGTTCCCGATGTCGGTGGGTCATTTCAGTTTTTATATTTTAAATATGTATGGTTTTCATTTATTTATATTTAAAAATGTAATTATTAGAAAAAAAAGTAATAAAGAGAATAATAATAATCATTTATTGCGAATATAGGTGGGATACAGAGGGGTTACAGAAAATTTATAGTGCTTCTATATTCAGCCATGCAGCATGCAACATTTGTTATTTGGCGTGTCATAAATTATTAATAATAAGTGCTATGATTAAAATTATTCATCAGTATTAATGTCAGAATTTATAAAATTAATAATTTGTCATGTCTGAGGCTTAAATTTTGTCATTAAAATATTCAGTTACATTTTGTCATTAAGATATTGAGTTACACTATAATATGCCTTTTCCCGCCAATTTCCCGCAAAATCACCACAGTGTAGTATTTATGATAAATAAATACGTGGTGTACTCCTGAACATATTGCTAAGTGCTAATGCCTCTGTGCAATGTAAGTAGCTTCAGTGGTTAAAGTAAGTATGTACTTAATTACTTATGGTAAAAGTTCTTACTACCTAGCTCTCGTAGTGACAGATAGCATATCTAGACGGAATGCCTTATTATCTGTGTTATTTTCTGAAAATCAAATAAGTAAAGGCATTTATCTTCACAAAAGATGAACATAACAGAACATAATTACAGAATTCTAACCATGAAAACTTCAGATTTAAATTAAGTATAGCTATATGGCGCCCTCACTCTAGGTCATGATCTAAAATTCTCAATATTTTAATTTTTGGAAAATAATACATAAGTATATTTATACGGCATTCCGTTTAGATAGGTGTGCTATCTGCCACTACACACGCAAGGACTTAAGCTAACTATCTTATCTTATGTGGGTGCCAGCCAGTGCAGACCGGCGACACTTCGACCCAGTGGGATCTTTTGTGTCGAAAAGATAACTAAACACATGTGTTAGTTAGCTTAAGTGTCCACGCTAAGAAGAGTGAGCTCACATATTAGATAAAGTGACTTAATATTGAGTGAACCTGATAATAACATTACACGTTAATTATACCTAAATATAGTAAGTATTTTCAGTTATAATGAAAATTGTAGGTATACATTCGTTTTCTACGAAAGCTTACTCTTACTATTGTGGACAATTTTGTGCGATTTAAGTACTGTGAGGACACGTAGCGTCTATTTGCAAAGCTAACAATGAAAATAACATGGCAGACGATTCCAGACTTCCACCAAAAAAAACGTTTACCAACAGTTGACCTATGCAAATGCGCATGCGCAAGCCTCACCCAGCGCATATAGGATGCACCAACACAGAAACATCTAGATTCTAGAACTTTCTGTAATGTATTGATTTCTTCCACAACGACGCTCGCAAATGGTTCGACGGCGCAAGTCGGGATTCATATAGAAAACGCTCGAACATTCGAGATTATTACAAAATATACCGAATTATTTATTATCTAGTTAAGTATGTGGGATGTACTAGTAAGTATAGAAACATGATTGTTCGTAAAATTAAATGTATTTACGTTATGAGTTGCCAAGAAATCCATGTTCTAATTAAAAAGACAATACACTCTGAAAGTTCAATGACGCATTAGTTCAATCTATCAATACGTTCTAGGTATACTTACTAAAATTATTAAACGGTAAATTTATTTCGATTTGTAATGACTAATGAGTAATGACTAATCTCTATAAAGAATACTTACGTATTCTAAAAATTCTTTAACCATTGAAAAGCTATTTTGTCAGTAGTATCATAGGCTGCAATCAGCATAAGCTGGAATCATAAACGTGGCTGAAACCGAGGACAGTGCTAATCTATAATAATATTATAAAGAGGAAATATTTGATTGTTGTGTTCGTTTGTAAGGATTAAACTCAAAAACTACTCAAACGATATTAAAAATTCTTTATTCTTTTCACCATTAGAAAGCTATATTATCACCGAGTAACATAGGGTACCTATATATTAGTGATGTAACGAATATTTGCATCCGCATTCGCGAATATTCGCATATTTCTTGACATTCGTATTCGCATTCGCATTCGCAAATCGTATGCGAATGTTTTGCGAATATGAACGTCCGAAAAAAATAATAAAATGTCAATAAAAGAAATATTAATTTCTTGTGTTGTTGTTTTATGTTTTGTGATGGATTTAAGTGCTTGGAAGTACATTAAAACGTTAGTAATTGTTATTTTATTTATTATTGTAATGATTCTAGTAGCAATAGCAATGTTTTAATAATGTAAACGTTATAAAAACTTAAAACAAATAGTGGCCGGCGCGTGCTTTTGCGTGTTCGTTTTTTTCTCCGTGTCGTAATTATGCTTTTATCAATCTAAACTAATAAGATTCTTATGTATTCTTATTAGAATTCTAATAATATTAACGTACTTATTTGTAAGTATTAATTTGTAATATAATACTTATTATAAAAAATAACAAGAAATATGAATAATTTGACTCTTAACAAAAAACGGACCCTTGACGCGCAGTTTGACACGCTGTTTTCGTTTTATTTTGCCTAAGGATGATATACGTGCTAAGTATACATTTTTAGAAAGGTATTGTTTTCTATATATAGAAATAATATAACTAATAGTAAATTGTATTATTTCTAGATATATAAAACGAAGAGAATAATAGCGGTGATTTTGTCATGATTCATTCATTCATAGATTCACGCCTATTTCCCAGAGGGGTAGGCAGAGACTACAGATTTCCATTTGCTACGATCCTGACACACTTCTCTGGCTTCATTATTATTGTCATGATTATTTGCCTATTTTCATAAAATGCCTTTTTAGATAGAATAATACTACCCCCACTACCCTACGCCACGCCACTGAATCTAGCGTAACCTACGCGAGTGAGGCAGGCAAAAGCTTGTCTTTTTTCAATTATATAAAAAAAGATGTTAGTGTTCTAATATTATTTTCTAAAAGTACTATGTACTCTGCTATGTAGTTACCCGGTATCTGTGTTGGTAATTACTGGTATAGGTACTTGTAAACTGCTTAGATAGTGCGTGTGTTGCATCACTCAATTTTAATTAATTTTATCTACTTATTACTTATTTAAAACGTCGATACCAGCCGGCACTTTTTATTTGTAAGGGGTTAGCTAAGCAATACTAAATAATAATAAAACAATAATCATGACCCATGTCCCCGTGTAAGCCCCCTAAATGGCCGGGTATTTTCCTAACGTGTTAGGGAAATACCCGTGAAAGAGAATCAAATAATAATATATTTATTGATTACAGTGGTAAAACATGAATACAGTCCATGAAATACTTCATTAATAATCAATAAAAGATCCACCACTATGTGAAATAGAGCTTAGGGGTAACTGACGCAGCGGTATTGAATGAGATTGCTGTCCTTGAGATCTCAGGTTCCATTCTGGGTTGTTCTGCACTCCTGTTAATAAATGTCCAATAGCAGCACGAAATCCGAAAACGTTCTATGGACGGCAATAGGCTCGCCACCTTTTACTTAGTAAAATGTAAATGTAAAATACCTAAATAACTACATTATTATTTATTATACTTATGGTAATACACCTCTGCCTACCCTTGAGGGATGTAGGCGTGATACTATATCTGTATGTATCCAAATAGGTACTAATAAATATGTATCACCAAACAAAGCATGACTGTAAGTACTCATATCTAAGTACTAATATTAAAAAAGCTGAAGAGTTTGTTTGTTTGGTTGAACGCGCTAATCTCAGGAACTACTGGTTCAAATAGGAAAAATATTTTAGTGTTGGATAGCCTATTTATCGGGGAAGGCTATAGGCTATATAACATCACGCTACGACCCACGGGGGCGGCGCAGTAACTATAAACGCGGTTGAAACCGCGAGCACATCTAGTTATCTCATAAAGATTAAACAGAGGCTAGTTTTTAATTGGAATTTATAAGTAAGGTATTAATGCCATGGGTGTATTACATTTCGCTAACCTAAGACTGCATAGGATCTAAAACCATAGCTGACAAGTAATGTGGGAGAACTAGCAGTATATGTATATCTGCCTACCCCATCGGTCTTCATGGTTGATACAGGCATTCATAAATACTAGCGGTCGCAGAGAGATTGAAATTCAACCATGATTAATTTAAATTTTAAGTTTAATCGTTATTAAGGTTTTATTGTTAATGGCCAATACAGCGCAATTGCAATAGGTACTTAAGGGTAACCATAGTTATGAAGAATTATACGACATCAACCGAACAATGTCGAAATACTATGAACGCGATTCGATTGCGTGTGTCAAATGCATGGTTGTGTGCGTGTAGTGTTTTTTCATTAATTTAATGTATTTCTAATGCATATTTTATAAAAATATTAGGATTCGCCATTCCTTCTCCATATAAACTTTAACTGTGCCAAATTTCATACTCCTCCGTCCGCGCAATTTTCGTAAAAAGAAGTACAAATTTTTTGCTTCTCGTATTAATATAATGTATAGAATATGAATGCAACGCAATAAAAAACATAGTCAATATTTTGCAATGCCCTCTAATTTGCTATGGCTGTAAAAGATCACTAAGTTTTAAGCAACTATTATAAAATATTTAAGACCAAAATGCCTAATCATGTATGTACATATACACTTTACAAATAAATAATGTGATTTGAATTTTAAAACAGTAAATAATCTATTACTACTTTATACTAAATATTACTAACTGAGAAAATAACCTTCTTAATGTTACTTTGGTTTTAATATTTATAAACCATTAAATTGTATAGGTAATACTCATAACTAACATGACAATCGTGTTTATAAAATACAAAACTAGTAGAAATATTTATCGAATATTTATAAAATTTACTGCACTTATTACGATATTCTACTTGACTGTATAAAACATCGGATACTTACCTGCTAATTTGCGAAGTTTACCCGTATGTATGGTGCTGTCGCTTTTACGTAGCCTTTATAATTTGGTCGGCTTATAGAAGAATTGCTGACACATTCTTTTTGTTGACATAACTTTCATAATAGTTGTAATTTAAAGCTGAAATTAACAGGATTGTTTATTGATGGAACATTTTAATTAGTTCATAGCATTCCATGTTTCCTTGTTTTATGGGAACTGCGTGTTCGATCATTTAAATCAGACCAGATAAAATGTAATTAAATTTCTTTGTATCTTTATATTGTGTAGAGTCACATAATCTAAATTTACTGTATTTATAAAGGTGTACCAAGGTACATGATACAGATTTTTATTTGATTGTAAGTGTACTGATTTACTTGAAAATCCGTTTCTTTCTGAATTTCGGCACCATTCGCCACATTGGTGTTCATCAAACAAATTAAAACGAATGTTTGAACAAATTTGAACTAATTAAGGTCTACTATTGATATTTTTTTCTACTTTGAGCCGTTTTTGAGATCTGGGCAATCCCAAAACGTTACCGCAGCAAAATCTTAAATAACTTTAAAACCATAACACACACAAATTTTGCTGTTCACAAACATTTCATACCTACGCAACAAAAGCTATCTATTCATGCATTTATTGTCGAGATTAAAAGATTTTATAAAAAAAGTTTTGCTAGGGTAATAATAATTACACATCACTGCAGCAAAATCTGTTTTTCTTGAATAACTTTACAACTACAACTTGAACAAATTTAGCTATTAGTGAACGAATTACTCTTCACGATGAACTAATTATTTGTTATACTCTCAACTCTCTAAAGCACAACATTTTATTACATTTTGCTGCGGTAACGCACATTTGTTACACATAAATTTAAATTAAATAAATCATGAGGGATTAGTCAGAACTAGAATGGAAAGCAGAAGTCTACTCTGATCTAGCTACAGATTTTCAAAAACAATATAAAAAAATTACAGTAGGTAATTAATGTTTGTGTGTCCCTCTCGTTCTATTGTCTTTCTGCCATTAAAGCTAGCATTAACTTTACTGTTTAATTTAGTATACTCTGTTGTTTAGAATGAAGGTAGATATACCGGCCATCGTCATGGCCCCTTCACTACGGTGTACTCCAAGATGAAAACTAAAAAAATATACCTGTTTATACATTGATTTACATACTGTTGTACATTAATTGTTTCATCATTTCTATTTTTATATTACTTTGGATGAAAAACTGCCTCATGGACGAATGTAAGTAACGTAGTAACAGCCGGTAATGAATATGGATGTTCCTTTTATATAGGAATAATAATGCCAAAGTACGCAAGAATGATACCTATATTCTTTTACACAATATGACCGTATTCATACAAATTGTAACCTTTATAAATAAACTGAGACGCCTAATCAAATACAATTGCACACAGCAGTAAAACATTGTATTTTATGCTTGTGATAATATGTAGTACCTGATGTAGGACTAGCCTCAGTAGTCTGTAGATAGGTACCTATATTAATTTAGTTGGATTCAAATTATTACTGACTAGACGTGTCTGCGGTTTCACCCGCGTTTATCGTTACGGCGCCGCCCCCGTGGTCGTAGCGTGATGTTGTATAGCCTTCCTCGATAAATATGCTATCCAATACCTACTAAAATAATTTTTCAATTCGAACCAGTACATAGTTCCTGAGATTAGCGCGTTCAACCAAACAAACCGTTTATAATACATAGGTTTTAGTGTAGATTGAAAACTACATTGTGCCTAAGTAACAGTAATTTACCTAGGTACTAAACAAATCAATTTAATACAAATACCAAATACCTATCATAAATGTAATCTAAGTAGGTTCTTACATTTTTATTGTCACCAGTAGATTTTTACTAACTGGAAGGCTGCTGGTACTTATAGCACAGGATATATCCTATTTTAAGTATGTACCAGCAGAACAATTAAGAATTTTGGTACCTAGATTAAGTTTTTACTACTATGTACCTACTAGTATTTTTGTGCCAATAAAGTTATTATTAGGTATTATTTATTATTTTAAACCAAGCAATGAAGAAACCTAGATTGTATTATAATTTATCATCACATAGCAGGAACAGGAATAAAACAACTAAATTAATTTGTTAAACATTACCATTTATTTTGAATAATGGAATTTGAACTAAATCAGTCTTTGGCTGTACACCAGTGCACAAAATAATTCTGCGATACACATCACATTCTTACACCATTACAACATGGCTATAGGCGGCCCGAGATTACACAACATTTAATCTACTTCCTCCATGCGGGAAGCCTCATCAGCGTCTCCCTCCAGTGGTGGCACATCACCAGCGCTGCTCTCCTCAACCTGGATGGGCTCATCTTCGTCAATACCCAGACCAAGCTTGATCATGCGGTAGATGCGGGAAGCATGCACCTGAGGCTCATCCAGAGCGAACCCAGATGAGAGCAGGGCAGTCTCGTACAACAGGATCACGAGATCCTTCACAGCTTTGTCATTCTTGTCAGCCTCAGCCTTCTGTCGCAAAGTCTCTACGATAGAATGGTCAGGGTTAATTTCCAAGTGCTTCTTGGCAGCCATGTAGCCCATGGTGGAAGTGTCACGCAGAGCCTGTGCCTTCATGATACGCTCCATGTTTGCTGACCAGCCATACTGTGCAGTGACAATACAGCAAGGAGATTCTACCAGACGGTTGGAAACTACAACCTTCTCAACTTTGTTGTCAAGGATGTTCTTCATGACCTTGCAGAGACCCTCGAACTTGACCTTGTCCTCCTCACGCTTCTTCATTTCCTCTTCATCCTCAGGGAGCTCAAGGCCTTCCTTGGTGACGGACACCAAAGTTTTACCATCATACTCCCTCATCTGCTGTACTACATACTCATCAATAGGCTCAGTCATGTATACTACTTCATAGCCACGCTTCTTGACACGCTCAACAAATGAGGAGTTGGCTACCTGATCACGGTTTTCACCAGTGATGTAGTAGATGTGCTTCTGGTTCTCCTTCATGCGGGAGACATACTCTTTGAGGGAGCATGCCTCATCACCAGAGGCAGATGTGTTGTAACGGAGAAGGTCAGCCAGCTTAGTTCTGTTCTGTGAGTCCTCATGGATGCCCAGTTTCAGATTCTTGCTGAATTGTTCGTAGTACTTCTTGTAGTTCTCCTTGTCCTCTGCCAATTCCTCAAACAGTTCCAAGCACTTCTTTACCAAGTTCTTCCTGATGACTTTAAGAATCTTGTTCTGCTGGAGCATTTCACGGGAGATGTTGAGGGGCAGGTCCTCGCTGTCGACCACACCCTTTATGAAGTTCAGGTACTCTGGGATCAGGTCTTCACAGTTGTCCATGATGAAAACCCTGCGCACATACAGTTTGATGTTGTTTTTGCGCTTCTTGTTCTCGAACAGGTCGAAGGGCGCGCGGCGGGGTACGAACAGGAGAGCTCTAAACTCTAACTGACCTTCAACAGAGAAGTGCTTGACAGCGAGGTGGTCCTCCCAGTCGTTGGTGAGGGATTTGTAGAAGTCACCATACTCCTCCTGGGTGATGTCGTCAGCGTTGCGAGTCCAGATGGGCTTGGTCTTGTTCAGTTCCTCATCCTCAGTGTACTTCTCCTTGATGGTCTTCTTCTTCTTCTTGCCGTCTTTCTTGTCCTCGTCAAGGTCCTCTCCCACGTCCTCGATCAGTTTCTCCTCTTCCTTCTCCTCCTCGGCCTCATCGTCAGACAACTCTTTTTCGCGTTCCTTCTCAACGACCAACTTGATCGGGTAGCCGATGAACTGGGAGTGCTTCTTCACGATCTCTTTGATCTTGTGGTCTTCCAAGTACTCTGTCAGATCTTCCTTGATGTGAAGCACGATCTTGGTACCACGGCCGAGAGGCTCTCCGTGATCGGGGCGGATGGTGAACGAACCGCCCGCAGATGACTCCCACATGTACTGTTCGTCGTCATTGTGCTTAGAGTGGACCGTCACACGATCAGCGACGAGGTAGCAAGAGTAGAAACCCACACCGAACTGACCAATCATGCTGATGTCAGCGCCGGCCTGCAAAGCCTCCATGAACGCCTTTGTGCCAGACTTCGCAATGGTTCCGAGGTTGTTCACTAAATCGGCCTTGGTCATACCAACACCGGTATCAATGATGGTCAGCGTACCTTCGCTCTTGTTGGGGATGATTTTGATGTACAACTCCTTGCCGCTGTCGAGTTTTGACGGGTCTGTGAGTGACTCATACCGGATTTTGTCCAAGGCGTCAGATGAGTTGGAAATCAGCTCACGAAGGAAGATTTCTTTGTTGGAGTAGAATGTGTTGATGATCAATGACATGAGCTGGGCGATCTCCGCCTGGAAGGCGAAGGTCTCCACCTCCGCTGTGTCGGTCTGCATTTCTTCGGGCATTTTGACTTAATTACACTTAAATTACAGTTCTCAATTAACGAATTACGATTCACGGAATACTTTATGATTAGCGCGGTTTCAGACACACGTGTATTTAAATCGCGTGGAATCGCAGTGTGTTTCTCACTTGGCTTATCTTGACAATGACGCCGGCCGAAACGTCAGATTCCTTTTATATAGATGGCGAGTAGGCGACATCTGTGAACGAGTAGAATTTTCTAGATTTAGCGCGCTACTCGCCAGAGGTTCAATACAGTTGGTAAACTTCCAATATATTGAACTGAACAAAGGACTTTGTAGGGTTAAGATGTTAATTCTTTAACAATAATATTTCTGTTGTTTGAATAACCATGACTTTTTAACATTATATTTATTTATATAATAAAAATTTCGTTACATTTCATATTGGTTATTATATACATGCTTACAACATAACGTAATTAAATTGATATCTACCTAAAAAAAGAAAAACAACGTAATTTATAACGACTGTCAAGTAATTGTAGTTAAAAAGTAATAGTTCCTCATAATCTTATAATTATTATTTCAGTTGTTTGTTTAAATGCGCTCATTTATGTTAAATTACGAAACAATACACTTCAAATGAAGCCAATATCACCGAAAGAAATAGCAATGGTTGATGTTCCAATATGTTTATGAATAAACAATTCTCACAACATACGTTCACAATCATTGTTTTGTAATTCGATTAACTTAAGAATTTTTTTTTTAAAAAAATGGCCTTATACTAGGCGTTAGTCTCTCCTACTTTAATCTTATTTAATGTAATTTAATCTTATTTTCATAAAAATAAGCATTTGCATACCTACCAATAAAATTAAAACATTAAATTCAGATAGGTACTTTATTCCTTATTAAATCATTGATGAAAATTTACCATTGAAAAAAGGTTGGTAGCATCAGCAAGACGAATCATAGTTCTGCTATTCGACGCATCACGTCGCTACCGTCATGATAAAGATTTTTCGTAGAACATTCTGGATTGTTCGAGAACATTCAACAAAAATAGAGCTAAATAAGTCAGTTTGAATGAAACTATATTATGAAACTACGTTTAATAAAATTAGAAGTAGAATAAAGACCCAAATTGAAATAATGTTTAACTGCAAGTGAATAGAATATATCTTTTTAAGATTTGTAAGATTCCACCTAGAATGTTCGATCTATATCCGGTATGTAGTCCGACTTCTGCCCGTTAGGGGCGTTAGTAGCGTCCGGGATAATAATTATGTCAAGTTCAATGAAGTAGATAGGGATACCAGGTATTAAATTATTGTCCAAATTGTTACAATATTGTGGTTAAAGATATTATACAGATTCTTATGAGATTTAACGTTAAGGGTGTTATGATTTTTTATAGTTATTGAAATAGATACGAACATTAGAATGTAAAATGAAAGCAATTAATTATAGGTCTACATTTGAAACAATATATATATTTTGAATATATTTACTATGTTTACTTGAAATATTTATTATTTCATTGCTACTCACCCATTAGCATCATCGGTATATGTACAGAAAATCCTCAATATTGCATACCCGCAATAAAATGTCTATAAAGTACAACTTAAGAAATTTTTTATGTCAGTTATCAATTATCATACGTGACGTAAAATAATCACTTCAGATAGTTCCTGATTCTTAATTTAGTCCTTTACTCAAATTCTAATAACTATTCCAATTTCCTCGTTGCACAGGTATTCTCAATATTTAAAGGAAACCCCCACGTAAGATAAACTGTAGAAGTTATGTAATGTTTCTGAAATAAACCGTATTATTATTTTTAAATTAATTATTTTGTGTTCATAATAATGTCATGATATAATAATAGATCTAGCAAAAAAGTTTTAGAATACTGCAACGTATATTTTTATATTATTCTTCATTTTTATTAAAATATGAAGATATTCGTAAAAGTAAACTCAAAGAGAAGCATAAGTTGTAATAAAATAATTGTGTATGTGTGCCAAGATGTTTTAAAAAGGGAGATTATGGTCTTAAGGAAAATTTAGCGCAGCCATATACCCTCGTACTGAGTTCTTAGGGAAGTGGTAAGGAGTTTTTAGGGTTTTCGTAAGAACCTTCTCCTAGCAAACCTTGTAGAAACCTGTGCTGTAGCGCCATCGTGGAATTACCATTTATGTGACGAGGACTGAAGAATTCATTCTATTTTTATATTAAAATTCTCTTTGTGGAGGTTTCTTTTGTAATTAAACGACTTTATAATGATTTCAGGCGTTTATTTTTAGTTAAATCTAAAATATATATTTTTTAGGTTTCTATTAACAACGCCTCCCTAACTTTTATCAACAATACAAATACTATTTATTCTTCATTAATTTAGATCGTCATCCTTTTTATAAAATTAGGCACTAGTGGTTTTGAATTTAGACGAGGATATAACTTATAAGGCTACTCTAGTGGTAATAACATACCTGCTGTGGATTTGGTTAACTTAAGCGGCATTAATAGATATTACTCTTAGTATAATGTAAAAATAAATAAGTACTACAAATATACGTTAACAAAATCGAGCCAGGATATTTTAGCTATTGCCGTGACTATCGGCTGGCAACACCAGCACTGATGCGACTGTAGTACTGTACCTACTGTATTGATTATTTATTTTGCAGGTTTTATTTATATCGTTGCCCTTTATAAAATATTTTAAGATTGATACATAAACATTAAGGGAAATTACATAGGTATATATTTAAGTTATACTTTTCATTTTTATTATTACGTATTAATTATCACAAAATAATTCTCGAATTGCCGGTATTTGCCGGTACTTACCTACTGCCTTCCGGAAAATACCTAGGCTAAGTATTTTTAAATAGTTATAAGCCCGGACATATTATAATATCTTAGTGCACTACATATTTATAATTACGGAAAATATAAGTAACATTATTATTATTTATCGTGTCGTCCCACCTACAACGTGTACTTTAAATTACATGAAAGAAAATCTAGACGTCTTTAATTATAAAGTTAGCTTTAATTAATAGCTATCAATGTATATCGCTATTACCCGATAATATAGGTACCTAATAAGACAAACCTAATAATTTATAAGTAATTAAAAACCAATATATTAAGAGCTTTTATACAGTATCTACCTATTTTAATTAAATAAGTACTGTCCTCTCTAACAACACCTATTCTGTACCTATTTATTAGATTCAATGTTAAAAATATCAGCTGTACTTATTATAAATAAGTTAGTACCTACTTTCCAAAGCTTTAGCTCTTTCTAATACATTAATACACTGCATTCGATTAAGTACTTACTGTTCACACCCATGACCATCATACGAGCACTTACGTCTAAACATTAATTTCCAGATCATTCTAGCAATTTATGTTAAGTACTAAGTTATCGTAAATTATTCAACATTTATATGACTAATACATAGGACGAAATAATAATAATAATAATAATAAAAATCTCTTTATTGACATAAGTTTGTTTTACAATTATTTGAATCCCTGACCCCTGAGCTAGTTAAATACTGTATTACAGGGGTCAGTTTATTCCCCATATCACAGTGTACAATAATGTCAATATTGTATTAATGGACCATGGTAAAAACTTTTAAATTAAAAGGTAAAACCAAAAACTAAAATATAAAAATTTGTATGTGTGTGTGGGTCTTTGCGTGTAAGTGTGTGTGCGTGTGTGTAGATGTTTGTGCGTATGTGTGCGTCCGTGTGTGTGTGTGTGTGTGTGTGTGTTCTATTGTCATCGTGGTATGCTTAAAAGATATTCAGTAGCCTCATAATCTAGGGATTTCAGGTATGTTACAAGAACTTTCTTTATTTCATTGTTATTGAGCTTTTTAATTTTTATTATTTTATTAACATTGTTGTATAAGAACGGTGCTAAAAATTGGTACTGTCTTTGTGCGAAGGATGTTTTAACTCGAGGTTTTGGGCACCGAGTTCTTCTTTTGGCTAGTTCTGTTGAGTTAGAGACGCTCTTTTTGTGGTATCTTCTGACTACTTCGTAGATATAAATTTTACGTATTGTTAAAACACCGGTTTTTTCATACAACTGAACTGTAGGATGTCTAAACGGTAAGTACATTAGGACTTTAAGTATCGTTCTTTGAGCACGTTCTGCGGTGATGAGGTGCGTTTTACCCGCTCCCCCCCATACAGATATGCTGTACCTAATAAGGCATTCACATAGTGCCCCATAAGTTTTGATCATGAGATTCTGGTCGGCCACAGCACGTAGATTTTTAAATACATAAATCATTTTTCTAAAAATGAAATAATTAGACATTAAGTATTTTGTAGCTAGATGTCTTCTTTAGTTATTACTTAATAAAAAACTACCATCGTATGTTCACATGTGCCTATTAACCTACCTATTGATTATAATAATTAACGTATTATTTAATGAAATCAAAATAATGTGCCTACAGATTTAGTTCTCAAGGTACTTAATCAAGTAAGTACTTATACCAAATTACCAATATAGTACCTATTTTAAAGAAGGTGTGCAGAGGAAATATCCGCTTAGCTATGAATATCTAAGTACATTATGAGAAACCAGCGATTTCCCGCATAATTTCCAGTAAATTATACTGACTAATCAGTTTAGTAGTTAATAATAATTGACTATAATACAACTTCAGTTTTAAGGAATTAAATTATGTTTTGTATATTAATATCGTATTAAATTACTGAATTGTGCAAGAATAAAATATATGTCGTCATGTATGTATCCAGTCACATAACGCTATACGATCGCGCGATTGTGATCTTCACGCTCTATGACGAATAGGTACCGGCTACACGTGTTGGGAATTTTTAGGTTAGTTTGCTAATGAATAGGTAATAAAAATAGTCAGCATTCCAAAGCTGCACTGAAGTAAAAACACATGTCTTGATCCTACTAATACTTCATAGATGTTATCCATTTAAATGTAATTACTTTTAATTCAAAAAGAACACGCCTTAGTTTACGCGCGTAATTTTCGATAGAATTATGTCTACGTCTCAGTCTGCGAGCACTACGCTCGCGCGCTCTTGATAAGAATTATTTTATTCGAGGTTAGTATTGCATATGTCACTAAGATCAATGACTTCAGCAGTACCTCTGCAAGATCTTTAATTAAATTTCTATTAATAAATTCATAAAAAATACTTCCTACATTCGTATTGGTACCATTATACAATATACAATAGTAGATTAATAAATGAAGGTAATATACGGCAGCAAGAATACAAATTTAATGTAAATACATATAAATGAAGATGATCCGTAAATATTAAATGAGTTGACATAGGTATCTCATCTCCGTTTCGTAACTGAACCTATGGTGCCTATTAACATTGCATCTAAATCATCTAATATAATTTTCGCTTTCATTATTTAGTTAATAGCCAATAACTTCCTTTGTTAAGCTTAAAAGTGATGACAAAGCATTTTTATAATCACGATGCAATGATACGCATTAGCAAAGGACTGTTGCCAATTTTAACATACTATTACTAAAAACATTCTCGAAATTAACAGAAATGTTCAATTGATTTCCATGTGTTTCCATGATATTCCGTTATTTCTGTTCTAATTTCCTGTTACAGGTTTTTTATATTGAAGTTTGATTTTAGTGCCATCTAACGGTGAATAGATAAAATGAAAGTTATTTCTTTATAGTACAGTATGAGTTAATGACAACAGTAAAGAAACTGGGTATAAATTAACTTAAAGTCCGAATATCTGATTATTATTTAAGAAAGTATCGGTTCCCAGCCAGTATTGAATAAAATGGTGTTTTTATTGTCTGTTTATAATTGTTTAGGAACTTAATGTTATACCTTTAGCTCTCCATCTTTTGGCAAATAGAAGTACTAAGCAATAAGATCCCTAAAGTCTTCTATTCGTTACTAGATCGCTCTATACTACGATCATTCTCCAATATTCTAGTAATTCTCAAGCTTGTTACTTCTCTGTTATCCGGAAATATAAAAGCGACGCGCGCGCCAACTGGTGTCATTATTGAGTTGATCGAAACAAAGGTGAAGTAAGAGTGACATTACAAGTTTACGAGCGAATTTCAAATTCTTTATAGACTTAATATTAAAAATGGCACTACTTCCATATTTGCTTGAGGATTTTCGTTAGCAACGGCTTCACGATCAGCTTTTCGGCCTAGATATATCCCCTGAGGATTTCTTAATGGACATAGTGGAGCGGCCGGCGATCACTCGGCGCAAGTACCTGCGGCCGTGGAACAGCGTGGCGGCGGATGCACGGGACGTGGGCTCCACCATCAAGTGCGACAGAGACTAGTTCCAGGTGAGCATGGACGTGCAGCACTTCCAGCCTGAGGAGATCTCAGTGAAGACGGATTAGGCGCACAATGCCACATTTTCAAAATTACATATTGACGCAAAATGACACATTCGCAAAATGTCTTTTCTCAATATGCCACACTAGCAAAAGGCCACACTAGCAAAATGCCACACTAACAGAATGCCACGTAGAAAAATGTCACACTAGCAGAATGCCACAATAGCAAAATGCCACACTATCAAAATGACACATTCTCAAATAATGTTTATTAGATTAACACATAATGTGCTAGGCACTTACTTTAATGACAATAAAAGAGTGACTTCTTGCAGTAGGTTCATGATTTACAAATAAAAAAAACATAGTTTATTTCAGTATTTAATCATTTTCATTTTATTTTAACATAAAATAAATTAAAAATGTAATCTAAAATAATGGATGTTGCTAAGAATCATACAATAAACAACAAAAGATTATAACTTTTTTCAAAAAGTTTAATTTTTTGTATACATTTCCTATTAGGTTATATTTAAAAACTTAAGAATTTAGTAATTTAGTCTGCGCTGCACCTAAAAGTTACACAAAAATCAGCTTATTGATTGTAATCGGTATAATAAGTAGTCTCGAACTAAAAAAATCACTATTTGTATAATTGCAGAAAAATAACTTTGCGCAGAAATTCCGGCAGTGTCAAACACTTATCCCTTAACTTTTGTAACAATTTTTTATATTGTTCATCGAAATGGATATCTTTACGCTTTTGATTCTGCTGGATTTCATGAAATAAGGATTGTTGATATATATTGTCCCAGTATTTACTTTCTTGCTGCAATTTGTATACGAACAGATATAGTGAAGGTTTTTTGGGGATACGTCTATTAATGCGGTGATGCCAGCCTTCGACGGCATTTGTGGTTCTATGTCTTTGGTTTGCACAGCTTAAAATAGATGGAAGTAGTTTCGGATACCACTGATTTTCATAATAGGTATGGAATTTTTTCATTTCTGGTGTATCTGGTGAGATATTTAAAATATAGTTCCATGCAGTAGGTATATCGTTAGCTGGCACTAAAGGCATTATAGATATAATTCTGGAAATGTTACGTCCTTCTTTTGTACTAGTCAATTTAATTTTTTTTGAATTCTTCCATACAGCGGCATTATAGTAATTTCAGCAAATGGATACACATGTGACACAGCGTTAATTTGTCCGATTTCGTAGTCACTCTTGAAAGTATTTATTTCAACACCCATTTTTTCTTTTATTAGGTAAAAAAAGCGCTCGTACGTACTTTGAGTCTTATTAGGTAATAGTGCGTAAATTACGGGGATAATATTTGTGGAATTTGTATTAGAATTGACGTCCATGTGTAACACATATAATTGATAGAACGGGGCGGGACATGACTTGAAGGTTCCGTCTGCATAGTAGTTTCCCGGTTTGTTCTGTGTACGGTCCGCACACCCTGGGTAATAAAATATAGGATTATATATCAGTAAAACTCGGTAATAAATTTAACTGACTATATTGATAGATAGAAAGATGATAGAAATGGTATATGAGACGCGGTACGTCCTTTGATAGGCGAACGTGAACGCGAACTGATTTAAATTACATATGTTTAATTAAAGTAATGAATGAAGTAAGTTGCTGACATGGCACAAAGAGTAATAAGTTCAATGTACGCTACGTGAAACGTGGCTCGTACATACTCCCGGGCCAGAAATGAGGATGATGGTGTGACTAATATGATGATAAGTGACTGACGTGAGTAACAAGGTGATTGAGCAATATTTTTGCTTAAAATTAATGATGATAGTTGATATATGATAAAGATAGTCAATAAGTTGCTCCAATGTCACTATAAAGTACGGTCGAACTGGTTACGAAAAAACACAGGCGAGGTACACTTATTGATAACATTTGCACTACGCGATTTCGTCTCTGACTCACTACGAATACAACACTGATTCACTGCACTATCACTAACGCATCTAACCGAAGAAGTTTCATAGTTGGTTGGTTGGAGTTCGATATCAGGCCCTCCCGGGCGGCACGACGTCACCGGAGTTGCTAGCGTCGCGACGCGCGCCTCCGGGCACGGGGGGGCTGCGGCTCGCATCTGCAAGCGCCGGCCACGCCAGCACAGCACCGCGAGCGTGATAGCGCCCGCGAATAGAACCACGTAGATGACGACATAGTGATGAACGTCGTGATATGATACGCGATCAGACAGCACTCCGTCTGACGTACTAGCTTTCAGCTGTTTTATCTGTTTATCGATTTCTTCAAAATACTTCTGATGGTCTGAATATATAGATTGATTTCCGACAGTAGATGATATTGATATGTTCATGAGATGATTGATAGGAGGAATCTGAATTTTGATTGCGTCAGCTTCTCTCTCTATGGCGTTAGATGGCGTTTGGTGAGCATAAATGATAAAATTGTCACTCTTTATAATGCATTCCTCGCTTATTGTTATTATACCAGACTTATGTAATAACTCTGAGGTAATTTGATTCTCACACATGATACGTACAGAGCAATGACCACAACAGAAATACAGGTAGGTGTTTCTTGAATTCAATTGTTTCCAGGAATCTATACAAGCTAATGTCATGGTTTGACACTGTTTAGAAAGATGACCTTTGACACATAGGTTATCGTCTGCTTTCATTTTATGAATAGGCTGTTTCAAGGGACATAAATGAGTGTCCTTATCTATTTCAACGCAATTTCGTACATCTTTCTCAGATAACCCGATATAGGAGTCCTGTTGTATATTGATAGCTACGGACTCTGCTACAGGTACAAGGCTGATCATAGAGTTTTCGATTTCTTTTGGAATGGGGATAAGTCGGTATAACTCAAAGTTATCTCTGCAGACTAGAGGAATCCAAATCTCGTAAATAATGAACTTTTCGGTAGCTCTTGCTTTCACGGTGAGAAGATGGTACATTTGTGATATGTTTTGTAAGTTGTCCAAAGGTAAAGTCATGTCTCTTGATAATAAACTTACGATTACATTCATCTCGTCCCGAAGTTGCTCTGGTGTAAGAAGATGAAAGTTGAATTTACCAGCATAAATATCGGTTAAAGAGTCAATAATAGTATCTTGGATATTCTGCAAGTTTACTAAAATACCTTGTGCGATAACTGATGATAGAGTGAAATCACATGTGTTTGATGTGGCTTGTAGATTTTTATTTTGCCTATTTAACGACATTTCTAGGTTGTTCAAATATTGATTGAAAAGTTTACTTTGTTTGTTGATAGATGTTTCAACCCTCTTTATCAAATTAAATTCGCCCTCGACGACCGAAGTTTGATTCTTCCACAGTAAAGCGAGATGTTTCTGATTTGTTTTAATAGTCTCTATGTCTCGTTCGTACTGTTCTGCGAATTCTTGGTCAAGTACGCCGAACAGCTTGTTTGCGACGAACCCGACACCGTTGATAAGGCCTCGCGTGACTCGCTCGTGCCTAGTGAGTTGCTTACCGAGCAACATACTATTGTAATGCTTGAGTTCATTAAGCCCGTGATGTAATTGAAGAAGGATGACATCGCATTGTACAATTTTTGCCTTACTTTGATCGTTACAAATGTTATCTAAATGGTTTATATACTTTCCAAGTAATTCAGCGCTTTGCCAATAGGGAAACATGTCGTAGTAGATAACTAATTTCCATTGGTCTCGTTCTAGGCGTAAGTTTGTGATCCGATCGAAGTAAAAACCTTGACTATTATTGAAACTTGATATTTGATAAGCGCCATACGTCGGTGTTATTATTATATATATGAGCATGAAAAACACATTTATAAAATTGTATAGGCAGAGTTTCCTTGCGGGTTTGATATTAATTGAGGCGGCAACTTTTTCGTGTTTCTGTTGAAACTTGCTGGCTCCGTCGTCAGTATCATTTTCACGGACTGGCAACTTGGATATTTTGGTGATTGGTCTTTTGATGATGCCCCTTTTTGTTCTTAAGCTAACAACGCGCACGAAGTCGTCTTTGCCTGGATGCAATGTTATAATTCTACCGAGTGCCCATTTCCCTGGAGGTAGGTTTGCGTCATGAATTATGACGACATCGTCGATATTAAGATTTTCCTTTGGAAGACGCCACTTGCTGCGGGCAGATAGTTGGCTAAGATACTCTGATTGCCATTTCTTCCATATATCTCCGAAGATCTTTTGTGTAAGCTGCCATCGTGTTCGTTGGTCTCTCTCCGTTTCTATAATAGTGTTAGTGGGACCACTAGCTAGGAAATGAGCGGGGGTTAGATATTCCAGATCTTCGGCGTCCTCAGTAAGTGGGCATAGAGGTCTTGTGTTTAAACACGCTTCTAACTGGGCAAGGAGGGTGGAGTATTCTTCAAAGGTCAACTTCTGCTCGCCGATGACTCTTTTCAGATGATATTTGAGGCTCTTCACCGCAGCCTCCCAGAGACCTCCTGCACTTGGCCATCCAGGGGCATTAAAATGCCATTGAATTTTCATATCAGTGATTGATGTATAAAACGTATTGTCTAATGTTACCCGAAGATCTATGAATTCTCTGTTGAGAATCTTGTTCGCGCCAACGAAGTTGGTCCCATTGTCACTATGAATGTGACAGGGCGTTCCCCGTCGGGAAGCCATTCTACGTAAAGCAGCTAGGAACGCAGATGAGCTAAGGTCGGACACTAGTTCGAGATGCACGGCTTTGGTCACCATACACACGAACACTGCTATATAGCCTTTAGAAGATTTTATACCGCGACCCTTGCTAGATTTGACATCAACAAATCCAGTGTAATCGACACCAGTATGATAAAATGGTCTCGTAGGAATTATTCGAGCAGCAGGTAAGTCACCCATAATTTGCTGATGCTTAATAGGATCGTGGCGCTTACACGTGACGCATTTACGAAGATGTTTCTTCACGATCTTATTTCCTCCTACAAGCCAATACTTTTGTCTCAAAAATGCTGATGTTAGGCGGGCTCCTCCGTGATAAGTTGCTTTATGCGCTTGATCTATTAATAATTGTGCGAAGCGACTGGAGCCTGGTATGATGATAGGATATTTCATTGAGTAAGGCAGAGTTGAGTTTCTCAAGCGTCCATAAACTCTAAGGATGTCGTTTTCGTCTAAATAGGGTGAGAGTTTTGATATTTTGTTCTTTGGTGACACGTGACCGCTCTCTTTTATATCTTTTATTTCCTGAGCAAATTCAATTTGTTGGACTTGCTTGATGATAAGAGTTTCAGATCTGCTCAACTCAAATAAAGATAAGTAGGAATTTAGTTTGTTTTGTTTTCTTACGAATCTAAACATCCATGATATGATTCGAATAGTTTTGCTAATAGTGCTATATTTCGCTAGTAATTGATATATGACATTATTTTCTATATCTGGCTCAGTGACAATGTTTACTAGGCGAACTTTTTTCATATCTATATCCGTGGTAAAATCTGGCCGGTTGCTTTGTCCCTCAAAGTTTGGTAACCAGGACGGTCCCTGCCACCACAGATTATGATTAATCATCTGAGAAGCTGTTAATCCACGACTGGCGCAATCCGCCGGATTCTCTTCCGATTTAACATAACGCCAACATGTTGATGGCATAACTTGTATGATATCACGTACTCTGTTTGAGACGAATGTCTTCCACCTTGTTGGATCTCCGTTAAGCCAGCCGAGGACGATCATGGAGTCGGACCACCCGTAGATTTTAGTTTCGTACGTACTCAAGCTCTGTTGCACTTTGAGCATCACAGTTGATAGAAGATGAGCTGCGCATAATTCCAAACGTGGGAGACTGATATTTTTAGATATTGGTACAAGCCTCGCTTTTCCAATCAAAGGCGTAATAATAGTTTTATTGTTTCGTTTCACCTTACAATATATTATGCAACTATAAGCCTTGGTCGAAGAATCGCAAAATCCGCATAATTCTATAACGTCATGTTCGCCGGTTGATATCCACCTAGGCACTTGCAGGTTGTTTATGTTTTTGATATCATTTCTGATAACGATCCATTCGGACAACATGTCGTTCGGTAAAGAGTCATCCCAACTGATTGAGGACAACCACACTTTTTGAAATAGGATCTTTAGTTTGGTTGATAATGGCGTAAGCCAACCGAGAGGGTCAAATAGCTTTGAAATATTTGATAAAAGTGACCGCTTTGTTTCCCGCTCGGTAGATAGTTCTATATTTAAACTAAATGTAAACAGGTCTTGTCGGTGATCCCAGCTAAGCCCTAATGTTTTTGATGACTCTGATTCCTGAAAGTTGAAGTCTTGATTCGTGTCTGAGAGATCAGGAATATTAGATCTCCATTTTCTTAGATTAAACCCACCTGATTTTAGTAGTTTGATAAGGTCGAAGTGCAATTGTTTCGCAGCTTTAATTTGATGAGTGCCATGTACCAAATCGTCCATGTAGAAGGAGTTTTCAAGGACTTCGGTTGCTGGGCTATTCTGATAATTTACTTTTTCATCTGATGCCAACTGCCGTAGAGTCATCATAGCTAAGAAAGGGGCCGCTTTAGTACCGTACGTCACGGTTGTTAGCTCCCAGTCTTTGATAGGGTAACGCTCAGAGTCTCGCCAAATGATTTTTTGGAAACGTTGGTCTTGATTGTTCATCCAAATTTGCCGAAACATTTTTTCTATATCAGCCGTGAAAGCATATTGATATTGCCTCCATTTAATGATAAGAGACTGCAGATCTTGTTGGAGGTTGGGCCCACATTTCATGACGTCGTTAAGGCTAAATCCGGAAGTAGTCTTAGCGGAGCCATTAAAGACGACTCTGAATTTAGTTGTTGTTGATTCATCTCGCTCTACCCCGTGGTGCGTGAGATAGAAAGAAGGTTCGTTAATTCTTGCGATCGGAACGGGTGTCATGTGGCCCATGGCTTGATATTCTTTAATAAAGGATTTATAACTTTCTGCTATCGGCTGATTTTTCAAGAACTTTCTTTCTAATGATTTAAATTGTGCAACTGCTTTACTTTTTGATAAGCCCAAATTGTTTTCAAAGTCCGGCTTTAGTGGTAGTCGTACCTCATAGCGGCCATCTTCTCGACGAATAGTGGTATTCTTGTAGTACTGAATACACTCTTGATCTTCTACTGATAATTGAGATTCCTCTGTATGAATATCCTCAATTTCCCAAAATCTTTGGATCTCATCTAGATTATTCAAGATGACATTACATTGCAAAGTTTTTGCGCATCCACATAAAATCCACCCTAATCGTGTGTTCTGGGCAATAGGTGAATTATTTCGTTCACCTCTGCAAATTCCTTCCATAAGAATTAAAGAATAAATATCGGCTCCAAACAGAATGTCCACTGGGCGACTTACGTTAAATTCAGGATCAGCCAAAGAGATATTATCTAAGTACGACCAATCCGGTTTAGCGAAAGAATAGCTTGGTAGATTTTTAACAAGATTTTGCATTATAATGACATCAGTATGAAACTCGTAGTTACAGTTCATTGATACGCATTTGATATTGATAGCCCCTTTGCAGTTAGTTTCCTTAGCACCCACTCCGGTGATCACACCCTGGCATCTTTGACGCGGTAACCCAAGCCGTTGAGCCGCATTTTCAGTGATAAGAGAGGTCTGTGATCCTTGATCTATGAGTGCGCGTAAATTAAGGTAGGAACCATCCCAAGATTCAACACTGATCATCGCGGTAGCTAAAAGGATTTCTGGAATTTCAGATTGTATAGACACGTGTGAGCTTCGGGTTGTCGACTTTTGACCCTGTTTAGGGGTGCTGATGTTAGCGTTATTCGATGTTGACGCCCCGGGCTCGTTGTCAAATTGCGTAAATGCATCGTGTAATAAAGTATTGTGAGGCAAATTACACTCACGGCACCGTTTATCTGAAAAACATTCTTTGCCGTTATGACAATAAAGACAATTTTCGCATAATGTTAGTTTCTCAGTCAACCGTCGTTTTGCTGACGAATTCATTTGTCGGAACTTACTGCAATGAAATATTGCGTGATTATTTGTTTTGCAGACAGCGCATTTGTAGTATTTCGTCACATAGATGTTTTTATCGCTTGAAGATTGCGAAATATTACGTCCGGTTGACGATGGTTTAATATTTAAATTATGAGATTTATGATAATGGTTTTGGTTTGATTTGGGTTCAGGCTTTCTTTTAGATGTTTCCATGGTCGTAAATGTCTTCTCCAAAAATAATAAAAACTCCTCTAGTCTAGGTACTTCCTTTGGGTCTTTGAGAGAAGTAAGGTATTCGCTAAGAGTATCAGAGTCTAACTTTTGACTAAGAAGATGAATGATAAGGGGATCCCACGAATCGACGCTTATGCCAAGGTTTTTGATAGCATTGAGACTTTCGCGAGTAACATCGTGAAGCTTCTTAATATGCTGTACCGATATATGTTGAATCGTAGATATATTGAGCATTTGATCTAAGTGAGAACTCATAATTAGCCGTTTGTTATTGAATCTATGACTAAGCAAATCCCAGCAAATAGAGTAGTTGTCAGAGGAGATTGGCAAGTGTTGGATGAGTCTTTCCGCTTCACCTCTTACTTTAGATTTCAGAAATTGCATCTTCTGGGCGCTCGATAAAGTTGGATTTGCATGGATAGTCTCAGTGAAAAGGTCTTTGAAACTGGACCATTGATGGTAGTTACCAGAGAACGTGGGTATATCTATCTTAGGGGTAGACTTCTCTAGGTGAGACACGGACCACAATTTCTTATTAATTGACTTGATGATGTCGTTAAACCTTTTCTCGGCTTGATAGAAATGAGATTCGTACTCAGGATTCCTCTGGCCTAGTTCGCTATCCAACTCCCAATGCAGAGAGTCGATAGTCGAGAGTCCAGCGAGACTGTATGGTACGTAACAAGTGATCAAATTCCCATTTTTCTGAAATGTTCCCTAAATTGATATTTGAAATAGTATGATCAAATGCCTTAAAGTTACTGCTCTGTTTTCGCAGCATCTCGTCAGTTTTGCTATCGCTGCCTCGAGCTTGAGTCGCGAAATCTGATATAGGAGTCTCCGAAACGGCCATAGGTGTAGCTGGTCTAATGATTGGAGAAGAAGGTATCTTTTCTTCTCTTGGGTTCAAAGACAATCCGTAACTTTGAATAGCTGTTCTGATAGTAGTGTACTGATTCCTGGTATGCTCAAACTGATTGTTTGTAAAATAAGGATGAGACCTAATACTAAAAGCACTCAGCTTCTTATGATTAGACTGAAATTCACTCCAGTAGCCATCTAGAGTATCTAGTCTGCGCTTGATATAGTCTGGAGTTTTCCTATCCGAACCATCTTTCTTAAAATTCGAATAGAGTTGCTCAATCGCGGCAGAAATTTGCTCTTGAGTCGATAGTAAGTCTTCCATGCTAGACATTTTGATATATGATTGTAATATAAGTATAATAGGAACGCTGATATGGAAAGATCTTACTTGCTATCTTGATACTTGACGATGCTCTTGCAGCTTCTGCCCCCGACAGGTGGTATCTGTTGATACCCTGCTGATGAGTGATGAACTGTTTGCTCACACTGATAGTTCCACTGGTTGGACCTCACTAATGTCACAGAGCCGCGATAGCTTACTACGGTACACTGAGTCACTCGCGAGGTTATAGTCAGAGTAATTATACTAATTAAATTTAAAAAAAGGATGTACGGTCCGCACACCCTGGGTAATAAAATATAGGATTATATATCAGTAAAACTCGGTAATAAATTTAACTGACTATATTGATAGATAGAAAGATGATAGAAATGGTATATGAGACGCGGTACGTCCTTTGATAGGCGAACGTGAACGCGAACTGATTTAAATTACATATGTTTAATTAAAGTAATGAATGAAGTAAGTTGCTGACATGGCACAAAGAGTAATAAGTTCAATGTACGCTACGTGAAACGTGGCTCGTACATTCTGGATCACTCTTCTCGCTAATTTTGTAGCAAATATTATAATTTTATCTAAAGCGCCGTCTTCACATACCAAAATTTTTTTTCCTAAATTTTCGGGTATATTAACTGTTGCCGTATTTGCGTGTTTTAACCTATCTGTATTCAAAAACTTTTTGCGTGACCTGTACAACGTGTCCTTCAGTGATTCAAATGTAGGCAATTCGACGTCAATGTTAGGACATTTTCGTTTCAAATCGTAGATATGTTTTTCAAAAATTTCTTTCACAGAACTAAAATCTTCACAAACGGCTTTTTTTAAAGATCTTATCCAGTTATACACTTCACTTTTATAGCGATTAGAACCACATTTATGCTCCGTTTGTTTTATTATAACTTGTTTTGAGTCTTTAAGGTGTAATAAAGCACTACAGTATTTTCTATGTACACACCGCCACACTGTAATCTTTTTTCCTTTGAGATATCTTTGTTTGTTGTACCTATGATCACCACAAATCAGAGATTTGTATCCCTTTTGATTACGAACAATCTTAAGCTCTGGATCCATTTTAAATCGTAATTAATTACTAATCAGCATATAGTAAACACAAACAGGATAACAAATAGTTTAACTGTCATTACATTGATTTTATTTATCTTGTGAGTAAACTAATTATTTTTATTCGAAGTACCTACATTGTATTATTAAAAATAAATTATTGTTCAGATATTAATAATACTTAGACGAAAATAAAATAATATTATCATACTTATAATTAATGAATATCAGAAGAATAATTAAAATTATGGTTCAATCCAAATATTTTTTTCCATCGCCATCTATGTATTGTATAGTTAGTCAGTTAAAGGATAATTAGATTGAATCATTGATTCTATTGGTTGAAGTAGTTCTTAAAGTTTTAGCTAGGTGGCGTTATTCGCAAAAAGATAATACCATTCAAAATTTTGAATTATCATTTCGAATATTTGACATTATGCGAAAATGGCATTTTGCGCAAAGGCATTTTGCGAAAATGACATGTTGCGAAAATGGCATTTTGCTAATGTGACGTTTTGCGATGCGGCGTTTTGAGAATATGACAATTTGAGAATATGTCATTTTGCGAAATTCCATTATGTCAATTTGAGAATGTGCCATTGTGCGCCTAATCCGTGAAGACGTCGGACGGCTACGTGGTCGTGGAGGGCATGCACGAGGAGAGGCAGGATGAGCACGGGTACGTGTCTCGTCACTTCAAGCGGCGGTATGCTCTGCCTGAAGGCTGCAGCGCGGACGCCGTGGAGTCACGGCTGTCTTGTGACGGAGTGCTGACGGTGAGTGCTGCTCGCTGCTGTGGTGACGAGCGCGCGGTGCCCATCACTCACACGGGGCCCGTGCGCCGCCAGCCCAGCGACCGACTCCTCGACAGAGACGAGCTGCAAGACGACACCAAGCCGCCCAAGAAGAAACGGAGAAAATAACCTCATGTCTTTTATTTATTAAATACCTACCTACCCAAGTAAAGCAAGACTGATTTTATAGTTCACTATTTACTTAGTTTTCAAATAAATTAAAATACTTATTCACAATTTGTTGTTTAATATTTCCTTCAATAAACTTCAGTATAAATACAAACCGTACTTAACTACTTACCTACGTAAAAGGCACATTTAGCAATGGTATTTGCCGAAATTTAGTTGGATTTGTATTTATGCATATTATAGTAACAAGCTCGGGACTGTCCACTGAACCGTTTGCAATATTTAATTCTTCTTCTTGTCGTGTCAGCAGACAACTCAAAATATCAAATCTGCTTAAAATAAAAGGTGGCCATCTCAATAGCGATTTTATATTTAATAAAAATTATACATCATTAAGTTGGCGTCTATATTCCAACGGTAAAAAGAGATATCTCCTACAACGATGATTGTAGTCAACTGAACATTGCTGTGCCCTGAAATCAGGATATTGTAGAAACTTTTTTTGGACATTTTCAATACGCGTTTTATAAATTTCATATTGAGGGTTCCACACTTGTGAGACGTACTCTAAGTGGCTCCGTATAAATGCGCAATATAATATTTTAATGGGTTTTAAGGAATTGAAATTAGATGAATTTCTTATTATAAACCCTAGCACCCTTGATGCCTTTCTTACGACAGCCTCGATGTGCTGGTTTAACAGAAGTTTACTGTTCAATATATTGCCTAGAGCCCTAATACTACTAACTTTGCTAATATTTTGATTGTACAAAGTGTATACTGAATCAATTGAAGATTTCCGTCGCGTGTAAGTAATATAAAAGCATTTAGATACATTAACTTCGAGCTTATGTGTTCTACAGTACTTTTCTAACCTGTGAAGATCAGCTTGTTACTGTTCAATTTCAAATTCATTACGCATCACTTTATGTATCTTCATATCATCGGCGTACAGTAAAATATAGGAATTTTGAAAACAGCTACGTATATCAGAGATGAATAGTGTAAAAAGTAATGGCCCTAGAACCGAAACTTGGGGCACACCGGAGAGACCGTATACCATATTGAAGAGTACCCCTGAACCTGAAGTACTACCGCTTGTATACGATTTTCGACACATGAAGAAAACCACCGAAATAAGGCGCGGTGTATACCTGCTGCCAAAAGTTTTTGTAAGAGCACCCTATGGTCTATTCAGTCAAAACATTTTTTATAGTCGGTATAAACTACGTCTACTTATCCATACTGCTCCATATCCTGCTTTATAAATTCATATGATAGGATCAAGTCAAGGAATATGGTAGTGGTCGAGCGCTCCGTTAGAAAGCCATGTTGATGATCACTAATGCCACTCCTTAGGGCTGAATATACTTACCTGTGTGTGTACAAGCCTCTCAAGAATTTTAGAAAATATACATATTTTAGATATAGGCCTGTAATTTACTATGTCCGATTTATCTCCCTTTTTAAAAATAGGGGTAACGAACGCAGCCTTCCAAATCTGATGGACAATTCCTTCCGAGAGAGATCTTTTAAACAAGCAAAAAATCCAGCAAACAAGTCACTAATCTCTTCGCCGGTAGCAGCAGATTTATCACAGATTTATCATTATATTTGGGAAAGTACCGGTGGTCTATTTACTCTTTATATATGACCACGACAACCTTGGATTGCTTATAATTGAAGTTTTAATGCGTATATACTATATACTCATCTAAACATTTTTTCTACCTCGATTACTCTTTTCCGTAGAAGAGAATAATAGTGACAATCGGATATGTTGCTGCAATTTTTATATTTACGATGGAATTTATATTTTCTTTTAAAAATTTTAGTAAGGCTATGGTATGTGTACCAAGGTGAATACGATGATTGTTTGAAGGGCTTTAGTGGAATGTATTTATCCCTCAATTTATAAAGTTTATTATATAATAATAATAATAATAGATAATAATAATATTCTATCACATACACACAACACCATCTAGCCCAAACTAAGCAGAGCTTGTACTATGGGTACTAGACAATGGATAAACATACTTATATACTTTTTTTTTGTATATACATACATATTATACATAGAAACACCCAGACCAAGACAAACATCCATTTTCATGCACACAAATGTTTGACTTGTGCGGGAATCGAACCCGCAGTAAAAGTACCACAGCGTTATCTAGTGAACCCGTCAGCAATATCTTGGTCCAGATAACTTCGTTAAGCTCAGACATTATAGCGCCGTAATCACCTTTAGCATATATGTACCTTTTATTCATTTTTTCAGGTAGGTAGTGTATGAATTTCTACAAAACCAGTCTCAATAATTAAGGGTGTTTGATGTTTGTCTATTGGCACAGCCAGAGGGCTATCACATTTCCTAACTACTGTACTGTCATTGGAGAAAACCAGGTCTAACAATCTGCCGTTTATGTTTCTCACACCATTGTACTGTTTTAGATTGGTGAAATGTAATATATATGTTATAGTTTCAAAAAATTTGGAGATATATGACATGTAAAATTATGTGCTGTTAATTCGGTGCCATCGCAATCTAAACCAGACCAATCTACCTCGCCACCGAAGTACAGAACAGTATGATAAATTTATCTAATGGATGCTCAAGAATCAATTGATTAAAAGTATTGGTGAAATTTTGCAGCTGCGTTTTATACGAGTTACCTAAATGTTCTTTGCAAAGGTATAAAATACAAATATGCAAATGGTACGATACCTTAGGGTTTGACCTCCTCAGTACGAGGGTCACCCACAAATCCTCGGCGGTGCTACGCCAGTGGCTCCTTTGAACTACCGTTAATTCTTTTCTCACTGCGATCTTGATTAGTACGAGAATAATCGCGGTCTCGCCGTCACACAAGGTAACGATTATCAAAAAGTTCACCGTCATAGAAACTGTCGTCCAGCCAGGTAAAAACAATCACATCGTACGAACTAAGATATACACTACGAAACAAGTTGTTTGTTTTAGTACGTAAACCACGAACGTTCTGATAGTATATTTTAAAAACCATTAATTTGACGTTTATCTATATAAATAAGAATAACAAAATATATTAAGTACATATTATGCGGTAACTTTAAATTATAGTTGTAATAATTATAATATGTCAAGTGGGTAGTCTGCAATAACCTGCAGTAAATCAGTAGGCACAGCAATGCACAGTGTAAGGCAAAAATTACATTTGAAAACGATTTATGAGTCACAACAAAAGACAGCGATAACGACAACAGACCTCTAATGGTCATAAGTACATATGCATTACATTGAAAAATGAATTTTAAATAGCAGCACTTACTGCAGTTATTACAGTAAGATAGGTCCCATCTATCAAAATAATATTTAATTAACTTACTAGGTAGTTTCAAGCCGAAACACAGAGACAGTTGAAATACGCGAGTAGCACAACTCGGTTTATGATTTTCAAACTGAGACTTATCGGAATAAGTTGGGGCAATAAATCTTAATACTAATGACACTATTATGACAAATGAGTTATGGGAAAAATGGTTTAATAAAGTTATTTCTTTCTTTTTTTAGTTTCGCGATGTCCTTTTCGGTCTTCAGTTCTTCACCATTATAATATGGGACGTGTCGTTTTTCTTGCATGTATCGCGTGTAGTAGCATGCTTCACCTAAACATACTGAAAATCCAATTCCGAAGCGGCTTTTTTAGTGTTCGCTACTAATCATTTATTCTGCATTGGTCATTGACGTATATGCGTTGGTTTCCTGACAGGCTTCTGAGCTGAGGTCAATGGAGCAGTTTTATTATTTAGTCTCGCAGCGGCGATAAAGTCTTCTTTTGCATAACGGTTGCAAAAGCTTAGTATAGGCTTGCAATGGTTCTCGGGTTGGAATTCGTGTTACGAAATTAATTTGAGTTTTCGGGAACGACTAGTTAATTTTGCTACCAATTTTGTTTACTATTTCAAACAAGTTCTCTTGATTATTTTCAGGGACACCTTTTATTTAGACATTGTTCATCCGATGCCACTGATCCTTGGCATTTGACTCCTGCTCCAACTTGTCAAGGCATTCTTGGATATAGTTCACCTGTTCCTGTACGTTCTCCGCCTGTTTGAGACGCAACTCGATATCTTTGAGCTTAGAGTTGAATTCCTTTACCTCCATATCAGTATCGTTCAAAGATGACTTCAAGTCAGAAAATTCCGTCCACAGCACCATAATCTCGTCTCTTAAGCTATTGAGAGGCGCTAGTTTCGCCGAGATAGCTCTAATCTCTCTCAACATGTCTGATTCGATCCTTGGAGACAATTGAGGCTGACTGACACAAGATTTGCATTTGCCACAACGCCCGGTGTGTTTTCTGTAACCAGTCTCCGTTATCCCTGCGCATTGAAAGTGCAGTTCTTGATTGCATACTGTGCGATAGACACTGTCGGTAAGTGATTCCTCACAAGTTGCGCAATGCTTTATAGTAAAAATGAACAAAAGGGAAAACCTATATAATTATAGGTGTAGAAACGACTGTATGACTCGGGGTCTACGACCTGGCTGTTAAGTATATGAATTTATTAAATTAAAAATAAATATAAATTTATTTTGTATTAAGTATATACATATTTAAAGAATTTCGTCTTTCATTTATGAACTCTTGGATATCATAGTAAGCTTTTTCAGACATAACGTTAAATTATATATTTTTTAAAACAATAATATTGCTCTTTCTAACATTTGGTTATCTTATTGTACCTAAATATTGGAGCCATATAAAATTGGCTTGCATCGTGAAGGCAAAATCTACTATTGTCACGTCTACTACGATCAACTCTATTAGATAATTGTACAAATAGATGAGGGTTCATTTTTACAAATATTGTAATTGCCACTATAAGTACTTGAACAGGTAAGAGCCAGAATTTTATATTTCTAGAAGAATGGCTCGCAGCTGTCAGTAACATGTAGCTTTGACATAGTAGGTAATTATGTAATTCTTAGGCATCTTTTTTGGGCCTTGAATGCCAATTCCATATGGATAGAATAATTAGCACAGAATAGAATGCCATACCTGAGGGAGAAGATACTAAACCGTGGCACGCTGTGAGTAGCGCATCAATATTTAGCACTGAGGTCAATTTATACATTGTGTAAGTAGATTTGCTATTTCTATTGAGTTTTGAGACGTACTTAGGTATGTCTCCTAGTAAACAAGGCTGCTGAAAAGCAACCGAAACGTCGGGCAATTGTAAAATTAAATATAAATAGTTTTTATAATTTAAATAGCTTAAACAGAAGTAAACAGTTACTAGTAAAAAAAAAGTTTCAAAATTATTATGTAATAATAGTGTTTTGTCGGCCTCGATGGCGTAGTGGTTAGTGTAACCGATTGCCACGCCTGAGGTCGCGGGTTCGATTCCCGCACAAGTCAAACATTTGTGAGCATGAACATGTAAGTTTGTCTTAGTCTGGGTGTTGCTATGTATAATAATATATGAATTTACAAAAAAAAATGTATATAATATACTTACGTATGTTTATCCATTGTCTTGTACCCATAGTACAAGCTCTGCTTAGTTTGGGCTAGATAGTGTTGTGTGTATGTGATAGAATGTTATATTTTAATTATTATATAAAAATTAACAACGCGATACAAGCCGTATAAAGTTGTTTAATTACAATGTACCTATAACATTCGCGTAACCGTAAGACAATAATGTATTATGTAGGTACTTAATTAAATACACAGCCTGCTTTCTTTGATAATTTCACTATGGCAGCTAGATCTATAACAGAAATGGATCACCAAATTGGATTTCGCAGAATACCAGTGTTGCGATTTTACAATCGCAACGTACGCTGAGCGATGTCCAAATTTTGGCACTGATGGGACACACATTTTTTCATTGTTTCAATTTGTGTTGAACTATAATTTTAATACTTTTATTTTATTATTGTTTTTATTTCATTATTGTTTGTATCGCTGCACACTGACGTGACCTTGAACTGAATGGAGGCAGTTTCCGTTTGGTTAAGCGGAAGGTGTGGTGTTGCCAGTGAGCAGTTTTTAATTTATAGTGTATATTTTTTTTTCTTTTTCTTTTTTATTTTATTATTGTTTTATTTTATATACTTGTGTCCTTGTGTGCCAAAATAAATATTTTTTCTTTCTTTCTTTCTTCAAAATGCTGATATAATAGCTCTGTACGTACACTACCGTAAATAAATACTTAAAAGAATGTAACTATCTTTATATATATAATTCTACTGTACGTGTGTATGTCACTGAACTCCTCCTAAACGGCTCGAACGATTTTGATATTTTTTTTTGTGTGTGTACATGTGGAGGATGGTTTAGATTTGGGTTTTTTATCGCGTGTACAGGACAACGTCTGTCGGGACAGCTAGTAAGTATATAATTATATGTAGTTATACAGAATATTCGTAATTGTTAATTAATTAGGTACCTACAAGGTAGGTTATATTAAAATAAATTACACAATGAATATTGTGGTAAGTAAATACATTACAAACCCTTTTTATTTCCAAGTAAGAATTATACAGTAAGTAAATATTTGTACAGAGTTTTGTGTTACTACCTAAGCCTATTGTTTTATTTCTTCATCCACCGAATACCTCAAATCCTCCATCACTCGGGTTACCACCTTGATTTGAACGAATAGGTAGAACATATGTACTACCTATCTGAGATAAAAAATAAGTACAAGATCTGAAAATAAAGCATTATTTATATAACCTGCTTTTTTGGTTGACCATATTTTTGTTGATGCTAGTAACATCTAACAATTAATATTTATTATCGAGGATCGTCTTAACCGGATCTTTACAATGTATGTCTATATTAAGATAGATAAACAATTGTTTTTAATCAATTTAGGGAATCTCTATAGCGTTGCTTTAAAGTTTAAGTAAACAATTATTATATAAAACATGTAAAAGTCGACGCAGGTAATAACAGTAACTAAAGTAGGTACTTACAGTATAAAGTATGTTTACTCGAAATAGCGTACAATAATTTATTATAATATAAAGTAGCTACGGGTGGCAAACCTAACCATCACCGCTTAAGTTGTGACTGTTCTGAGTAAGTATCGAAGTATGTCGCCCATGGATGTCGTTTACACAACGTATTACCGTCAACTGTGGCAACATTACCGTATTTTTTGACGTTTTATCAGTTTTGTCATTAACTATGATACTTTAAAATATACATAATATATATCTAGTCTGTAGCAAAGACATGTGTCTACATGCTCAACGGATTAATATCTCCAAAACATTTTTTTTTGAAATTTCGTACAAATGGACATATTTTGCCAGAGCTGGCACAAACTTCACAAAGATAATAAAACAAAGTTTTCACCAAGGTATTTTTAATTTATTTACTAGGTAACTATAAACTAAATGAAAATGCTAATGAAAAAAAATGAAATAAAAGTACCTAACTAAATAAAATCGTGATATGTAAGTTGAGGTAGTTGACCGGTATAAACATTCTGTAAAACGATTTTTGTTGCTAGTTAAAAAGGCAAAGACATTATTAGGGCCAAATTAGCGCCGAGTGTTTAAACAAAGTACTGAACTCATTCGACAAATTTTTCATTCATACAATATTACGCACAGTTGCTCACTTTTGTTTACAACTAATACTATGATAATAATACATACTAACTCTGTCCTTTTCTCGCACCCATAATAGAACGGTTCGTGCTCTCCACGTCTAGAATGTTCCCCAGTGTTGCTAGTCGTGACAATCAATTTACCCAATACTTTAGTATAGTACAACGTTTTGTTATCAAATAAAAGAAAAGTAAAAAGTTGGAATGTTTTAAATAAACAAATGTTTAATTTTATCACTTGTATAGTATGTTATAAAATTTGATTGATTAGAATATATTTATTTATAATTAGATATGAATGTGTCTGTTTGACTTTATTATATCAATTCTATTAATTAAGATATTGTTTAAACAAATAAATATACTTATTAAAATGTTATAGTATCCATACTCTAATACTAATACCCTCAACAACTTCTCAATCGTTACATATAGATCGCAAGATAAGGTCCAGCAGGGTTTTTAAAAGTTGTGATGACAGCAGAGCTGACGTCACTATTCTCAATAGATGGATCACTCATTGCAAATAATGAAAGTAATGAAACACGCTTTCGATAATAAACACTTATAATTCTTCAGCACAATAATCTTAACTATGTAAAGCAACACACTAAAAATCAATATTAAATTTAGTACTCACAAGATTACAATTTTATGAAGAGCTCTTGCCTCCGTGAGAACTCGTAATAGAATGCTTGACTTTACAACGCCAAACGCGCTCAAGATGGCGGGCGTTGGGAGGTCAATACACAATCACAATATTTCACTATTATTTTAACACACACTTCCTTAATAGCTAATTTAATTACGTTAATTCTTTACAAAAATCAACAGACCGTTTTTAATATTTAGATTGTTTTAATTTCAGTTCAAATGTTTTAATAAACCACTGTTTGATTCTGCAATTTAATCTTGAACTTGAAAGTATTCGAATTACTTTAAACTCAACAAAAATATCTAGAAATCAATTCGTTATTGCTTAAAAATCAAGTTATAAATTTAGCAATTGCTTAATTACTTCAAAATGAATGTTTAAATTATAATGAGTAATAGTTTGTCGTCTCAACCAACAACAAACCATTACAACTCTTATTTAAGCAATAACTGGTAAAACTGGCATAAACAATGTGGTAATCATGAAGTAATCTTAGTAAATAAATAGAGACCCGACCATAAGTCAATTATCTGTAAAATGATGTATTAAAATAATTAGTTATGTGGACTTGCGCCGACATATATGAATTTCAAATGTTACAAATGTGTTTAACTTTGATAGCTATCCATTATACCGATAAAATTACTATTCGATCGGTATTATGGACATAATACTTTCTAACGAGACAACTCCTCATAATTAAATTGCAGGGACGCACGCGAACTCAGATCAATAAAGAAACGACTTTTCTAAAATAAATTTGCAGATGATCTTGTTGCACGCTATATTATCCAGTCAAGTTAATTTTATACGACGATGATTGATTGGTAGGTTTTCTTTAGTATCGCCCGATAAGCCTTTTATACAGTACGTAATCTCTTTTATTTCTAAAGCAGTGTAATTAAACATTTATTTATTAAATTTTAAAACCTTCAGTATTATATCATTTATTATGGACCAAATACAGAACAGCAAAACAACCAAGACAAAAATACTTAACGCTCCACAGAACGACTGGATCACCAAAAATATAATACAATCCATTAACTCACGTAATGTTTTATGGCAACAAAGCAAAGCTAACCCGAATGATGACAATGTGAGAAAACAGTTTAATGAAGAAAAACACAGAGTGAAGACGATAATCAAATCACAGAAAGAGGCCTATTATTGTAATCTGTTTCAAAAAAGTTATAAACAACCCAAAAAAATGTGGGAAACCATTAATAGCTTACGATTAAATAAAGTGAAGGACAACTGTGCCCCCTCAAAATTAAACTCGGACACGGGTCCCATCACAGAAGGTAACGCAATTTGTAACTTGTTAAATTATTTCTTCTCAACCGTAGGAACACAACTAGCTAACGAAATACCCAAGGCATACCATGATAACCCAGGAAACAGCTTAATGTACGACAGTAGCTATGTACACGAGATAACACTTACAGAACTAACACCATGTAGTAATCAAGAAATACTAAAAATTATTGACGACCTTGATAGTAACTCCAGCACTAGCATCGACGGTATCAGCACTAAAGCAATTAAATGCATAAAAAACATAATAACTGACAAACTGACTAACTGCATAAATTTGTGTTTAGCTCATGGAATTTTTCCGGATTCCCTAAAGATCGCTAAGGTTAGTCCTATTTACAAATCGGGAAATCGAGTCGACCCAAGCAACTACAGACCAGTATCAGTCTTGCCGATTATCTCGAAAATCTTCGAACGAGTTTTGTATAACCAACTCAATGACTATTTAACAAAAAAAAGATTCTTAATAAACGAACAGTACGGGTTCCGCCCAAAATCTAATACCACGGCAGCTGCAGTCGACCTAATCACTAAAATTAAAACTAACATCGATCAAAAAAATATTTCTTTGGGCATTTTTATTGATTTAAAAAAGGCATTCGACACAGTGAGTCATCAAAAACTTTTGCAAAAATTACACAACATAGGTGTCACGGGAACAGCCCACACTATGTTCAAATCATTTTTAGAAAATAGGAGACAAGTTGTAAAAATAGATGACTTTACTAGCTCAATAAAAGACGTAACTTTTGGCTGTCCTCAAGGCTCCATACTCAGTCCTTTATTGTTCCTAATCTACATCAACAACATAAATAAAATAGGCCTAACCGGGCACCTGACCTTATACGCAGACGATACTTGTCTCTTTTACTTTAACAAATGTATTAACAATATAATTGCAGACGCTCAAAAAGACCTAATTAGATTACAAGAATGGTTAAAATATAATCTTCTTACAATAAACACGTCTAAAACCTCATTCATGATCTTTGCAGCTAAAAATAAACAAATACCAGACTTCCCGCCGCTAACAATAAACAATGAAATAATCAAACGCTCGAGTCAAGAAAAATATTTAGGTCTGTGGGTAGATGAAAAACTTACCTGGAAACCACATATTGATTATGTCAAAACAAAACTAATGTCATTACTCGGAGCATTACACAAGGCGTCAAACTGTATCCCACATAAGGTACGTAATATTATATATAACTCCCTAATTAAGTCACACCTCGAATACCTTATCGAAATATGGGGCTCAGCAGCACCAACCAATTTAATTCCACTCCAAAGAACACAAAACAAAATTATTAAAATACTTTTCCATTATCACTACCTAACTCCAACAAAATTATTATATAAAAAAACTAACCTAATGAACATCACACAACTTTATATATATACTACATGCATTCTTGTCAAAAAAATAGCAAGTAACTCAATCCGATCAAACCTAGAATTACGTAAAAAGACTTTCACACACAACTTAAGAAATAAAAACAAGCTACAATTACCGACCGCAAGGACAAACTATGGAAAAAAAACTGTATTGTTTGAGGGCGCACAGATGTTCAACAAATTACCTAACGAGATAAAAGATTGCGATAACATAAATACCTTTAAAAATTTGCTAAAAAAATATGTATTAACACTATAACAGCTACAATGCGCTAGAGACTTATACTAATGACTTTTATAACATTGTAATAATTTATTACTAGTTATTACTCAATCTCATTGTAAATGAACAAAAATTGTTTTATGAGAAATAAATTTCTTTAAACCTTATTAATTGAAATATTTTTATGCATCTCCCATAAAATCGGGGAAACCTTATACAACAGTCACACTAATATGAATACAATAAAGCTATCTCTTTCCTTCAACGGCGCACTGTAATTGGTCGACGCGCAGAGACCGTCTAGAACAATCGGTCGGTTCTCGACGCTGATTGGCGGTTCTCGTACAGACTAGAAATTTCCCGAGGTTTATTTGTTTGATATATAAGCGCGGCGCGCTCGGCGCGAAAGCATTACAATTTGAAACGCAAAGCGAATCAGACGAAGCAGTTCGGTGACAACTGAAGAAGTTTTAACTCGAAGTTAACTCAGCATTACTAGTGCACACAGCAGAATAAAAGAAGTGAAGAAGATGCCAGCCATAGGAATCGATCTTGGAACCACATACTCGTGCGTGGGAGTGTGGCAGCATGGCAATGTGGAGATCATCGCCAACGACCAGGGCAACCGGACCACGCCATCGTATGTCGCGTTCACTGACACCGAGCGCCTCATCGGCGACGCCGCCAAGAACCAGGTCGCCCTCAACCCCAACAACACAGTGTTCGACGCCAAACGACTCATCGGAAGGAAGTTTGACGACCCCAAGATCCAACAGGACATGAAACACTGGCCCTTCAAGGTGATCAACGATTGCAGCAAACCGAAGATACAGGTTGAGTTTAAAGGAGAGACGAAACGGTTTGCGCCGGAGGAGATCAGCAGCATGGTGCTGACGAAGATGAAGGAGACGGCGGAGGCGTATCTAGGCACGAGTGTGCGGGACGCGGTGATCACCGTGCCCGCGTACTTCAACGACTCGCAGCGCCAGGCCACTAAAGACGCGGGCGCCATCGCCGGGCTGAACGTGCTGCGCGTCATCAACGAGCCCACGGCCGCCGCGCTCGCGTACGGCCTCGACAAGAACCTCAAGGGCGAACGTAACGTGCTTATCTTCGACCTCGGCGGCGGTACCTTCGACGTGTCCATCCTCACCATCGACGAGGGCTCGCTGTTCGAGGTGAAGGCCACCGCCGGCGACACGCACCTCGGCGGCGAGGACTTCGACAATCGCCTCGTGAACCACCTCGCGGAGGAGTTCAAGCGAAAGTACAAGAAAGATCTACGTACGAACCCGCGCGCGCTCCGCCGCCTGAGGACCGCCGCCGAGCGCGCCAAGCGAACGCTGTCCTCCAGCACTGAGGCCACCATCGAGATCGACGCGCTCTATGAGGGCGTCGACTTCTACACGCGCATCTCGCGCGCGCGCTTCGAGGAGCTGTGCTCGGACCTGTTCCGCGGCACGCTACACCCCGTGGAGAAAGCTCTCAACGACGCCAAGCTCGACAAGGTGCAGATTCACGACGTCGTCCTCGTCGGTGGCTCCACGCGCATCCCCAAGGTACAAAATCTGCTGCAGAACTTCTTCTGTGGCAAGAAGCTGAACCTGTCCATCAACCCGGACGAGGCGGTGGCGTACGGCGCGGCCGTTCAGGCGGCCATCCTCAGCGGCGAGCAGCACTCAAAAATCCAGGACGTGCTGCTCGTGGACGTAGCGCCGCTGTCGCTCGGCATCGAGACCGCCGGCGGCGTCATGACCAACATCATCGAGCGCAACTGCAAGATCCCGTGCAAGCAGTCGCAGACGTTCACCACGTACTCGGATAACCAGCCGGCGGTCACCATCCAGGTGTACGAGGGCGAGCGCGCCATGACCAAGGACAACAACTTGCTCGGCACCTTCGACCTGACGGGCATTCCGCCCGCGCCTCGCGGGGTGCCCAAGATCGACGTCACATTCGACCTGGATGCGAACGGCATCCTGAACGTGTCGGCGAAGGAGAACGGCACGGGACGCAGCAAAAATATCGTTATAAAGAACGACAAGGGGCGCCTGTCGCAGGCGGAGATCGACCGCATGCTGTCGGAGGCGGAGAAGTACAAGGAGCAAGACGAGAGGCAACGGCAGCGCGTGGCGGCTCGCAACCAGCTCGAGTCGTACGTGTTCAGTGTGAAGCAGGCGCTCGACGACGCCGGGGACAAGCTGTCCGAGGACGACAAGACCACGGGCCGCTCTGCCTGCAGCGACGCTCTGCAGTGGCTCGACAACAACACGTTGGCCGAGCGCGAGGAGTACGAGCACAAGCTGCAGGAGCTACAGCGCGTGTGCGCGCCGCTCATGACCAAGATGCACGGCGGCGGCCAAAGCGGCGGCATGCCGGGTGGGATGCCTGGAGGTATGCCGGGTGGGATGCCCGGAGCAATGCCTGGTGGCATGCCCAGAGGAATGCCTGGTGGCATGCCCGGAGGAACGCCCGGTGGCATGACAGGAGGAATGCCAGGAAGAATGCCCGGTGGCATGCCAGGATGTATGCCCGGAGGAATGCCCGGTGGAATGTCAGATTACGGAGGATACCAAAGAAACGACGGCCCGACAGTGGAAGAAGTGTATTAAGTAGATAGCAAGACATCTTAGATTTATATTAAACTAAAAGACTGATATAAGTTAATTCCGCCACGCGCTGGACGCATGGCTGTTATACCTGTGAGCTCTGTTAAGTTTGTTATTTATTTGTACAAAGAGATTTGTTTGCTGTTCCAACAAATAAAGTAAAATGTAAATAAATCGTATAGTTTGTTTAATTTAATATCAATATTTCTCACAACAGTATTAAGACAAAAAGAAATAGGTACCTAGGTACAGTTATTACGAAATAGCTTACATTAAAATGAGAACTAACATCAAATAAGAACTTAAAAGTAGTTTTAACCTCTTGTATGCCGGAATACCAGACATAATAGAAAAAGCATTGTGTCTCGCGCAGATCCACGTTCCGGCATACCAGAGGTTAAATGGAGAAATCAAAGTGGAGCTTACGAAATCTTAATCTTAATCTTCTCGTAATAAAACTGTTCAAAATACAGTTCAATAAAATCATATACAAAACTGAAAATAAGTAGAATTCCATTTGTGATATTTATGACACCGAGACTAGACCGGCACTTTATTGTAAACAGGTTTTTGATACGAGGACTGGCCCTCTTAACACAAAAAGTAAACCTCCCTAAGACACATAATTAAAATAGACATACAATTTGCATTTAAAAAGGGTTTTTATTGAATCCAGTGACAATTGACGGCAGATTCACTACATAATGTTGTACCGAGTTATATTTGCAAATGTATCACAAGTCAGTCTTCTATAAGCCATAATTACATCAAACATAAGGTTACATTTGCCATAACTTACAAAGTAGATAACATATGCTCTTATGTAAAAATTTTCGAAATGAGTGAAAATAATGCTGAATATACATAAATAAATCAGAAGACAAATAATTTTTGTATAGATTATTTTATTTGACATTCATTTCTTGCTAAATAACGTATTATAGCAAATACAGAATGGCGCGGCTATATCTGTATTATTATACGTAACTAATCGGTTCCAGCTCTTTAAAAGATTAATAGGTACCTTATCCTTATCAATCCTATTCAATCATAATATGTTAAACAACTCTATACACTAACCAAGTTAATTATAGGTTTGGTAAAAGATAGTCGGTGCTCACGAACTGCGCCATAGTCCCCAACCCGTTACCGAACTTTTATAAAATTATGATAAGTAGCTCGCGACTGAAGTAATCAAAATATGACTTGACTGCGTTAAGTGGACAACACTATATGAAAGAAAGAAGAAAATACAGAAAATTAATTTTATTTGTTCCACATTCTTATGAGATAATTACAAACAGGAAAAACCACCAAATATACAGAACAAATAAGGTCCTGCCTTAGCTATTTAACACTGGATTGCCTTCGAACATATGAGAGGCGAGGATAGGAGAAAATAGCAATACTTTATTTCTTCTAGCGGAAATATTGATTAATTAACCAGAAATACAGCTTTGCACCATCATATTATAGGCATCCTTTATATAGTTGTACTAATTTATATATTATAATCAGTCTATTTTTATAAAATAGATATATAACATTAGCCGCCTGGTTATTAGACTGAGTTGTTTTAATGTAGATAGATATACATAGGTATAATCTATGGGATTGCTACAACTCTTCTTATCAATTTTAGAGGTGGCAGAATGTCCTCCTTGATTACAACCAAGAAATCCAGCTTCAACCCTTACTTGCACGTACGCCACTTCGGTAATTCAGCAACAAATTCCTTGCTCCATCTCGCCCAGAAATGTTGACGCAGTTGCTCGATCCGTTGGAAACGAGATAAATGAGTTATGGAGCAATTCTGATAATTGGCTGTGTCAGGGAAGTAAGAGGGCGTCCCACCAAAAAATGACCAGGTGTTAGCGGAGTTTAGTCGGCTGGGTCTGAAGACAGTGGCGTTAAAGGTCGGGAATTCAAATTGCTTAAATTTGGATCAGTGTGGTAATTAGCTCCTCAAATGTGAGGTTACAACACTCGCGTAAGATGATACTTAGTCAACTTTACACCCGCTTCCCAGACTCCGCCAAAATGAGGAGTGTACGCGGGAATGAAATGGAACTTAATTCCATGATTGGCCAAACTTTCGCTTAAGGTATCGCTATGAGCCTTTACAAGCTCTAAATGAATAGCTTTGGTCGTGAAGCATATAAAAATCGCGATATAAACCTTCACTAACCTACATCCGCGACCCTGACGGCTGGCACACAAAAGGATAACCTGGATGGAGGCGCTGCTGCGGTAGATTTCTCATCAACGGCGTGATAACTTTGCCCTTCATGCGATGACAACGTACACATTTGTAATAACAAGCTTTAGCCAAACGACGGCCACCTATTGGCCAATATGATTCTCTAATCATGAAATTGTTGTAGTCCTGCATGCATAAACTTTATGTGCTCATAATCAAACAACAACTTCGTAAATTTACGAGTATGAGATGGTATAATAATAGGATGCTTTTTACTAAAAGAAAAGTCTAAATTGTCGAGACGATCCAACACGCATTATATTATCGTGATCTAAATAAACATTAAACTGAACGAGGGCGCTCTTCGGTAAATTTTGTTTATTAATAAGCAATTTATATTCGGGAAATGAATTGCGTTGACTCCTAAAAATTAATAAATTTAACACAGTTTGTATCTCACCCTGTGTTAGAAATTTACTACTAATAATATTGTTTCAACAGGTCTTAATAAATCGTAGAAAATAAGCCACGGAGCGGAAGAGCTTTAAATAATTTGAAAACCGGTTAAATTCTATAAATGTTTTATCTTGGCCATTATCGTTTACAATAGTGCTCAATGAAATGTGAGGTCGTGTCTCTGGTAATACTTCTAACGCTAACCTTTTTAGTTGAGACGGCCAGTTGGACTGACCATACTTTAAGAATTTGGGACCATACCACCACAAATCCAGGTCTTGCAGGGTACTGATATCCACACCGTGAGATAACAGATCTGCTGGATTCATATCAGTTGGTACGTGTTGCCATGTGCAATTACTCGTCTTATCTAAAATCTTAGCTACACGATTAGGCACAAATGGTTGAAGTTTTGAAGGCAACATATGTAACCAGCCCAGTACTATGGTTGAGACCGTTCAACAGTAAATATTATTGATGTTTACTCGCAGGGCGTGAGAAACCTTTTCATAAACACGTGCACCTATTACGGCCCCACACAGTCCTAGCCTTGGAATTGTGGTAGGCTTAATTGATGCCACTCGGCTTTTAGCCATTAATAACCTCACCATACATTCCCCAGTATCACTGATATTGCGCACATACACACACGCACCGTACGCGTTTTCAGACGCATCTATAAACACATGCAATTCAAGCGACTTATACAAACTACAAATAACATCGCGTGGAATACGCAAATTATTCACAAGAGGCAAAGACTTTAAAATACTATGCCAACTTTTGCCAAGTTCCGGGCTTAATTGCTCACCCCATGAAAGCTTGTCTAACCACATGCCTTGTAATAATATTTTCATGGTGATGACAAAAGGAGAGAGTAGACCTAAAGGGTCTACTAAAGGTAACATCACAGCTATTTAATGAATTTTCATCAAGCGAGTCCAAATAGTTTATGAAAGCTGTTAATCTGCCTTTGAAACCGCCTCGTTTCTTCACTAACTCTTTTTCCTCGGAAATTCTGGGTAACGAGTGTTGTCGACCTGGAATTTATACAATAATAACTTGAAGCATAGATAACATGGGCACATGGCCCATATTCAAACTCGACCGAGGTTTTATTTATTTTAATTTTTTATTTTACAATTTTAGGAAAACCTACAGCCAAATTAGTATCATAGACAGATTTGATACGAAAAAAGAAGGCCAATTAAAAGTTTTCACTGATAGCAGAATAAAGTGTTAATAATAGAAGAAAACATTTAAAAAGCAACAAGATAATAGAAAGAAATAGACACCATTACATCTAGTTTTTAGACATAAAGAAAGCGTTACACAACGTTTGTTTGATTTGGCTATTACTATAAGTAAACAAGTCTATATCAACATTCTGGCATGCCGTGTCGAACATGCGACTCGCTCGAATTGAAAATGAATTTTGCCTGTAGGTTGTACTAGCTGTTGGTGTATGTAGTAGGTGTGATTTGCGCAGGAATGCAGATGGCACACGCAGCCCTATTTTGCTCACTAGTTCACTAACGTCTACCGACCCATTCGTGATTCTTAAAAGTAATGCAATATCCGCAACCTTTCTTCTTTCCTCTAGCGGAAGAAGATGAAATTTTCTACACCTGCTATAATAATTGGGTATATAGATAGCAATTAGATCGGAATTGAATGTACTATCGACTTGAGCGACGGATGACCACTCCTAAGGTTAAAATCGCATAGCAGGCCAACACTTGGTCGGGCGGAGGGCGGATTCACTTAAAGTCAACATGTGCAAGCGAAAATTTTTCTGAAATGGTCAACCGTCGCTCAAGTCGATAGTACCTCAGAAATTTCCTCTGTATGGCCTCTAAGCGATTTTTATAGAGCAGTATAGAACTTTTATAGTTTTAATGTTATTGAAGTCTGCTGAGACTCTGAAGACGAAAACCAGCAAACGGGATGCTTTTTTATAATATTTTCTATATGCGCATCAAACAAAAGTTTAGCGTCAAAAGTCACCCCGCGATCCCTTATCGTACTCACTCTTGTTACTATGCTGTCTAAGAGTTGATAAGTGTGTACAATATGTGTGTACATTACATTTGACAGGATTAAAGTCAAGCTTATTTTTTATACAGTACATCTGAAATCTCTGTAGGTCCTCTTGCAGTAGCATAGCGTCGTCAATAAAATTTATGTGTTTCATTATTTTCATGTCATCTGCGTATAATAGAATTTTGGAATGTCAAAAACAGCAATTTATGTCGTTGATAAAAATATTAAATAAAAGTGGCCCTAACAGGGATTCCTGGGGAACACCGGAAGGTATAAAAGTGGATCTAGAGGAGTACCCATTCAACACCACAATCTGGCACCTATTGTCAACGTAAGACAAACCATCTAAAGAGATCACCCCTGATACCGACGGCACATAGCTTCTTAATTAGAATGCCATGATCAATTCGATCGAAGCATTTGCTGTAGTCGGTATATATAACGTCGACTTGTGACTGTTGTGACACACAGTCTGAGATGAAATCGCTGCAAATAATTAGATTAGTCGTAGTGGATCTACCTTTTAGAAAACCGTGTTGTTGTTAGTAAAAGTGTGCTTTAAAGCTGAGTTTACTTGTGTATATACGATTTTCTCTAATATCTTTGCGAACACGCATAGTTTAGAGATTGGTCTATAATTCTCTATGTCATTATTTGGGTCTTTTTTGTGTATCGGCGTTATATATGCCGACTTCCAAACTAAGAGCATGACACCGGAGTCGAGGGATCACCGAAACAAGATGGTGAGTGGAACTGCAAGACATTCCGCACAGTTCTTAATGAAGGCTGGTGGCACGTGGTCCGGGCCGCCGATTTGTTAGTGTAGACCTTTGTAAGCAGTAATTTTACGTTGTCCATACAAATATGAACGCAATTAATATCTCCAGATAGGATTCAGGCTGGTTTATGTAGTGAATTGACACGGAAGTATCTTCAACGTCGTTGCGTTCTAGGAAATTTGAGTGAAAATAGTCACTATATAGTAGTTTAGGTTGCACACCAAGTTACAAGTCAATATTTTCCATAATATTGTCTTCTGTTTACGCGAATGTTATTCATTGAAATTAAACTACTATATACGGATTTTATCACGTTATTTATTTGACACTTTTTTATATAATTTAGAAACTACCTACTAATATTAAACTTTACAAAGTTTTAAGCTAATGAAATTATTAAAACGATTAAAACTATTTATATTTAAGTTCACACTTTCCCCGACGTATCGGTTGCTTTTCAGCAGTCATGGTCACGGGGAGACTTAGATGGTAGTTGTCTAAATGTTCCAGTGTAGTTATTTCAAAGTATCCGAACATAATTTAATCATTGGTTTTTGGTCACACTATTTACGCAGAATGAGCTCAAAGTATCATGAAGTCTAGCTGTGGTTTATATAATATTTTTTCATTTAAAATATGTGACCCCTCTAATATCTCGGGGGTTAACCCCTTCGAAGAAGACTCTGAGGTTAACAGTGTTTTTCTCTTCTTTTATACACACATCAACAGAATCTAGGGTTACCTTAATCCTAAAGTATATATGACCTTATAGTTTAAAATAATTTTAGTTGCGATAAAAAGTTTAGATATATATTGAAAGATCTTTCAATCTATTTTCAAAATTTAAAAATTGTTAGTAATTTGTTACGACAAACAAAATTAAAATTGTTCTATTGATATTAATTGATGAAAAGGGATTAGATTGTTTTTTTTTTGACGTGCCGCAGTGATCTGTTTGTTTCATGTCACGTCATTTGAGTCGAGATGAAATGTTACGAGCTGTGAATGTTAGAAAATGGTGCTATTCGACGCGTCGTTGCTGAGGCCTTACACACCAGCCAATACGTGATATCAAGGTTATGGTTACGTTATCGCAGTACTGGGGATGTGGCTGAACGTCACACAGGTAGATATCGTGTTACTACGTAGAGACAGAATCGATATAGATTTCCTGCTAAATTTGACAACGCAACAACTACTTTACGAACACTTGCAAAGAACATGGAACCTCATACCGCGGTTTGTTCCACATTTGCTCCTACATTACGTCCCATATTCCAAAATGTAGGTCTTCTCCTCCTCTCCTCTTTTTAAATTATTCCTTTCTCGTCCTACACTTTTGAGCGTATAGTTAGCAAAACAAAACATGATTAAAATTATTTAAAATCTTTTCTTTGTCGGGCTCGTGATGTCATGCAATCATTACCCCAAAGTTTCGCTGAGAGATCAACGAGGTATATTAAAATATTTTTCGGCAGACGGAACAACAAAAGCTTCCATACAAAAAAACCGGGACAGAAAAGGAACATAACTTGGAACAAAATAGGAATTAAATTGAGAAATTAATGTTTATCTAAATTTAGGGGCATATAAGGAATAATTTTTGGGACGGATGCGTATTTTTACGTTTGGGACGAAACATGAGGGTCGAATGCGGAACAAACCCATACCGCAGCAAGACATTGAAAATTTAATTTTAAGTATGAACAATCAATGTCGATGTGTAATTAATGTAAGCGGTGGCAACACTGACGTTAATAAATAGATTTTATAAGGTTTTCTAATTTTAATTAAGGTTATTAGTTTTTCAAGAAGAAATGAAGTATTTGATAATAAATAAAAAAAATTTAAGGCGACGAAATTTTGTTTTAAACAAAAAAGTCAGGATATATTTTAATATTTTATTAAAGACCTTAAAATAACCTAACATTCTTCCATTTACTTTATCAGAAAATTCGTCATGGATTTTTTGATATTTGATCAGAATCAGAATCTTTATTTGTAAATGATGAAATATAAAATATCTCTAGATTCTGTTATTTGTGTATGTTGTGATACTGATGTTTCATCATAATAATGCATGTTGTGACGCTTTGAAATGTTGTTGTGCATTTTTAACTTTTTATATTTTTCTTTAGTTACGTAGAAATAATGTAAGAACTACTGGATGTCTTAATAAATAAATAAATACATATGACATACAAACTAACAAAAATCATTAACCGATACGTCGGGGGAAGTGTATCTAAATATAACTAGTTGAATAATTTAATCGTTTAAATAGCTTATAATATTATAGTAGTTATATAGTTTCAAAAATATTGTCGTAATAGTGTTTTTAAAATAAATAACGCGATAAAATCCGTATAAAGTACTTTAATTTTAATGTATAACATTCACGTAAACGTAAGACAATATACCCATTACATGTATAAGAAATGCGATGTAGGTTTGTTTGTTACGTTTTCACAGCTTAACTACTTAAATTTTCATGAAATTTTGCCTACACGTAATGGTCAGGGCTGCAGAAAAGAGCATAGGATAACTCATTCAGAATAAGTACTCTCTCTTAAAGATAGAAAATTGACATAACCTTTATCACAGATAATATAATACTATACCTGTATTTACATGGGCGAGGCGGTGGACACAATGTAGCGAATAATAAATAGAATTATCAAACACGTAAGTATTATTTAAAAAGGTATATACCTACTTATATAATTAAATATGCGTAGTTATACAATCTCACAGCATAATATTCTTGTGGCCAGTTTCACCACTATCAAGTAAAAGTTATCCGAAAGATAAATCGTATCTGTCTCACTCTTGTTAGGTTAAAGAATGGAGATGGCGAGACTTTTATCTTATAGATAAATGTTATTTGGAGGTGGTGAAACAGGCCCTTAATGTTATACATTTTTGACCTACAGATAGAAAGAAGAAAGCCAAAGACCGCAGTTATTTTATTAGTTGCATAAATCATGTCGTTTTAAAAAAGACAACTCCGCATTAGAAATAATTCCTGTGTCGCGGGGACTTTACAAACATTCAAACAACGGACACAAAGAACATCCAGACTCGGAACAACCGTTTGTGGATCACACTAAGTTTTGTCCCGGTTGGGATTTGAACCCACAACACTCGGCGCATTGGCAGCGGCGGGGCGACCACTTAAACTACTACGGCAGCCGTGCAGTCATTATGTTTGTTTGTAATGATTAAGGACTCGACCGATATTGAATATTCGTTCGTTTAGAAAGCTATATTATCATTTATCACCGAGTAACATAGGCTATATTTTATTTTTAAAAGTACTGTCACTAACGTAACCTAACTTACTTTTACGCGAGCGAGGCCGCGGGCAAAAGCTAATAGTATATAAAGATACACGTTTAAGTCTAAGTACTTTTTGTCGCACCACTAACCCAAACAACAGATGATTTAACATAAATAATAATAAATACAATAGTCGTAAGTTTCCACTTCTAACTATTTACAATTAAGTCAGACATGACTATATAAAAGTGCTCAGCACTCACCTAATTAACTTGTCATGTGTTTAGCTAACATACAGGTGCCATAAATGAAATCCTAAACTCCTGATGGCTTTAATGCGTGTGATCGTGACAGTTTCAAGGTTCTGAGGTGTGTCAATGACTCTACACTATTCGATATAATTAGCAAAACGCCTATCAAAATCTTATTCCAGAAAGTTACAGCCGTTATTTTTTTAAAGGGTTAGAATATTCCCGAAACGGCGTGAGGTTTCTTCCTTTGGGCCACACACACATACACACACGCATCCTCACACAAAAACAGTTGCGACCTTTTCTGTCCCTGTAAAAATTCGATAATAATACCTCTATCTCTCTCACACAGCCGTAATAGAACGCGTGTCTCGTCGCTTCTGTCAAGTTCGAGGTAATTCCCTGGTGTTGCTAGTTGTATAATGTTTAATTAGCCTATATTTTTGTTGACTACATAAAATGCTATTCTTAGTTTATTTTTTTCTTAGAACACGTTAAGTGTATGTGCCAATTAACAATATTTCTAATACAACGTATTTTTATTAAACTTACAGTACTTTAAATGTCTTTACGCGGGTAATTTTGTATTCAATCGAAATATCGACTAAAATCTATGCAGATGCAAGTAATACTTATCTTCTCCCTAGCCTTTATTATTCCCAAGTCACTTGGGGTCGGCTTTTCTAGTCTAACCGCCTGCCACCTGACCTCCGCAACCCGAAAGCTAACGATAGGTTCCCTAAGGCTAGACCAGTGTCAGGATATTATAGGGCACTGACTTCCCAATAACGAATGCCATAGATGTTCATGGCAGCCGGGACCGACGACTTAACGTGCTCTCCGAGGCACGGAGCAGGCGATAATTGTCAATCAATACGCACATAATTTCGAAAAGTTATATAACTTCCGAAAGTCAGAGGTGCGCGACGTGGGTTCGTACCCGAGACCATCTGCATTGCAGTCGGTTGGTCTCCCCACTGCGCTATTATTATTATATTATGTTTCTAATTAAATACAAATATCTCATTTTATTTTTACTAAAATACTACTGGATTAAAATGTTCATATTCAGTATTTAATTTCACTACCTAAATATAGTCCAAATCTGTTTAATCCATCATACCATATAAGTACTACATTATTGATAAGATGCTTAAAAAAAAATTAATAATAATAAAGATATCCCATTCGATATGATTCTAAGAACATACGAAATATATCTTATTTCGTATAACCTCGACTAAAGCTATTATACTAAACATAATATCATAGGAATAATATTTAACCCTAAATTATATTGACTCAAGTGAAAATATTGAAGGAAAAATCGAATACAGTTCAACACAATAATTCTAATGTAATTACGCCCAAAACTAGTCAAAACGAAAATTTATTTCATATAAATCTTTACTTCTACATCTCCCACAAAACCAGGGAAAAGTTTAACTGTAGCCACCCTAATATGAATAAGATAACGCTGCGTTGTCTCTTTTCTTCAACGGCGCATTATGATTGGTTGACCCGTGGAGGCCTTCTAGAACATTCGGTCGGTTCTCAACGCTGATTGGCGGTTCTCGTACAGACTAGAAATTTCTCGAGGTTTATTTGTTTGATATATAAGGCCGGCGCGCTCGGCGCGAAAGCATTACAATTTGAAACGCAAAGCGAATCAGACGAAGCAATTCGGAGAAAAACTGACAACCGAAGGAGTTTCAATTTAAAATTAACTCATAGCATTATTAGTGCACGCAGCAGAATAAAGAAGTCAAGAAAATGCCAGCCATAGGAATCGATCTTGGAACCACATACTCGTGCGTCGGAGTGTGGCAGCATGGCAACGTGGAGATCATCGCCAACGACCAGGGCAACCGGACCACGCCATCGTATGTCGCGTTCACGGACACCGAGCGCCTCATCGGCGACGCCGCCAAGAACCAGGTCGCCCTCAACCCCAACAACACAGTGTTCGACGCCAAACGACTCATCGGAAGGAAGTTTGACGACCCCAAGATCCAACAGGACATGAAACACTGGTCCTTCAAGGTGATCAACGATTGCAGCAAACCGAAGATACAGGTTGAGTTTAAAGGAGAGACGAAACGGTTTGCGCCGGAGGAGATCAGCAGCATGGTGCTGACGAAGATGAAGGAGACGGCGGAGGCGTATCTAGGCACGAGTGTGCGGGACGCGGTGATCACCGTGCCCGCGTACTTCAACGACTCGCAGCGCCAGGCCACTAAAGACGCGGGCGCCATCGCCGGGCTGAACGTGCTGCGCATCATCAATGAGCCCACGGCCGCCGCGCTCGCGTATGGCCTCGACAAGAACCTCAAGGGTGAGCGCAACGTGCTCATCTTCGACCTCGGCGGCGGCACCTTCGACGTGTCCATCCTCACCATCGACGAGGGCTCGCTGTTCGAGGTGAAGGCCACCGCCGGCGACACGCACCTCGGCGGCGAGGACTTTGACAACCGCCTCGTGAACCACCTCGCGGAGGAGTTCAAGCGAAAGTACAAGAAGGATCTGCGCACCAACCCGCGCGCGCTCCGCCGCCTGAGGACCGCCGCCGAGCGCGCCAAGCGAACGCTGTCCTCCAGCACTGAGGCCACCATCGAGATCGACGCGCTCTACGAGGGCATCGACTTCTACACGCGCATTTCGCGCGCGCGCTTCGAGGAGCTTTGCTCGGACCTGTTCCGCGGCACGCTGCACCCCGTGGAGAAAGCACTCAACGACGCCAAGCTCGACAAGGGGCAGATTCACGACGTCGTCCTCGTCGGCGGCTCCACGCGAATTCCCAAGGTACAAAATCTGCTGCAGAACTTCTTCTGTGGCAAGAAGCTGAACCTGTCCATCAACCCGGACGAGGCGGTGGCGTACGGCGCGGCCGTGCAGGCGGCCATCCTCAGCGGCGAGCAGGACTCCAAGATCCAGGACGTGCTGCTCGTAGACGTGGCGCCACTGTCGCTGGGCATCGAGACCGCCGGCGGTGTCATGACCAAGATCATCGAGCGCAACTGCAAGATCCCGTGCAAGCAGTCGCAGACGTTCACCACGTACTCGGACAACCAGCCGGCAGTCACCATCCAGGTGTACGAGGGCGAGCGCGCCATGACCAAGGACAACAACTTGCTCGGCACCTTCGACCTGACGGGCATTCCGCCCGCGCCTCGCGGGGTGCCCAAGATCGACGTCACATTCGACCTGGACGCGAACGGCATCCTGAACGTGTCGGCGAAGGAGAACAGCACGGGACGCAGCAAGAACATCGTGATAAAGAACGACAAGGGGCGCCTGTCGCAGGCGGAGATCGACCGCATGCTGTCGGAGGCGGAGAAGTACAAGGAGCAAGACGAGAGGCAACGGCAGCGCGTGGCGGCTCGCAACCAGCTCGAGTCGTACGTGTTCAGTGTGAAGCAGGCGCTCGACGACGCCGGGGACAAGCTGTCCGAGGACGACAAGAGCACGGGCCGCTCTGTCTGCAGCGACGCTCTGCAGTGGCTCGACAACAACACGCTGGCCGAGCGCGAGGAGTACGAGCACAAGCTGCAGGAGCTACAGCGCGTGTGCGCGCCGCTCATGACCAAGATGCACGGCGGCGGCCAAGGCGGCGGCATGCCAGGTGGGATGCCAGGTGGGATGTCAGGAGGAATGCCTGGGGGTATGCCGGGTGGGATGCCAGGAGGAATGCCTGGAGGTATGCCGGGTGGGATGCCTGGAGGTATGCCTGGAGGTATGCCGGGCGGAATGCCTGGAGGCTACGGCGGATACCAAAGGAGCAACGGCCCAACGGTGGAAGAAGTTGATTAACGAGACTAGGAAACTATGAACAATTTAAGTTTGTGATGTTGTTAGACAATTCTCATAATTTAATTTTACCATTAGCTGGCCTCATGGCTGTGAACCTGTGATATTTAAGTTAAGTTCCTAATTTATTTATTTGCTGTTCCAACAAATAAAACAACATTAATTTATTAATATTTGTTTCATTTCCATAATTATATCAAGCAACTTCAAAACAAGGTGTTGATCTAAATTTGTACCAAGTAGGTAATTAAAAACGTTACAAACTTTTTATATTTTTGTTGCACCATTGGCTATACCATTGATAAGCAAGGTACTCTTGCTTATTACTTACATCATATTATTACAGCGATTTGAATTTGTTTTCAACCCATACCTACTTTAATTTTTGTTTACTATTGATTATATTTGTGTACACATACTTACCTATAGGGTAGAAATACAAGTACACAAGCACATAAAAAATTGGTACCAGCAGCAACTAATACATAAAAATATTGACACCACATTATTAAATTGGATATGAATATGGAGAATGCAGACACACAATAATGAAGCAATACTACTCGCATTTTTATATTGAATACAAAGTTATTGTCGTGGCGATCATGAATTATATTGTTAGTGTACTTGCAATTTGCCCTAGTGAGCACCTGTGATAAGTCATTACCTATTAAAATAACATTTTAACACATTAACAAACACAGTACCTATTAATTATTACATATCTACGCTATAGATATGTCTCAGATCTATACGTGATATAAGTATTTGTGTTATAAATAACTACCTACTGCGAGAGAAATATCCGTTGTAATGGTCAGTAGAAGCTTTACTAAATAACTTACTGAGTCAGTATATTAAAATCATGTAAAAGAAAAAGAAATGGTTGTCACACCGGTGCAGTGCTGTGATGTCAGTACAAACACCAGTGGTTTTGGTTGTCTCTTGGACTTGGACAAGTACGTCTTTTTTAAAGAATCGGCAACGCATGAATTGTAATATTGTTAATGGTTAGCATCAGGCGCCTTGCTTATTTTCCACTTTCGTGTTACAAGCTATTAGTATGGAGGTAGGCTGAGACTGAGTAGGTTTAAGGTCTCACCATCATCAATATTTCAAATGTTCAAAGTACGTTATTTTTGCGTCTCGAGTAGGTCCACGTAGTAAAAAGTGTGCAGGGATCACTGTACCAAAAGGATACCAAGCCTAGGTGCTTTTTGTGTCCTTAAAAAAGATAAAGATAAAGATAAAGATAATTTTTATTTGTCCTTAGTTAAAATGTTTATGAAGTCCTACGCAATTAAGCGATTATTTTAGTTCAGGAGACGTATTTTTCTTTACGATTAATTGATTATTTAATTGAACACGAGGTTCGTCCCAGCCAATACCACTGTTGGGCGTGGTCCTCTTTTCAACGCAGACTTGAGAGAGAGTTGTCAGACTTGAAAAATCTTCAAAATCTTTATGGACGACTCTCACATATGCAGGTTTACTCACGATGTTTCCCTTACTGTGAAAGCAAGCGATATTTAATAGAGAAAGGTGCTAAAGGTGCATAATTTAAAATGCAATTGAAGCCTCTGCGTGGGAGTGAAATGGTTTTTAAACAACGTTATCCCTGCTAAGGGAGTGCTTAAACAATTGCTATGACTTTTATAAAAATAAATCCGCAAATAAATAGGCAGGCGGTATCATGGTTTGCAATTCCAACTAATCTTTAAATAGTATAAAACTTAGTCGCTACCCGCATCTGCCCTCGTCATTTCTGAATCTTCACTTAGTAACGAAATCACGCAACGGACTTTTAAAGATAATTTATATAACTTAACGGTTTTAATTGTCATTTAAAGATAATTTATATACTTAGTGAAGAAAATTTAAAAATATTTATTATGTTTCGTAATCAAGTCGTCAAGAAATTAATTACAGGTGCTTACATACAGTAATAACTTTTAAACTTTCGCGTTGCATGATATATATATAATATGTAACGAGTATTAACGCGATCATGCATAATGTTTACCTTTTTATGCTTGACGTTTCGACCAGGTTACAAGCTGACTGGTGCTGCGATGTCATGTCTCCGTTTGTGAGGCAGAAGAATCTTGATTCACCCTCACTTTTGGCATATTTTTATTTGTCCATGTACCGTCACAAACTACACTCACGGTATCCCTATTACGTATGCTAGCCGTTGTGTCCGTATTCTGTGAATTACCTGACTGTGCAAAACAGCGAAGTTACGTATTATTAATCACGGGATTCCACGTCGCGGATAATTTGAAACCATCTTCCTTATTGAAATTTCTATATTTTTTGATTTCAATGGCTTCTCGCACTACTTTTGGATAAAAGTGGCGATCGGTGGAGAGGACTTCCGGACGATCTCTGCAGGGAATTATGTCGCCCTCCTATTTAAGTATTTTGATTGAAAAAAATCTATAAACTACAGTAATTCTAATGTAATTTCCTGAAGCCCATTCCTGTCGTTCTTCATGAAATAGTTCAATATTTACAAGATATTATTATTATTTATGGTAAAAGTTTACCGCCCCCAAATAGTGCCGCTATGGGCGGGCCACCTCTGCCGCCCCCACTATGCTACGCCACTGCTTACAGAGCTTACGCTGATTAAACTCTAAAAGAGACATCAAAGTAATAGAGCCATGAATTGTAGCTCTTTACAAAGAAGGGAAAATACTCCGCAGTGGCAAATGTCTCTATCCTAAGCTTCACTCACAGTATCCATTTTTATTATTAAAATAGCAAACCCTTTGACCACCACGTCAATAAAGCAAAAGCGTGCTCTCAGCGCCCAGCTACGATCTCATCCTTTAATACCTAAATCGTTTTTGTGATCTTATGCTAATATGTATGAAATAAATAGTAAGCAGTTCACATAATATAAATTGAGATGAGTCTAGCCACATAATTAACGACACTAATAAGAAAACAATACGTTTTTACAAGATTTATTATCGTTTAAAGTATGTCTGTCATGTACTTGGGCCCAGATTCCCAGATAAATATATAAGTATATAAATATGTTATTCAGATCGATGACTTATCCAGATAAATATGTAAGCTACCTTGGACATTGAACGTAGATTTAAATTGCCTGTGCATCATATAAATGAAACAAATACGTAAGCAGATAATATCACAGATTTGAAAATACGTGAGAAGTAGTGCGCAGGGGCGGGTCGCTAGTATATTATACATAAGTATTAATATCAACTTGATATAACAAGTTTTATTCAGCCATTATCACGTTGATACGCACATAATAATACCTATTAAAGATTATACATTATCACGATTAGCAACAGATTTCGGTATTTATCTAGGAAGGTCATACGCCGCAGCTGATGATCTATTCGACAATCTGTCAATTATCACTAGTTTAAACTCTAGGTTAATTAGACACGCGCTTTATGAATGGCATATCAACACAAGAAATGTTAACAGACTAGACGCTGAAAAGCATGTCAAGTACTGAGATTTGCGAACTGCCAATACGCAGGCATGATTTTGCCACGTTGATTAGTTTGTCAGAACCTGCATGTTAATCTCAAATACTATAAAACACACTAAGTGACATGTCCACAATTATGAGACTTACTATTATAAAAGAAAGCTTAGGATTGCGTTTAAAGTTTAAACAAACTTTTTCCTTCATAGGATATGGTTCTGGGGTTAATTGTAATGTTTCTGCCGACAGCAGGGAATATAGGAATCGTCGTCCCTCGCAGTCGCATTAATATTATTTCTAGTCGCGTCTTACAAGGTCGGGTTGTGGCTGACGCATTCCTGTTGTGCAGTTTACTTTAAAGCGAGACTTCAGGCGCAATCTTATAGAATATAACAATAATAGATGTGATAGGGAGGCGTCAGAATAAGCCGAATTCGATGTTATAATAATAAATATGTTTATTTCTGTTAAGTATTAATTATACATATGTAATTTAACAGTAAATAAACAAGTTAAATTAAATAAAGATTACGTTTACATTATTAAAACTAACCATGAAATTAATAAAATCTTAGTTTTCCTAAGTGCTTATAAAAAGTACCTACTTATTAATTCCATATGCTCATTTGTCATGTTTTTCAATTATTCTTATTAGATAAATAAATACCATCAAATTGTATACAGCAAACATTATACTATCACGTTTAAATATAAATTAATTGAAAATAATTTTAATTTGACGATTTATGTACCTAGAGCTTTCCAATTTCATTTGACTGAACTGACTACACCGATGCAGTACCAGTTCGATGTTCCCAGGCGAATAAGTCTCATGGTCATTTTAGTCCACTTGTTGCCAGGGATAAACACTAGTAGCCAACAAATAATAAAAGCTTAGGTACAGCAATCAGCACCGGCACACGATAACGAATCAACATGACGGAATCAAATGTTATAACATCTATAGACACGTGTTGCATATCATTTAACTGATAACAATCGAGGCCATTATCACAACTTGCTGCCAATTGCTAGGTTTAGATTTATTATCATATCACACTTCAAAAATTAAATCCTTTTTTAAATATGTCCACTTCAATGTGACAACAACCGCTGCAGACTTTTATAGGATTGAGTTGAGGCAGAGAGATCGAGAAATAGAATTGTATATTAATGGGCGACGCTATCAGAATATAGTTATACTTAGGCTTGGTTTTCTCTGTTTTAAGTAGATACACGTATAAGATCTTGGTTAGATTCATCAAGTTTCAGTTTTTCGATATCGTGATTATAAATGATTACATTATATTCATCTTGGACAAAATTTCGATACATTTGTGAGGCTGGAAGTAAAAGTAATCACTACTTTATTCTTAGGCTATTAGAAAGTACGCACATTCGTGCTTTTTAATACTGAACATTAGGTACGTAATATATAGTCTCTTACAAAATAGTCATATTAAATAATTATTTGTTGTGGTTCCAAGGCGGATACCATAATACACTTTATTCCAACTTTTTTCAAATAGTTTGGTAGACATTCATTTTATTTTTCATGGTTAGAGTTTTTGTTGATGGCGTATCGAACGCCTGAGTAAAATCTAATTCAAACTTTACGTGCGATTTGACAGGTTGGTACTTCCCTACTAATATTATAAATGCGAAAGTAACTCTATCTGTTACACTTTAAAGCCTAAACCACTGAACCGATTTTGATCAAAATTGGTACAGAGATAAACTAGACCTTGGGAAAGGACATTTTTGTTGTAAAAAGGTTAAAGGGATGAAAGTTTGTATTTATATTTGTCAGTATTGACAATAAAACCATGAATCTTTGTATTAAGGTACCTACTTGATAAGAAGTAAACAAACATATGTACGAGCGTTTTTGAAATTTTGGCCTATATGGAGATGAAAGTTCACATGGAAGTCCAAACAAATCTGTCTATGTTTACTATACTTATGTTTATCGGCAACATATTGTGTATGATTAGTAAATATGCCATAAGCAGTTTATATGTGGATTATTTGCAAAGTATCCTAAGAAAATAAAATGTTGCCCAAAGTAACTATTCCACGTGGACAAAGTCGCAGGCAAAGGCTAGTGTAATTAAAAATGGTGACAATTTAATTATTTTGTAGTATTCGGGCAAATAGGCTCACCCACTTGAACCTAGGTGTTAAATATAGCTGGTAAGTATAAAGAGGTATAGATCTCTAACTCTTTGAGCACATATGGTTTAGTGCCCGATTTAACTGGCCCTTGAGTAGCATGAAAAGAATCAGCTGGTCAGAAAAGAAAAACAACGTGGAAGTACTGAACCTTGTCTTATGTCTATCTTGAACAGAAGAGGAAAGATGTTTGGCCATCTTATAGGACATAATGGCTTCATAAAAAACATCATAGAAAGAAAAGTGTAAGGACAGAGATGAAGGGACACAGGCATTCCCTGACCAAATAAAGGAAAAGGCGAAGGTCGTGTCGTATACGGAGGTAAAGGTATTGGCTGAAAATCGAGAAAGATGGTGTATACTCCACAACAAAGGTCTTAAATATGACGAAGAGTAGATATTACTACGGCAGACTGGCACGCATCTTAATTTTACTTACGGGCAGTTATCTAACTCCGCTTTTACCTGACATAGATAGAGAAATGGCTTCTCTATAATTTAGTTTACACTGGTCACATTTCAATGTCTACTTACATAACATTGTCTACTTAGATCACGTCCACGTCATACACTTGTCACTTTTACATATATGGATGTACATTGTTATGTTTATCACTACGGTTGTAATTAGCTCTTTAAATGTCCTTCCAGAACGTGTAACTGACGGTAAACATGAAGACACATATTTAGACAATCATAATTAGTACCTATGCATAGAATAGTAATTTTAATATTCCACAAATTTGGGTTTACCACCATTAATTATAGCAGATGTGTCTCAGTGGCGCAGCGGTTGTGTATATCACTGCTGTGAATGTGGCCTCGGATTCGATCTCCGGATCGGGCAGTATTATTGGATTTTCTGTCAAGCATATTGTCACAACATGGAGTTTGTTGCTGTGCCCGGTAGATGGCAATTATTTTTACTAACTGACTACTAAACTATTTATACTATCTGTATAATGATAGATATGTATTGTTAATAATCTATGACTAATAGTTTTTATGCTGTATTTTATCGCATAATTTAGTTTAGTCTGGATTTTATGTAATTGTAATAAATTATTAGCGTTTAATTTTAATAAATAATTAGTTGTAATTTTCTTTTGTAATTCGATTTCGATTTGTAAGTCGGGACTAAAGATTCTTGTAAATTATATTATAATTATATAATTTGTACATCATATTATGTGGTAGGACATAGCGTACTTAAAACATAGCTTTATTAAGAACTGTATTATTAACCTATTTTTTTAAATGTCCTGGGAAACGGTTTTTTATTGCGCCTTTGAGGGGGATTGGCTGTGGTTAGGTAACAACATAGCGATTTGGAAATCCAAGACCTTTGCTTAAGAGAGGGACATATAAAAAAATTAATAAAAGAAATCACATTTTTCATGGATTTCAAAATTCGGTTTTTTGTAAGTAGTTTATATTCCCAGATTAAAATTTAGTTCTCTATCTATACCTACTTATATATGTAACTGGTAAATTTTTGTAAATAAGAGATATATAGGTATTGAAAAATATATATTCTTAATCAATTATTTTATGAATTATGGTCTGTCTGTATGTTTGTAAGCGTATCACGTGAAAACCAGGTACTACATGAAATTCTATGCGTTTTTCACATTTGTATTGCTGGAGGTTTAACATAAAATTTTGTGCATTTTTAGTCGAGTAGGTACTAGGTAGTAACTACTTCGAAATTCCATGTGTATGAAGTTGCAAACAGAAGCTAGACCGCATATAAAATTCCATCAAAATTGGATCTCGAAAAGACTTTCGCATTTATAATACCACAGATTACTTTGACACACCATATCATTAATCAATTGCTGGTGATATATAACAGCTTCTGTAAAACGCATTACTTTTGTATTTACACGAGTACTTAAAATCCAAACAATGTAATATTAATCAAAAGACAAACAATGAAATCTTATAATCTAATCTCTCGTTCAATATCATAATACTTCAAGTGATAGACCGATAGCTACGTACATACGTTGTTCACGCGCAACTAGTGTCTCAGTGTGAACGTGTTGTGCTAAAATGCGTCGATGTTGAACAAATAAGTCACATTTTCAATTAAAATGGGTGATTTATTGAATAAAAAGAAAAGCGATAAAAGAACGCCGTTTTTGAGACAGGTATGTCCAGTATTTTTGTTTAGTTTTGTTTATTGTAAACGAAATGAGTTTCCATATTTAAATACAACTGAGTAGCATTGGTGTATAATAAAAAATATATCAACAAATACATAAAGGTTTTATTGAAACTAATGACAGTTGCAGTAAAGCCTTTATGAATTTGTTTATATATTTTCTAAATTATTTATTATAATTAAATAGGCAGATTACCTACATATGTTTCCCAGGTTTGTATAAGCCCTCGAAAATGCAGGGAACCTGTTGTTTTTATAAAAGAGGTTTGTTCCTGGCAATGGAACAGTTTATATACAAGCTGGATTTATATAGAAACCCATAATGTGTTTATTACGTAAACTGAGTTTTGTAAAGACAATTTTACCATGCTGAGCAACAATTTGTTTTAAATGTCGATAGGTCGCAATGTGTCTTTAGTCTCGGTTGTTTTTAGTATAGTATCTAGTTTTACTGTCTCGTTGATCCGTTGGCATGAATTGCAATATTATGTATGCTGGCTACTGTGAGTGCCAAGGTTTAATTCCCGGGTCAGGCAAAGGTTTGTCTATTTAAGCACGTTCTTCTTATTCGGAGATAAATGGGTATTATTGTATGTTATGTAGGCACATACACTTGATAAATAGGAATTAATACGTAACTATCTTTTTATAACCAGTATTAGCGTTGTTAAACCTAACCTAAGCTCGTATCAACAACTGGTTCATGTGAAGTAATGAAATGGGAGGGGTTGAGATCAACTCGTCCCTTGGCGTTTACTGTTTTTGTCGCTAATTCCTAAGCAGTAGATTCATATCAAAGCAAATTTAAAGACAAAACATTCGATTCTATCAATAGATAATATAATAGATTCTATCAATTGGGCTCCATTCATATTGAGGATTGGAAGGAAAGAGCCATTGAAGCAGCGAGAGGTCTCGAGTTCGATCCTAAGGCACCCACCTCTGACTATTCGAAGTTATAAGTATAACTTCTTAGTCGTATTAAATAGTTAATAACAGTATATCGGTGAAGAGAAACATCGTGACGAAACCTGCATGTGTGAGTTCTTTATAATGTTTTCGGACATGCGTCAAATCTACTTACCTAAGCACTAGGGCAGCGTGTTGGACTATGGCCTAACCCTTCTCACGCTGAGAAAACGCCCGTGCCCAGCAGTGAGACAGTGTATATACAGGACTGATATTATATTATATACCTACATAATATAATATCTGTCAGTCGGTCCCGGCTGCCATGAACATCTATGGCAGTAGTTATTGGGAGAGTGTCGACACAAAAGATCTCACTGGGTCGAAGTGTCGCCGGTCTGCACTGACTGGCCCCCACATAAGATATATACATACATACCTATATAATGCAACTAAATTTAAACAGCGCACAATCATCCTTAGCCTTGCCGAAAAATGTAATTTACTTACGGACTGTTTCTTTTCAGAAAAGATAAAGACTTCGATACCCAGATTTCTAAATGAGATTATATTTTTGTAGAAATCAATCCATATGCAGTATTTTTTGTTTACGTGGCTAGTCATATCTCTTGTTCATATGTATGTGTCTGTTTCTCTTAGATATTCATGGTCATGAGCACGTTATTCTAAATGACACATTGTTTACACCTTTCGTTATCTGTTTATAGCCGAAGTTGTTTGAGACTTAAGTCTCTCACAAGTCACATAATATTAAGACACCGGTAATACTAACTGTAACCGATTAAAGGGAGGTTAAAAGAACGTCGAGAAATTTCTGAAAAATATAGCATGTACATACTTTATTTTTGAGAATTTCCATAATGTATTAATTTAGGAAATTCTTTAAATATTACTATGCCATGGTCCGTTCTCCTACTGACAATTAATACCTAATCGAAAATTCTCAGCCATACATACCAATAACAATACAAACACAGGAATCAAATCACATACGTCACGATCACACGCAAACAATCTTCTGCCCCGAGACCAACAGGACAATAGTCTAATCCTTTGGGAGTATACTTGGCATAGGCTATTTTTATACACGGCTAACATGGGCGATCCCTTGGGAAAATGGAGGCGTGCAATCTATACTAATATTATAAAGAGCTATGATTTCTTTGTTTGTTTGTAACCGATAAACTCGGCAACTACTAAACCGATTTTAATAACTCTTTCACCATTAGAAAGCTTCTTTATCCAGAATGAGCTACAGGGGCGGAGCAGCTATCATAAATGTGGTTGAAACCGTGGTGGAGAGCTGGTGACTTATAATTTGAGTTGTCTTTAAGAGACAGTGTACATATGTACGTAGATAATCTTATGTTGTAGAAGATAAGTTAGAAAGATTGATTACTCAATAAGTGCGATAATAGCTGAACAAACATTTGTTTTGTTTCTATTGCCATCGCTCATCGTGTTTACAGCTAGGTATTGAACCTGTATATACACAGCTATCTAGTGGGTAGCAGTTAGACTGCCACGCAGAGGTTTCTAATTCAATCTTAGACACGCACTATATGACTTTTCGAAGTTATGTTTTTAAATAGTTAATTAACGCTCGGTTTAATGGTGAAAAAATCATTGTGAGGAAAAAAGCATGTCTGTGAGTTCTCCGTAATGTTCTCGAAGATGTGAGGAGTCTGCAGCCCTACTTTAACGATGAAGGAAAACAACGTGAGGAAAACTGCATGTCTGAGAGTCCATTATATTTCTCAATGATGTGTGGAGTCTGCCACCCCGTACGTGACCAGGGTAGTGGACTATGGCCTAACTTTCCTCGTACTAAGAAAAGGCTGTATTTATCAGTGGGTGGTGTATTTAAATGACTAAAATTCTTGTACTGTAGGTACTTGTCTCATCTTAAATGTGTGGTCGTATACCTATGTATGGATTTGGAGTAACCTCTCGTACCACGTAAAGCTTTTGATCCAGCGCCTGATCTCTCTCCGGTCGTGTCGGATTGCCGTCTCATCAGGTAATTTAAGTGAGAGAATAGAGTGCATTTGTGCACACAGATTTGTGCACTATAATATTTCCCGCGCAGATGGTTAGTCTCCGCTAAGATTGGTAGCCGTGGTTGAAATTCGGTTCGGTTTTGGGAAATGTTTTCCAATTTTGTCAGCAATAAATCATGGTTTGTAAGATCGAAGTCGGTTTTAAAGTCTGTTTTTGTCATTTCATGACATTGGACTTTGCTGAGTAATGCGACATATTATTAATTGATTTATTTAATGTTCTAGATTTTGGATAAGATACTAGCTTGATGTATTATGTTTAATGAGAATTAGTAACGAGGAAATACTAGTTTTAATTCAATAACTTTAGTACACGCTGTCACGGCAGATATTGGTCTATAATTAGCAGTTTTGTACACCTCTAGATATAATAATCAATTACAGGCTATTTATGCACTTAATAATTAGATGCTAACAGACTTAAATAATTGTATAGTGCTGTTTAAGAAACATACTAACACTATAGACTAGCGACCCGCGCCGGCTTCGCTCGGGTAGTATAAAACCTTAACAAATTATACACCTAAACCTTCCTCATAAATCACTATGTCTATTGGTGAAAACTGCATGAACATCCGTTCAGTAGTTTTTGAGATTATCGCGGACAGACATACAGACGCGGCGGGGGACTTTGTTTTATAATATTTAGTGATAGTGATGCAAAGGTACCTCTGTTTGTTGGTTAGCTTGTAATAGCCAAACGGATCTTAATTAAATGACAATGAACAATTTGGCCTATGAATCAACACACATTCCGCTAAACAATAATTTTATTTTATTTTATGTCTTAATAATCAATCATTGCAATCTCACGGACACATTCAATTCTTATTTTCATGTTAAAAAGTAAATTCGCGATTTCAAATACATCGGCAGCCATTGTTTACATCTGAGACACGCAGTGTTGCCATGCCTACAGTTTTTACAATATGTGTACGGTTTTATCAGATAAATTAATTCCTATTTAGCTTGACTCTAATTTTCCTTACGTAGTTAATACGAATGCCGCGCCTCGGAGAGCACGTTAAGCCGTCGGTTCCGGCTGCCATGAACATCTATGGCAGTCGTTATTGGGAAGTCAGTGCCCTATAATATCCTGACACTGGTCTAGCCTTAGGGTATCGTTAGCCTTCGGGTTGCGGAGGTCAGGTGGCAGCCGCACCGTGTAAAAACTGATATCCAGTCAAATCCGGTTAGACTAGAAAAGCCGACACCAAGTGACTTGGGAATAATAAAGGCTAAGGGAGAAGTTAATACGAATGCTATTCCATAAATACCATTATTGAACTTCATCATAGATACGACCAATTTCTTAAAAAGTCATAAGTTTTAATGTAAAAGACCACAATAAATACCACTTTCTCGGTATTATACGTTTTTCTATAGTGCAAGCATGGCAACACATTTTTTTACCTAGTGGAATACATGGACGCATAACTCTTCGCGGGGGCGGGCGCGGCAGAGGGGTAACGTCGGACTCACCGGGTAATAGAGAAAGATGGAATAAGAATGATAATAATGGACCTCCCGGATTATTCAGAAGCAATATTCAGAAGTGTCCGTGACTTATACTCACTTTTAATTGAATGTGGTCATCCTTAACCACATATTGGCAAATAAACGGTTTTTCTTTCTTTCTTTCTTTCTTTCATATTTATCATATTTTTGTGGCTGTTGGTTCTTAGGCTAATAATGTATGGCAACTGAACAATGTCCTTTGGCAAGGAGATAGATCGTATCCTAAAGATGGACGCAGGACGCATTCCTTTTACTCCAGTTAGTTTAACTGTGGGATTCACGTGGGCGAAGCGGCGGACAGAAACTAGTAAGCTATATATAAAGTGAAGAAACATGTGCTTTTAAAAAAACAAGTACGTGTAGATTGCATATCTAATCGATCGTAGGTATTATAGGACTCGGTTGAATTATTCGGCAGATTGTGTATGCACCTAGAGAAGCGCCGCTTTCTTACCGGAGTAACAGAGGTAACTGTCACTGCGTTTCGTCAGATAAGTAGGAGTTCTGGACTCTTGCTAACGTTTCGCCATCCCTTTTCTTTCATTCAATGAAACTCCTATATGGCAAGCGATTATAAAGATACTAGCTGACCCGCGCAACTTCGTCTGCTTCACATAAGACAATTTTTCCGTTTCTGCAACATTTTTCATTGCTGCTTCGCTCCTATTGGCCGTAGCGTGCTGTTATATAGCCTATAGCCTTCCTAGATAAATGGGCTATCCAACACTAAAATAATTTTCAATTCAAACTAGTAGTTCCTGAGATTAGTGCGTTCAACCAAACAAACAAACTCATCAGCTTTATAATATTAGTATAGATGATAATCGCCTACAGTCTGATGGAGACCATATGCTTGAAGGTCATGTCATTGAATAATCTTTATAAAACTACTAGTTTTTGTCCGCGGTTCCGCTCGCGTAAATGTAGGCTATGACAATGTACTATCCCTCGGGAACAGTATTTTTTTTCTGAATGAAAGGTACTCTATCTCCTTTTCTGTATCCCTAACAACGTGTATACGAAATTTCATGATTATTGGTCGAGTAGTTAACGCGTGAAAGCGTAACAAACAAATAAACAAGCTCACATTCGCATTTATAATATAATTATTATTATAAGTTAGGATGCCATATAATTGAAAATCAGTAATAAGTTCGATTTAGTTGAAATAGTAGTATTGTTACGCCCAGTGACATCTCTCGGCATTGTGGGAGGGACTCGGCGGTTCCGTCTAATAGTTTACACCGCCATCTATTGCCATCTTACGGAACTGCGTAGTACGGTACGAGAATCTTAGAGAGAATGCTGGTACTTTCTCGAAGCATCGTGCTGTTTACACGCCGAGTACGGCGTTGCTGGAAAGCTCTAGAAGCGCTTTACCCGCGTATAAATAGGGCGCACGCGCACCGCCGAGTCAGTTTTACAATCGTAAGCGGTCAAGTGTTCATCGAAGCGAACGGAAGCGAAAATACTACGGAGTTCGAAGCAGTACAGTGAAAAAGTGTGGTATAGTGTTTATTGTGTTTTAAATTGAATTGTGTGTTTGAAACGTAACGTAAACGTGTTTTAGTTGGTAATATTGTTTATATTCTTATCCGTCGAACCCAGCACGTAACAGTATAATGAAGGCAGGCACAGGCGTCTTCTCAGACTGACTAGAATAAGCCATAGTCCAACCCGTTGCCTCATAGGCCCAGTGCGGGTGGGCAGACTTTACACGTCATCAAAACATTATCCGGAACTCTCAGAAAGTCAGGTTTCCGCACGATGTTTTTCTTGTGTGATAATACGCACATACATTGGGAACCGATTTTTTTTTTTAAATACTATATACATTCAAACAACGTACACAAATAACATCCAGACTCGGAACAACCATTTGTGGATCACACAAATGTTTGTCTCATGTGGGATTCGAACTCACTACACTCAGCACGATAGCAGTGGCTAGGCGATCACTTAAACCACTACACCATCGGTGCAATTCTCGTGGGATCAAACTTGAGACCACTTTAATAATTATTTATTTAATTATTTTTCAATACGCCTAATTTTGCCGTTAAACAATTGCGTTTGGCGAGTATAAAGCTTCTTCTTCTTCATATTTAAGAGCTTTGCTCTTGTCGGTGGAGTATACGCCATCTTTCTCGATTTACGGCCAGTTCCTTGACCTCCTTATGAGACATGACCTGCGCCTTTTCTTTTATTTGGTCAGTGAATGTCCTGGGTCTGCCCCTTCCTCTCTTCCGTTCCACTTTTCCTTCTATGATGTTTCTTATGAAGTCATCATGTCTTACAAGGTAGCCAAACATCTTTCCTCGTCTGTTTTCAATTGTCGTTAAAATGTTGCGTTCTTCTTGGACAAGGTTTAGTATAAAAACTTTTAAAACAAAATGAGCTATTAGAAATATAATTACACTGCCCCGCCATTACACTGAAGACATCGAACATATCTTTTAAATCCAGCATATTATCTTATCGAACGCACTTGAGTTCGAATATATAACTTCACCTTAGAAAGTCGGTTAAGGCTAATTATTTGCTTCGTGTGTTCTTTTATTGATTATTAGTAGATACAATAAACATTTTTTAGGCACCAGTATGTGCAATCACAGATAAGTTTAACGCAAGAGTCGTAATACGTAGGAATCGGTAGTCTCTGATTAACTATCCGAGAAACAGGCTTTTTAATGCTAAATTTCAGCGATAGTGAATGCGACTGCTATGCATGAGGTCTCGGGTTCGAATCCCGGGTCGGGCCAACAAAAAGTTATTGGGTTTTTCTGTTAAGAAATCTTAATAGCAGCCCGGAGTTAGGAAGTTGGCGGTGTTAGACACCTCTGAACTCGGAAAGCACGTAAAGCCGTTGGTCCTGCGTCTGATTTCTCTTTGGTCGTGTCGGATTACCGTCTCATCGGATAATGAGAGTTAGGAAACAGAGAGTGCGCTTGTGTTTGCGCACACGCTTGTGGACTATAATATCTCCTGCGCAGACGGCCAGTCTCAGTCAAGACTAGCCGCCGTGACTGAAATTCGGTCTGGAGGACATTAATATTTATTATTATTTCTTACTAGTGAGTCGCCCCGGCTTCGTACGGGTAGTACAAAACCTTAAGAAAATATACACCTAAACCTTTCTCACAAATCACTCTGTCTATTGGTGAAAACCGTTTGAAAGTCCGTTTAGTAGTTTTTAAGTTTATCGCGTAAAGACAGACGCGTCGGGGCACTTTGTTTTATAATATGTAGTAATAAAATTAATATTTATTTAATTGACGTGTCCAAAATTTGTTTACACATTTTTATGGCAATAGAGTTTAGACTTTGACTTTGAAGCATCATATCGGTTACTCATTTTTGCTTCTAGAAGAGGAAGCATTAATTTTAACGCGCTGGATGTTTAATTTAACGAGATCAGAAGGCTAAATGCGGTTACTAGTTTAGTAGTAGTTTGGCAGATTCTGTGTCGATTCGTACACCTTCTTCTTCAGACCAGCTCGTATCGCACTCGAATTATATACATGTCTGCGAATCGACACATCAAAATATTGTTTTTAAATTAAATGTCGTTTTGCACATTTCGACCACTAAGCCAAATGTTGGAATAAAAAGTGATTAATATAGAAATCCGATCTAGTTTAATAAACGTCAAACGTAAACTAAATAGTAATTTGAGTTTACATTTGAATTTTATCTTAATTTAGAAGAGTACCGTTTGCGGTATTTATGACACAGGCTAGATCACAATTCTATTTCGAACAGATTTTACAAGAAGTGCCCTTTCAAATTCAAATTCAAATAGTTTATTGCCTTGCCTACACTATTCCCAGGTTAGGAGGCCTATCAGGCAATTCTCAGAAGCAGTTAGAATGATGGACTTAGTTATTATTGTGGAGGACTAGGTTTATTACGTCAAGGTTTGTCCGAACTGAGATCCAACAAACACTTCAGTACTGTACTTCCATCACCATCGTACGTAATAAGTATATGTAATAATTGTATAATATATTATACATGTATGTATAATTGTATTGCCTTCAATACTTGACTACTACTACTGCATTATTGGCTCAGCGACCCAAAGTGCGTCCAAGCCGCCGATGCAAAAGAACGCTACTTAAATATTTTCTGATTTCATTTTGGCAAGTATTGACAGAAAATCTTTTTAAGACAATTTTTCCTATGAACACTTTGCCATCGATATCATCATCGATATCACCCTAAGAGATATGAAAATTAAACATATTATAGATGGTATAAAAGGAAATATATGGTAAATATGAGCCTCCGGCACTCTTAATTATTAGGCGACACACAGTTACTAAAGTCCCTTTCCACGATAGTATTTGTCTGACGGAGCCAGCTCGTTTGTTCTCCAAATAAGCAATGGCGGACTCTTGCACTCATATATCTTTACATGACTATGGCCATTTTTTTAATATTCTTTATCTCTAATTTCCAGTGTTTTATAACGGCGAGCGTGTCCACTAACATCATAGCTCATGGCTGCGTCATCGGTTTCTCCGCGATTCTCATCCCGAGTCTTCGTCTGCCAGAGTCACACATACATGCGACACCCAGCGAAGAATCATGGATAGGTAACTACAGTATTTGTTCTACTGATATGATAGAGTTATTGTCTATGTTTCATTTTGTATATTATTTTACAAACAAGAGCAAATAACAATCAATATAAATCTTTTGTGCAAACAGTATCAACATTGGTTGTAAATAAAATAAGGGAGTAATTAATATCTTCAATTTGGATATAAGAAGAAGTGGCCCTGTAGTGGGGATATCTCGCTATCTTCCTCGGATAGCAGAGAGTTTTGACTGCAATGTGTAGCTGCATTAACAGCCATATAATACGTAGAACACAGGTCAATATTCTGCATGTGGCTATTCAAAGAATTATATTTGGAATAGACGATGCGTCCAAAGGTTTTAGCTGGATCATAGTTAAAAACATTACAACCATATGTTGTAGTGAAGTATCGTCTGTTTAGAAGGCCCATAAGCAATATAATATTATATGATTTGTTTTACACACACGCACATATACACATATGATGTCTGTTGATGCTTGCACGTCGCAGTATTCGTTATTTGAATATATATACTTAATTCGTTCATGGATACGAAAAGCGCCATCTGTGTTACTAGTAGAAAAATAGCGATACATCAAATTATTTGTTGTTTTTTATATATTTATTATAGTATAGTATATATTATAGTATTCTATTATGATGACATATAATTATTTTTATTATCAATTTACAATAATTATAAAATTCTTATTTTCAGCCTCCATAGTGGGATTCGCACTTATCACAGGCAACATCATCATCACACCCCTTATGGACATTGCAGGCAGAAAGAAATCTCATTTAATGACGATACTCCCGGTACTAGTGGGCTGGTTCCTGATACTCATGGTCAACGACGTCGCCGGTCTCATTGTAGCTAGGTACCTGCAAGGCATAGCTATGGGTATGCTAGGACCTCTCGGATCCATCATCATCGGCGAAATGACAGACCCTAGAAACAGAGGACCTTTCCTAACAAGTGTATCTCTATCACTTACAACAGGAGTACTGTTCTGCCACTCATTAGGCACGTACTTCAGTTGGCAACAAAGCTCTCTAATCTGTTCATTCATCACCTTTACCAGTTGTCTTCTCATCATCTATACGCCTGAGTCTCCATCTTGGTTGATTGCTAAGGGAAGGATTGAAGAAGCCAGAGAAATATTCATTTGGCTCCGTGGTGATGACGATCAGCAAATAGATGAACTAGAAAAGATGATAGCTGCTCAGCAGATGGCTCGAAAATCCAGCATATTAGACCGGGATGTGTCTTTCGGCGAAAGGATAAGACACTTCTTCAGATACTTCGGGCGAACTATTAAGAAGCCAGAATTTTACAAACCTATAATTATAATGGTGTTTTTGTACTTAATGTTCCAATTTGCTGGTATCAACATAATTAGTTCCTACGCAACCGATATTATAAGGCAAGTGGTCGGTCCTGACGCCAATGCCAAAGTTATTATGGTTGCTTTGGACATTGAGAGACTTATCTGTAATCTCCTCGCAGTTTTTCTAATGAAGACCATGAAGCGAAGAACTCTTCTCTTTAGCAGTGGAGCTGTCTGCGTCCTCGCTTACATAGGAAAAGCGGCTTACGTGTACGCGAAACAAAACAATAACATGCCTTTCGACAGCCAGTGGATCCCTCTAACCTTGATAGGAATGTATATGTTCTCTCTAACCGTGGGTATATCTTCTATACCGTTTGCTGTCTCTGGAGAGATTTTCCCATTAGAATACCGAGGATTAGGCAGTGGTATCAGCATCTCAGCTTTATCTTTGAGCTTTTTCGTGGCTTTGAAATGTTTCCCTGTTCTAATTAATAGTATGGGTCTACCCTTAACTTACTGTTTATATGGAGGTGTGGTGACAGTTTGTCTGGTAATTATCTGGTTCCTGTTGCCGGAGACGAAAGACAGAACTCTCCAGGAGATTGAGGACAAGTTTAGAGGCCTTTCCCACGCAGACAGTAAAAGTGCGCGGCCTCTGAACGGCAGAACAGAAATGATGCGAAGATGCAGTTCTCATATTATGTATTAGGGGCAGGAAAAAGTAGGCAGGTGAAACGAGGGCTAATTGTTGACAATAAAGCCGTATTTTTAGATAGTCCATTACTCTTTACATACTACAGTAGCAGCAGTTGTATGAATGTAGTGCAGCAATGAAAACCCGGCGAACGATGATCTCAATACACTGTTTCGCGAAATAAAATAATAGTTTCCTGCAAAATACCTTGTCGCCATTGTGTCCTAATATATATTCATGTGAGTGAATCTATTTTATTGATTTAGCTGTTTTTGTGAATCGTTATGAAATAAAAGTGCACACGAGCCAAGTTGTATTCAACATGCTGCGCTGGATATACATCCTATCTTCTAAAAGCTTTGCTTACTATGCATGTATTTAGGCTAAATTAGGGTAATTATTACTTGGAAAATGAATGTTGCTGTTAGATTATCAAGTAATTTTTTTTAAAAGGAATCGATTGCTTTAATAAACTGTCAATGGCCTTTTGCTATCAAACCAGTTCATTAAGAGATTTGGAAATGCAGGCACATAATTCCAGTCGATATGATTTCAATGTACTGGAGGTATTTTCCAATTCGAGATTGTTCTTGTTGCGTGGATGTTTTTGTCGTATTAGATGTTTAACGACGCATCATTATTAAATAATCGGACCAGAAGAGACGTTGTGCTATAGTCTATATTCTTAGGGCTACTCTCTTAATTGTTATTCAAGAATGTGCATCGAGCTTTTGTGTGTGTGGACTTGTGATATCAGTTTATGGCAATAAAGCTAAATACTTCGGATGCTTACTTTTTGTCTGTAATACTATACAGATACCGTTGTATACATGCTTGAGCCATTCGTCTTTTCATTATGTGACATTCAGAATGGCGAACACGAGATTACCGTTAAAGAACAACGATAAAGAAATTTTTTTCGTGTTACTTGTATTATGGTCACGTCAACGTCACTCGTTTATTTTTGTAATACATTCGCGATTACGAATACCGAATGACAAATCCCTTAAATTTATATTATTCTAAGTTATTAATGTCAATATTAACATTAAGTAGTACATAAGTAACAAATGTATGAATTATAAAATTCAATCTCAAATAAGAAAAAAATAATACAATTTCTATTCAGATCAATGTATTTAGTTTATTAATCATTATAAATACTTTCAGTGCCCCTGCGATGCTTGACGTCAAAACTTCGTGACGTATTAAGTACTTAGTATATATATATATATATATATATCGACAATTATATGACGTCACACGGCCCCTATATCGCCGTCCTTGTCCTTAATCGGAATTCAGCGCGGTAGCACTGAACGTGAAAATAATATATTCTTCTCCCCCTTAAGTAACTGCTTCGAAGCAGTAAATCACATCCTGTGGTCTCCCGTCCCTCTTCATCCACATTCCACCTTCTGCAGCTCCAACATCTTCTCCCCTTCCCGCAGTTCTTCGTCCCCATTATCGCCTTTGACCCCTTTGAAGTAACACTCGATCTCATATAACGTCTTGCCCTTTGTCTCAGGCAGCAGAAAGAACAAGAAAACGCCACATATGGCGATACAAGCACCATAAAGACAGAATGTGCCGCTGACTCTAATTTGCTCAAAGGTATATGGCGCCGTTTTCACGACAACAAAGAACATGATCGACAGGAACATGCCAGATATTCCACTTCCCAAACTTCTGTACGCCAGAGGAAAGATCTCTCCAGCTATAGCCCAGGGGATTGGCAAAATACCCAACGTTTTACCAAAGATGTAGATCAAAGTTGGGACAACTGGTACCCAATGGTACTCTTCTGGAATGTAGCCAAAATCCCTTAAATAAAGAAGTAAAGCAGCAACGAATAAGGATATCACGCTGATTATAATTCCCAAGAACAGTACTGTCCGTCTGTTAAGCTTGTTGACCACGATACATGAGAGACAGGCTGTGACGAACCTGACCACGTCTACCATCAGCATGCTAAACTTTGGATCGATCAGTCCATTGCTGACTTCGTTCATTATTGGTACCGTATAGGAAGGCACCACGGTCATTCCAGATACTTGAAAGAGCACAAACATGAACATCATTATTAAAGTAGGCTTGTAGAACTCTGGTTTCCTTAAGACCTCGCTGTAAGCCTTCCATTTGGATACTTTTCTAACCACGGGTGTTTGCCGCTGACTGTTTATAAGTATTTCTAATTCTTTCTCTGAGTTGTGTGCGTAGCCTCTGAACCATCGGAAGGACTTTCTGCAGGCGTCGTTTCGTCCTTTCGACGCGAGGTAGGGTGGTGTTTCTGGTGTTAAAGATATGAGAAGTAGGGACAGCGCATAACTGCTTCCGCAAGCTAAGGCAGCGGATCTCCAGTACAGCAAGGTGCCAAAGATATGAGCGATCAGCATGCCGGTAGCAAAGGAGAAGGCGATGGTAGCGAGGAACGCTCCTCGATGTTTTGGAGCTGAGTACTCTGCGATGGAGACTGGTGCGGCCGCTGCTTGGATGCCCATGCCGAAACCCTGGAAAGATATTACGGTTTATTAATTATATGGTGAGACGAATCAGGACGATTTGCTGTTAATGTAATGGTCGGATGGATGTTAATCTGATTACGTTTAAACGTTGGATACCATTTTATTAGCTTTTAAATAAGGACTCTCGCACTAAGAACAAATATTGTATTACTAAAGACTTTAGAAACATTTAAACAACGAACACAAATAACTTTCCATTCGGATTAACTATTCCTGGACCCACACATCCTCCGTGGAGTTTCCTTTGATTTTATTTACGCCCTGCGTGAAGTCGACGACATTCTGTCACACGATAAGTTATTTCAATATAATTATATTATGTACAGCTTGTCAGAAAAACTCAAAACACTTTGGCCGACCCGGGAATCGAATCTCAGACGTCATGCACAACAATTTAGTATACAAATAGTTCTGTCTTTTCAGACTATTTATTTACACTCTTGTTCAGTCTTATGGAGATAGCTCTAGTGGCAAAGTGTGAGTAATGTTCTCAGTATTGCAAACGATCACAGGCGTAGTGGTATAGGTGGCCCCCTCGCCACTATCACTGCGCCGAGTGTTGTGAGTTTGAAACCCACACACGGCATAAATAAGTGTGATTGTATTTTTGAGTTAAGAAATTGTGTGAAAAAAAAAAGTGTTAGACTGCAATAAGCTCGTCGCTTATTGCAGATGCAGCAGCGATAGACTAGTGGGAGACCGTGAGGATGCCACGCAAAGGTCTCGAGTTCGATCCCAGGACACGCATCCCTGACATTTCGAAGACATAACTTCGAAATGTCAGAGATGCGTGTTAAATAGTTAATTAACGCTCGCTTTAACGGTGAAAGAAAACATCCGCCATAATCTTCTCGAAGATATGTGAAGTCTGCCACCCGCACTGGGCCAGCGTGGTGAACTATGGCCTAACCCTTCTCACACTGAGAAGAGGCCCGTGGCCAGCAGTGGGACAGTTTATCTATAACTAGCAAAATGTATAGACGTAATACTGTCCTGCCTGCCCCTTGGGGTATAGAATAGTGAGACTGTGTATGTAGGTACTAGGATAAACAAATAATTTACAATTGATCACAAGACTGTGATACATAAATAAGTACATATATTAAATGTTTTGTTTATAAATTTGCGATCATTTAATTTGTTGTTACATTGATTTGAACTCATATTGGCATCAATTGCTCGCATTGATTGTGCATAATAAGCTTGTATTGCAAAACAAATATACACACTCTTATGCCTATACCCCCGAAAAAGTTGGTTAAGGTGTATCACAGGCATATTTTGCCAGATATGGTTTTGAGTCCTGCCTAAAAGAGCCTAGTGCTGGAGCCTATTGGCGTCTACCGGTCATAGTTCCAAACCTGTTCTGTGGTTCCAAACACCGTATTACAGTTGAGACTGTTCACTAACCCTGGTACCGTTTGTAAACATAAGCGCAAATTTAACCTTTTGACCTTCAAAGTTATGTATACCTACATGACAAAGCAAAATATGTCCAGCACGCCATAGTCATGACTACATGACAGATTTTTAAACGCTGATAAATCTTACAAATTTTTCTTATATGTGTTGTTAATTATGTGGCTAGACTCATTCTATTTAAATTATATGAACTGCTTACTATTTATTTCATCCATATTAGCATAAGATCACAAAAACGATGTAGGTATTACAGGACGAAATCGTAGCTTGGCGCTGAGAGCACGCTTTTGCTTTTTGTTGTGGCGATCAAAGGGTTAAAATCTGTTTGTTAACATATGAGTAAAGGGGCATGCCAGTATTGGGCCCAGAGGTGCACAAGAAATTGGCTAGACTATAAAAATATATTATTATTTATCCTAGTTTTTCCTTGTATTTATTATTCTGTACAAGTCAGTAATATTTTCTAAAATATTGTGTTTTCTAAAATGTTTTATCTTTGTAAGATTGCTTTGATTAACTTAAAGTAAAGTCTATTATCGATGTATCGAGGTTTTGTATTTATTATGGCAACATCATCTCTAACTTGTCAGACGCCGGAAAACGTAAATGTCAATATCATTGCTTATTTTGCAACTCCATTGTGACGGTTAGTGTTTATTTATTGCAGTTAATATAATAATAATAATAATAATAATAATATAATTTATTTCTCACCATACAAATTACAGATACATAATAAAATGCAACATAAAAACAAAATGAGATTATGGTGGATTGATACCTGAACTAGGATGATTCCTGTATCTCAGGTTATCAACCCTCCACCCCTTAAAGTGTTCTAATATCTGCTAACAATTTCTTTTTGTCTAATTAGAGTTTAAAATACAATATAAAGTAAGGGAGGGTACATGCATAATTACAATTATAATTGTGCCGGCGACTGCGCAGTCAACTCCTTTAAAGTTGTATTCAAAACATGTGGTGTGTGGTACAAGTTATGAGTTGTTGACCGTTTATTAACAATTATAAACTGTGTAAGGTGTTTTGTGTTGTGTAGTGAGTGGGTTTGTTGTGAAGATTTGTTTTATGGTGGGTGATGTGTGTATGCGTGAGTGTGTTTGAGTGTGTGCATGTGCGTGCGTGCGTGCGTGCGTGCGTGCGTGCGTGCGTGTGTGTGTGTGTGTGTGTGTGTGTGTGTGTGTGTGTGTGTGTGTGTGTGTGTGTGTGTGTGTGTGTGTGTGTGTGTGTGTGTGTTTCTGTGTGTGCGTGAAATATTTGTGTGAGATTTATTGAGCCGATTTAAATATTAATTTTAAGCATATTTTCTGTGGCATGGTAACCAAGAGCTTTTAACTTATTATTCAATGTAGTTTTTAAGGTCGATCTATTCATATTGAAAATTTGATTTAGGTCGTTGAAATGTCTATAAAGAAATGGTGCGGTATGCGACAATTGCCGCCGCGCGAAAATGGAGTTGAAGGAAGGCACATAAGTGCGTACTCTTCTTTTATGTTGTGGTAATTGGGAGGGAATAATTGTTTTATGATGGCGAAGAACTGTGTGCAGAATAAATGATTGTCTGACCGTCAGTAAGTTGGCTTCCTCATACAATATATCCGTTGGGTGTCTTCTGGGTTTGCGGAGCATAACCTTTATAACTGCCCTTTGCGCTCTCTCTAGCTCTAGGAGGTGTGTTGCAGCGCCTCCACCCCACACGGGTATACAGTAGGTTATGATGGATTGAGCAAGAGCAAGGTAAATCTTTGTAATGAGGTTAATGTCAGCAGATTCCCTGAGGTTCTTAAAGATATGTAGAAGCTTGCGAACCCGTTTACTGATATCGACGACTTTAACCTATTAAAGCTATAAAACTGCAATGTATTCTGTTTTATTTCATTCCTAATAGACTGTACTCATAAATAAATTAAAATAATGTGTGAAATAATATATGTAGCACATATTTAATATAAATTATATTGATGAGATATAAAAAGATGTGATACTTTAAAAAGCCAAGTTTTTGTAAATCATTTCTTTTGCTAATTAACTATTGGCATTGCTTACTATTTTATTATCATTAGCCTTTATAGGTGTGCACTGTGGGCCCGAATTACTATGGCGTCTTGGCATGCCCCTTAGCGTATCAGTATATTCGATTTGCATAGTCTCCTGCTTACCTGCAAAGATCGACTTATGAGTAGTGCCGTGGGGCCCTTGGCAGTAGCGAGCAGTGCCCAGCCTCCCAGCGTTGGGAGCGTGCTGAGCTGGTTGGTCAACTTCCTGCCCAACTTCTGCAGGGAGAACGGCGCCACCAGGATACCGCTGATCAGCGCCAGGCCCAGGATTGAAGCTGTAATAGAAAGAGAAAATCATGGTAATTTTCTTTGAAGATATTACACCAGTCAGTTTTCAAATAATGTCCTGTCCTGATAATAATCGGTTACCAACTCTAAATAGAATTAAAAACGAAAACACCATTCGTGTCTGTATATGTGTCTGACACATATACAGACAACATACAACTCTTTCACTGGGGTTATAATATCCTGTGTCCGTTATTTGAGCGCTTATAAGGTCTACCGCTACTTTATAAGCGCTCAAATAACCGACACAAAGAATACTCGGAACAACTATTTGTGGATCGATACAAATTTTTGTCCCGTGTGGGACCCACCACGCTTGGATATATGTAGCTGGAGCGACACTGCTAACGCATTCTCGGGAGATTCCTTAGGTGAGGACCTTTCAAATAAGCAAAGTGAAAAAATATTAAAATTATTACATATGTGTAAAAATAAACAACTCTAAGTTTTGGTGCAAAAATAATACACCAAAATAATGCTGCGATTTCAAAACTAAGTCAGTTTAAAAAAAAAAATTGTCGAATCAGTCCTTCACAAATATCGCAATAATACAAATATTGATTTATTTATTTATTTATTTATTTATTTATTTAATCTATTTGCAGAAAACACTGTTAAAATGGTGTTATTAAAAATACATGTTTCAAGTGATTCTACCATAAGGCATGCAAATGTAAACATACAGTCATAGTTTATAACAAATTAAGATTGCCATTGAAATAAATATATAAAATTAGATAGTAAGATATTAATTATTAGAAAATTTAATATAGATATGTCAGTTATTACAATAATAATAATTAAATTATTTCAATGTCAATATGTACTATAATTATTTCAATACATCATCAATTAATTAAATATTATGTTATTTTAGATATGTCAGGTATAATTTATTTATTATTCTATTATTTGAGGTCATTATGAGGTCTTAGTTCGGAAATGTATCGTTTAAATATTCGTGTAAGTAATAGTAGCATTTATTAATTAAGAGGTTCTTAAGATTTTTCTTAAATGCAGCAGTATTCATCGCCCTTATTTCTTTGGGTAACTTATTAAAAATTACAGGTGCCATGTGAAATACACTTTTGTGCATTAAAGCGGTATAGGGGCGGCGCATACAGAGGCGAAATGCGTCACGTTGTCGCCTATTATTGGCTTCTGAGGCTAACGTGAATAAATTTTGATTGACCTTAACAAATATTGAGACCTCATATATATATAGGCTTGGGAGTGTTAAAATTTTGTATTTTAGGAAGATGATTGACAATTATCGCGTGCTCTGTGCCTCGGAGAGCACGTTAAGCCGTCGGTCCCGGCTGCCATGAACATCTATGGCAGTCGTTATTGGGAAAGCCTGTACCCTCTAATATCCTGACACTGGTCTAGCCTTAGGGTATCGTTAGCCTTCGGGTTGCGGAGGTCAGGTGGCAGCCGCACCGTGTAAAAATTGATATCCAGTCAAATCTGGTTAGACTGGAAAAAGTCGACCCCAAGTGACTTGGGAATAATAAAGGCTAAGGTCCTTCACAAATAAAAACAGAGGAAAAAAAAAGAAAAATTTGCCATAAACGAAGTACCTGTAGTTGAAAGTCTGAAAACGTCGTACTTCCATAATTTTTTTAGCACTTTTGAGTGGGCCTTTCCTAAGGAATATCCCGTTACAATTTGATTCACATATTCTGGGACACCCTGTATAATATGTAACTAATACTAGAGAATATACGTCTATATTTTACCTTGAAGTCAGTTCAATTTACTACACCTTCACACATTTAGAAGAACACACAATAATACACATAGCCTTTAATCGTTCGGTTTTTCGTATTAAATGTAAACATAATCCTAACTTTGTAACTAATATTACAAATGCGAATGAAAGTTTGTTTGTTACGCTTTTACGTATTAACTACTCGACCGATCATCATGAAATTTTGCATACACGTTGTCAGGTATCTATACAGAAAAGTACATACCTGCCAACCAGAAAAAGGTACTATTTCCGAGCAAGTGAAGCCGAGGGCAAAAGCTAGTATTCAAAACATAGGTAAGGTAATAAACGATTTTACTTTAAATATCTTCCTAACCGCGGTTCAAGTTTCATCATCTCACTATATTTTTTTATCATCGAAGCAGTCACGTTCTCATGGAAATGTATGGCTTCTATTTATATGTATGTATATACTAGCTGTTGCCCGCGACGTCGTCCGTGTGGACTTTAATTTATTACCCAATACCTACTTTTAATTTGTTATCTAATTTTAATATATAAAACTACAACTAAAGAGATTAATAAGTCTAACTACACCTATATAGGTGTAGTTAGCTATATATTCAATAAATACGTATGGTATCGCGGACTTTTTTGTAGATATTGATACGTTCTATAATAGTGTAGAACATTTTTTTGTTCTATCATCAAGTTGCCGCAGCGCACACGATTACAGATTTTTTATGACTAATTTTTTCACTCCTTGGGTTATATTAATGCATTTTTTTAAAGATCCTTATTTTTTTGAAAATGTTATATAGCCTATGTCACTCAGTGAAGATGCAGGTTTCTAATGGAGAAAGAATTTTTGAAATCGGTTCTGTAGTTTTTGTGTGAAAACATTACAAACATACATACAAAAATACAAATGTTTCCTCTTTATAATATTAGTTTAGATTGACACCATACATTAATATTCTTTCGTTTATTCTGTCGATGTACAATTGATGTGATCATGATACATTAAGTACAATTTTGATTGTTATGTTTGATCTGTTTTATTAGTTAGTTCGTTACAAAAGATCAAAGTCTTGGAACATTACAATATAAATGGCACGTGACTATGGTACAAAACAATTTAAATGGCAATGTACCTAACATGGCGTCTACAGTGTGTAATATTCTGTCTGCATGGACGGCGCGGCGGCGTGGTGGTTTAAGTGGCCACTTCGTCACTGTGGGTTCGAATCCCACACGGGACAAAACTTTGTGTGATCCATAAATGGTTGTTCCGAATCTGTATGTTCTTTGTGTCCGTCGTTTGAATGTTTTTAAAGTCTCCCGCGACACAAGAAATATGAACGGTAAGAAAGTTGTCTTAAAAAAATTGCACATGTGTTTGTTTGTTTGTTACGCTTTCACGCCTTAACTACTTAACCGATAATCATAAATTTTCACATACCCGTTGCCAGAAAGGAGTACAGAATAGGAATTAGGATACCTTTTATCCAGGAAAGGGACTGTTACTAATGTATCCTACATTTACATAAGTGAAGCTGCGAACAAAATTTAGTCATTTATAAAATTATAATCGATCGTTTTAACGGCGAATGAAGACATCGTGAGGGAATCTGTATATCTGAGAGTTCTCTATAATGTTCTCAAAGATATGTAAAGTCTTCCAACCCGCACTTGGCCAGCGCGCAGCGTGCTGAATGGCTTAACCATTCTCACACTGAGAAGAGGCCCGTGCCCAGCAGTGGGCAGTTAATACAAGGCTGACATGATATTATTATATTTGAAAGATCGTAACTTGCACATGATACATTCATAATAAAGCCAGCACAAGAACGTTAAAAACCTAATTAACTAATATACAAATTAGATAACTCAAATTAATATACAACTAAATATTTTTATGTAAATTGTTAGTTGAATTTGAAAATAGACCATTAACATAGTAACTATCTTATTTAAATTTACATGATAGTTATCTTTATTATTATTTTACATAAACATTTTCTTTGAATGTAGACATTACATTAAGATGAGAATGAATGAGAACTTTGAATAATGCATGATTCTTGTCCCATTTAAAAGGCAACATTTTAGAACAGGCAGCCGCTAATAGGTAATTATTCTATGTACTAACTAAGTGTACTTTCGAATTACTTTAATAAGCGTCAAATATTGTATTATGGCTCACCAACACTTGTGTACACTTATAATAATATTCTACCACATACACACAACACCATCTAGCCCAAACTAAGCAAAGCTTGTACTATGGGTACTAGACAATGGATACATATACATGTATAATTTTTTTTTCTGTATATACATACATATTATACATAAAAGCACCCAAACCAAGACAAACATCCATGTTCATGCACACAAATGTTCGACTTGTGCGGGAATCGAACCCGCGACTTTAGGCGTGGCCGTCGGTTACACTGACCACTACACTATCGAGGCCGACAATAATACGTCAAATGTGAACTGAAATGTAATAAATGTTCACATTTAACTTTTATTTAAATCTTGATATTGACATTTCATATTACCAGAAATGGTCCCTAATGAGTGAAGAGACTTTCTATGAGAAAAGTAATTTTCGGAATTTACCATACTCACGGACACTTATGTATATACGACTGTACTTTAATAATATCAAAGATTTAAATCATAAACGTGTCCGTCGTCGTACTCAGAACGCACGGAAAAGTTTCACTTTGAAGAGTAACCTCTTGCGTTACATTTAGCTATAAAGAACTAATTTTAATATGAGTAAGCGTGATACTGTGTGGATTGCACAGATGGCGGAGTGATTTAAGTGGTAGTCTCGCCACTGCCGCCTAGTCTAGTGATGCGGGTTCGATTCCCACACGGAACAAACATTTGTGTGATTCACAAATAGTTGTCCCGAGTCTGGGTGTTCTTTGTGTCAGTTGTGTGTATGGTTGTAATATCCCCGCGACACAGAAACGATTGCAAATGCCGAAGTTGTGCATAAAAAATTAAATGCACATACTTACTAAAATAAATTAAATGTCATGTTAACTTGTGTGTCAGATGATAACTTATTATGGCAGCCCACACGGCCACGATATAATAATATCGTAACGCCTTATCTGTGCAGTTTCTAAAATCTAAAATATCCATTCTTGCCTACATTGAACTTGAATACATGTTTTTGAATACAGGTATACAGGGGATCGATGGGGACTTTTCACAATTTCATGACAATGGTGCTCACATTTATGTCAATTTGCAGCTTTCTAGGCATTTATGCAAGGCTGACTTCACCGGTTTATCTAGGATTTGAATCCTTAAAAATTATGACTAGGCCTTTCTGTTAAATGTTATCAATAATTGATTGCTTAAATTTGTTTGACACATGTGTGAATGACGAGATCAAATATTATTATTTTGAAATAGCAAATAAGTACAACAGTCCCGTGTGAGGTCACTCAATCAATCAATTAATATATTTTTGTTGAATAATCGTTTTGTTTGTAATGTTTATACTTAGTATTTCAGCAAAAAACACAGTTGCTGTTTCACGAAATTGTATCGACCTATACTAATATAATATAATGAAGCTGAAGAGTTAGTATTTTTTTAATGAAAATGCTAATTTATATAACAGTCTTCTTCTATCCTTTTTTGCATTCAACAGTCACGCTACGAGCTACGAGAGCGGAGCAGTAAGCAAAAACGTGGGTGAAACCGCGAAGGACAGCTAGTTAGTTAATTAAATATAATGAAATTTGTAATAATGTTATAGCGGACTCGAATATTTTTGGACCACAAGGCGTAAAATATTCACATGCGCTTGATGGTAAGAAGGAACTAAAACCTTTTTCAAGAGACGCCGTGTTTACCAAGGCAGTGTCAAGTATGTAAAAAAAAATTCATAGGGCTATTTATCAATTGAGACGTTCGATTGTCAATCATTGGAGTAATTAGTGCATGTCCCAGTTCAGAGTGGCCTCAATACCACGAGCTGAGTTGTTGGTTTTAGTTAAGAGATTATGTATGTAGGTACCCATACATACATTCATGTCTGTATATCATGAAAGGGGAAGAAGATATCTCTACTACCTACATTTCGACTACACGTATGGCGTAGTGGTTTAAGTGGTCCCCTGCCGTTGCTACTGCGCCGAGTGTTGAGGGTTTGAATCCCACACGGGACAAAAAATTGTGTGATCCACAAATGGTTGTTTCGAGTCCGGATGTTTTTTGTGTCCGTTGTTTGAATGTTTGTAAAGTTCCCCGCGACACAGGAATAATAACTCCTAGTGCAGGAGTTGCCTTTTTAAAATGAAATTATTTCGTCATCAATATTCAGGTCCCACGTAATAAGGGGCAAGCCTAATGCCGTCTACCGAGTATATTGCCAGAATTTCGCTACTGAGTATTCTTCTACTTGATACTTTGTCCGTATTAGGTATCAAACCCCAGACCTCACGATCATCCATATTAGCACTCACTTATGCCACGGGATCAATGACACAGCAAAAAAACTCCTCACATTTATCGTAAATCTTAAATTAGGAGAATACAATTTGTGGTATAATTTTTGACAACTTGTTGCGATAATTGGCGTTCAGTTTTACCATTGTATTAATGTTTGCCGTCACTTCAATGTTAGGCAACCCTCGACCTCTCACAATATACGTATATTGAGTTACAACCTCATCGAATGACAAATTGGAGTCGCCACGGCTCTCAATTTATTACCAGCTATCAGATGTCTCCTTAGACTAAGGCCATTATTATAATACCTTCTACTGCAATGCCTGATTGGATAGACTTTTGAAACGATATTCATTATCATAACTCATATTATAAATGCGAAAGTGAGTTTGTTTGTAATGCTTTTACGCCTTAATTACTTCACCGATCATCATGAAATTTTGTAGACACGTTGTCAAGGGTACACAAAAGGACACAGACTTTACATCCAAAATAAAAGTACTTTTTCCGAAGAATATAAATTTTTTGACATAATGTAGATGAACGCGAGTGAAGCCGGAGACAAATTCTGGTGAATTTAGATTTACCTACAGTTTAATCAATGAATGTCTTTGTCTTTGTCAGCAAATATCACTCGCGCTTCTGTTGTATTTCCTTTATTTTGATGTGCTGAAGCGAACTACGTATGCGCACTCATACCATGCTACTGTCCATTTACTGAGATACATAATTACTACTACTAGCGGTCGCCAAGTGCTCGAAATTCGACCATAATTATTGATTTAAATTTTAAGTTTGATTGTAATTAAAGTTTTATTGTCTATAACTATACCCTTATAACCACATTTCATTTAGTCACCTACTCCACATACATATGTAGCCATAGTTACGAAGAATTCTACGAGATCAGCTTAGCAATGCCGAAATACTACGAACGCGATTCGACTGCTTGTGTCAAATGCATGGTTGTGTGCGTGTAGTATTTTTCCATTAATTTAATGTATTTGTATCGCATATTTTATTAAAATATTAGGATTTCCACTCCTTCTTCATATAAACTTTAGCTGTGCCAAATTTCTTACTCCTCTGTCCGCGCAATTTTTGTAAAAAGGGGTACAAAGTTTTTGCTTCACGTATTAATATATAGATTACTACAGAACCTGAATTGCTAATCTGACATCATCTTTTAATATTTAAGAATTTAATAGATAGACTGTTGAAACGATTACTTATAGATAGTAATGATATGGTTTGTAAAATACTGAAATTATAATTGTATGGCGATTTTAAAGAGTGGTTCTGAGTTACTTGCAGGTATCTTCTCAGGTGCTCATATCTTCGCTTGAGTATGGCAACTACTCTTAATTAAACTTATAAACTGTGGTGTTACTTATTGACAAACTTTCCTACATAATTTTTTACTTTACTTATAAAAGGTTGGCAAGTTCGTTTGGGGTTATCTATAATAAGTTGTTGCCTTGCTTTGGATTCAAGAAATCCTGAATTTCTAGCGCACGCTCTCCCATCTGGAAGTACATCTTTGTGTACATCTGACTAATATTATAGATACGAAAGTTTATAAAGATGTTTGGATATTTCTCACTTCTTCACGCGTTGACCGGTTAACAGATTTGGATGAAACTAGCATGCAAATACACCATATCATGGATTAAGGCATAGGATACTTTTAACGAGGCATTTTTTTTATAGTTCCTGTGGTTTTCTATCTTAAGTATATCTGTGTAGTTTACGTGGCCGAAGTCAACAGAAGTTAGTACTATAAACCTCTGTCTACTCCTATACCCATAAAAGTATATGCGTGGTAGTATATAATAGATCACGGCATTGTAACACAATTATTAGTCAGACAAGACTCCATATACAAAAAGCATACTTATTACATAATGAGTAGGATTTTTGACATGATGTCCGTTGAACAATTTAATGGCGCGAGTAGTCCTTTGTATGGTTTTGTTGGTAGAGCACGTTGACTGAAGGTCGTGTGCTCTAAATACGAACAACGAACTTAGCTCATTGTCAGCCCGTAAATATCCGACTCTGTCTTTTATTATCTCAAACTGACGAACGCGCGAAAACTTTACATAATTTAATAAAATCGATGTTTGTGCAGTTGTGGAGATACCGATTTAAAATAAATAATATCAGAGGTCTTTATAACAATAATTATAGAAGACAAAACAATTAATTTTAGAAATTATGTACGGATTAACTTTGTGCGGATTTTGTCGCGTTGTTTATTTAAAAGACTTTTATTACCTACATAATTTTGAACTTTAACACTACTATTATTGAAATTTACTACAATTTAAGCTATTTAAATTAATTAAAACTATTTATATTTAAGTTTACACTTTTCTACGATGTTTCGGTTGCCTTACAGCAGCCATGTTCGCGGAGAAAAACAGACAGACAGTGTTAAAGTTAAAAATTATATAATAAAAGTGTTTTAAAATAAATAACGCCACAAAGTCCGTATAAAGTATATTAATTTCAATGCATAACATTCACGTAAACGTAAGACAATATTAAATTAATTTTGGATTTTATGTCCGTATGTTAGCAAAAATATTGCATGAAATTGTGTTGCATCATTATATTGCTGCATGATCCAGATTTTAAGATAGAATTAAAATCATCACCTTAAAATTTGGATCATGTTTCAACTTGATATGATGCCTACAAGTCAAGACGATTTTTTATACGTCGCCTTAACAACGAACTGTAAAAAACAAATACTTGCGTAGATACATACATGTTTTAAGCGTGTGGTTCGCCTTCTTTTCACATGCGAACATAGAACAATATACATAGGTTGCAAATTTCACGCATACGAAGTCGCGGGCAAAAGTACTTACGGATATAATTGTCTACTAGACGATTTATTTATTACTTGAACTAATTAACTATTCTCTAACTCCTTGGCAGGCACGAGTGTGCCTTGGTGTCACACACGTTTGTAAACAAGCGCGAAAGTATTAAATTTAAAGATAGATAGGTAAGTCTATATATATGTATCTACAGCCTGTGATTGTTCTTAATACCAATTGGAAGAGAACGTAGTGCTCAAAGCGTTCGCCTCGCCAATGCAGCACTGCCAGAGCCACGTCAAGTGAGGCGATTCACACACTGCCCCGCTCTACGCTGCGCGGTGCGGGGCGACGCGATCCGGAGCCACTATTGACTCTAGTACACGGTGGTCCATAGGCACAGTACATACATAATATATACAGTATTCTATCTTCATACAAACGGTCGCAACTCGAGTCATACCTACGCGCTTCGGCGTTGGTTCAACCAGTCGCGAATGCGCCGTGGTGACGAACGAACGGTGTGATTGTTTTGTAAGCAGTAAGCGTACGATTTGTGATGATTTGATTTTATTGAACACTTTTTATTTCATTCATTACGAATTTAATTTTTTATAACATATATAATATACATATAATATTTACAATCACTAAACTAGAAAGAAACTCAAGTAGATAGATAAAATTAAAATACTGTAGGAAGGCAGCCCTAACGCGTCTACGAACCGCGCTGTTGTAGGTAATTATTTCAAGGACAGGGCCGAGTTACAATACTGTATATGTATGTACTGTGCCATAGGCCTCATTTCACAGCAGCTTGCGGTGGTGATAGTAGCAATACAGAGCATTGTTTTCTACATTCAAAATAGTTATTAATGAGGAATTCATTCAGGATGCTGCAGTTGTATTATCTGTTCAGTTTTTGTAGAATCGAATTAAAAAAAATGGTGTAGGTACATCCCTTTTTACGAACAAGATCGATAAATGGGTCATAATTACACAATTACTTAGATTTAAGAAAATATAAAGATGTCTTCACGTCTAGCTCTGTCAAAATCAAGCACTATGCTGCAGAACTCGGTGTGTCGATATACGCGCGAGTGCGCGTGTTTCTCTGCATGTAGGCGCGTGACCTGCAACACTGCGCGTGAATGCGTTTTGTGTGTGATTCACTACGCGTGGTTTCAATACAAAAAGCGACACTTACAAGCAACGTAAGAACACGCACTCCCGCGCTACACTGCGTAATGCGGTGCAGTGTGCAAATCGCCTAATGTTGGCTCGATTTAGTATTGTGTCGAAAGCAACACGACACAAAAATTGTGTGATCCACAGATAGCAGTTCCGAGTTTTGGTGTTCTTGTTTGAATGTTTGTAAAGTCCCTGCGACACAGCCATTATTAACTGATATTATTCCTAGTGCGGAAGTTGTATTTATTTTTCTGTAATGTAACATTCGCTAGAATGCAAAAAAGCAAGACTGCGGATGGCGGATGATGTACCTAGTAGTTTAAGTGGTCGCCTCGCCACTTCCACTGCGCCGAGTGTTGTGGGTTCGAATCCCACACCGGACAAAACTTTGTGTGATTCACAAATGGTTGTTCTGTTCTGAATCTAGGTGTTCTTTGTGTCCGTTGTTTGAATGTTGTAAAGTCTCTCGCGACACAGAATTTATTCCTTGTGCGGGTGGTGCGTGTCTTTGTAAAAGAAAAAAGAAGTGAATACTCAAGTCTATCAGCACCTTTAATAAGAGGAAAGTATACAAGGGATGTATTTCCCGACCAGGAGATTATATCTCGCACATTAATCCCACGCCATCTACTGACGTCATCTTCTGAAGATTGTATTATTATAGCATAAAAATAAGTTTAAATCGTTGTGGCAACAATAATTTGAGTTGGTGCCCTATGACGTCACGTTTACGTACACATGTGTCTGCCCTACACTTATCCGCACGACTATAGTCATTTCATCAAATCAGATGATGATATGATTAGATGATTACAAGCACATGTGTTTAAAGTTAGGTTCTTCATCGTGTGAAATATGTTTTGTGTGATGTTACAAGGTTATATTTTTCATTTTTGACAGTGCCTTGGTGGCGCGGCGGTCATTTATACGACTGTTATGCATGAGGTCTCGAGTTTTTGTTTAAATACGAATTCTCAAGGCTCACATAACGAACCCATTAAATTTTTCTTTCATCTCATCTTTAATTTGACTGCTCGGATGGCAAAGATTTTTAGGTGGTCGTCTCGCCACTGCCACTGCGTTAAGTGTTTTGGGTTCGAACCCCACACGGGACCAAATATTGCGTGATCCACAAATAGTTTATGTGCTTTGCGACCGTTGTTTGAATGTTCATGTCAGAAATTAAACAAAGTGCGATGGTGAGGTTAAAATAAAAATTGAAATAATTAATGTTCCCAAGTGCCAGGATTTACGCCAGGATTTACATGTTCGGAGTGCATTTTAATGAAGATACACAGTCACAACATCACTTAGTTTACACCATCGATCTTACAGATATCAGCTTAGAGCAGTTTCGCCTTCAAACGCTTTTAGCAACTATTTCTTTCCTTATGACATGACAGATTAACGAACTTAGTACAAAATAAGTCTTGAAATATAGCTTAATATTCGAAATATTTATTTCAATGAATTTTACATAACTCCAAATAATTTATTTTACATGAATTATGTTTATTTATAATAAACAAATAATATAGTTACAGACATGCTCAACAGATGGCGCTGTAGACAGGATATAAATAAAATTAAGTTTTACTTATTGTTTAAAATAATTAAATTTGTTAAATAAATTGGGCTAATTATACCGATTTTATTTTTAACGTTTACACATTAAATTGGGAATTTGAACAATTAATTAATTCTCAATAATTTTCAAAACATACAAACAGTCATCACTGCGTCTATTAAATATTAGAGCTTGATATATTATAACGACTTTATGTTTACAAATAACTATTTGAATATCAATCTAATATAATTCAGGCATTTTTAAAATAATGTAATCATTGAAACGAAACGCTGAAATTTAAAGATCAATTATTTGACAATTATTGTGAATTTTTGCCGATAGATAGCAATTTTACATATACTTTAGGGAATTCTCTACTCTTTTAAGGCCTCGAGTATATAGTTTCTGGAGGTCGTAAAACATACAATATGTACTCGTTTATTTGTATTTTAAAGCTTGTAGATACTAGTAGAGAAATAAATATAGTCAGCTAATTAATTTTGTTGTATAATTTAATGTTAAACAAGGCTGCCGAGACAGTCTCGTATGTAGTGTCAGTTCCAGCGACCCACCCACAATACAAGCAGCGAGGTGGCACACCGTGGTGGTATTAGTCAGTAGGCCCGAAGTCTCGGGAGAGCCCGCCATAACCCTCTCACTTCTCCTTGTGGCGAGGGTGTATGCAAAAGAAGCATATCCCCAGGTTAAAAAAAAAGCTAGATTAATAGATAACAGTGCTTTTTATTAAGATGAAATATAGTCTATGTTACTAGGTAATAATATAACTTTCAAATGGTGAAAAAGATTTTAATCCGTTGGGTAGTTTTGAATTAAATTCTTACAAACAAACACAAAATCAAACCTTTCCTCTGTATGATATTAGTATAGATTAATTTTACGCCACTAAATATTGGAGCCTTGAAAACATGAGCATGTATGAGGCGTCATATCAGCTACATTCTCCAAGGAACATACATGGCAAATTTCAGCTTCTTGATTTCAGAAGTTTCGGCTGTGCGTTGTCTGTCAGTCACTCAGTAACGGAAGAGTTTTATATGTATAGATTAAATATTCAAACAATTTTTTTTTTGTTTTAACTTAATGTATAGCTTATTGTAGTTCTTCCAGGTAGAACAGAATGTCGATAAATCCTGCACAGACTGCTAAAACTTATTAAACTAACTACTAAATAACTAAACTAAAAATAAACTACTAAATAAATATCGGTCAGGAAGCGTCGGATTTAGATATTCTTTAGTGCGCAATCATTGATTTATTAGTTTGGCAGTTTTGAAAATCGGTTTATTATTGCGGTGAAGATACGGCAGCATCATTAAACAGCAAAATGAGTCGACGTAAATGAGCGTACAGTCAGAAGAAGAATGGAGCAAAAAGATCTGCATGCTAAAAGACCAGCTCGAGGTTCAGAACACTTCGGGCAACATCGCGTAGCTCAACTTTGATTTGCCAAAAAATAGTCAATTTCAACACATAAGCAATGGAGTAAATTTTTGTGTACGATTGAATGCAAAATAGCCTTTAAAGTTTTAAAAAGCAGTGAGTGTATGCAGAAAAAGCATGGTCAACGGTTTCTTCCAACAAACACCCGGCAAACTGTTAATTTCCATAGAGGGTCTTTCATGGTTGGGGCAGGATAAGTTCCGATGCTCGTACAGAGTTAGTGAGGGTAGAGGGTTAACTAATGCCAGTTCGAAACACTGAAGAGATCCTCTAAAATCATGTTTAGCATATCAGAAGTTCATCAAAAGCGAGAAATCACTTTTATTACAAGACAATACCCGACGACGCACAGCAACATTTCGGACGTCAAAATGCAAAAATTTTAGTAGCCAGCTAGAAGTATTGGAAAAATTCCACTGAGTATGTCTGGAATATGCTTAACAGGAATGTTAGACTAACTGCTAGCTTGCTGCAGGACCTCCATGAATCAAAAACCGTATTGAAAGCTTTTAATCTCTACCTAGGAAGAAATTCCTGAAGGAGAGATTAAAAAATATGGTCCAGGTAATGTCTAAGCGCATGCAGGCGTTAGGCATTGTCAGGGTCAGAGGTAAAAGTACTGGTAATTCATTTAATTACTGTTTTTGTAATTTATATAAAATTATCAAATTCAGAAATCTTCTGTTGCTTTATTAACTCATCTCGCGTCTAATTACCAGACACAATAGAAAAAGCATTGTTTTGCGCCCAGCCCTGGGCTCGCGACGCGAGACGGGTTAATCATATATACTATGATATGAACAAAAAATGTATCACCAGATTAAATAAAAGCGCACAAACCGCAGGGCAGCTTCTGGCGAGCTGAATGTGAGTGGCGATACTGCGGTCCTGATTGCCTCAGAGAGTCGGTTAGGGCTTCGTCCCCGGCTTGCCATTATGGGTTGGCTGGGGTGGAACTTCAAGAGCGGCCGTAGGACTCTCAACTCTGGCTTGCCTTGGTCGACTAGTCAGAGGGGGGCTGCTAGAGCTATATGCTTGGGGGTGGAAGTGTAATTTTCAAGGGCATAACTACGGGGAAACCCGCTACGGATCTCCGTTGTCACGAGACCCGTGATGGTAAAACCGGCGCCGCACCGCTCAACACCCCTAGCCACTAGCACTGGTGTTGCCCTCTGCTGCTGACTTGTATGCCTATGGTGGCTATTCAGGGGGCCCATCTAGTGAGTTGGCGAGTCACAGTTTGCCCATTGCATTGATACTATTAGATTATTCAGGGCAGACGCCGTTTTTCATCCATAGTTACCGATATACTGGTCCATCAAACACTCATACCCATAGCCCATATATTAGAATCCATACTTAGCAATAGTCCTACGCCTGCTGCGGCTAGTGCCGCTGTAGGTGTTTCATCCTATCTTTGATTAAAACTCTCGGAGGGCCTCTTCACATTGGACCCATGTCTTCGTGTAAGCCGCCCAAAGGGCCAGGTATTTTCTAATATAATATGTTATAAAATACCTGTGATAAGAGAAACATAATAATAATAATAATAATTTATTTTCAAGCTGCATAGGTCCATAGATAAATACCTTAACCTTAATGTACATATTATAAAGTATTAATGTTAGTAAATACACCTTAATACTATGTTAGTAAAACTTCTCACTTGGCACACTAAATATTTGTGAGCTCGGCTGGTACTTGTCCGCGGAAGCGACGAAATATCACGTCTTGCGGCCAAAAACTCTCCTCTAACACCTTGTGCAGGTAACAGTTGGGTACGCGCACGACGAAAGCTTTAAAGTTGATATTGCGGCGCGATTCCAGCAGCTGCACTCTCGGGACGTACTTCAGCTTTTGGCACACGTACTTCGCGATGTCCTTCGCCTCAGTGGTGTAGTGCAGGCGCGAGATGTACACCGGCGTGTTCGGGGACGCGGCACGCACCTTTTGCTTCGCAACCGGCGCTTCCTCCGTTGCACGGTCACGAAACCATCCTCAGTAGCCCGGTTCGTTAATTTTATAGGCAAGGGCTTAGCAGGGTGCTCGCAGTGACCGTGGGGTCAGCTGTTCGTTTGATTCAAGTAGCACTGCAGGGAGGAGCTGCGGGTGCGGGAGCGGGGCTGCGTGACGTGCTTGCAGCGCATAACGCAGGCTCAGCAGTCGGCGCCGACGACAAAACCGCTGACGCATAACTCTTCGCCGATGTGTTGAGACATGCACCTCGACGCGTGTTCACGTTGCTTACATGCGTCGGTGACCCAGTTATTGGCACAGACTTGCGCAACGCCTCGAGTTCGATGCGCAAATTTATAACAGTGACCTCAGATACACTCAACTTCATCTGCACTTCTGCCAAACTTGTCTTTAAAGAGACGATTTCTTTTAAAAGGCTAGTGACGTCGACATGATCGAAGGTGACGGGAGGTAACTTGTGTAAGTCCCTTGACACAAATGTCGGCACGTCATCGGGATCGGTCTCCTTGATGATGTCTTGTAGACTCTTTCTTGTCCCGTCACGCCGACGAGACACCATCTGGTCGATTTTGTTCAGCGACCGGAATAGCAGCTGCTTAGCAGCTGCAATCTCTTCCTCGCTAATATTCGAAGCGCAGATCTAGATGACGGACACCTAATCCATCACGTCCAGCTTCTGCTGCATGAACGCCAGCAGTTCATTTACCACGAGTCTGTCACCACATCGTAACACAAATAACGAGCGTCGGCTCGCGCCGCGCCTCTAAATGGAAATACATTGTATATTGGTTCATAAAAAATAATATCGTATCATTGAAATGTCCATTATATATGGTAAAAATTCATAAAATGAATGCTTTAAGTTTTTTTAGAAAATAATGACTTTTATTACATTGCTAGCCTTTGCTTCGCTCGCTAGAGAACAATATTTTTTTCCTAGATAAAAGGTACCCTATGTCCTTTCTGTACCCTATGTCCTTTTCTGATAACGTGTATGCGAAATTTTATGACAATCCCTAGAGTGGTTAAGGCGTGAAAACGTAACAAAAGAAATTATATTATTAGTTAGGATTTTTATACGCATCTAGAAGCCTACCTATATAAGAGCTAATACATACCAATCCAGGATTCATGTACTGGAGTAAGTCGGAGCACGGAGTCAGGTTCTCGAAGCTGTTCCAGTAATACTCCAGGGAAGGCGATGTTGGCGCCCGTGCCGATCATATACATCACCACCCCGCTCACAGCCAGCAGCTGGAACAGGTGAACATCGTTAGAAGTATATCTAGATCTGGAAGATCTTGAGTGGAAAGATCATAGAATCTGGAATACTTAAGAAAGCATTGCTGGTTTAGTAAGAGAGTAACTACTTGTCAAAGACACAGTGACCTTTTCTCGGGTCGGGCGAAATGTTGTAGAGGTTATCTATCAAGTAATTCTAGCAGTTAAGACATGATGGTTTTCAAAGAATTTCCAAATGTTAAAAGCCATTAGTACTTTGGCTAACACGGGCTTTCTTTCTTGCCACACACACCTCACCATCAATCATTATCATACAATCAATTACATAGGTAGAGTTATTTTAGCAGTCTTTAATTACTATTATAACAGTTTAGCGTAAAAAATATTACCTTGCATAATGCTTTTAGAATAGACATAAAATATGATCTTCGATTTTGTGTTTTCGATCATGTACAGTCGACAAGTCGAAAACATTCGCAAATATCTAAATAGTAATTTCTTTTTTAAAAAGATCACTAGCAATTTGGATTTCAAAGTACTAGTATTCTTGTTAACCCTCCAGCTAAGCAAGAATGCTTGTATTAGGAGTGGTGGCAAGTCAGCTGTGCAATTGGTGGGATTCGGACCCACGACCTCGCATTGTCCATTGGGCTATAATTTGTTTGGCAAATTATAAATAGCTTTGTAAGAGCACATATTTATTTCAAACTCTGTAAAAAAATACAGTATTTCACAATAGTTTATAATAGTAATAACTTCACAAACCTGTCTTAAAAGTGGAGAAATTGAATAAGTCCTCTCCGTCATCTTGCTGAGATTCCCTTTCTCCTTTACAAATAGTATTCAATCCAATACGAGATTCTGGAATAAAAAGAAAACTAAATTAGTTTTGGATATGATTTCTTGATGTCAACATGCATTGTTTAATCTGATATACATATATTAGACAGCGTCGTCGGTGTGGCAACGGTAGTGAATGTGATTACTCTGCATGAGTGTTTGATTCCCAGGTAGAACAAAATGCTAATAGGTTTTTCGGTCAAAACATATGTCGGGGTTTCTCTTTTACTCCGAGGAGTCCCCTCGGAGTCTCTCGTAGAATCCCTAGAATTGTAACGCGTATTCCATCCCATCTAATTTTAAATGCGAATGTAATATTTGTACCCTTTCACGCCTTAATTATTCGACCGATCATACTGAAATTTAGCAGGGTTATGTCGGATTCACCCGCAGAAAGATGGCAACATCCCGGTAATACCAACTAAACCTACCACGGTGTTCCTAGATTTAACCAGGGACGGCGGGGCCGCGTGAATCACTTTGCATTTAGGTAATCCTAAATTCACATATTCTAACATAATATCAAACGTTTCTCATATCATATGGCTGTGAAGCCATAGATACTTTTTTCAGCCTTTCAAAGGTTATTTTTGTTTCTAAAATATTACTTGACAAATTGAAATGAGCCATCAACATCCTTGAGATGTTCTTATAATAAACAAGCTCATTAAATAAGTTTGCAGAGCTGTTATAATACACTTCCTCACATTTTCTTTTTTGCTTAGGTTTTTGTTGGTGGTTACGTAATAATTACTCAACTACGTACTATTTTCGTCTACACGGTATATATGGTATACCGTGGCCAGATCTTTGAATTGATCACTACAGTATGCGGCCGACCAATTTATGAAATTGATGTTTTCATTAAATGAAATATACTCGCTGCGTACATTATCATATGGCCTTCCCAGACCAATAAATATACAGCGATTAACGCACATTTAGCTGTTTATATAACAGCTAAATTCACGGCTATTGGTATGGTCAAACATTAGTGATCACTGTGAGTAGCGTACACACGACACACGACGACGCGACGCAGTGACCTCATACAACTACGACATTCGTGCAGTTTTATCACTGACTTAATTTAGATGTTCCTTCATATTTTACAATATGCGAAATAATATACAGCTAAGTTATGATAACAACGGGTGTTTAAAATATTTGAGTATAACCACACTCTTTATCTCTGATTGTATAAGCATTGATGGTTCATGCGTCACACTCAGTCATTTTGTTATGACAACATCATTATAATAACTGCACGATAGCGCAATGAGTTAGATGGTCAGGTCTTGTCGCTAAGCCACAGAATAACATAATATTGTGGGTCATTAATTATTATTATTTTATTCATCATCATCATCAGTCGCAAAATGACCACTTCTCAAAATGTCTCGGGTCGCAAAATGTCCCTTTCTCAGAACGTTTTATTGTAGTATTTGTGATACCTATCTCAATAATATATGACTCTGGAGGAACCCTCTGTACTCGAATCTGACCCGTACTTGACCGGTTTTTTTACTGATACCAAGTAATTAGAAACAAGAGACATTAAAAAAAAACGGTCAAGTACGACTATTTTTTTTACTGATTTATGAAGGAATTAGAAACAAGATTTTGCGACCTGTTGACATTTTGGGAAGTGGTGCTACTTTTACCCGACTACGGCGAGGCCAAAAGGACTAGTGTAATGATTTTGGCAGTCTGGGTATGTATGTTTGTATGTTCCACCGGAGCGCCTAAACTGCTGAACCGATTTTAATGAATGGGGTGTCAATAGATTCGTAATAATGGCCCGGGTGACATAGGCTATATACATTTTAAATCCATCCTTTTTAGACCCTTTTTTTACGTAGTCGGGTTATAATTTTTACTTTTATTTAACTTTACTTATTAAGGAGTTCTGACATAGAATATACACAAAATTGCACAAACATAAGAATGTAGTTTTGTATAGTGTACACTTTCAGTTACAGGAGATTACAGCATGGACTATAATATACCAACAAATCAAGGGAATAGTTAAACCAGTTAATTTAAATGACCTACATGTTGGGAATGTATCATGAGTCTTTGATATAGTATTGTTACAGCCAGTGCCATCTCTCCAGAATGTGGGGAAGCGCCCGGCCTTCTAATAATTTATTTCAGCGCCATCTATTGACGTCTTATTGAACTACGTAGCTTGTCAGTACGCGAAGAGTGGAGAGAGCGCTAGAACTTTCTCGTACCGGGTATGGCGTTTCTAGAAAATACCAGATACACTATTAATCACGTATAAATGGAGCGCACGCGCACCGCCAAGTCAGAATGGGTTAGGAGCCTTCTGCGCTCACCCACAGTCTGCGTAAAGTTGTCAAGGCCATCAGAGGCCAACAATTAACACACAAACACAAAAAAAAACCACCAAGTCAGTTTACAATCGTAAGCGCTCAAGTATTTATCGGAGCGAACGGAAGCGATAATATCACAGAGTTTAGTGTAGTGTAGTGTTTTGAATTGAATTGGGTGTTAGAATAAAACGTGTTTTAGTCAGTAATATAGTTTAAATTCTTATCCCTCGAACCCAGCACGTAACAGTATTGTATTACCGACAAAGCCTTGGTACAGCAGCGTAATGAAGGTTTTTGAGAACGGAATATCAAATCCTAACTTCCTAACTAGTATTATAAATGCAAAAGTGAATTTTTTTTGTTCATTTTTTAGTCTGTTACGTTTTCACGCCTTAACTCCTCGACCGATCATAATGAAATTTCGCATACACGTTGCTAGGAGAACAAAAAAAGACCAAGGGTACCTTTTATTCAGCAAAAAGTACTTTTATTAACATAACCTAACTTACACATACGTGAACGAAGCCGCGGGCAAAATCTAGTTAATATTAAAAATGCGAATTTTAGTTTGTTACGTTTTCACGCCTTAACTGCTCGACCAATCATCATGAAATTTCGCATACACGTCGGAGGGGGAACAGAAAAGAACATAATGTATCTTATATCAAAAAAAATACTGTTACTAACCTAACTTACATTTACGAGAGCGATGCCGCGGGCAATATCTAGTAGATTAAGTAGGTATATCTAATCACTTATTCTTGGTATACGATTAGGTTCAATGATCAATTGGTTAGCGTTAACAATAATTTGACAATTTAACATTTCTCGTAATCAAAACTGTTTAGAATAGAAACTTCCGGTCTAGTCTCAGGGTCATAAATACCACAAATTATATTTTCTTAAATTAGAAGAAAGCAGCGATAGCCTAGTCGGAGACCGTTAGACTGCCACACAGAGGAATCAAATTCAATCCCAAGGCGCACATCTCTGAATTTTCGAAGTTATGTGCGTATTTAATAGTTTAGTACAAGAGCGGCGACAGAGACATACCGAATAATTACAGACCAATATCTATCCTCCCAGTATTCTCCAAAATACTAGAAAGATTAATGAAGAACAGGCTTACTAAATATCTTGAGAAATTTCGCATTCTTGCCCCAACACAATACGGCTTTCACTCTGGTATATCGACAAGTAATGCAGTGCTCGACCTAACCAATGAAATTGTGAGGAACTTAGATAAAAACAAAAGGTTATTGGAATATCTTTAGACCTAGCAAAAGCATTCGATGCAGTCTGTGTCCCCGTACTTATAAACAAGCTAGAAAATATCGGTATAAGGGGTTCACAACTCTCCCTGTTTAAGAGCTACCTTAGGAACAGACGGCAGTGCCTTAAAATCGGTGATTGGACAAATGAACTCCCCTTAACTTACGGTGTCCCGCAGGGCAGTATAATTGGTCCTACGTAACAACGTATATAAACGGTAAACATACCGTTTTTATAAATGACCTCTGTCACCTACAGCTCTCGCAAGGCGCCATCTTCACTTACGCTGATAATACAGCCCTACTATTCCATGGAGACTCTTGGAATTATGACGAGATAGAAAATTTTATATTAACAATAAAATCAAATTAATAAATGATGTATATACATATTATGTATATTACAATTATTAAAACATTTTCTTTTTTACCTTACTTTTAATTATACAATAATAATACTAAATCTACTAAATTCAATACTTGCAAATGCTTTTAACTATTTTTGCTTTTGTATAACTTCAAAGTTACAGTAATATCAGTGTTATCTCACTAAGTCATTATGCATGTTGTGACACCTGAAATGTTGTGCATTTATACCCTTTTCATAAGATATTTTTAGATGTGCACGTATTAATGTAACAACTACTGGTAGTCCTAATAAACAAAAAATTAAAAAAATTAAATAAATTAAACCTCCATTATTTGACTAACTCAAACTCTCGCTTACACCACACACCACACACTACGACGCGCACACGTACCTTTTACCTACACAACTTCACACTCACACATTCACAAACACACAAACACTATTCATCCCTATAGTGGCACAGTGGCTACTACCTGCTATTTAAATTTATAATAATTGTAAATTAATACAACGTTGTGCTCTTTGGATAGTGGAGTGTCTGGAGATTTGTAATACAGGCTTCGAGCCTAGTACAGACTCAGCGACTCCAGCTCTCAACAAGGAACACTGTATATTGTTTTTTAAGTAGTTAACCCATTGCACTTTGTGAGAGAAATAAACCTATTATTAGTATTAATAATATATATATATATTATTATTATTAATTATCGCTCGCTTTGATGACAAAGGACAACATCGTGAGGAAACCTGCATGTCTGAGAGTTCGCCATAATATTCTCGAAGATTTGTGAAGTCTGCCAACCCGCACTGGGCCAGCGTGGTGGATTATGACCTAACCTTTCTCACACAGGAAAGAGGCCCGTGCCTAGCCGTGAGACAGTTTAATACAGGGCTGATATTATTAGATTCTTCTACATTATAAAAATCTGAATTGCCTTTCAGTTCACATTTCACGTTTCTTAGACTAGATCGGAACTATACTTTGAGTATATTTTTACAGAGTACTTACTATGTTGGGCAAACGATAAAAACAACAGCTGCTCGCAACAATGTTTGCGATTTGAATAAACACTTTTAACTGCTCCCTCGACTGTGCATTTTTCTAATAGTTGACATCGACCTTACCAATTAGTTAGTGACGAAACGAATGACTGCGTATTCCGAACAAAACGTATACCCTAAAAAAAATATTATTCATATTTAACTAGTTTTTCCCCGTGACTTCGTACGCTTCGTACTTGTGAATACAAGTGGATAGCTATAATGTCATAATTAGAAAAATAGCAGCATCGTTGATGCGCAGAATGAGAGACAGTCCTGACGGCTACGTGAGGGTCGTTGCCTAAATATAGGATCATTATTATAGTCTGGTTTTTATGTGGGTATTACTATCATAGTACTTGAGTTTCAGTGTATTACTGAAGCTCTACCTAACCTACTCTGAAACAAATTATAAATAAAATAAATAATACTTGAAAGTAAGTAACTGTTTATATTTTCTATCTATGCATTTTAAGAAGGAATAAGTTACCATTAGATTATGCCACTCTGTCCGAACCTTCATTTCTTGTTGTATCCTATTTTTTAAATTATTAGTTCTTAATTTGTAGGCGGCTTATCAAAATTAAAGATGTACCTGATTTTCTAAGATTCTAGAGATTTGAGATTCTAAATGTGTGCTAAATATATTATATAAAAAATATATATATAATTATATTGTACTGACACAAGTATTTAGTATTTATTTCATTTTAGTATTTTTCTTATTACTTTGTTTTAGAGTTTGAAAAATCTCTTATACAACAGCTTTCGTCCGTCAGTCTGTCTGTTATACAACTTTCAACTCAAGAACCGTAAGAGCTAGAGACTCGCGGTCAATGCCATTTGACTCAGCATAGTCGATATACCCCCGAAATGACTATGACCTTTGACCACTGACCTCAAGGCCAAGGAAACCATTTTTTTTAACCAAAAATTTACCGCATTGCATGGGCGTTTCTCACGATATTTATTGCCAAAATCTACATTAAAGCGAGTAAAGCCGCAGGCTAATACTAGTGTGCATATAATGTACTCTTCCCCGTTGGAGCAGGTTTGCTTAACTGAAATAGGCTGAAACCACCGAAGGCTGTACTATTTAAATTGATTCTAAGCACTGTTATCCTCCATGTGAAACGTTACAATGCCAGTATTTGAAGTCATAGAGAGAAAGGTGTTAAATACGCGTAAAGAGAGCGGATATATTGTGATTCTTGATGCGTAACGAAGATAGCACTAGGTATAGGTAAGTAGGACGCTAAGGGAAACCTGTGAATGGTTAGTTTCTGCGATTGCGCCAGCGCTTCTAGTTCAAACAGAATAGGTACAGTGATTCGTTCTGTCTAAAACAATACGTACAGGCCTTAGACCTTAGACCAAACAAATCACTTACCTGGACTGTACCATAATATTAAACCTTTAACGGATCATATTAAGTACTAGCTGTAACCCGCGACCTCGCCCGTGTGCATTTTATTCGCAGATCCCTAATTTTTCTAAATTAAATGTATCCTAAGTTACTCCTTATAACATCAGCTAGCTGCCAGGGAAGGCCCGTCAAAATCGGTCCAGCCGTTTCAGAGAATAGCTGGAACAAACAGACAAAGAAACAAACAGTTTAAAATAAATTTATGTTATAAGTACCGTATAAACTTTCATATGCATTTAGTAAAAAGCCGTTATTTTGACATTACAAACAGACACTTTAATTTTATTTATTTGTGTAGATGTACGAATTGTCTCGGTGGTGCATCTACAATGTATGCCACGCAGATGTCTCGAGTTCTATCCTACAGCACGTATCTCTGATTTTTCGAAGTTATGCGTAGCTTTAACTTTGAAGCAGAACAATGTGAGGGAACCTACATGTCTGAGAGTTCTTTAAATCTATTCGCAGACATGCAGCGTCTGTCACCCCGCACTGGGCCAGCGTATTGCACTATACTATACTAGCTTTTGCCGCCCACGTGGTACCTACATCAATAAAAAGCCTATGTCCTTCCCCAGGTTTTAAACTATATCTGTACCAAAATTCATCTAAATCGGTTGAGTGGTTTAGTCGTGAAAAGGTCACAGACAGACAGAGAATATATAACTACTCAGACAATGTATATCAGAAAAATATTTTTTTTTTAAATCTTTTTTTGGTTAACCAACGATTAGTTACACTGATACAAATTATACTATATACAATATTAGAAATATAGATAAGTGCACTAATCAATTACAGGTTAACACCTCATGTACAGATTTTGTGAATATTGAAAAGATTAAAACTATTAATAGAGATACATAACAAATAATTCAATCAAGATCAAAGTTTACATTAATGAATGATGAAGATTTATAGTGATATAGACAATTACTTTCGAATTTATAATATTAATGATAATAATTAACTATAATCTAACCTAATCTTACTTTCCTCATAATGAGAAGTGCAATAGTTATAATACAAACAGACGAAATTACAAATGGTAAGTTAGTAGAAATACACAAACGATTAGAAAGGCACCATCTCGATACGATCTTACGTTCAATGAAGTGTAAGCTTCACGAGGCTGCCGTTCGACAACAAATAATTATTTATATTGCAACACTAACATACTTACTGTCTAATGTAATCACGAAGTAATGTATTGCAATCAATAGGCTATTTGACAGTATGAAATAATCTATACTATCTATACTAATATTATACAGCTGAAAAGTTTGTTTGTTTGGTTGAAAGCGCTAATCTCAGGAACTACTGGTTCGAATTGAAAAATTATATACGATATATGTACCAATACGAGCGGAGAATCGATGAAAAATGTTGAAAAATACAAGGAAATTTCTCTTATGTGAAGCAGACAAAGCTCCATAATAGATTATGGATTTTAAAAGCAATTTGCAATCTTATACAGGGTGTCCCAGAAGTCGACGTTACGCCGGCATCAGGTAACAGGCTAACTTATATTAGCTACGTACCCATTTTGAAAAACTTTGTTTTAGGTGAACCGATTTTGATGCTTATTTGTTAATCATAGGTGTGTTGAGTTAGATGAGAAGTTTAAGTGGGTACCTTCCTTCTTATGTGGTAAACGCATAGATCGTACATTAGTAGAGAAAATAAGTTGATTGAAAGTACTAGACACAAGACTAGGCAATTATTTTTTAACTTTATAGTGCATTTTTGATTTAGAATTATCTTTTTTTAAGTTGTTTTCTTTTTTGTTAAAACTTTTGTTTATAATTCGTAGGCATATTATGTCATTTTATGTAGATATCTATTTGTTAAAATTTATAAGTATGTATGTATGTATCATATGTGGAGGCCAGTCAGTGCAGACCGGCGACACTTCGACCCAGTGGGATCTTTTGTGTCGACACTCTCCCAATAACGACTGCCATAGATGTTCATGGCAGCCGGGACCGACGGCTTAACGTGCTCTCCGAGGCACGGAGCAGGCGATAATTGTCAATCAATACGCACATAATTTCGAAAAGTCATATAACTTCCGAAAGTCAGAGGTGCGCGACGTGGGTTCGAACCCGAGACCCTCTGCATTACAGTCTGTTGGTCTCCGCACTGAGCTACCGCTGCTCAAAAAAAAATGTGTAAGTAAGTAATTACTTCGTGTAAATTATGTTTACTATTCTTTTTATTACTTTTTAGATAGATACAGACTAATAACATTTTTCTTACGAACATCACCTATATTTACTAATGGGTAGTATTAGTGGAACAAAGGCAAGAATTGAGAAACAGTTCGCTCCTCAATTTTTTACCACAAAAATACTAATTGCCCAGCAAAATATGCTTACCAAAAATACTAATTGCATAGCAAAATATATTTAAAGAGATCAAACTAAGTCGACGGAGCTCCGCTTCGTGGGGCTCCTATTTTTGGGTGGGTTTAAGAAGGAACCTAACAGAACCTAACCCTTCCGAGACGGAATGCAGTGATTTGAGGCTATAGGTGCTCGTTATGATATATTTTAGTAAGCATATTTTGCTGCGCAATTATTATTTTTGATGGTCATTATATTTAATCTCATTAGTAATTTCAGCAAGTTACAAGTTAAAGTTATCCGAAAGATAAATCGCATGCTGTCTCACTCTTGTTAGGTTAAAGAAGAGAGAGTGCGAGACTTTTATCTTATAGATAAATGCTATATGTACCTCTATTGTGTCACAGACTCTAAAGGAAACATTGATAGATGACTTGCGTTACGGTGTTTTCCTTCACCGTTAAGGCAAGTGATAATTTATTTCCGCACATTGCTTATAGAAGTTAGGAGCGTGTCACCAAGTGATTGTATTCGTGACCTCTGCGTGATTGTTTAACCACTAAGTATTGCAGTAAGGCACTATTATTGCAACGAGCCGGATAAATAGTGTCTGTACATACAGTCCTTATAAAACATAGGCACTTAAAAACTAAGAATTAAGTATTTTAAAGCATAACAGTAGTTATCAAAACATGACGTCATAAATAGAAGACAAAAATAAATCATTGTTATGAGTCATTTACTGTGTGTTAGAGAAACGGGCTTTTTAGAGTTCCAAAAATCTTTATATAAAAGCTTCCGTCCGTCTGTCTGTTATACAACTTTCAACTCAAGAATCGTAAGAGCTAGAGACTCGCGGTCAACGCCATTCGACCTGTCGCCTGTAATCAATGTAGCAATTCATGGTCGTTTCTCACTTGTTAATATACTAATCCCAACTTATATTATTAATGTAAATATGAGTTTGTTCGTTTGTTACGTTTTCACGTCTTAACTCTTTACTTCATAGTGGTCATTAGAGTAAACCTATTTATTAGCTTGTTTTACGATATAGTGACATCTGTTGGTTACAATTTTCATAAATATGTAAAATATTTGAACAGCGCCAATTGTTAGTGCTTTGACGGCCGGAAGGAGAACTAAACTTTCAAACGAAAGTTGATGAAATTTGAATTCATTGTTCTGCAAGTTTAATTTACAAATATGAATATTTTAAATGCTCAATTTGTTGAAATATGATTAATTACGTATAATACATATAAATATAACAATTAAGCTTATTAGGTTCTTGACAATAAAACCTAATTTAGAGTGGCTAGCAAACATTTCCTTATTATATTTAGATTATTTAGCCACTTTCTCACAGTGGTCACCGACAGTAACCACCCTATATGTGACCCCCTCATCAACCAACATATGAAAAACTGACAATATTACGTTTAACTAAACCTAATCAATGAAGAATACACAAAAATATTTATTTTGCTCTGTAAATAAAAACGTGTGGCGCAAAGAGTTAACTATTCGAACAATCATCATGACATTTCGCATACTTATTTATTTAAGGATTTTAACAAAGAAATATAATAATAATAATAATAATAATAATAATAATAATAATAATATTCTATCACATACACACAACACCATCTAGCCCAAACTAAGCAGAGCTTGTACTATGGGTACTAGACAATGGATAAACATACATATATACTTTTTTTTTGTAAATACATACATATTATACATAGAAACACCCAGACCAAGACAAACATCCATGTTTACGCACACAAATGTTTGACTTGTGCGGGAATCGAACCCGCGACCTTAGGCGTGGCAGTCGGTTACACTAACCACTACGCCATCGAGTCGTCAGTAACATACATTGTAAAGCAATAATAACGTTCTTAGCGTGTATAGTTTCAAATTTAGGAAACCACAGCTTGCAAATTATAAGTATAACTAAACGGACAAAGTTAAATAAAGAAATAAAATACATATGTATATATATACATATGTATTTTATTTCTTTATTTAACTTTGTCCGTTTGTCCGTGAAATTTTTGATGTTTTATATATATAAAACATCAAAAATTTAAATATATATTTCTGCCTCTAGAAACGAAAAATTACTGTCCCAAAGAATAGCCTAGTTATAGATAGAACCGAATAGAAGCATCGAAAGAAACCAACAAACTCTTGTGCTTCATAATATTTGGATAGATATTGTGCTGACATTACTTATTACTGTAATTATTATTTATAATTATATGCATCAGCGGAGACGCTGAAACGGCGCAAATATCGAAACGTCATTGCAGGTTACAAATTTAAGCCATTTGGTTTAAAAATCCTGGGGACATGAGGTCCAAGTTCTAGGTCTGTTTATAGAGAAGCTAAGCGGCTGATGGACGCCTCGCGTCACCAGAAGGCTCGTATTTTCTTTGCGCAAAGAATAAGCACTGCTAGGTACAATTAGTTATCTGCAAGTTTCATAAATTGGGCTACTGCGGCCTTACCACAATCTTAAAAGGCATTGTTATTGCATGCGTAAGAACGAGCCAGAGTTATACTAATGTACTATTTCATTCTTGCGCATGCAATGACCGTGTTTGATACCCTGTCCCAAAGTAGGTACTAGACAACAATAGTGCTGGTATGAACGTGAAGAGAATAATGACAGGTAGGTATAAGTTTAAATAAAACTATCCTAACTAATAATATAAATGCGAATGTGAGTTTGTTTGTTACACTGTAACACCTAACTACTTGACCGATCATCATGAAATGTCGCACATATGCTGTTATATGCACATATGTATAAGGTACAGAAAAGGACACAGAGTACTTTTTCTGCAGAATAAAGTATTGTTGCCGAGCGAGCGAAATCGCAGGCAAAAACAATCTGTACTTATACTTAATATTATAAAGAGGAAATATTGTATTTCTCGTTTGTTTGTTTGTAACGATTTGACGCAAAAACCACTTAACCGATTTAAAAAATCTTTCTCCATTAGAAAGTTATATTTTCACCAAGTAACATAGGCTATATTTTGTATTAATAAAAATAGGACTGTCCACTGTACTGTGTACTGTAAATGTTAGTAAAACATAACCTAATCCAGCCTACTGTTACGCGAACAAAGCCGCGGGCAAAAACTAATAAAATATAAGAAAGTATTTAAAACTATTATTATTGCTATAAATTGATTTTATTTACAACACACGCGTTAGGACTACTCCTTAAGTGTACACGGTGAATAATTATAGGAAAGAATAAGATAAATGTCAAGCTAGGCTGCTTGTCGGCTAGTCACGACTGACACAGGAAATGGCACAGTACTTCATAAATACACGGCATCTTAACTAGCAATCCCTCGTGGTTTCACCTACGTAACACGTCGGGATTATTCCTGTCTGTCCCCCTGAACTGTCCTCTCGGGGGGACAAACGGAAAACCGAACTAAATATTTCCTAAATGGCATACGCTGTTTTCTCAGAGGGACAGATTCATCTTTTTTATTTTCGTTTAGAAGTAGATAATAATAATAATGTCCTCCAGACCGAATTCGGTCACTGCGGCCAATCTTAACGGAGACTGGCCATCTGCGCAGGAGATATTATAGTGCAAAAGCGTGTGCGCAAACACAAGTGCACTCTCTGTAACCCTCACTCTCATGATCGGATGGGACGGTAATCCGAAACGACCGGAGAGAGATCAGGCGGAGGACCAACGACTTTACGTGCTTTCCGAGGCACGCCACCTTCCTAACTCCAGGGTGCTATTGAGATTTCTTATCAGAAAAACGCAATAACTTTTAGTTGGCCCAACACGGGATTTAAACCCGAGGCCTCTCGCCACGGAGGCAGCAAAAAACAAAGTAGATAACAGGGGGACCGACAGGAATAACCGGTTTATGGTCACAGCTACGCTCCCGTGGCTCGGAGCGTGATGTTATATAGCCTATAACCTTCCTCAAGATTTAGTCTATCTAAATGTAAAAAGATTTTCAAATCCGACAGGTAGTTCCAGAGATTAGTGCGTTCAAACAGAAATAAATATACTCTTCAGCGTTATTATATTAGTATAGATTTCGTTATATAGGTACTTATGTTATTCCAATTGCAATGCTTTATTGCTCTCCATAATGTATTACATGTTGTTACAAAAAAATAATTTAAAAAACCAAATATGGAGCCTGTCGGGCACGGCAAAATAGATAGAAAAGAAGAAAGGAGGAAGCCAATGGTATAAATTTTAAAATATTGCACAAAATAATTCAACGAAAATAAGTAATCAAAAATTTAAGTACCTAAATCCTATTTTTTAAATTGTTTATCTTTTATTATATTTATGTAATAATAATATTAATTTATTTAAAAACTATGTTTTAAATTATTGTAGGTATATTAAGTTAGTTTGTAATGAAAGTTTGTCATTTAGATATTCATGTATGTTGTAATAGCTTTTGTTGAGGAGATATTGTCTTAGTTGAATTAACTAAGACAATATCTCCTCAACAGAAGAATGAATGCTGTTGCATGAAGCTGTTGTATTTATTTTCGTTTCTTAAGGTGCCTGGTAATTTATTATATATTTTTATAGACATTACAAATGCACTGGTCACTGGAATGGACAGTCACTGAGAATAATAATTAAATATTAATATACAAGCATTAACCAGTAGGAATTGTTGTTGCGAATTGTCTGCTGGTATCGAATCTTTTCTCTGAAAACTTAAGTTCTTTTCTTGGTAATTTGTATTTTGTTGCTGCATATGGTTATTGTCCTTTACGTTAATGCATTTTCCATTTATATAGAGTTGGTTGTTTCTTATAACAGCGTGGTGTCCATTTTTCCTGGCCTTAAACAATTCTTCTCGCATCTGGGCTCTCTGTTTTCGCATGTTTACATGAACTCAGATATAGACAGTCCTGTTCCCTGGAAATTTTGGCTATTGTTAATAATATATCTGGTAATTCTTTTACTGAGCAGTTCGATGACAAGTGGACAGTTCTTATCGGATCTTCTACCTAGTCCATATATCATGTCTTCTACTTATATATCCTGATAGGTTTACATTGGAAATATCGTGGAACCAGTCTACAAGTCTGTTATAGAACTCGCTTTCAGGTTCTTTATAATAATCTGGGCAGCCATACAGTACAATTTTATTTACAGTCTGGTAATCTGGCCGCGTTGGCAAGTCTTTCAATTCTCTTCTCAAGTTTTCATTTTCCTCAAGTAATTTTTCTATTTTTATGTTAATACTGTCGATTTCTTGTTGTCTCTTATTGTTCTCCAAGGTTAAGACGTTGGTTTTGTAGTCTATATCTTTTGTATTTTCGCTTTATTTCAGTTCGTATTGCATTTTGTATCCGCATCATTATTAATTTACTCAGACACTGCATTGTTAATGGAGATTTAGCATTATTGGTATAATTTTGTATTTGTACTGTGGTTTTTTGTATGTAGAGTATCTCCTAAGAAGCTCAGGTCTTCGGCGCTATCAGTGCAACTAATACGATTGGATATTTCTTTCTTGTTGTTACATTGTTTTCACTTGTGGGTGAGGTAGTAATTTGGCTGCATTCTATGTCCTTCGGAGCGCATATGGGAGTGTCTGTGTTATCGGTCTTCGGTATTTTACATATACAAGTAGGGCATTTCCAAGACTTCTTATGTTCTAATGTCATTAACTTAGTATAGTAATCTTTAGACAGTCTAGCGCATTCTAGATCATATTTGCACTTGCATAGGACGCATACAAGATATTCTCTTGTCGGCAATTTTTGGTGACATCCTGTGCATACGGTAGTTGGAGCCATCTCATGAAACAAGTACAATAAATCAACGTCTTTCCTATATATATTCCTTTGTCGCGGCAGAGTTTACCGACATTCAAATACAATTTTCCTATTTTTATAAGTCTACTCTCGCAGTAGGAATAAATTCTGTATCGCGGCGAACTTTGAACCAAACAACGAACACAAAGAACATCCGACAACGGACTTGGACATTTATGAATCACACAAATTACGAATCAAAAATGTTTTTGATAAAATTAAAAAATTTCAAAATTATATTCAACTATTTGAATTAAAATAATTCAATTTTGTTGCAGCGGCAAGGCGCAGACATGTCTACCGTATATTAGAATAATTTATTAGAGTCGTCATTTTACATTAATCGTTATTTCTTGATTATATAAAATCAATGACTTACATGCTTTTATAGATTCTAAATGGAAGAGCCCACGGGCGCCGTTCCGAATTATTTGATGATGGTAGAAATGGCCAAACACGAAAACGGCGTAAAAACAACGTGACTGCGTTTCACTTGATGAATAAGAGTTCCAGAGGCCTACTTCTCTCATTCTATTCCTTTTATATTATGTTTAATTCCTTTGCCTAAGGGTCAGCAACGCTTACCAAAAGGACCGTATGCTTGTTTACCACCTTATAGAAACACAACACAAGGTTATTAGACGAAGATCTTCTGTGTTCGTTGCGTTCTTTACATCTCATAACAATAAGTATTTACACTGTGTTATCGCACTAGAACATTTTTGATACGATTAATTAATTTTCACGCTCGTAAAACGGAAAGAGTATTTGAGGTCGCGGTTCGGACACGTGCACATATATTTATTTCCTTATTGATTTTTTTAAAGGCAGCTGTTTCACACGTGTTCTATTACATCGCTGTGACGAGAGGAACTTTACAAACATTTTAATTAACTGAGACATACAATTCAGACTCACAACAATTGAACAATATAATACAAACTACAATTTGTGCATTATGCGTTTGACCCTTGCGGGTGGTCCAAGACCGGTCTGTGTGGACAACCTTGAGGGAGGCCTATGTCCAGCAGTGGACTTCTTTCAGCTGAGATGATGATGAATTTAACTGCACAGATGGCCTAGTGGTTAAAGTGGTCGCCTCGCCAGCTCCAGCGCCACTGCGCCGAGTGTTGTTAACCTGTGAGTCTTCTTCGAAGAGGTTAATGACAACACTTCGTGGGTCTGTGTGTCAGTGACAGATTGGTGTTAGTGACAGGCATAACACCGGAACCACTAGGCCGAATGACTTGTAACTTGGTGTGCAGACGCCTTGGTGTCATCCCTCCGTCGAGTTTGAATATGGGCCCTGTGGGTCAAAAGACCCTCGAGATATATGGCGTCACAAGGTCGTAACGTCAGGGGATATCCACCAACAGAGTGATGTGAAAGTCCAAGGCAGAGGCTTTTGCCCAGCAGTGGGACATTACAAAAAGCTGATGAAAAAAGAACAAAAAAAAAATCACATGAAGACGAAGAGGTTGAGTCCTGGGTTTTTACACCCATCCTGTTTATTGTTAAGGTCCCCCGCGACATAGGATTGCTACCTAATGCAAGAGTTGTCTTATTCCTAATACCTACCATAAATGCGAAGGTGAGTTTGTTAGTTTGTCCTCAGATCATCATGAAATTTCGAATACCTACATGTTTTCAGGGGTACAGAATAGGACATAGGGTATCTTTCATATAGAAAAAAGTTCTATTAGTAACCTTACCAAATCTAATCTACATTTACGCGAGCGAAGCCGTGGGCTAAATCTAAACGTTTAATTTAACAATTATTAAATTAAACGTTTAAAGTCTTTCGCCAGTTGTACACATACTTAATATAGCATGCTCCTGCGCAAGGATGACACGCAAAATCGTGAAGCGATCACATTTTTGGGCAATCAATAGGTATAATTAGGCAATAAATGGTTTAAATAGTTTATTTATTAAAAACTTAATCGCGATTAAGATGCGTTATCCATGAATCCGTTATGATGAAGTGAAATCTTTATACCCCTCCGTAACCTATTAAGTCTATTTTTTGTTTGTCAAGTCTTAGAGTACCAGGGATAATAATAATAATATTCTACCACATACACACAACGCCATCTAGCCCAAACTAAGCAGAGCTTGTACTATGGGTACTAGACAATGGATAAACATACTTAATATATACTTTTTTTGTAAATATATACATATTATACATAGAAACACCCAGACCAAGACAAAAAGTCATCTCCATGCACACAAATGTTTGACTTGTGCGGGAATCGAACCCGTGTCCTCAAGCGTGGCAGTCGGTTACACTAATCCATGCTATCCAGGGATAATAATAATCTATTGTGTCTGGCCACCGGTGTGCCACTGCGACTCAATACGTATTATAGACTTGATAGATAAACGTATTGCACATGCGGAGGAGTTCCCACTCCTCCGCATGTGCAATAGATTTGGAATAGTTAAAGTTTATAATGGAGAAGAGTGCAAAGCTAAAATTAATTAAAATAAATATAATTTAATTAACTACGGTCGAATTTCGTCCACTGGGCGACCGTTAGTACTTACTACAGGTCTTCGAAGGTTATCTACCGAGCATTTGTGTAAACTATAATATTATCTGTGGTGTAAACCTATAATAGAAAAGCTGGGTATTGATAATAAAGTGATACCAGTATTATCAACTATGATAATTTATGTTTCAATCTGCGTAGAGACTACCGCTAAAATATTGCAACAGTGACATATAGTGTACACACAACCAAGTATAATGAAACTCAATCGTCTAAAATATTATGGGTTTATATTTCCAAATTCACAGCAATTACACGGACTGTTGAGACCGTCTTACTAAGTTGAATGGTCATTGTTGAATGCTGAGCGATCTTTCGCTGAGAGACCAGTTACCTTTTTTACCCTTCCACAATAACCCCACTATTTAAAAATGAAGGTTGACTGTGTTGCCTGTTGCGTAAATAAAAATTCCCGATTAAAAAAATAAGAAATCATGACACTAGTGCAATCATTTACTCATTGGTGTTAAAAGCTGCCTAAAGTGCCCTTTAAGGACACACTAGCGTGTATGTAGACACATCTTGACAAACATAACGCGTACGTATTTATGCATACAATTTGTTACAGGCGTATTTTTTACTAAACAGCTTTTTATGATTATGTAGGCACGTGGAAATAACACGAGTATATCGGATTGTTATATAACATACTGAGGCCTGTAATGTAAACATATAATCCTTACTAATCCTAATATTATGAATGCAAATGTGAGTTTGTTTGTTTGTTACGCTTTCACGCCTAAACTACTTGACTAATCATCATGAAATTTCGCATTTATGTTATCAGGGGTACAGAAAAAGACATAGAGTATCTTTCATCTAGATAATAATATCCTCCAGACCGATTTCGTCCACGGTGGCCAGTCTTCACGGAGACTGGTCAACTACGCAGGATATATTATAGTGCACAAGTGTGTGCGCAAACACAGGTACACTCTCTGTTCCCTGACTCTCATGAACTGATTGGACGGTAATTCGACACGACCGGAGAGAGATCAGGCGCAGGACCAACGGCTTTACGTGCTTTCCGAGGCACTGGGGTGTCTAACACCGTCAACTTCCTAACTGTAGGCTCGTATTTAGATTTCTTAACAGAAAAACGCAATAACTTTTTGTTGGCCCGACCCGGGATTCGTACCCGAGACCTCATGCATAGCAGTCGCATTCACTACCGCTGCGCCATGAAGGCAGTTATCATTTTGGCAGTTTCATCTAGGTAACAGTAGCTACTGTTACTAACCTAACCTACATCTACACGAGCGACGCGGCCAAATTTAAGTGTTAAATAATTAAGAATATTTTTGAGAACACAGTCACAGTACTTACCTACTTCGATTAACGAGAGTCTCTAAGCGTGAGATGCTGCGATCGACATCAAGGTGAAACAAATGTTAGTTGTATATATTTAATAGTTTTATCTATAAAATCACCTAACATTTTCATTTACATGTACAAAAGCAACAATCATAATATACAACTTAACTAAAAATAACAAACCTAACTACTTATAAGTAAAACAAAACCAATGGCATGAAATACAGCAGGACCTCATTATTTAATCCGAACACCGAAAATTTATCCCCCGATCGGACTAGTGGAGCGTTCGAATTACAGTACAGAGAATCTGTAGGGTATTTTAGTTAAATAAAACCGTGTAGAAAACTTTTGGGAGACCAAGATAGTCTTCTTAAGGATATCGGATGCAGTGCACTCAGAATCCAATTCTTGCAGTGCAAAAATGAGCAGCATAACAAATGCGCACGTGATATGTAATGGACATTCGGTGACCAACTGGCGGGGCAGATAGGCGTTCGGATTACGGAGATGTTCGGATCAGCGAAGGTTCGGACTATAGAGGTCCTGTTGTAATTGTAAATTTTAAAAATAATGGCTGGATTTAGCAGCGTCTTAAAATTCCTCAGCATTGCTGTCGACTGGAAAAGTGCCCAGAAGACAGGCAACATTGCCACGTTAAATGAAAATATTAATTCTTTAAGTCAAGAAACAGTTCTGGTCACGCAAAACGTCGATAGTTGGTGTTAGAAAATTCTTAGTAGCAGAAATATCCGAACGTTATCACTACATATTATAAAACAAAGTCCCCCGCCGCGTCTGTCTGTCTGTTCGCGATAAACTCAGAAATTACTGAATGTAAACATGCGGTTTTAAGCAATAGGCAGATTGATTCATGAGGAAGGTGTATAATTTGTTAAGGTTTTGTACTACACACTATCTAATCAAATAAATAATAAAACATGAGAATATAAGAAGTGAAGAGATAATAAAGGCATTTATAAACCAAGCATTATTTTGAATATATACTACTAAACGTATTTGTTAAATACAAAGAATACAATAACCTGTTTAAATATTTAAGTTAACCATCTAAATCTACAGTACGTACAGTCCTTGACCATAAAAAGTATACATATACACGTTGTGCATAACAACTGTATTCGAATGTTATTCGAAAGCATTTTACACTAATCCTTAATTCCTTACTTAACTTTATAAATTCGAAAGTAACTTTGTCTGTCTGTCTTTCAGTCTGTCTGTTACCTTTTCACGGCTAAACCACTCAACCAATTTAGATGTACCACACGGGCGGAACCGTGCGAGAAAGCTATTAGTATAAATACGTTGTGCACAACAACTGTATTCGAGCATTATTCAAATGCATTTTACATTATATAATAAAGAAGAAAGATTTATATTTTTGTTTGAAATGTATAAACTCAAAAACTACTAGACCGATTTTAATCATTCTTTCACAATTAGAAAGCTGCTTTATCCAGAAGTAACATAGGCTATATAACATCACGCTACAAGCCACGGGAGCGGAGCAGTAAACATAAACGTGGATGAAACCGCGGTCCGCTAGTCACTCATAAGAAGCCGCAATGTTTTAACTCAATCCTTATTTAATTACTTATATTTGTATTGCAACTACAGGTTATACATAATTATGTCATTATGAATTCAAAGAGTTCCTCCTGTTTATTTAAATTATAATGCATATATTCAAGCAATTACCTGAACTATGCAATTCTAATTTTTATTGCTTCGTAATTAGGTCTAGAGTCGAATGCATTATCAGACGACGATATGGTGCAATTTGCTCATTTTCTGTCATCAATGTTCATCAATGTGATTGGTTGATGCCGCCAAGGTAATAAGTACTGAGTATTTTTTACTTCTGACAGTTTTTACAATTTATAGCGTTGTAGAAGAATACCTACTATCACGGAAGAGATAATAAATGTATATTTTCCGTGAATACCATATACTCAATTTTTATTATCTCTTTCATAATTATACTCTATACTCAAATGTAGTTTAAGAAACATTAAATTCTATAATTAATTACGGTAGTACCTATAAGTAAAAATCTTAACCAATAAACTTACTAACCTAATAGTTTGACGTTAATAAGTGCTACTTTGTGAACTAAATAAATAAATGATTGTTGACTTCGACTTTGGGCACCGGACATGTGATCGCGGGTCGCGAGGTTTGAATACCGTTCATTGCGCAATCGTCGCCGTCGTGAACCTAGTCCTGGCACAAGCACTCTAGCTTAGTTGGAGGGGTTATCAAGAATACCAGTATTATATACGAAATTGGTAGTATATCTTTAAAAAATAACTTTTTATTTTGCTTTTCAAAATGACCACACTCCGCCTGATAGTATAAGCAGACGTGTGATCTAAGAGCAGTGCCTATTTGATTTACCTAGTACCTAAAAATATGAATATCCTTATTTACATTAAATTTTTCGAAAGGTTTTGGTCGGAATGGCATATTACACCCACATTTCGCTATATATGGTACCTATGTGGTCCCACGGAGTGGAACACAGGTCTATTGCCATCTAGTAGGCACAGGAGCAAGCTCCGTGCTGCTTTCATTAAGTAAGACTGCGCCGAGCGAAATGTGCCAAAACAGGCGGTCACAGTTAAGGGCCTCCCTATGCCCCAATGACCTTGAGCGTTTAACGTTTGCGACTCACTTCTAAACATTTTACGATAATTTACTGCCACGTAGTGAGATGTAGCTACTATGATAATTTACAGACAACCCAAAATAAAGAAATTGTCCTATACTACTATTAGACTAATTCTAAACTATTCATTAGTTTAGGTTAATCACATAAACTCAAAGATTGATAAAATTACGTAAATATACGAGAGCGCTTTGGGGAAAAAATTGCATACGTCCATCCGTCATAAAGGTTGGCGCCGTATGCCGCCCGTCGCCCGCGCAGAGACCCGCTAGAATGATTCGACCGAAAAATCGAGAAAACAAATTTTTAAATGAAAAATCATTGAAAATAAAAAAAAAAATTGCACACGGTTTACAATAAATGTATTCTCTACATATAAATGTGAGTTTTATATTCATACTTCTACAGATAAGGAAGTTTATACATAAAATTTGTGAAATCAATCATTTTTAATATTGCTTGTATATCTCATAAAAAATAAAATATAAATAATATAAATGTATGGAATTAAAGTTTATAAATCGAAGTATTGTATAAATGTTGTTTGAGAATTTTGGGACATCATTTAAGGTACTAGATACGTGTTGAAAATCGTGTATTTTTTACGTTTTGTGGTAGCAGGCCCTTAAGTGAATAAATCAACACTTTTTGTTTAATACAAATATAAAATATACATTTACCATAACAATGAATGTGTTTATAATTACTCCGTGTAAAAAACTTAAAATAATTAATATTTTTGCCTACAAAATTACGTAAATTTGCAAGCTCGTGTTACGTGATTTTTAGATTACAACAGTAGAAATCTATCCTATTTTACAGCTTAAACGAAACATAAATAGTTGTATTACAATTTGTCCGTCCCAAATATTTAAGTTATTGGTTGACAATAAAGATACATATTTATTAAAAAAGCACTTCAAATCCTCCATACAATTTGACTATGGCGGCCGCGCGCCGATTTGCTCTGCTCTGTCATTATCTGTCTTACGCTCGGCGCATTCTTAAGTGCTACATACTAAAGAAGACATCACAACTAAATCGTTTGTACTTGAGGTTCAGACTTATCTGAATCATGCAATCAGGCGGCCTCGATGGCGTAGTGCTTAGTGTAACCGACTGCCACGCCTGAGGTCGATTCCCGCACATGTCAAACATTTGTGTGCATGGACAGGGATGATTGACTTGGTCTGGGTGTTTCTATGTATAATATGTTATATTTACAAAAAATGACTATATACGTATGTTTATCCATTGTCTAGTACCCATAGTACAAGCTCTGCTTAGTTTGGGCTAGATGGTGTTGTGTGTATGTGGTAGAATATTATTATTGTTATTAATTACTGGAACAATATGTTTGAGTGTAATACGAATTTAGCAGTAGCGGAATACGATGATAGCATGTTAGGAATATTACAATTTTGCGATCAAACTAATCGTGTCAGTAATCGCCTGGGTCATATATTTAGGCAGCGGGCTTACCTCACTTTAACCCAGTTCCTATATCAGGAAACGAGTTGTTCTATCCATGGACAGTTAATTTCTGACAAATATTTCATGATAAATGTACAAAAATTTAACGGACGTAGCTAAAACGACGCATTTCTTGGTATAGATACTAGGCCTTAGAGAGCATACACTCTACTTATCGCTTGTTACATACAATCTAGTTAAATTGTGTCTAGTACGTCCAAAAATGTGGTCTTCCACATGGTTGAGCTTCATTTGAACGTTATGAAACAACAAGGTCGATTTTCCCTTGCAATAATAAATTATGACTGTAATCATCTCTTTATCATACAGTATTATATGACATGTGTCCATATAAAAAAATCAACCTTAGCGATAACTAGATCTCACAGAATTTTGTTAAAATTGGTAGACCATTGTCTACGAATGTACATAGCACGTATTTACTCAATCGATAACACTTCGCCTGTATAGCACTGATTCATTGAGACAAGAACAATTTTTTTTTTATATATACACAGCGTAACGATTTCTTTACGTAACGCTTGGTTTGTGTCATTGCTTGCATCATCGTTTGCCTTCCAAACCTGATTTATTGCTGCTGATGTTTATTTCGAATGACGCCAAGACACTAGCGCTATTGCGAGTGACAGCAGAACTACAATTGACATTTGTGAACTGCATCAAATCTTATCTGAAAATTAAAAGCCATCCAGTGGTTCTTAGGTGATGTTGAACAATCAGACAGGTACAGACATTGTTAACGATTCGTTTTCGAGTCATAATTGGATATCTGTCCAGAGTCTCTGGACTATGACCCTTTTAAACGGTTTATCGCAATCAGAAGTTAAAATCTATTACCAAGGTACAGACAGCCGTACGTACGTACGAAGCGTGCAATAAATAAATAGTCTCTAAGAGGTAGCTAGAGTTGCCAGCTCATGGAGTTACGGCTGCATTCTGTCGGGTTTTTACTTTACTTGCTGAGTCTCGACAAAACACATAATGACTCTTTACAAATTGACGATATCTAGTGGAAAAAGGTAACGAATGCTTAACGCGTAGCAGACAGATCCGGTATTTAGTGCCACATACCAGGATATTGCGATCTGGCAACTTTAGAAATGGAACATGGCGAATAAGAAATGACGCTCGAATCTGTAACTACTCGACTGGTGAACTACCACCACACACTACAAGCAGTACCTTGAGACGTGGAAGACCACGACCTGTCTAACGACGGTCCAAAAGGACCTGAAGGAGAAATGAATGGACGTTGCGACAGCGCAAAACAGAAATGAATCAAAAAAGATCCGTCCTCAGATAATCAGTTAATCACACAAGGCTTAGGAGAAGAAGAAAGAGTACTAGCAGTAGCATCGCCATGCAGAAATTGCTTTATTTTTAGTATGCTATACAATAATAAGCAGCAGCGATAGCCTAGTGGGCGACTTTGGACTGCTACGCGAAGGTCTCGAGTTCGATTCCAAGGCATGCAACTCTGTCTTTTCGATGATATATGTGTATTAATTAAGTATTTATCGCTAGCTTTAAGAGTAAAGAAAAACATAGAGAGAACTCTCAGATTTTAGTTCAAATGTTTTTGAAAGCCTGCCAACGCGCACTGAGCCAACGTGGTGGACTACCCTTCTCAAATTGAAAAGGGGTGTGCTCCGCAGTTGGACAGGTTATATACATAGCTGATGTTATACAGTCTATATGTGAGGGGTCTTTATAAAAGCTATAGAATCCAAAACAAATATTTAAATGTGTTTTTTTGTTAGCGTATCACACGAAAACTACTGCAGAAAATTGAATCACAGTTGTATTGCTATAGGTACACCGTCTAATACTATTACGTGAGTAAATCAACTTGATCTTACATGCAAGGAAACAAAAATACAGATGTATGTATACCTTCTTCCACACTCCACGCGTACACACGGCTACACATCAAGTTAGACACCCTATATACGCTACATACAGATAGAGAATTGTCGGCAAGGGACAGTGCATAGTAGTGTCGATGTAATGGTAAGGATAGAGCGTAACAAAAATATAACGCACTCTCTCGCACGATTCGCAGCGTTCAACTTCTGATAGTTCAAAGCTCAATGTGTACGAACTCGCGCGGCTGGTAAGTATTCAACAAATCATTAAATAAAGACGCGCGACGTCCGCATCCGACCTTTTTTTTAACATTTCGTATTATTTATAATCATTATATTCTGCTGCTTCCTATTACTGTACAATAACAAGAACTTCCTTTTTTAGTGTGCGTTTCTTGAAACGTATCTTATTTATACCTGTAGTTAACCTCTGATGTTTTTATAGATAGACAACAAGAAATTAACATTCTTCTCGATTTATACTGTATCCTAGTAAAATTTTAAATAAGAAAATCTATAGAAGCTACAAAATGGCGGATGACGGTGAATATACATATAAACGATTTATATGGTAAATATTTTATTGTGTGTCACGTTGGGTTGGTGATGTTTGTCGCTTACCCAACAAGAATGCAAGGTCAAAATGGTAATTTTGAAGCTATTCAAATAAAATCTATTCATCACGACGACTTAAATTCTAGTGCTTCGTGTCTTAAGGAAAAAGTGATCATAGGTATTTAATGGCACTCGTAAATAATATATTTATATTTCACCAGAACATGCACAAAGAAATGTATATTTATATCATTGGTACAAATTTCACCCTAATGAAACAGAATCATATCTTGTTAAGGTAGTCCTGAACTCTCCCAAAAAAAGTCTAGTAGTTATAAAAAGTAGTCTGTAAATATCAGCATGTTGATGCATGGTAATTCAAAAGGATATAAAGTCAAATTGTTTAAATACATACATGCGAGAATGTGTTTGTTGGTTAGGTTTTCTTACACGCTTAGGCGTCTCTCTTGGGCGCTCCTTGGGCGATATATCATCACGATTTTTTGTATAGAGATCATTGATTATGAGCTGGCGTGCAAAAATGCATAAATAGTTATTGCACGAAAAAAATTATGTTATTTTGTCTTAGAACCCCGCGAGCAAAATCAAGTATATGAAAAATTTCTATTGAGATTTCCTGTATTTGATCAGATGCTAACTGCCGGGCTCAACACATTAAATGATAACTATATACTTTCGCATTGGGTATGTTTCGCAACGGGAATGGACGCGGTCCCAAGTTGGCTGTTCAACTCGAGGGCCAATCCTCGTTATAAAACCTGTTTAAATAGAGAATAGATGTACAGGTGCACAGTGGGATACCGTTGGATTGCCACGCAGAAGTCGAGTTCAATTCCAAGGCGCGCACCTCTGACTTTACGAACTTATGTGCGTGTTAAATAGTTAATTGTCGCTCTGTTTAACAATAAAGGAAAACATCGTTAGGAAACCTGCATGTTTAAGAGTGCTCTATAATGTTCTCGAAGATATGTGAAGTCTGCCAACCCGCGCTGGGGCAGCATGGTGGACTGTGGGCTAATCCCTCTCACACTGAGAAGAGGCCCATGCCCAGCAGTGGGACAGTTTAAATTTAAAGTAGGGTATTTTTTTAATAAACCGCGGCGATATCCTTGTATAGTAATTTAATTGCAAGGTTGAAAGATTTAAAGTAAGTAGGCCATACTATTCTTATCAAGAGTACCTGTCGGGTCATTTCTGGGTAATGCTATTTATTTGGGTTGCGAAGGTCAGGTGCCACTCCTACGGTAGACAATTGCTATTCAGTCGCATATGTTTAGATTAGGAAGTCGATGATAATACTTACTAATTAACGTAGTTGTTAATTCCATGTATTTTAGTCTACATGTGATCTTTATAATACTAGAGACAATAAAAACAGTAGTGAATGCGACTGCTGTGCATGTGGTCTCGGGAACGAGGTCGAGCCAACAAAAAAATTTAAGGTTTTCCTGTTAAAATCTCAATAATAGCTCGGAGTTAAGAAGTTGGCGGTGTTAGACATCGCTGTACCTCGGAAAGCACGTAAAGCCGTTGGTCCTGCGTCGATCTCTCTCCGGTCGTGTCGGATTACCGTCTCATCGGATCACGAGAGTTAGGGAACAGAGGATGCACTTGTGTTTGCGCACACACTTGTGCACTATAACATCGCCTGAGCAGTTGGCCAGTCTCCTTTAATATTGGTCGCCGTGATCGAAATCGGAACTCTATTTTGCACAGATTTTATTACGAGAATTGGTCTTCTGGTCAAAATATTAATCGCCTAAAAGTATAATATTGTCTTCTATTTACGCGAATATTATTCATTAAAATTAAACTGCTATATACGGATTTTATCGCGTTGTTTATTTGACACTTTACTACAAAATTTTGAAAATTGACCCTCCCCGTGACCATGGCTGCTGAAAAGCAACCGAAACGTCGGGGAAAGTGTAAAAATAAATTAAATCTAAATAGTATAATAATAATTTAATTAGCTTAAAAATTAGTAAAGTTTAATAGTAGTAGTAGTGTAACAATTTTCAAAATTTTGTAGTAAAGTGTCAAATAAACAACGCGATAAAATCCGTATAATTTCAACGCCTAAAAGTAGTTTACTGTAAGTGATTGCATTCTAGTGTTAATTTCTTTCACTAATGACATAGTTACTAGAATTAGAACTTAGAAATGGAGTAGAATACACATTACATTATACCACAGTTTCTTAGATTAGGTACTGACGTACGATTGACCCAACATACAAACACATAGACACAGAATGATGTTCCAATAACCATAGCTATTAGTATTTAATATAGATAAATCTTTGTATAACGCTAAAAGTCACCAAATCCTTATACTGGGGAATCTTAGGGCTGAACGTCCTTAACACAGGCTACTTAGTAGCCTAGCTAGGACTTCAGTGATAAAAATTGTAACAGACTGTACTATAATACTTGGAAATAAAGTTTATTATTATGTTTCTCTTTATGGCAGATATTTTTCTAATATATTAGAAAAATATCTGGCGCTTTGGGAGGCTTACACGGAGACATAGGTTCGAGAGTTTTAATCTGAAGTGGGATGGAACACCTACGGCGGCACTAGCCGCAGCAGGCGCAGGACTATTGCTACGAATGTACTCTAATACTTCTGGGCTATGGGGATGAGTGTTTGATGGACCGCTATATTGGTAACTATGGTTGAAATTGTACTACATAGTAAAGATATAATAAGTAAAACAATCAATTAAGTAATCACTAAAATGTGTGTGAGCTTGACAAGAGTTATTAGTGTCATGTGATATTGATAACAGCGAAGCACTACAAAACCTCGTGTAGTTTTTGCGTAGTATTGTCAATAATTAGGTACCTACATTATTATGTATTAATCAACATCTTTATCTCCCGACCTTACAATACCGACAAGTCAATAACTTATTAGTTATTAGTTATTACCCACAAAGCAAGAAAGTCAGTAATTCGTCAGATCTATACAAATAAATAAATTTAAGTACCTGTTTGTAATGTTAAAATAACAGCTTTTTACTAAATGGACATGGAAATAAGACAGTTATAAAAAAAAAAATCTGTTTGTCTGTTTGTTTCGGCTAATCTCTGAAACGGCTGGCCCGATTTCGATGAGAGTTTCACTGGCATATAGCTGATGTTATAAGGAGTAACGTAGACAAAATTTATTTAAAAATATTTGAACCGCAAAGAGTTTAAACGTTTTTGTTAAATTCCACGCGGACGAAGTTACGGGTAACAACTAGTTTACTATATAGACTGAGATACCAGTACTGCTAGGCCTACGTAATTTTAACACAGCAACATTATTAGTAGTGAAGATTTCAGCCAGATAACTAATGCAGTTCAAAAGATAAAACCATTTTAAAGTGCGACAGACAGACAGATAGAGGGCGTAGGCTTTAGGATATGGTCAAGATTACACCCAAATATGATCGGCGCAAAATGTAATACATATAAAAGCTCCCTAAATATAAATAATATTTTGAAACAGGCTCACATATAATCAAAGTAAAACTTTAGCGTCTGATTTATTAGAATTTGGATTTTGCTGTGATACTCTTGTATCCATTAAATATGCCGATAAAGCTGTTTTTAAGGTTTAAAAAAGATTTTAGATTCATCTTCTATGTATACCTAAGTAAGTATTTACGCGAGCGATAAACCAAAACCTAGTATATCTTAACATTATTTCTAATAGTCTACATTTGTTTATTGCTAAACTTGACGGAGGAAGCTGGAGTCATAGGCTAGGAATTAATCTCGTTTACAAAGTTTTGACGTACAAATCTAGCGGGAGCGTAACATATGTGCGAGTGAATAAAATATTTTAGTAATCCTAACTATTATTATAAATGCGAATGTAAGTTTGTTTGTTTTTTGTTACGCTTCACCTCTTAACTGCTTGACCGATCATCATTAAACTTCGCAAACACGTTGTCAGGGCAACAGATAAGGACATAGCATACCTTTAATTTAGAAAAAGTACTGCAAGATCTAGTAAGATATAATATACATTACGTATATTGGTGTTACAAAAATCAATGAGTTAAACTTTAAACTTCGTAAGAATGCCTCCTCATCATTGTCTCTTCAGTTACCTAACTACGTAGACGTTAATATGACTTCGTCGTATTTCGTAACGTCGACTTTTCGGCTGATTGTAGTAGTGTGAGTGAGTCTACGAGTGGTCCGGCCGAATTGAGAGAATTCCTAATTTGGAAGGTGCTGTTTGTGAGTTATTACGTATTGACGCGATGCTGACACGATTATATAAAACTAGCTGACCCGCGAAAATTAACAGAATTTTCCTTGTTTTTGCAACGTTTTCATTGATGTTCCGCTCCTATTGGTCGTAGCGTGATATAATATAGCTTATTGCCTTCCTCGATAAATGGGTTATCCAACACTAAAACCTTTTCTATTCGAAGCAGTAGTTCCTGAGATGAGCCCATTCAACCAAACAAATAAACAAACAAACAAATTCTTCATATTTATAATATTTATTATAGGTTGTAGATAATAAAAAGGTAGATAAGTATCTTAATTAAAACGCATGTTTGAAGTGACAACACGGGGCTAAATTCGCAATTAAAAGAAATTAATTGCCTGGCGCGATGGCGAGCCGCTGTAGCTCAAAAGAGTTAATTATATTATTTTTTTATACTACTAAGCTGGCAAACAAGCATACGGCGCACCTGATGGTAAGTGGTCACCATAGCCTATAGACGCCTGCAACACCAGAGGCATGACTTGCGCGTTGCCGACCCTTTAGGAAAGGAAGTGGGAAGGAGGAGCGGGAAGGGGGAAAGAGGGTGATTGGGCCTCCGGCACTCTCACTCACCGAACGAAACACAACAGTAGGAATACTGGTATTTCACGTCGATATTCTGTGAGTGGGTAGTCCTTCCCCGGTCGAGCCGGCCCATTCGTGCTGAAATCAGCGAGGCTCTACTACTCAATATATATATTAATATTTTGTTTACAGATTACTTTTAATCTAAATTTTACTTATAAATTGTTCGATTTTCATACATGTTACTTTTTGGTTGTTGACATCGCTCCGTCCTTTGCGAGGTACTGAGTTTGATTACCGTTTTAAGCAGTATTACCGACTTTTTCAATCAGGAATTCTCAGTAGCTTCATATAACCTCCAAATGTACCTGGCAGACAGGACATAGGTTCCCTTAATACAGTGCAATCAAAAACCTAATACATTCCTACCTATCCTTTTAAGGCATACAGCCGTAAGGAAGTCAAGAATTACGTAACTATGATGAACGCTGACTGATGAATAGATTACTATTGACAATCACTTTGCATATTTTAAGACTAGCTGACACGCGCAACTTCGTCCGCTTCACAGAATTTACTCCGTTTTCGCAACATTTTCCATTGGTGCGCCGCTCCTATTGGTCTTAGCGTGATGTTATATAGCCTATAGCCTTCCTCGATAAATAGGCTACCCAACACTAAAATAATTTTCAATTCAAACCAGTAGTTCCTGAGATTAGCGCGTTCAACCAAACAACTCTTCAGCTTTATATTATAAGTATAGAAAGTATAGATAAACCGTATTCCAGTGTCTTTCGGTGCATTTTGCAAGGCAAAACTATTTGAATGAATTGACAAAGATAATTTCAAAGGGAAAATAAATATAGCCAACGAAGTCTCGTTTGCATATAAAGTAAAAATTCTAACGTTCATTATTTATACTTATTCAAACCGCGCAGTACAGTACTGTGGCACATTAAACATTTAACTGCATTCTAGACATTTTGTACATTGCAATTAAGTCCAAAATGCAATACCGATTTTAATGTGACGCTAATATAATTATTCTATCGCAAAAACTGAAATGAGTTAATTTAGAAATTAATATTTAAACATTATTCATTTCATTTTGTTCTATTTATAAGTGGTTAGTTTTGTTAATATTAGTTAAGTTGTAAATTATGATTGTTGCTTTCACTACTATGAATTATATTGAATGATTATTAAAAAAAAAAAAAAAAAAAATATTTAAACTATTCGTATGTCAGAATACGCTTAGAGCACAAATTGACTTAGGTTTATATTCAACTAGATTTCGTTCACGTTAATAAGTATGTCAATAGATAGATAGATAGATTTATATCCCTCGGGAACATGACTTTTTACCCACATCGGGACAAAAACCGTGATGCAACCATTCCAACGACCAAGCCATGCATGCGCGCATGATATCTGACAACCAATAGCCAATTCACCTATAAAATAAATTATGTTAAAGATAGAAACGTCAAATACTTATGAATTGAAATTGAATTGTAAACATTTACAATTAATGTTTATTAGAATAGATCGGCACTCCATTTCAAACAGTTTTTATTACGATATGGCCCTCTATAATGACGTGTAAGATTATCTAATTATCATCAACTTTCTAGTCTAATCATATTCGACTAAATAGCAATTGTCTACCGTGCCAGTGGCACCTGACCTTCGCAACCCAAATAAATTGTATTAGCTAAGATATTATCTGATAGGTTCTCTAGCCAGAGTAGTATGACCTACTTACTTAAAAGTTTATCAATTTTGCAATAAATCTTAACTTATATCATAGACGCGAATGTGAGTTTGTTTATTACGCTTTCACGTTTAAATTACTCGACCGATAATCATGAAATTTCGCTCATACCTTGTCAGGAGTACAAAAAAGGACGAAGGGAGTTTAATCCGGCCAAAATACTGTTCTTACGAGAGCAAAGCCGCGGGCTGAAGCTAGTCTACTATAGAGAGATTTCCTGGCAGCTTCTTTAAAGAATAACTACTATAAATAGTTTTCAAAAATATTTAAAAATAGTTTTTAGAAACTCATTATAAATTCAAATTGATTTATTTACATGAAACATTCATATCTATACTAATATTATAAAGCTGAAGAGTTTGTTTAACTTCACTACTAACACTTTAGTTGAAGGCTATAGGCTATGTAACATCACGCTACGACTCACGAGAGCGGCGCAGTCATCATAAACATGGGTGAAACCGCAGGCACATCTAGTTCTATAATAAAGATTAATAATAAGATATCAATACATAGGCTAGTAGCGGTAGTCTCTCGATGGAGCAGTAGTAGCGAATGCGACTGCTGTGTATGAGGTTTGGAGTTCGAATCTCGAATCGGAAAAAGTGTATTTAATTACATTAGCGGAATCATAACATCACGCAGTCGGAAACTGGGCCCGGCAGGTGGCAATAGGCTTGTTCTCTGTGACGAGACACCTAAAAGCACAGCTAGCAATGTGGGTGTAAAACGCCTCTACCTATCAGTTCAGGGCTTTAGGCGTGACACTATGAATGTGTCTATTAGGGATGCCACCTTTATTTTAAATGAATAGAGTACATTTGCTGTCTGAGGTAAAGAATAAAGCACCAGATCTGAAAATTAAGTATTATTTATTATTTAGCCTGCTTTTTTTTTACCATATTTTTGTTGATGCTAGTAACATCTGACAAATATTTATTATCAAGAAACGTCCTAACCGAATCTATACAATATATGTCTATATTAAGATGGATAAACAAATGTACTTATCCAATTTAGGGAATCTCCATTGCGTTCCTTTAAATAAACAGTTAAATAAACAGTTAAATAAAACCTGTAACAGTCGACATAGGTAAAGTATTTTTACGCACTTTATTTTGATAATAAAGTATAAAGTACGTTTACCCGAAATAACGTACAATACTTTATTAGAAAGTACGGTTGGCAACCCTAGTATGTATGTATGTCAGATGTCTAACGAGAGTCGCCGCATAAGCCTCGTGACCTTTATTTAGACTTCAGTACATTAGCACAATAACTTATGTAAATGATATCTTAACTAATATTATAAATTCGAATGTGAGTTTGTTTGTTACGCCGCCGCGCCGCCACGCCTACTGGACCGGTCATCATGAAATTTCACATACAAATTGTCAAGAGCAGGTGTATGGACAAGGATATACCTTTCATCCAGGAAAAAGTACTGTTATTAACCGAACTGTTTTACGCGAATGAAGCCGCGGGTAAAATCGAATGCGTCTTTATTATATAGACACAGATGGTTAGGTTTACAGTTCAAGCTTTAAGATGTAAATACTGACTGTGAGGTATTCCAGATGCGATATTTGGGTTGGACAATGCGGTATTGTTTCTTGTCAGGATATTCTCATTATTAGGTTTTGGTGACTACGTTCAGTACTCTGGCTACCATAGACTGTTTTATTTACATAAATGGGCAAATATATAATACAGGCTATAGCTTAGTTTGGGAACCAGTATTAGCACCTAAGTACCTATTGTGCTAACTCTAAATCATAGAATAAGTTTCATACAATGTACTCCATTTCCCTGTCAATAAATCATTATTATTATAGTAGGGTGGAATGGGTTGTGGAGAAACGTATTGTGAACGTATTTCCCTCCAACTCAAAGAACGGAACCTTTGACCAGGCTGGGTGCTTGGTGGGCTGCGCCCTGACAGTAAACTTCGCTTGCGACAAGGATTGTATGCTAATGTGTAACTGCGTACAACGCCATCTCTTGACGTGTATCGTAGCTTCTTTGCTCGTGTGATTTGAATTAATTATGTAGATTCGAAATTAACTCATTACACTGATTCTAAATCCATACGTGAGTCAAAGATTCCCAAAATTATACTAATTGCTGTTTTCGCTAAAACGTCATTACTCATATTTAATGCTCATGAATATAAACTGACGTCGTAATGTTTTAATTAATTAAAAGTCTATTTAAGTAGACTTATGAAGTTTTGATTATACTCAATAAAACTAATAAAAATTTATATTGCAGAATTCTACATTTTGTACGCCTAGATACCTACGGTACGGTACCTAATACGACTATTACAACAGAAAATCTTTATGTCTCTTTTGTAGATTATTGTTGTTACAACAAAATTAAACCTTTTATTATAAGCAGTGTGATGTAGCAGGTACATTATTTGTAGTTTAATAACCTATACGACTATTTAAACTATATGTTCAAAAATCTTTTAATTTCATGATCCGATGGGATGGCAATCCGACAGGCCGGTCCTGGTGAATTCGGAGAGAGATCAGCCGCAGGACCATCTGCGGCTTTTTTCGAGGTTTTTCCGAGGCACGGGCTATGTAACCTACAGCTTCTTAACTCCTGACTGCGATTGAGAATTTTTGGACAGAAAAACGCAGTAATTTTTCATTGTCCCAACACACGTTTCGAACCCGAGACCCCATGCATAGCAGACGCATTTACTATCGCTGCGCCACCGAAACTATTGCACACATAGTACACTTATTTCTCTAAAGAGTAAAGTAGAGAGTACTACACCCGCATTTTGCTAACTATGTAAGTATTTAGGTCCTACTTTACATAAAGCGAGTCTATTGCTGTCACAGAACACACTTAACAATAAAGCAAACCTTGCCTGATCCGATAATCGAACTCGAGACCTTACCGCTGCCCTGCGCCATAAATTTGCCGAAACAATGTAACTCAATGTCGATATGTTATGTTCAGAAGGTACAGGCAAAAGGTTATTCATAAATTCTTCTTGCTAGTTACTACTACTAAAAATTGCCTGACCTGGGATTCAAAACAAACGCACACTAAACCACTGGGCCACCTCTGGGTGTCGTCAGTTCAATCCCCACACGGGGCAAAAATGTATGTGATCCACGACTAGTTCCGAGTCTGGGCGTTCCTTGTGTCCATTGTTTAAAAGTTTCTAAAGTCCCCCGCAACACAGAAATTATATCTAACTCATGCGAGATTTCACAAATGGTCCTGAAGATGCCTCGCGGTGGGGCGAAACACATGTCGACACATATTTTGTATTCGAAGCGGAATACTGCAAGTTGAAGTACTCTATCCAGAGGAGTTCGGTATTATCAACCTTTTTCTATTGCAATAGTTGGGGTGGGTTATCCGAGGGTGCGTGGCGAGTGGCCTGCCCGCCAACCGACCAGCACCAGGTCCGAGAGGCGGAGTCTGTGTTTTCAAAAATGGGGGACAGTAGGGCTTAAATGTGGTGGTGCCCAAAGGGTAGTCTTGTTGTGTAGAGACCTGCCATTTTACACAGCGGGCCGATACCCCGGCGCGCATGTGAAAGTGATTCGCGCGGCTCCGCCAATTGCGGTTTTGTCGAGGAACACCGTGGTAGGTTTAGTCGTAATCACCGGGAGGTCCATTATTATCATTACCATTTTGCTTTTACCCCGGTAAGTCCGACATATGCGCTTGCCCCCGCGGAAGGGAATGCATCAAAGTATTTCTCGAAGTAAAAAAAAATGGGTGTTCTTTCCAATAATTTTATTACTTTTAAGCGATTGACATTTCGACCAGATGGCTAGTTCTCGTAATAAGAAGTGTTCAAAATAAAGTTCTGATCTAATCTAATAAACGTCACATGTAGATTGAAATACATGGCATTAACAACTACGTAAATTGTAAACAAAAACTTGGCGATTAAAAAGAGTGGCCATGAGTTTCTTGCCCGTTCTTCTCATGAGCCCTACACCCTTGCTTTGCTGACCGTGGAAGTAAAAGTAAATTAAAAAAGAAAAAATTTAGTGTTACTTTGACATTCATAAGTTACCTTGTAACCTAACCTGAATAAATTTGTTTTGATTGATTTTGATTTTGAATTAGTAAGTATTATCATCGACTTCCTATTCTAAACATATGCGACTGAATAGCAATTGTCTACCGTAGGAGTGGCACCTGACCTTCGCAACCCAAATAAATAGCATTATACTCATGAAATTATTCAATCGGTACTCTCGGAAGTATAGGATTTTCGCCAAGTAATGCCTAATTAATAGCACCGATAGCCTAGTGGGAAACCATTGGACCGCCACGCAAAGGTCTCGGGTTCGATCGATTTCGAAGTTATGTGCGTATTAAATAGTTAACTATCGCTTGCTATAACGGTGAAGGGAAACCACCGTGCGAAAATCTGCATGTCTGAGAGATCTCAATAATGTTCTCGAAGATATGTGAAATCTGCCAATCCGCACTGGGCCAGCGTGTGGACTATGACCTAACCCTTTTCACACTGCAAAGAGGCTTGTTCGCAGCAGTGGGCGAATTTAAAACAGGGCTGATATTATTATAATGCGAGATTTATCTTATAATAAACAAACAAAATAAACCTATGTCATGGGGAAATATCAACTAAATGAAATAGCCACAGACAAAGCATGATACTTATAGTCGCTATTATAACAAAATTAGAATGTATATGAAATGTATAGTACAATTTGTATTCTATAAATAGATAATATAACGCTGTTGTTTTAACATCACATACCTAATTATTTTTTATCACGGGCCTTATGTCACAGACGGCGACCCGACGTTTACGTGACCTTAACGAACGGATTGTTTATTAAGTTCAGATTGTGTATAGATACGCGATGGAGTTCCCTGTTAGTTATTTAGTTTTGTAATGGCCGTTTATTTCCTACGTCTTATTCCGTGTTTCTTTTATTTAAAAGACCATTTATATTTCGATAATAGATTATATAGGTACCTACATATACATATTAATAATTAGCTGACCCGCACAACTTCGTCTGCTCCACGAGAATTTTCTCTCATAATTTTTATTGATGCTCTGTTCCTATTTGTCGTAGCGTGGTCTTATATAACCTTCCTCGATAAATGGGCTGTCCAACACTAAAAGAGTTTTTAATCGGAACCAGAAGTTCCTGAGATTAGCGCGTTCAACCAAACACACAAACAAATTCTTTAGCTTTATAATATTAGTATAGATTGTATTGATAGATATGCGTAGTAGTTTCCTACGTGACATATAACCGATTCGATATTTAGTTATGAAATTCTTCTGTGAAACTACTTCATACGGATATTATCGTCATTAATTTCGAACTACCAACAACAATAGTCTGACGTTTATCCCCCAAGAGGTAGGCAGAGACGTATAAGGCCTATCATTTCATTGACTATGGTTTAAACCTACCTACGTATAAAGAAGGCAATCCCAAATCCTAGGAATTTTCCTTTCTTGGAACACGCTTTTGAATGCGGGCTCTTTACCTCACAGTCATGATGGCATGTTCTAAATATTAAAATTATGCTCACAAATGTATCGTTACAAAATCGGCTAAGTGCGTTAGAGATCATGCAATCTAACATGTGTTACAAAAAATTACCTGACGTGTCTCTAGAACGTGGAACGAATTAACTCAATGGTTAAAACAATAAATTATTTAGGATAATATCATTATTTATATCTAATGTTTACATTTTCCTTGAAGTTTCGGTTGCAGTAACCCCGTGATTAAAATAAACCACGGTTAAATCTGTATAGAGTTGTATAATTTCAAAACTAAACGTAACTTAACTAATATTATAAACGCGAATGTGACTTTGCTTGTTTGTTTGGTACACTTTCACGCCTTAACTACTCGACCGATCGTCATGAAGTTTTGCATACACGTAGTTACGATTACAGAAAAGGACATAGGGTATCTTTCATACAGAAAAAAACAATGTTCCTGAACAAACCCGCGGGCAACGGCTTATACTAATATTATAAACAGGAAAGATTAAATTTTTTGTTTGTTTGTTTCTGTTTTTGTTTGTTATATAGGATTACATTTAAAACTACTCATCCGATTTTAAAAATTCTTTCCTCATTCGCTATATTATCACCGAGTAACATAAGTATAATATACATAAAACAAGTGGGAAACGGCAATGAATTGCTGTAAATCTTAGAGTTCGAAAAAATGGTTCAAGTAATATGCAAAGGTCACGTGATACCACGTGATTCAGGTCTGAGGTCAAAGGTCATAGTCATTTCGGGGGTATATCGACTATCTGAGTCGAATGACGTTGACCGCGAGTCTCTAGCTCTTACGGTTCTTGAGTTGAAAGTTGTATAAGTCAAGCAGTGTTTGAGATATTATGTTACAGAATTACTCAATAGTAGTACTTTACAGAGTACAGAGTTTGGATCTGTGTCTGGTACACGGCAGTAAACTTGCTTCCTATTACAAAAACCTTACAATTATACTTAACAAAAAGAAGAAAACCTAAGTGACCGAGACCACTATGGCCTAATCTCTTATACTGAGAAGCGGCATGAATTATATTATAATTTATTAAGACCTCCTAAAGTAAAAAAAATATATAAATATGCATTAAGTAGTATTTTAACCGTGAATAAACTTCCCGTTAAAATACTAATGCAAATATATTTAAATAGACACAATAAATGGTTAAATACATTTAAATTTATAATACTGGAATAAACTTAGTTAATTCTGCCGTCATAAGTAAAAACTGTAATAAACTGTTCCAGCAGTGGGACAGTTTAACACAGGGCTGATATTATTATTATATTATTAAGTAAAAAAGACGAACATACAGAACATTTTTCAAATTTGGGATTTTAACATTTTTGGAATTAGTAAAGAAAGACGGACGTGCTAGTATTTAAAAAAATATAAAAATACGGGCTAATACGTCTTTTTTTATATGACGGCAGAATTGTTATAATTATGAACTTTAAAACTACACATTATTCAAACATCATCATCGTAGTATATATTATGTACATATTAGTACATCGGTGAAACTGAAAACAAATCCAAATCAAAACTCACGACTATGATACGAATCAAACGTGTTTGAATGAAGAACTAACCAAAGACAAAAACGAACGACATAGATTATATTAAAATAAAAACAATAGACAACTTACATTTTCCATTTTTAAATGTAGATTAAATCATCTTTTAATTCAAAATTACACAAAGTTCATTCACTTGTCGGACGCAGGACAGTTTGCGCGCGCATACGTCCGTCGCGTGACACGACACTCCACACACTCAAAGTCTAACACTGACTACTGGCAAAAAAAATCGTCCGATCCGCAAAACGTGTATTGTATGTATTGCAAACTGGTTCCACAGGCAAGCGAGAAAGCGCCAACGAAAAGGTTTGCGTACTTATCTGAACAATGGAATATGCATAGTGCCTAACTACTAGTATAGGTAGTATTATATTATCTGTGGCCTAACTATGCGTTTTAACTAAGAATAAGTACGATATTTCGCCATCTTGGAATAATTGTTTTTTTTAATTCTTTTTATAGATGATTATAAGTAGGTATAGACTTATAATAATATTGTAATGAACAGGTGGATATCTGCGCATGGGATATATTTAAGTTAAATTAATTTGAGGGGTATTTACAAGAGCTATAGAAGCCAAAACAATTTTTATTTTTTTATAATTTATGCTGTGTATCTGTACGTTTGTAAGCGCATCACGCAAAATCTACTGCACAAATTGAATGCGGTTTTCAAAGTTGTATTGACAAAGGTCTAACTGAAATCTGGTGCATGTTTCGCCTAGAAGTCGAATAGGTATTATGTGTGTAAATCAGTCTCTTCTTACATGCAAAGATATAAATATACAGATACCTACTTCAAACTTTCGCACGTACGCAGCAGCGGTAAGTATGCAAGATATTCCACTTCATATCCATGAACATCGTATTTTCAAGTAACTACAGATATTATCGACATCTACATAGTTCAGTCCTATTCTTAGTTGAAACGCATATTAGTACAAGGTCCCAGACCCATCCATGGTGGGTCTGTTATCTTCAACTAATCTACTCTAACTAAATCACATACGTACTTTTTAGAACAGATTATTTCTTACATTATATTATGAAAGCGATCAACGCATGCGTAATAGTAAGTTTGAAAGTGGAGCCATTGTTATTTTAATTTGTTTTTACTTAGAACTAATTGGCGTGATGAATTGATTGCCGTTTATAGGGTTAAAAGCCAAACAATAGGTTCATATAATATTATTTAATATTAATATAAAGTGGGCTAAATAATAACATGACAAATGTTTAGATTTTGAACTTAATTAAATTATGATGGGTTTTAATATATAAAAGCGAATAGATTTAACTACAGACAGTTGACATTTTTTCCATAAAATATGTGCTAATATTATATTTAACTGGTCGTATGCAAAACGACTAGATTTTTGGATATTGAAACCCGTAATTAGCCTACATAATCGATGTTACACTGAATTATTTACTCATGTTACACACAAAATTTACTTGAGATGGTTCCTCTAATACATAATACATAGTAACTATATTAGATATGTATATGGATTATTTATTACTACCTCATATGTATAAAATAACAGCCATCAGTATGGCAAATGGTTATAGACTGACAAGTATGCATGAAAAATGTGTTAAAATGGTTACAGACATAATATTATGATGAGCTAAAAATCTAATAAAATAAAAGGCAATTTTATGTTCGCACGCACGCACGCACGCACGCACGCACGCATGCACGCACGCACGCACGCACGCTCGCACGCACGCATGAACGCACGCACGAACGCACACATACACACATACACACACATACACATACACATACACATACACATACACATACACATACACATACACATACACATACACATACACATACACATACACACACAAACACACATATACACACACGCGCGCCTATGATCTTGTAATAACCCATGTATGACGTGTTCCCGAAGAGCGCTGGTACCCATAACACAAGTTAGATCCTGCATCAGGTACCAAAGATCAATAAAATCACTTAATTTGTCTGTTATTATTTGTAAGGGGAAACGTACAACAACTTGTTGGTATATATGTAATTATATTATTATTAAAAAACTAGTCATCCAAGAGATCCCCAATAGATTGAATTTATTTAACCAGAGATGATTTCTGGAAAGAATTTGGCAATCTGCACTGCTGGGGATTTCTGGAATAAATCATTAAAACTTAGTTAATAAAATGGAGTCCGTAAATTCCTTAATCAATGTATGTACCTACCATGAACCAGGGGAATAAATCCCAACAATAAGTTTAATTCAATTTTCCTTATTTTGTCGAAATATTTATGGTCTTGTGGTTTTCATACACTAATGGTATTATTATAACCATAGATAGACGGCATTTTGTGTGTATTTATAATAAGCGGTTGTTACTAAGCGCCGAAAGATCGTGAGTTCGAATGCCGCCTATTGCACTGCCGACGTTAACCAAACGTTCTTAGACTACATATCTACATTGCGACAGCAGCGGGGTATAAGGGGGTGCTGCATAGACAAAAGTTAATAATGCATTAACTATCGTCTAAGTTAAACAGCATCTAGACCGAGCATCCCATAAACAAACTTACATAGTAGGAGGGTAGGTAAATGTTTTATTTTTTGCTTAAAAGACAACTTGTGCTCTAGAAATAATTACTGCGTCGCGGGGGACTTTACAGACATTCAGACAACGGACACAAAGTAGGTACACCCAGATTAGGAACAATCATTTATTTTATGGACCACTAAAATTTTTGTCTTATGTGGGATTTGAACCCACGACAGTGACACAGGACAGGACAAAATCCGTATAAAGTATTTAATTTTGATGAGTTTGTTACGCCTTAACTACTCATCCGATCATAATGAGATTTCGCAGACACACTGTCAGGGGTACAGAAAAGGACATACTGTACTATGTCTTTATCTTTCTTTTCTAGTGTATACAAAATTTCATGATGATCGGTTGAGTAGCAAAGGCGTGAAAGCGTAACAAACAAACTTATATTCACATTTCTAATATTAATTAGGATTAAGATTTGATCGCCCTTCCAGTAGAATTACTAGAGGCGAGAGACAAGCGCCATGTTGGGGGACAAGTTAAAAGCCGATGTTGTCGTCGTCCCGTCACACGCATGTATTGATCTGGTACATAAAAGTGAATGCACTCCTGTACCGATGGGTTTTCCACTTTGTTCACTAGTAGGTAGTAATGAGTTATGTGCTTGAACTATCTAAGTTCTAGAGTATAGACCGACCATCCTAGACCAAAGGCTAGATAGTTTTATTTTTAAGTAGATCTTGCCTTCGCACGCGTTAGTCAAGACTTAGTCAATAAATTATTATTTAATATTGTCTTACGTTTAAGCCAATGTCATAATTAGAAATTAAACAACTTTATACGGAAATTATCGCGTTGTTTATTTTTTACAAAATACTATTATTCCATAATTTTGAAACTTAAAGCTAGTATTGTTAAACACTTTTACTAATTACTGTTTATTTCTATTTAAGCTATTAAAATAATAAAATCTATTTAGATTTAATTTTACACTTTCTCCGACTTCTCGGTTGCGTTTAACCGGTCGTATACCGCCGGCTCGCATACCAGCCGGCAGATTTGTACCCGTCGTAGGCCGGTGGCTCGCATGCGAGCCACCAAATTGGCGCCAAAACGCCGCGCGCCGCCTTCGCTTTAGCTTAAGCTAACGTAAAACCAATTTGGTGGCTCGCATGCGAGCCACCGGCCTACGACGGGTACAAATCTGCCGGCTGGTATGCGAGCCGGCGGTATACGACCGGTTAAGCAGCCATGTTCACATGGCTGCGATAAAAGCCGTAAAAAAATACTGTTTAATTTCAAAAGGGATACCTCTTAGGGTTAGTTAGTGTACCTCTTAAGGTAGGTAGGTAGGTAGGTACTCTTTTTTGGGGATAAGAGGTACACTTTGTCCTTTTCTGTAACCCTGAAAACGAGATCGGTCGCGAAGTTAAGACGTGAGAGCGTAACAAAAAAACTCACATTCCCCTTTTTAATATTAGTTAGGATAGCTAGGATGTCATTTCCTTTAACCAAATAGATAATTTAATTTGTTTGAAGGTGGATTAGATGTCGCAAGAGCACTGCGGTCAGATGAAAAGGTTTGCATTATTAAGATATAAGACGCAAGGTCGATTAAACTGTTTAGACATTCCTCATGAATAGTAAACAAACCGATTGAGCAATTATTGACGATTAATGTCCGCTAAGCCAACTTTTAGTCACGGGCGGTCAATCTTAACAGAGACTGGCCATCAACGCAACAGCTTACATAATATAGTGCATCATCATCTCATCCGAAACACGTCCACTGCTGGACTTAGGCCCCCCCAAGGTTTTCCACACAAACACACACACGCACGCACGCACGCACGCACGCACGCACGCACGCACAGACAGACACACAGAATAAGTGCATAAGGGTGTGAACACAAGTGCACTCTCTGTTCCCTTACTCTTATAATCCGTTGAGATAGAAATCAGTTACGATCGGAAATGATTAGGCACCGAACAAACTTTACGTGCTTTGCAAGGCACGGGTGCAACACCGCCATCTTTTTAACACCGCAGCGCCGGACTGTTATTGCAAAATTCTCTAGTAAATCCGGCATTTAAACTTAAGACACACTTGAGACAGAGAAAAATAAAATTTGTAAAATAAGCAGCATCGTAAAATTGGCGATTAAAAAGAGTGGCCGTGAGTTTCTTGCCCGTTCTTCTCATTAGTTCTACCCTTGCTTTACTGAACGTAGCCACGGGTAAATGTAAATGTAAGTTCTATTTTTGTTTAGTTACCGAACCTTGCCGTTCATAAGTGTTACTTTGTGACCTTAATGAATAAAGATATCTTGATTTTGATTTGAGACCTCATGCACGGTAGTCGCGTTTACAGCCGCTGAACCACAAGTTCAACAAAAGCACAAGTTTAGCACTGCACTTTTGCAGTAGCCTATATGTTATTCTGATGTATAAACAATAAAACTGTAAAGTTTCATCGAAATCTGTTCAGTAGTTGTTGCGTGAAAGAGTAACAAACATCCATCCACCCATCCCCACATCCTCTCATATTTATAATATTAGTAGGATTCTGTTGCAGCGGTACACCGACATGTTTGGTTTTCAAGACTTGACAGGTTATAAAAATATCAAATTTCACAAGCAATCAATAAATAAACTGATTCGTTAGTTCTTTTTGCTGCCTTCCTTCCCTTCCGATGGAAGACGGTCGAATGGTCGAGCGTCTTCCACCGGTCGTGGTCACAGATCCTTTTAATGGGAGCTATCGCGTTTGTGCTCACCAGTGGGCGCTATAGCAGTAAAGTCCTATCAATTCTGTCACAGCTGCTGAGAAGCCGTATTTGGCGGTAATAATCGTCGGATTTTATGTCTACTGTTGAAGTGACTTTGGAGTTTGACGTCAAGACCTTACTATCCACAGCACCTTTAGCGGTGCATTCAAGCGCGATAGCTCCGAATACGACAAATTCAAAAATTTAATTCGAATTCATTCGATTAATTTTATTCATCTAGTTTGTATTAAGTACTAGCTGTTGCCCGCGACTTCGTCCGCGTGGACTTTAATTAACAATTAAAATTAAAAAAAAAAAATTAAAATGCAATACAACTAAAGAAATGAATAAGTCTAACTACACCTATATAGGTGTAGTTAGCTATATATATAGCTAATACTTAAAAACTACCTACTAATATTTAGAAACTACCTACTATATCTTTTGAATGAAATGTCCGATTTTAATAATCTTAAAAGTATTTTACGGGTATCGAACCGGTCTTTAATAAAATATCCTTTAATGGGATAAGGATAAATACAGAGGTATGAATAATATAATATGGTTTGATTATTGTCGGCACTTTTATCAACATTTAAAATGTAAAAAAGTAGTTATAGTAGCATAACTACAGTAGTTGGACATATGATATCGCGGACTTTTTTGTAGATATTGACACGTTCTATAATACTGTAGAACATTTTTTTGTTCTATCATCGATGGTTTACGCAGCGCACGTGATGACAGATTTTTAATTGCATTTTTATTAAGGATCCCTATTTTTTTGAAAATGTAGTATGCCTATGTCACTCAGTGAAGAAGCAGCTTTCTAATGGTTAAAAAGAATTATTGAAATCGGTCCAATAGTTTTTGTGTGAAAACATTACAAACATACATACAAAAACACAAATGTTTCCTCTTTATAATATTAGTTTAGATTTATGTCTATATTTTATGATGGAAGTGCAGAAATGTGTATTATACCGAAACTTCGCCTATTATGTTTTATGTAAGCACTAGCGACCCACCCCGGCTTCGCACGGATAGTACAAAACCTTAACAAATTATACACCTAAATCATCCTCATGAATCACTCTGGCTGTTGGTGAACATCCGTTTAGTAATTTTTGAGTTTGTCGCGAGAAAACAGACAGACTAGACGCGTCGGGGGACTTTGTTTTATAATATGTAGTGATAGATTTAACGGGGCTAGATTAATGGGTGGTGGGTATGTCATGCTATTTCATATTACAACTGCGTAGTTACCTATAATCTAGTCTTATACTTAATAATGGCAAATTACTTCCGTCTGTAATTATTTGCACATGTCGTGGTACTCCAACCGTGTTGAAATTGCAGATAAATATATAATTTGATTCTTCTGTAAGGACTATAAGCATCGACTAATTATAACAGACACGCATACAGAGTATTATTTCTTGCTAGACTTATTTAAAAAACAAACCCATTGAACTACTTCTTTTATACATACTTGTTTTATAAATCGTGACAGAAAAGCGCTCCCCGGTCAGTTGACGGTTTGGTTGTTTCAAAACGAATCAACGCCTACCAAAGTGAAGCGATCTAGAAGCGGGGAGAAGATTGTGATCGCGACCTTATTCAATTTGACTGGCTACTTGGTGTGAATTTTTTTACGGAACTAAAGAAGCATCATCGCCGAATGGTATACTACCAAATGCATGGCAGAAAATTTATCTGTTGTGAGCAACAAGCGATTAAACTGGCTGTGGGCTACTGCTCCACCACGACAACACTCCCGCGCACACCGCGCTCAAAACGAGCGACTTGCTGGACAGCACGCCGGTCAAACTCCGTACAGCCCTGACCTAGTACCGTGTGACTTCTTTTTATTCCCGAAAACAAAAATCAGCTCAAAGGGATACAATTTTCGTCGCCGGAAGATGCGCTGTCAGCGTCCAAGCAGGTTGTAAACGAGGTGTGCAGAAACCTGTTGGAGCAGAAGAGTTCTAGAGTGGCGGACTGGAAAAAGTGTTTCGAAAACTGATTTAGACGCGTGAAACTTTGTATAGAGGATGATGGAGAGTACATTAAAAGGATTTAATAAAAACGTATTATTTACCTATAGAACAGTATTTTTGATTTTCGGAAAAAATTCTGAGTGTCCCACGTATGACTCTTCATTTAAATCAATTTCTAAGTATCAACTATTTTAATTACCATATACGAAATAGAAGTTGCATGATTCAAGATTCAAATCATTTATTTCAATAAAATGTCAAATACTTTTGATCGCTTCTAAATTATATAGCGAATAATCTGCAATGTAAATAAAAGCAATGTTGTGTTTAAAAGTACTTTATTGATTCTCGCGTACATATCAGCACGATCACATCGAATAAATACAAAACCGTACATTACAATAAGTTATCTAAAAATCAATCCCTTTAATTATTTACTAAGTATGCAGTAATATTTTATTTTCACAAATAGTAACACAGTACGAAAGTATAGAATATTCGTACGATAAATATTCATATTTTATATAAAAATATAATTACTTATCAGTTCAGGTTGTACTTATTTTTTGGTAATTATATTATGTTGACTATTTTTCTTACTGCTATTTTATATTATTTTTGTTTTTTCTCTATGGTATTACCTATATAACTAAGTATTAATCTTCAGTTAATTTTATATTAAGGCACCACTGAGTATTACATTGAAATATAAACTATATTATAACTCTTAAATTAAATATGACTAGTGCTCGACTACGATGGTTTTCCTTATATTATTAGAAATATTAAATTTTATAAATAAGCTAGTTATTTACCATTTAGATACAAATAATTATAGTAAAATGCTTAATAAAAATTATTTTCTTACAAACTTTATGCCGTATATATAAACATAAAGAATGGAACGCCGTTGTATTCAAATGTGGCTTTATCTTATACAGCTTAATAGTAAATTAAAAACTTAGGTAAGTATTCAATATTTTATAAACAGACAAAAAAGTTAATACTCTAAAATATAATGAAAAATTAAAACAAGAATCTTCAAGTATCCGTATATTAAATTAACTTAAAATTATTTAACAGAAAACAAATTAAATAATTTTAGAAATCTGTGTATTTCGGCGACGCACTAGCGACATCTAGTACGACTGGCCGGTAATAGTCTTTCATTTCGCCCCAACCGCGCGGCGCAACGTTGAAGTTCGGGCCACAGACAAGAGGCAAGCGCGGGCTTTTTGGCGAAGCATACACATCGTTTAACTTGGTCGGAGCTAGAGGAACCGGCGGCAGATCGATGTTTTGTACGCTAATAGTCGGCGGGGAGACGGGGAAAGGCTCCATTTTGGGGAAGTTGGTGGTGTGTTTGAGTGCAGACTTGGGGTAAGTTTTCTGGTTGCGCAGACTAGATGGCGGGCGGTACGGCGTGTCGTGGTTCGCTACTGGCGTCGGTGTGGAGCTCGCGTTCGATGTGTTTCGACCTGAAAACATAAAAGTTTATCCTTATTTATTAATCAGTACTGGGCGACTTTCTGAGCAAAACGCTCGTAATCGTCATTTAACCTGTTAGCTAACTTAATAAAAGCAGCATTTGAGGGCGTCTACGTCCGTATGCCGATGGACAAGATTTACCTTAGAACTTATTGCATGTAACTTTAGGGTTCGGTAGACTTAGAAGAGATTTACTTAAGTGAAGCCACAGTAAATCTAAAACAATCCGCCTAATAACGGCACCCTGCAGTAGATCGGCATCAAATAACGTTATATCGTGTTCTGCCGGTCAAAAATACGCGCTGTGCTGCCTGCGCAACAAGTACAAATATGATCCCTTACTGTATGATGTCTTGTAACAACCATCAGTAGCGCGTCAGTGAGACTACCTAGGTACGACAAGAGATCTTTAGAGTGAACACTGAACATAGACATCATTGAGCTTCAGACCAATGAGTTAGCTGATATATGAGTGGTTTATAGACAGCTCCACCCTTGATACTCCTTCACTGAGTAGAAACGGGATCCTCTTTAGCCAGCTTTGAAAGCCTATTTATAACAAATATACAACACAAGTTTGTCTGGCTGTGATCCTGTGTTCGATAGATGTATTTTACCCAATGGAACTGCTGCAGATTAAACGAATATCCAAGCGACTTATTTGTCGTGCCTGATCCCATTTAATTTTAATTTTGATATGTCGTTCAGATTCGATTCGAGATTTGAGATTCGAGATCTTTGCAATCATTCACCACACATTTCGCATTGCATGTTGAAATTAGTACCTATAATTATAATAACCAAGGAGACTCCTATAAATAATTATGTAATATATTGAGGCCGGTGGCCGCTGGCCGACACAAGCTGGCTACCGACCAATCTGTCAATATCAGCTGGCGCCGTAAATATGCATACACCGTGGTAGCACGTACCTAATACTTAATAAATTGTCATGTAGAACATTTGCGGGAAGATTTAGTACTTGACACTTATTTTATGAACGTTTTGCGAGTATTTAGTATTTGTGTACCACTACAAGTTATGAATATACCTAACTTATATACTACATAATAGCATTATGCTATGTGGTGGTTTTATAGGTGTACCACACAATTAGCATTGTGCATCACCTATTGTTGGTGTGCCTCCTATGTTTTGCCAGCTATATGTATGGCTACAAAACAAATCATAAGCTTAAAATACTAAATCTACCCGACTCACTTTTATATTTCATGCTGATACTAAAAAGTGCTTGATAGGAGAATACTTTATGAGCCAATAGTTAATCAAACCCATGATTGGCAACTGCTGCATAGACCACATAAAATATTATTGAATTTTTTAAATTAGTGTCTCGATCAATTTGCTTACATCGTTATCAAAAAGAGACTGCAGAAAAAGATTTCGATGATATACACATTACAACTGACAATGTTTGGCATAGTGCACTCAAAACTTGTAATTATATAATTATTATTACGACGAAACACTGATGATAAAAAGTACCAATTTATTATTATTGCTCGGTGATTTTAAATATTAAGGCTTATTATATAAGAGATCTGTTCCATTCTCGATTGCGTGACATAACTATTTATAGATTTAGTACCCTCACCTCGTCCCTCGTGCACCCATTTGACGGATCTCTTCTTTCTGTTGACGTACATGCTTTGCCCTCTGCTCATGTGGTTACTGGAGTCACTCAAAGACTTGGAGATGGCTCTTGCCAAGTCCATCTGTTCCTTCACAGTCGGATGCACTCCTGGCACGTAGAACGCCGACGACGCGAATGTTTTTTCTGTAATTGAATTATTTTATATAAGAGTCATCTAATAGATAACCTTCAATGTGTGTTATTTATATACAGTAATAGATGGCAGCAGAGTCGAATTTTGCCAAGAAGTAAAAAAATTGTGATTATTATTTTTGTTCTCAATTAGGTTTGATGAATGTAAGTATTGAACATTAGCTCCAGATATAAGTATTGATGTCACCTAATCGATTCGTGAGAGCAACTATTAAACGAATCATAAACAGGCGACCAGTCACAAAATCTGACAAAGGGAATTTCCCTGCGAGATCGAATCAGAAATGAAAAGATTTGCAGGAAAACCAAAGTTGCCAATTTAGCTGTCCGGATAGCCAAGCCGAACTGGCAGTGGGTAGGGCGCAGAGCTCGTAGAACCGATAGCCGTAAGGGCAGAAAGGTTCTAGAGTGGTGGCCACGCACCAGACCATGTAGCTGAATAGATAAGAATCCATAAAGAGAACCGACGATCTGCTATGGGTCTGTGTCGAAAACCTTGGAGGAGTATTTATCTTTCGAGTGTCATGTAATAAAGTAATAACATTCATTGGCAGCGCATACACAGACATTCGGCGTCGATGACATGATGGAGAATTTACAGTTCAACATGTCTAAAACGAAATCAGAAACTGCATACTTGTGGGCTGTTGATCTCTGATACATTGGAAACTAGACAGAGGTCATTGAGACGTGCGAAAAATAAGATCGCATATCTGCGATATATTATTAAGTCGTTGTACGCGCGCTGCTTTGTATCGTAATGCTCGATTTGTAATGAGCCAGCCTTCTGTAAATACTTGTTTTGTGGCATAGCGGTTGACAGTTTAGTAGTGAAAAAAAGATACTATTAAATCTTTTGTATTATCTGTGGAGTAGGTACCAGATTGAAACAATATACACTCCGAAGAATTAAATCGCATACGTAACTGTCCACTGTTTAGATTTTATATCTTACGTGGCATAGGGCGGCGAGCTTATTACCAAATAGATCTTACTTTGAAGAAGAAAAAAGGTGATAATCACGACACAAAAAATCAACTGTTTTAAAATTTGGCAACTCGCTAATAAGTCTCTTGGTGTTGCAAGCATCTATATGTATAAATCTACCACTATCGGTATCCGCGGACCATCATTCAGATAAATATTATAATTGAAAAGTGTACTATTTGGTTTGTCCTTTACAAGTGCACTAGCAGCACAGATCAATTGTATACATTGCCTGGAGAATCCTTTTTACCCATTGATGTATAAAAACAGTTTTCACCCCAAAAATGCATGGTTCCTGTGGGATACTTATTATTGCTAGCAACATAAAAGAGCAGCCACTAGAAAAAGCTAACACATCACAAAATGGCAGCATGAACAATGCAGCCATAATAAAATAAACGTGAGTGTGCTACCAAAATAGTTTTGGAACGGATCATAAGATAGTGAAACAAACTTCAAACAGACAGAAAACAGCTGCGCACCGAATTAGATGAGAATAACCTATATACGAATATGTTACAAAAACTAAGAGCGGTATTTAAGGATCACATGAATATAAAACATTGATTTATTTAGTTTAAAACTTTAGAAACGCAGGTGGAATTGCGTGTAACAGCTAGTTACGATAGATGGTACAGATAAGGCCACTTATCTGTACCATCTATCGTAACTAGACATATTTATCATCACACATCAGACATATTATTATCGTAACTAGACTTATTATACATACAACTAGAAGATTCGAGTTTCCAGATCCGGAATATTGGGGATAAAATTTACCGAACCCAAGATTATCAGGAATAATAAATAAAAATTCATGCACTTTGAACCCACATTTTCTTTTTCAATAGTAAAAATGTTTTGTGCGTATCAAGTTATCTGAATCCAGATAAAATGATTCTGTAAGGTTCTTTCATAGGTTCTTTCCAGCATATAGGGCACTTATCTCGTGGGATGCATAAAACCACGGCGGTAAATTAGCTGGCAATTAATATAAGCCCTTACCGAACTTGCGATCCTTCTTAATGATATGCTCCTCAGCGTCAGGCGCTGGCGTGAAGATCTTGTTGAGGTCCACCTCCTTGTCGCCGAGAATCACCGGCTTGTTCTCCATGTCTTCCTGCAAGCACCAGGGTTATGATCATGAACTGTTTTAACGACGGTTCTGAGAATGATGGGAAGAGCTAATTAATGGAATAAAGTATGTTTTATGTTATAACTAGCTTTTGGATATAATATACAATGTAATGTAGGAAATAATACAATAAAGGTATGTGTAAGTATGAAGGTAATTCGCCTTGGGATGGTATGATTGAGTCGGCTTGCCTGGGGAAGTACTACCTACTTTCAGGAAACCAGAGTAACTGTAGGAACATTGTTACTGGTGATTCGCAAGGCGAGCCACACTGGCTCTGGCGTAGAGTATAGTACGTAGATACGCCTTAGGAGCTCCCATAGCATGCTATTTCACGTCGTCATGTGAAAGTTTAGTTCGAAATAAAAAAGGGATAGCAAACGCCCGCGTCACGTCAGCACCAAACGCCATGTCTTGACAAACGCCATGTCTTGACAAACGCCATGTCTTGCCAACGCCATGTCTTGACAAACGCCATGTCTTGACAAACGCCATGTCTTGACAAATGCCATGTCTTGACAAACGCCATGTGGTATTGCAAATGACTATATTAGAATAGGTTACTATTTATTATTCCACTAATTTGCCTAGATCATTTAACAATTAAAAAGAACGGTGACGGTAATCACCGTGAGGAAACCGGCATGTTTGAAAGTTCTCTATAATGTTTTCGAAGATATGAGGAGTGTGCCAGCCTACCGGGCCAGTGTGGACTATGGCTTAACTCTTTTCACACTGAGAAGAGGCACGGGCCCACCAGCCCAGTAATATTATTATTTAAAATGGGATTGATTTTTGTAACGTACCTGTATAATATAGATATAGAAAATATAATGAACAAAGGTTTGACTTAAAAAATGAGCTGCGTCATCTATCTTTGAGTGATAGAGGAAAATAAAATGAGATAAGTACAAAATGTACATATGATTCGTGAAATGTTTCAAGGATCTGTTGATTTTGTTACTAAAATTATAAAAATAGTCCTTATTTGTCGCGCTTAGAAACGTTTTTTATTGATTATATTACATACGAGACTTCTTAGTAAAAAATATGTATTAACTTATTGAGCTTTAGTGGCCTGTCAGCGGCGAGACACGGCTATATTTCAATAATCGCTGGCATGCCAGAATGCCAGACGTTATTGAAAACGTAATGTGTCTGGCCGCCGGTGTGCCGCTCTCGTAAGTAATCATTACATGTCTCTGAGTGCGGCAGTTAGACCTAGTCAAGGTGCACTAAGTGATTGTTGATGATGAGTGCAAATGTGTAGCAAAGAACATCGCAATGTTTACAAATAACAAAATGTTCAATGCGTTACATAAATAATAGGTACATGAATTATATAATAAACAAAAAATATACACTTTAACAACATTTCACTCAAAAACCAAAAGAATAACTGCTTAAAACATATCATACGTTTTGAAAGAAGAGTGTGCTAACGACAAACAGACAAAGCCTTTGTACAATGTCATAGATTTTGTGAAGGCTCCGAAAAGAAACATAGAAACAATATACATTTTAAAATCGATTTGTTAGTTATGGACGTTCGTCAACTATGTAATGGTCTGCTATATTATTATATTACGCTAACTGCTATATTTACTAATATAGCAAGCAAATATCTTGAATACAATTTAAGTAATTGTAACAAGTTCCATAAAATTTTCATTTGATAAAGTTATAACGTCTTTTGTCTGTATATATAGCTATATTGTTGGACGATATAGCTAGGCGGCAGAGTCAACATCAATAAACTGATTAAAACTATTAAGTGAGACTTGTTGTCGTACGAAATCTCTATTATTTTTATGCAAATACTAGCGATCTGCCCCAGTTTCGCACGGGTAGTACAAAATCTTAACAAATTATACCCCTAAACCTTCCTTATAAATCACTCTATCTATTGGTAAACACTGCATGAAAATCCGTTCAGTACTTTTTGAGTTTATCGCGTACAGACAGACAGACGCAGCGGGGGACTTTGTTTTATAATAGACAGATAGGTAATAGATCAGCGTAGGTATTACCATTAAATACATATATGGGTGTGTGTTTTGTGAGACATTTGAATTGTTTACACTCGGCACTGAATAGCAAGATTGCATTATTGTGATATAATATAAGTACCTATGTATATAGATACCTACTATTCTATATGAATTAATGTTCTACAAGTAAACCTTGCCTTGTTTAGTTAACTATATCTGTATGACTTGTACTTGGGTTTATTTTTTTAACTCTACTTTGATTTAAAAATATGTGTCGGTTGGATGTTTGCCACAAATGAAAACCCGCGACAAATAGTTGTGTTACTTGTAGGTACGTAGTAGAATTCTTATTTTTCAGTAGCTGCGTAGAAGAATTATTGTGTAAATTATAGTTGTATAAAATGACAGTATACTGTTTAATTCTAAATTATGATATAATTAATGGCATACTTTATTCAAATTAGTAGTCACAGAAATAAAGTTAAAATATCGACATTATATTAGTAAAATAGAAAATGTTAATCAAACAGACAGAAAAAAGCGAAGCGAGAGGACATAGATAAATATAAGTATAAATATAAAAAATAAATATACTTGTTAATATCACACTTTAAAACAATATGGTATAGGTACCTAAAGTTGGATATGTTTTTTTTTTGTAACATTTGACATGACAATGTTATTTACACTGATTTACATAATTATGGAACTAATGTGTCCGTAATTTTGTATATTTTAGGACCGTCTTACAGTGAGACACTCCTGTGGCTCCGATTGCTCTGGTTCTTGGGACAACTCTCCTTCATTCTGTGTGATTATCATAATTTCATATTAAAGTCAATTGTAAAACCATAGTCGTTAATTTTTTCTTTTTAAAATAATGCACAGTACTGAATGATCCAACATAATTCTATATTTTCTCTGTGTATATTTTTTTGCTAATCTTTTTTTTATGCTGGATGAAAATATTTGTTTTTATTACTGATCGTATTTCTTTCTTTCATAGCTACTAGAAATTAATTGTTAAAACTACAATCTATTAATAAACCTCTGAATGTAGCGAACGCAGTAATCATGCCAACTATCTTTCGCTGTGCTCTGAATATTCAAACAATCGTACTGAAATATCTAATAACGCTGGTTAATTAACGATAATATAAATAAACAGCCGATAATATTATTTACCCAAGTTTATGTAGAATTACTACAATTTATCCTTTAAATTATGTGAGATAATAAATACTTCGTCGAAGATACCCAAATAATTGTTACGAAATAATTAAAATTTGGGTTAAACTACACCAAAAAAACGATAGAAATATTTCCAAAATAAATAAACTTTCTGTAAAAAAAATCAAGAACTGCCGCAATAAAGGGACTATTGACTTTTTTGTTTCATTTTAATGTTTTTATCCACTCAATTTTCCACTTATTAGCTTCACAGATAGAGTGTAAAATCGATTAGTAACCGCAGTTTGACGTTTTCAGTTTAGGTTTGACAGTAAGTGGGGCTGGCAGAGAGCCAAGTCGTCGACGCTGGCAGCAAGAAACGCTAAGAAAATTTATAATAGACGGTTTTTGTATGAATCGAGGCCAACACGTCTAAATGCACGGCGAGCTTATGGCTGCATTGATTGGTTTGTAGTCATGCTGGAAATATTATAAAGTTTTAAGACATGATAATTCTACACACACTCACAACACTGTCTAGCCCAAACTAAGCAGAGCTTGTACTATGGGTACTAGACAATGGATAAACATACATATATACTTATTTTTTTGTTGTAAATACATACATATTATACATAGAAACACCCAGACCAAGACAAACAACAATTAACTAAACACGACTGCTAAAAGTAAAAATTTACTTGCATACAGCTTTTTCATTTATCAGAGAACGAATACAAAGGTTCGTCTGCACGGGTGACGCAGCGGGAGAGCGGCCATCTTGCCGCTGGCGCCACGCTGACTAATATAGGTTCGAATCACACACCGGACGAAAATTGTTCTCAGTCTGCATGTACTTTTTGTCAAAGTCACCACAGGAAAGTTGTGGGAGACTTTACAAACATACAATTGAACTAAAACGGTACTAATAATACAAACAATAAAATAAAATACTTATTTACAACCTAAGTAGGTACTTATTAATTTAATAGTCCAAACTTAGATTTTCAATGGCAGGCTAGTCAATTTAATATGTTATTGCCATCTGCAAAAAGTTTAGATATACATAGAGATCGCAAATTGATATATTATTAATTTGTGCCGTTAGTCATTACGCGACTCCTTTATTAGCTCAATTAAACGGTGATAGAAAACATAGACCATATAGAAGGCCTCTAACAAGATTCTTATAGGCATATGAATCCTACCAATGCGTATTTGGCAAGCACAAAACTTTGTAAAGACCTGCAATTTTATTCTAAAAGGCTCGTGGCCAGCTGTAGACCAGTTTATAAACATGCTATTATGACATTTAAGACTTCCTATATCTATATCCGTTGAAATTAAATATATTTATGAACGCTACTACAAACAAATTGTCATTTTGCAGACTGACAGTTACATCAAACAATAATCATCTAAGTACCACGAGACTGGCACCGGCACTCATAAATAATGCCAACACAATGTCTTGTCATTTATTATATTACCGTTTTAATAATAGGCAGCACTCACTGTTAAGGCTGCCTCAGATTCCAGATCGAGAATTTTCTACCAATGTGTGAACGGACGATGCGTTTTATGTTTATTGTTATCTTATTTTACGTTGAAAAGCGAACATGCATTGAACAGTCGGTACTGTTATTAGTTATTACTTAAGTACTTACAACAGTACACAATATATACCTAATTACATAATTAAATGTTTTATGAGTTTAATGTTCATTCATTTGGACAGGCACACAATTTTTAATGATTAAGAAATGTTTCGTTTTAAATCGCTTATTTGACACAAATAAACATGTTGATGAACTGTGTAGGTACGTACGTAAATTCTTGAAAATTTTAAGGGAAGCGAGGTAAAACCTTGCTAACTATAGGTCAGTTTTCTAAATACATTTACATAATGACAGAATGTTAATGGAACTGGTATTTCGTTCAAGTTAAAGCAGACCGGCTGAAGAAGATTTGACTTTAGAGTAATACGTTTATTACCAGACAAGCTTGCGCATAAGTTACACGTTTTAACGAGGTGTAGTTCCCATTGACATAACTACATGGATGACGATTTTTGTGATTCACAAATAGTTGTTTCAAGTGTGGGTGTTGTTTGTGTCCGTTGTTGTATGTTTGTAAAGATCCTATGATGTGAAGATCGCGACACAGAATTTATGCCTAGAGGGAAGTCGTTTTAAAATAAATGGACTCCTCACCGCTAGACCACGTAATAAATATTACCCATGTTGCAACAATGTGAGCAACACATTAGAACTTTATTGAACAAGAAGATATGAGGGATCATTCTCGTATTAAAAACTGTTAAAATAGAGTTATGATCTACTCTTAGTGTTATAAATATTACCCATTTGTAATATTTATAACGCTAAGAGTAGATCATTGCTCCTTCTCCTAAAATAAAACAAACATCAAAAAGATGGGAACATAAATTGCATGTCAGTTCACATTATGACGTTTATTAGACTAGATCGAAACTCTATTTTAAGGGGTTTTTTTACGTGAATTGGTCCACGGGAATTTTCTATATGTTTAAATGTTTTCTGGATATTATATAAGCGCTAAGAGCCGCTCAAAGACATGTCTATATTCTTACAGCTTTGCAGGAGAATTTTACTTGACATTAATTAATTATTATGTAGTAAATTTACCTTATATTCGAAAAATCAAGCTACCCTAGGACAATAAGCCCGTTGCTCACTACTCGGTTTAGTTTTAGAAGGTTTATTGCTGCGTTAAATATTATAACAAAAAAACTCATTGACACTTTATACGATGTTAGGCAATTTGGATTAAATAATTGGGATTTGGTTTCCTTTGTGTCAACTTTCATTAATATCGAGTACGTTAAACAACAAAATAGAAAATGGCGCTGTTGTCTATGCTTGAAGTAAAGTACTCTTATGTCATTCATCCAATATAGCTGAGAATAAATTTTGTTGAAAATTATAACGTTCAAAGGAATGAATAGTAATGAATGGCGCGTACATATTATATGTTTAAGACTACTACCTCCCATTTTAAGAACCTGTGCAATTTTTAATCAATTGAAACTTACTATTGTGCTGTAAAATATTTAGACAATAGAACTTTAACGACAATAAGATAATTATAAATAGTACCTACTTAGGTTTTTAGTGTAAATCTTTTATTGTTATCTATTTATTTTGCAATGTTCTTGTATTTATTTGCAGCAATAATCATAAATGTAACCGCGGGGATCTACAAATAATAAATAAATGAACTTAAAATTAAATTACACCCGTAACATTTGACCCATACAACGGACACAAAGAACACATACATTCAAAACAACTATTTAAGATGGTAATTGTGAAGAACCGGCAGACCAGCAAATCAGCAATTGCAGAACATATACTGGAATCGGGTACTAATCATTGGATTGAATTTTATCGTTCGGCAGTCCTCTCCACCAATCGCCACTTTTATCCAAGAGTAGTGCGAGAAGCTATTGAAATTAAAAAACATAGAAATTTCAATAGGGAAGATGGTTTCAAATTATCCGCGACGTGGAATCCCGTGATTAATAATACGCAACTTCGTCGTTTTCCACAGTCAGGTAATTCACAGAATACGCACGAGGCGATGGTGATGTAGATTGTGACGGTACATGGACAAATAAAAATATGCCAAAAGTGAGGATGAATCAAGATTCTTCTGCCTCACAAACGGAGAGATGACATCGCAGCACCAGTCAGCTTGTAACCTGGTCGAAACGTCAAGCATAAAAAAGATAAACATTATGCATGATCGCGTTAATACCCGTTACATATTATATATATAACTATTTAAGGACTCCACAATATTTTATCTCATATGAGCATCGAACCCACACCAAGACGCGACAGCAGTCCACGCGACCATATAAACCACAGCGCCATCTATGCAACCATAGTTTATTATTTACTTAAAATACTGTTTACCTCAACATAAATGATAAGTCGAACTGCAACCGATGATATACACGTGAGCTCTAAATAACACTGAGGCCAAGACCAGAGGTGGCGAGTGACGCGGGATCGATGTCCGACTGAAACTCATTTGGATCACGAGCCACAGTTATTCCTAGCTTCTAGCTCTGATGATCACGTTTAATAGCTTTTCTGTTATCATTTATTGAAGCTAAAATATTTGAGAGGTTAATGTTTTAGAGCAATGATCTGGCCGCTGCCAAGAGAGTACCGCGCGGGTGGCTCATTAGTTTGAGTGTTCTGTGCTGCGAGAGTAGCGGGTTCAATTCCGCACAGGCGATAAAACCCATGACTGTTATGAATACGTATCTTTTAATAGAAGCTTTAGTGCACTTAGGATTTACTAAGACATTATTAAGAAATAATTGCCGGCTACGTTTCATGAATCTTGGATTGTAATAAGAACAGAGTGATAGAGAGTAACAATTGTAACTGTCCGGATGTCACCTTGCTCATAATTATGCTGCGCCGAGTATAATGGATTCGATAATAAAGATTTGTCAAAGTCAAAAACCATTTATTAATTTAGGCCACAAAGTAGCACTTATGGACGTCAAGTGAGTTTAGTCAAGTTACTGAATTTACATTTAGGTTTTGAGGTTAGTTGCTAGTTCCAGGCAAAGATTTGAGCATATGAAAAGATAAAGGCCAGAAACTCTCGGCCGCTCATTTAAATCGCCATTCAATTACAATTTCAGTATTATACAACCCTTGTGTGTTTTCCAAGTGTGTTACAAATAGATTTTAAGTCCGAGTGTTCTTTGAGTCTGTTTTCCTAACATTTGTAATGTCCCCAACGACACAGGAATTATTACTATTGCGGGACTTCTTTAAGGTTAAATATCTTTAATTACAATGTATTTAATTGATAAATCTTGGTCTTTGTTGTGTCTCTTGTAATAATAGATTGGTTTTTTGCGTTGCGTGGGTGAGGCACGTATTGACTAAGGGTCTAAGTATATCGTGGACGGATAGCTGAACCGCCTACTCTAATTCATCTGCCAAGTGTACAACAATGTCCTTCCTTGACAGTTTATTTATACGCTCAATGATTCAAACTGAATATATATCGTATATATTCAGTTTATACGATATATATTCAGTTTATACGATATATGCCTATATCCTCTAAAGGAACGTGTCCATGCTACGAGCTTTGCTTTTATGTCCCACATCACAGGTGAATGGCGTCTACAGGCTGCAGTTCCACACTTCTGGTGCTACTGAGAATTTTTAGACTAAAGTTCTTAATAGCACTTTGTCTGACTCAAGAACGGCACCCATTTCGCCATTAAGGGTTACCTTGAGCAAAGCTTTCGTTCTCTATTAGGGTTCACACAAAAGGTTATACACAAAAGGCGCCAACATGACCTAGTACTTCGCCTACTTTATTTTGCGATGGCTCTATCTGTTGCACTTAAAAGGTATCCGACTAAAATGTTTACAGAATAGGACTAATAATGGCAGATATCTCTAAAAAAATCAAAATCATAAAATATATCATGCATTTCCGTAGCGTGCTCTAAAAAAATTTCCAACTTTTTGTGTTTGCTCTATACTCTTAAGCTAAGCAGCAACTGTACAATTTTAGCGATTGTAACAATAGTCGAAGGAATCGCGAGTTTGTAAACTTGGTAAAACATTTTTATGCGTTTCTTGAAGTGGAATATAACTATACTGTGGTCTTTTGAGCAGATCAAGGCAGGGAACGCGACATCGACGGCAGAGTTGCAGGAGATGGTAACTATTATGCATGGTGCTTTTGAGAGTAAAGGAATGAAAATAAATGTAAAAGTAATGGTATTTGAAAAGGAGCAATGCATGACGATGTATAATATTATGATTGACGGAGAACAAGTGGAGCAAGCCCAAATATACAAACTCTTTCAAGTTCGTATATTTAGGTACTTTGTTTACAAAGGATTGTAGACATGAGGGAGATATTGAAAGGAGAACGATTGCTGGCAATAAAGTGAATTGCGCCCTACACGCTTTTATGAACAGTCGAAATGTATCCAAAAAGGCACGTTTGGCTGTTCATAGAGGACTATTAGTGCCTACACTTATGCATGGAAGTGAAAGTTGGGTATGGCAAAAGAAGCATGAGAGCAGAATAAATGCTGTAGAAATGAGAGCGATGAGAAATATATGTGGTGTGACTCTGAAAGATAGAATAAGGAATAGTGTGATTAGAGAAAGTGGATATAGTGACGAGAATAGAAAAGGGTATGTTAAGCTGGTTTGAAAAAAATACTGAGTAAGAAAGTTTATAAGGCTAGTGTGAATGGAACAGTCGCATGAGGAAGACCTAGGCGAACGTTTCTTGATCAGATCGGAGACGTTCTGGATAAAGACCAGGTTAAGAGCATCTTAAATCGGCGAGCGTGTATGAGGAATGTGATGAAAGTGAATGAAGCCAGAGAAGTGTGTCAGGATCGTAGCAAATGGAAATCCGTAGTCTCTGCCTACCCCTCTGGGAAACAACCGTGAATGTATGTATGTATGTACCTATGTAATTTATAATTACTGCACGGATGGCGTAGTGATTTAAGTGGTCGCCTCGCCACTGACGCCGCGCCGAGGTTCGATCCCCACACAGGACAAACATTTTTGTGATCCACAAATAGTTATTTTAAGTTTGAATTTTTGTAAAGTCCCACGCTATACAGGAATTATTCCTTAGTACGTTCTGAAAGGTTTTGTAAATTATGAAACAACGTATGTGAATAGCACCTAGCCACTGCGCGAGCCGTGTAGACATTATATTTATTTTAATCCATTAATCATAAACACAGTCTGTTTTATTCATAACTGAAATGTATTGAAATGCATACAAACATCCGATATTTAACAAGACATCGTGTAAAAATTAACGAAAATTTTACCACATATTGTTTAGAATTTCAAAACAAGATGGCGCCTGTTTATCGACAAAATGGCGCGTCTGGAACCTTGGCTTTATTTAATTGACTAAGATCAGAGTTCAAAATTGTAGACACATTAACAGGTTCTCTGTCCGATGAATCACATATGATACATAACAATAGATTTTCTATTGTATCTAGCACGGGACAACGAATGGGTTAATATTAAATCACAGACATACATACATAGTGTTACGGCTATGGCTATGGGCTAGCTAAGGAAAAGGTATACTACACCCAAATATCAACACCAACAGTTTTAGGTCTCACATAATAACGCGATACTATTACTAATATCTAAACTCCGTACTACCACTGAGAGTTACCTGGCAGAAAAATCGAATAACACTTCGCCCTTTCCGGGATTCGAACCCGAGCCCTATACCTACACAGCAGTCATACTACCACAAAATTAAAGCTCTGTGATAAAAGTAAGTTCAATTATTTAACAAATATGTCTAAAGTTGCGCGCGTATGTTGCCAACCATTATATTTAGAGTCGTGAAAATATATAGGTTAATCTGTTTGTCCGTCTGTCTTCAAATAGTTTCGCTTTCAGCAGTTTCGAAACCTCTATTTATTGTATAGTTTTGGGGATTTAAACGACTCTTATATTTAACTAATTAGTTACCGTGTTGAGATTACGAAAGAAGTCACTGAATGGCTTTACAGTTTTTTACGTTTCATCATTAATTATACAATTTGGATTATTTTAAGTTTTAACTACTAACGGCTAGACAATAGGTTTTAACAGAGTTGTAATGTCTTTGGTTTTTAAATATGTCTGGCATGCCAATACTTGACAGGATAATGTACGCTTCTTAACAATCTTTATTTATTGCTGCTGGTGGCAATCAATCAAATTACAAATAACAATTTACAAAATAACACTTATGAACATCAAATTTAGACAAACTGAACTGTACTATGAATTTACATTTACCTGTTGCCATGTTCAGCAAAGGGCAGATAAACGAATCATAAAAGGCCCATCTGATTTGATTTGATTCTGCGAGTTGCCCCAATGGCACTATCGATAGAGCTCAGCCCCCTTGACATTTAATCTGTACTAGTTATACTAAAGCGTTTGTCCATCTAGTAATTATATGCTGCGCTTCGTTACCCGTTATGTATCTTCACAAAACTATAATTGTAATTAAAGGAAGGCGGAAATCATATGAACTGCGGTTACAGCCAAAAAATACCTTAGTCCAGATTAGTGTGAACTAAGAAAAGAACTCGTCATACCATCTGGCACATAGCGCAATAAAACGGAAAGGCCGTAAGCTGATTGGGCTTGCAGCATCGGCCATTACGTTTTACTCGTACCATGAAGCATACGAAGTAACGTATTGAACGGACTAAACCGTTCCACGAAGTGGTTTAAACAACGGAGTAACGCCATCGCCACTTTAAAGGAAAAATCTAAAGATATTTCATGGTAAGTATATTCTTAATGTTTCGTTCACCCTAAAGTTTCAGTATTAATTGTAATTCTTTATTGCAACAAAAAGTTTTTAGCATATATCTGCATGTGTGTGTGTGTGTGTGTGTGTGTGTGTGTGTGTGTGTGTGTGTGTGCGTGTGGGTGTTTGTAGGTGCGTGTGTACAGTGTGCTTATGTTACGATTAGTAATAAGTTTTCCGCATCCTTGTAGTCAAAATTCTTAAGCCAAAGTTTAATAGTGTTTTTGATTTTGTAATTTGTTAAAGACTTGGTTTTATCGTTAGATTAAGTTTATTGTACAGTCTAGGTGCAAGCAATATTACTATAGTGTTGTTGGGAAATTTTGCTTTTAACACTTGGGACTGGACATTTGTCTGTCCTTTTACCCGAGGATTGTAGAAGAGGTACGGTATCCTTATGGTATTTACGAATATATTGATAGACAAACAACTTTCTCACGCTTAGCACTTCTGCTTTCTTATACACTAAATGTGTAGGGTGGCGAAACGGTAAGTAAAGGAGTACTTCAAGTAAAGCCCGTTGTGCTCTTTCGACCTGAATCAAATGTTTCTTGGCCGCTGAACCCCATAAATATACACAGTAGGTGATCAAGCATTCAGCTAGCGCTTTGTATGTTTGTATCAAGTTTAATGTCAGGTATAAGTCACAAGTCCTTAAAAATGTAAATAAGTTTCCTTAACCTCCCACTAACCGTAGTTATATGCTTTTACCAATTTAGTTTATCATCTATGTATATTTACGCCAAGATATTTAATTTCATTTGTTCTTAATAACTAAGGACAGTTACAACGTGCTGGAAACTCAATGTTCGATCGGTTACAAGGATAAGAGTGCAATCTTAGATTGAACGTTTTTGGAGATGAAGCCATAGTTTTACTAAAGCAGACGTATTTAGTTTTATCCACATTAAGTGATAATAAACTATCTTCAAGCCATGCGGTAATATGAGACATGCCTTTTTCAGCTAACTGCCGTACATTTTCCCATGTGTTACTATGAAAAAACACCACAGTGTCATTGGCAAACATTTGTATCTCAGCACTCTGAATTTTATATTTACACAGGTCATTGGCATAAGCCAAAAACAGCGTCGGACCCAGGGTACTGCCTTGTGGTACGCCATACAACCCTAAACATTAGTTACTGAGGTGATTTTCAACTCTAACGTACTGCTTTCGTTCTGTAAGATAATCCCCTAACCACAAAAGTGCGTTTCCTCTAATCCCTAGATTTTCTAGGCGATAATACTATCTTCTGTTTACGCGAATGTTATTCATTGAAATTAAACTACTATATACGAATTTTATCGCGTTGTTTATTTTACACTTTATTACATAATTTAGAAACTACTACTATTAAACTTTACTAATGTTTAAGCTTATTAAATTATTAAAACTATTTATATTTAAGTTTACACTTTCTCGACGTTTCGGTTGCTTTTCAGCAGCCATGGTTACGGGAAGACTAAGATGGTAGTTGTCTCAATGTTCCAGTGTAGTTATTTCAAAGTACCCAAACGTAATTTTATCATTGGTGTTTCTATTTACGCAGAATGAGCTCAAAGTGTTATGAAGTCTAGCTGTGGTTTGCTTCTTCTTGGGTTTGACTATTTGAATTACTGGATTCCAAGCTGGTGGGACATTCCAGCCATCTTCTCTATTAAAATTAGGATGCTTTTTGAATACAATAGCCTCGCGAAGCATCCTTGGTAGGAATCGGTGTTCTTTAGCGAGAGTCTGTGATTTGTCAAATCTCATGTAGTGGTTGGTCCCCTGTTGCACATGTTCACACACAGCAGACTTCAACGAGCATTGGTGTTTTACATCAGCTATGTGTTCTTTTATGTAGGTGCCTATGCTTCTCTTGGTTTGATCAATGTATGAGAGTCGGCAGTCACAATTTATTTTATAGACCCCTGCATCTTGTAAAGGTAGTCGGCACTTGACTAGGCGAGTCAAAAGAATTGGAACAGAAACAGTATCGAACGCCTTTTGTAAATCAAGAAATACTGTCAATGTACGACGTAATATTAAACGTAATTTGTAAGACAGCATCATCGGAGGACTGGTTGGCCCGAAAACCGTATTGATTCTCTTCCAGAAGTTTATTGCTTTCTATATAATTAACGAATCGTTTGTTCATAATTTTCTTGATTATTTTAGAAATGGTACAAAGTGAAATTGACCTATAATTTGTCGGGAGAAACCTGACGCCTGATTTATAAATATGGCAGATAATAGATAATATAGGTATATAATAATCTATAATTGATTAAATCGAAAAAATTTCGTGAAATGCATAGTGGCACATTCTTAATCCAAATATTTTAACAACGAGATTTATCCATGTCAATTACAATTTCTAATACAACATTCCATAATCAATTATGGGCCCTGTCAGGCACGGCAACAGCAGGAGAGAGGAAGAGCAGTTACTTTTATTTTTGAACATGTTGTAACGTCAGAACGGCTATTAAAAGTTCACACGAAGTGGTACTGCCATGGTTCCGAGTAACAGCTAGCCGAGCGGTCCGACCGTCTTGTATAGCACCGCGTATAAACGTATTCGCGTTGTATACCAATATAATTCGAATTATTCCAATCGAATCGAGTGTCATCGAACACAATCATGCGGATAACGCGATTCTTAAATCCCCGAAGGGGTAGGCGGAAGTTTAATTCGTCGCCTCTACATCACATACGACTACCTTTATAGGGCCAATTATGTATCATCCTTTAATTCAGCCATTTTCAAATAAAATAGATAATTTACTTATCACACGTTTTGCTCGCAGCTCGACGTAGTAGGTATGTAATTAAGGATCTTGCGAAAGTATATATTAATAAAAAAACCAGTATAAGAGAATAAAAAAATCAATATATAGAACCAGTATAAGAGAATAAATAAAGTCATTACAGAAAGTTGATTTTTTTCGGTAATATTTGTAGTCTAGTTATTTTTTCGTAAAACTCTTGAGTTGACATTTAGCTGCGAGGTAATTGAACCTCATTAGTATCATTAACCCGCTAAAAGTTCAATGTCTTGTCTAATTGGCAAAGAAAATATGAAAGTTTAATCAGTAAAGCAGTTTTTGCAAATTTAAAATTAAGTAGATAAATTTTAAATATTATATATTTTTATTTATTATGAGAATTTACCGCAACAACTTCATTTTAACTTAAAAAGTATTCCTTTTTTATTGAAATTCTTTTAAGTATTTTCTGTTAGTGTCGTCAGTAATCAACAATCTAAATACTCTAACTACGAATAAAATAAAATAATAAATATAATATATATAAATAATAATAATAAATATAAAACATATTTAACTTATTTTGGAATAAAATTGTGTAATTAATACTATTGCACCTACAATGAGTAATAATAATAATTCTTATAATCTCTATAACCCAGATATCATTTTATTCTAAAGTAAATGAAATATTAAGAAGCAACACATTCTAATTAATATTAAAATGCGAAATATTTGTCATTTCTTCACGTCAAACCACCAGTGACCAAAAGAAGCCAAAGATTTAAACCTAATTTTTCGGAACGTAAATTAAGTCTCAAAACACTGTCACTAGATGGCGTTACATATGTTTGCAATGCGTTACACGTCGATATAAAATATGGTCGAAACTAATCTCGAAATAAATAGCTTATCAATATGAGACAAAACTGTTTAATACCAACTTTAAAGTTAATAAAACATCAAAGCATAGACATTGCTTCAAGAACTCTACGTTATCTATGGTCGTAAAATACAGATACAATAAATATTTCCACAGCGCGAGCGCCGATTCGCACTCAAACTATGGTTGTACCGGCCTTGCAATGTATTTATAAACGTGAAATTACCCGCAATGACGTGCAATATTATTGTTTGGAACCAAGCTTTTACGCTACTATAGACTTTTATTTGCAATTATGCTGCTGTTACGGCAATTAGTCACTTTCAGCATTAATTTTTACTCGGACATAATTATATGAAACGATTTTATACCTTAATGTACAGACTCATGCATGGACGTATTGTTAACATAACACGTCCGTGGATTCATGTCAAAGGCATTAGCAGAGATATATTACAACGAAATTTCACCATACATACATATATGCATGCAATCCCGTATAACGCCTATTTTGATCATCTTCATCAAACATTATAAATCATCGTCGACCTGAAAATTGAACCGAAACTTCGATTCGACTGTGAAGGTCCTAAAATCGAACAACGTGGTAGTTTTAACATTGTATTTATTGTTGATACCACTAACCCCTATAGCCTACCACTCTAGAGAAAAAGCGTAGGTCTTTATTCATATAATGCCTAATTGTAGTAATGCTCAAAATTAAATCCGTAATTATTACACAATTTTATTCCAAACAGACAGATAGGGTCACAAATGCTTTATATCAGATAATACCGATTCAAATTATATCGGTATCACTTTGCCGGATACCGCTAATTTTTCTTCAATTACCTACCTACTTTATTTAATGCGACTATAAATGTATGTAATAATGAAGCATTTGTAACGCTATTAAATAAATAAATAAAAATAATACTTAATAACGTGTCCCAAATCCAACGCGTGAGTTAGAAGCGCCATCTATCGACTAGAGAAGATAACTTACCCAACTTACAGGAAACAACTTATAACTGAGATTGGTGAGGAACTCCTTTTTCTGCGGGTCGTACATGTCTGAGGGTTTGAAGCCCCTCTTTGTAATGAGGGTGCTGTTGACGCTTGAGGAGCTCTTCGTGTCGTCGAAGCTGTCTTTGTGGACGATCCTGTCGTTGATCGTGTGGATACTGGACATCTTGTTCGAAGAGAACTGGCTCTCGCTTATTGTCATCATTTTTAATGTTTTATCGTTTCACTTCACTGTCACTTTTGTTCGTTTGGTTTTTACACGAGGTTCTAGAAATAACGGTAAATTTATTACGTTTGTGTTACTGTGTACTTTTCTGTGTAGTGTGAGTTATCGCGGGTATATTTTCGGCGCGTACGTGCTGTGTACGACTTGTGTGACGCAGTGGCCTTCTATGCAACCTGGTTCGATCACTAACGTAAATTGCTCTGCTATAATGATATATGTATGAATTGCTATTTTTAAGAACGTATAGCCTAAAATAGATGTACCTAGTTATGATTCGAAAACTAGAATAACAGAATTATCATCAGTATGATACGTAGTATCGCCGAGGACGTGATGTACCCTTGTTATATGTAAAGAAGGCATCACCGATCGCAACTTCATAACATGTACAAATACACAAAATTCATCATTCCGTCATTGCCTCGCGAGTCTAAACAGATGCCAAACGGTTCACTCGCTCACCACGACTCTTATTCTTCTGCGATAAGGCCTAAAATCGCTTGTACTTCACCACTGATGTATTAAATGCAAAGATTTTGTTGTACAGAAATACTTTCGCTAAAAATCTGTTGCTAAGCTCTGCTACTGTTTTTCAATAAATGTTTACGACTCTCATTGTTTTTCTGTTCCTTGTTTCGGAGAATGTTCGAGTAATATTTTAAAATGCGGATTAGGTCAAACAGTTCAAGTGTTCTAGAACACTACACAGGTGTCTACCAGCCTAGTTTCTGATGTAAACTAAATGTCTACCGGTCTTTGAGGGGTTCAGCTACCGTTTGACTATGATAAGAAGATTATGGTGATATTTAATAACTGTGTATTATGAAGAATATATCGAGCTGTTCTGCTCGAAGTTGCTGTATCCACGAAGTGATAATAAGAAAAAGAAAATCTGAACTGTTCAGAGGGCCTGTATTAATTTTACCATCGTAGACGCAACATTCTTAATCCTCGCAAGGTTTTAAGTTATCATAATAAATCAGTATAAATCGTTCTACATGGTATTTTCATGTGACGCAACGTCAATGTTTTAAAAAATATTTTATATGCATCTAAAAGGATATACAAAAATAAAGAAGAAAATAGGAAAAAGCGGATAAACTACAAAAACACATCAATAGAAAAGAGGTGAATACTGGAACGATGACTAATGGTGAACGGTGAAAGGTTCACAGAAAAGCGTTGAAATACCAACTGTAGCCTATATAGGAATGTGAAAAGATAAACTCATGTTTTAACACCACCAATTAAAATTAAAAGATCTAAGAAAGTTTAACTGACGAAGTTATTTAGTCCAAACAGGAAGTTTAAATTCGAGACGTAGTTTCTAGTAATATACAGTAGTATAATAATCTTGTTTACTGCCGTTTTACGAGATGCAGATTTTACTAAACCATTACATGGTACAAACTCAGCCTGTTTACATAATATTGTAATCTGTTAAACAATGCACGTATGACGCATGGATTTAAAATATATGTAAACGTGAAACCCGCAGAAAGACCGATCTTAAACTTGATGTAACATGAAAATAGACTGGAATTGAGATACGATTGCAACAGACTGATGGAGGCGATGGAAATAGCTTTATGAGATAAACACTAAAATCCAAAACAAACAATGAGATACCTATAGAAATAAAATATCTTAAGTACCGAGTACATTTGTGATTTCATGAATAACAAGTCTGCTTTGTTGATGGAATAGAGATAATGGCAGAAGATCTGCAACATATTAGGCTATATAGCCCTTCATAGTTATTCCAATAGACCCGATTTTCCGCCACACGATTCTTGCCCATCAATTATGAATTCAAAAAATATACGGATAAAGACGAAAAATAGTTGTTTCAACCGGATATCTTCTAAGAAATATTAACTACATCATTTCAAAATAACAATAACGGTAAACAATGTGCCACTAGCACAACTAAGTATGTCACACAGTTAATGCGAAAATAGTTCAAAGTGCACATTATCCGAAGTTCCGCCAAAACCGTGTCAAAAGATGTTTACAATATTACACATCATATTATTCATCTATTGCAATACTCAGACGTATTACTCAGAGTACTTGAATCATAATGACGCTGTTCTCTACTTTGTTATGGATTTTATGAAGAAACTATTTATGCCTAATACCAATTCATAGATTTACAATCGCTCGGAATAACATCAGCAATATGAAATTCAAAAAATTCTAAGTTCAAAATAAATTTATTCAATTTAGGTTATAAGGTAACACTTATAAATGTCAAAGTTACGCTAAATTTTTTCTGTGAATTTTCATTTAGGTACTACCACGTTTAGCAAAGCAAGAGTGTAGGGCTCATGAGACGAACGGGCAAGAAACTCATAGCCACACATTTTAATCGCCAAGTTTTTCGTTTACAAGTCATAACAGCTTTAAGGTGCTGCAACCATTTCCCCATGAACTACTACTGAACATAATCAAGCATTTAATAAAATTTGATGGTAGCCTCTAAACCAGCAGTATGGTAAATAGGAGCATCACCTTACATATACATAAATAATCAAGACAAGGTATGATCGTAGTCCGTAGTTTAATCTAACTGTTTAAATAAAATGTAGTAAGTAAATTATCGAATTCTACTATACCAAGGTCGACCAGTCACAACAAGTAGCACCCGTTCACGAGTACGACGCATATGCGTTGTTGTTTCAAAGTATGAAATCCAAAATACGTTATCCAGCTAGCTAAATGCTCTCAAAAGATCTTTGATTCGTCACGTGGACTCCAACACTCCTCCGCCCGGAATGGTTCTTTCTTTCCCTTGGGATCATGCTAGGTACTCGTTTAATCTTAGGCAATGAATCTTTACAGAAATTCAGCATTAACCTACAGAAAAACTAGTTTAGATAAACAGCATAATTCTCTAATGACACTTGGATACGGTATGAAGCAGAGGCAAACCAGAACGCACACATTTTTAGTGTTGAAACTCGTGAAAGAAAGTTGACCTGATACTTTGCAATGACGCAAGGACGCTTACATGGAGTAGAATGACATTCAGCGCTTGACATTAAGATAAAAACAACGTGTGTCTACTGCACGTAGTTCTACGTACTCACTATAAATCTATTAGACATTAATTAAAAGTGAAACGTTCATAGAAACGTTTGGCACCACATACGGAGTGATTCACGCGCTTCTAGAATGTGTTCATTCGCATTCTTTTGCAAACTGTCCATTTTATTTTGACTGATTGTCAGCTCGATCATACTGTGTATTTGTACATGTTTTATAGGCACGACTTGCCAGCCACACACAACTGAAAAATATAATTGCAACATTTGACAGATTAATTACAATTAACATCAAACTTTAATAAGAAAACAATGAGCAGATCTTATTTTTCTAATAGACGTTACATACTTGTCTACGGCTCTGCTAGGTAAATTATAAAACATTAACATTTCTGCCGTAATTTTGCGTCAAACGCGCCAATAAACTCAGAAAGTCTTATATATTAAAAGTTATATTATCTAGCCTAATAAGTAAGGTACTAGACTAGCGAACGAAAGGTTGTGGATAAGAATCCTACGTATAGCACTGTCGATGTGAATCCACTTCTAATACAAGCAGTCTAGCTTAACTTAAGAAGTCAACAAAATACTAATAATTTTAAACCCAAAGTGCCAGTAACCGCTGAAAAACACTGCATTTAATATATCATAACGAGAACTAACGTTTGTATTTTATTTACCTTAATTTGCATGAAGTGCCGACCACTGCACTGACCCTGGTCACAAGTCGACACCTTGGAAGCTTATGAGCTCACTAGTCATCTCCTTGTGAGGTTATCAGCGTACAATGAGACTCCTCGCAGCAGCTCATAAGTCGGCTCCTTACGAGCTTATCAGTTCACAAGTTGAATCCTTATGAGCTTATCGGCTTATGTATCATGTCATGTGTCCATAGACAAAGTAAACTGGCACGGCAAGCAAGTCACGGTAAATAAAATGAATGAGCGCGTTAGTTCGCGTTACATTCTATATACATACATAGTAATACAATTATATCTATCTGCTTTTTAAAGACTGTCAGCATTTGAGTTGCAAATTACTAGTAAGTTTCTTGTTAACTCCTCCAGCTACATGCGCGTGCGACGGTCTACGAGCGGGTTAACGTCTGCAGTGCATTGGTTGAGGACCGAAACCACAAACTCTAGCTCGCTAATCCAGTGACTTATCTATTGGGCTACTGCCGACTAAATTTTAATACGCTTTTTGCATTTTCCGTAACGTTACGTTTACTTTACTCGCATTTTAGTAAGATATTTAACATTTTTGTTTATGGTTCTAGGTGACACGAGCGTCTTCCCTCGCATGAGACTTGTCATTAAAACAAAACCAATGGTACTCAGGGAAAATGTGCCTATATTTACTAAAATAATTTCTAGAATCGATTTAGTAGCTACAGAGATTATTACATAAAAACAAACATATTTAAAGTCTTTATTATATTAAATTTGTTTAGATATATACGTTATATTACGTAGAAGCCAAGATGTATATTGATATATATTTTTGAAAGTAGTAAAGACCATAAGAACTGATTCCAATACTTCAGACAGTAATTAATATTTCTGAAAATCCTAGCATCGAATAATTTCTATGTGGAGTTGGTAACGTGGGTGATTTATATGAAAAAATTGTTCAGTTAACTGAGAGTATTCCTGTAATAAAAACTGTTCTAATTAAAGTTCGGATCTAGTTTAATAAAAGTTAAATGTGAACTGAAATGCAATTTATGTCAACATTTGACGTTTATTTTAATTTGGCAGAATATTATTTGTGATATTAATGACACTGAGACCAGGTTGGAACTTCATTTTAACGGGTTTTAGGGTTCCGTACCTCAAAAGGAAAAAACGGAACCCTTAAGTTAAGTTAAGTGATCCTATCACTTTGTTGATCGTCCCTCCGTCCGTCTGCTTGTCAAGACCCTTTATCTCAGAAAAGCGTGGATTTGTCGAGTTGAAATTAAAACGATATACTCAAGTCTACAGTCTCTTGAAGCTGTGATAAAATCAAACGTCTAAGTTAATGTAAAAAAGAGATACGGCCGTTTATGCCACAAAACAACGTATATTTCGACACTCTCAAGGGAATCAAAATTTATAGGGTATTTTCCGTTGACCTAGAACTATGAAATTTGGCAAGTAATATCGTCTTATACTACAAGTATAGAGAAAAATCTGAAAACTATACATTTGTAATTAAATCATAAAAAAACAGGCTCTTTATGCAAGGACAAAAATGTTTATAATATGTACCTACAAATTTGTACGGAACCCTCGGTGGGCGAGTCCGACTTGCACTTGTCCGGTTTTTATTACAAGTATTGGTCCTGAAATTGGCGAGATTATGACTAATAAATCAAGGGACATGTCATTGTTCTACTACTACGTCTACATAACCAAAATTATTTACTTAATATAGAAGAATGAATTTTAATGTTTAATTAGCAACAAATAAAAAATCTCTTTATATAAATCGTTTTCCAAAACTGTCCTAAAGGCCGAACTTACTTATAAAATATGGATGTACACCTACTCTCACAAATAAAATACTATTATTATGCTACCTAAGTAATTAATTTAACAATATATATAACGGCACATACCGATAGAAAATTACCGGTATACCTTCATAAAATATCGGTAATTTTCTATCGTTATCTACATTTAAATACTGTAAACAGTTTGAGTGCATTTGTCTTGTAATGACAGATTGTTACTTGCTATAGATAAATTAGCTGCACAGTCGTTTCGACTTTTAGAGTTCGAAACTCTTATACAACAGCTCTGTCCATCCGTCCGTCCGTCTGTCTGTTATACAGCTTTCAACTCAAGAACCGTAAGAGCTAGAGACTCGCGATCAACGCCATTCGACTCAGCATAGTCAATATACCCTGAAATGACTATGATCTTTGACCTCTGACCAAATGGTCACGTGATACCATTTTTTTCGAACTCTAAGTTTTACGGCAATTCATGACCGTTTCTCACTTGTTAATTATTCATTCGCTCAAGGATGCTTGCTTACATAGATTACACTGTATGCTTTTTGTATACAAAAAGCACACTTTGCATCAATATACTATAGTATATTGATGCAAAGTGTATAGTTGTAAATAGTAATATCGGTATTTCGATTAGTCTATGATAATTGTATTTAAAAAAACCCATTGTATCTTGTAAACCTTTTATTGAATTGCTTGTGTAATTTTCCATTGAGCGTTTTTTTTTTGCTTTGAGCCTCGATTAATGAGTAACAATTTCTCGTATAATAAGTAATGATTTCGATAAAGCTTTATCAGCTACTTTTGATAGAAATAATAAAATACCTTAAATATACTAATATATTTGTATTTTTCTGACTATTTTAGAAGAAAAATAGTCAGGCCGCGAAATGGCTCGCCATAGAACTGGACTGCGACTTCGATGATTGATTACTTGTATTCTTAATTATGAAGTATATCTAAACACTAGTTTTAGTGAAATAGTACTCCCTAAGTCTTTCTAAGAGAGTTATGCAAATGATGTGTACTTTCAAAGTGTAAGATCGTTTTATCTTTGGTTTCCTTATCACGTATTATTATTAATTATTAAAATATAATTTGTCGATGTGGGTCTAATTCATTCATATTATCTGTCTGGCAGCTTCCTATGATTATATTTGAACTCCATAGCTTTATTAAGATTATTTTGTAAAGTAATAAAATTATAATTTTAGTTATAATTTTACAATGCATACGTGTTTATTTAAAAATACTATTTATTGAATTTTTATTAGACTGTACGACAACTTTATGTGTGTGATTATAAACGTTCTAAATTCAAATTATGAACAAGCATCTATAAGCTAGATCTTTTAAAATAATTTATGATTTATGTCAAGTTTAATGCAATTTTACAAAAAGTATATTAGAAATTAAAAGTTTTGCATTCATCACAATATCATTGTTTAAATTTAACGACTGCTACTAAATGTGTCACCCCGGAACTCAGCCCACATGTAATTACGACAAACAAAACAATAAAAAAAAAACAAAAATGGCCGCTTGTCACTACACCCACGCGAATAAAAATTAAAAGAAATGTACACCTGAAGAAAATTCACTTAAAATTACACTGAATAATTAAAGCACAGGATAATTAATGTTATTACGTTATATTTAAAGACCGTATTTGAATATGTTTTTCGCGCTGTGCGTTCTCCGCGAAGATTTCACACAAACTAAAATAAGTTCTGAAACATGGTTGCATAATACACTGAAAAGCTCCAGTGTGCGGTGACCACGAGGCGGGACCGTTCGTGGACATTCTCCAACGACACGAACTACTAATGACTAAAAACAACCTATCGTGATTAATTTTAATAATTACAAATAAATATATTGTGTTTCGTATTTCTTATTTACTTTAAAGCGTTATTTGCTTCACGTACCCCACAAAGAAAACAGATGTTTATAATTCTTCTTCTTGTGTTCATACATCAAAAATAATAAAAGAAATTAAAAACTTAATGAAACTGACAATTAACAGGCTTTGAAATTCAAAACATACACACGCATTACTTTGAGATTTGCAATTTTACTCAAATTACACGAAAATATATCAATTACTGTGCTGACCTCGTTAATTACACGCATTGCGCGGAACACGATTACTGTGGAATATCCATCTAAACCAGGACAGATGGTGTGTCTACTTGGACCGTTCGAGTGCCAGCGTCTAATTTGGTCGCACGGGGCGGCGCGAGGCGGCCCGTTTCACCATCCAAACATACGCCGCACATTATTTACAATTCAAACATGAATTCAATTCACACGTCAACACTGTTCAACCACCATAACTACAATAATAACATGGATTATTCCGTTAATATGGACACAGAGTTGCAGACATTCTGTCGAGAATTATCGATCATACTGAGCTAGGTTTTGAGCGGTTCCCAACTGGCCCCCCCTATTGGATGAGAGAGGGAACACCCCAGGTTTTTACAACGGCGTACGTTTGACAAAGGAAATATAGATATATAAAATATCAGCCCTGTATTAAACTGTATCTACCACTGCTGGGCGCGGGCCTTTTCTCAGTGTGAGAAGGGTTAGGCCATAGTCCACCACGCTGGCCCAGTGCGGGTTAGCAGACTTCACACACCTTCGAGAACATCGTGTAGAACTCTCAAACTTGCAGCAAAAAGCCGCCTCCCATATTTCCAGTATGGTGCCGGAGCTGTAAGGCACGCTCACTTCCCGACGTACATCCATACGTCTGCCCTTTCTGGCCTACAAGCCGGCTATTTCCCGAGTCACCCAGCTATGGCTCTTACTTGCTGAGCAGGCAAGCGCCCGAGATGCGTTGCGGCAGTGAAACCACGCTGCCACTTCGCTAAAGACAACTCCGTGCCTCGCGCGACCGACTGGTTCGCACTAGCCGCGCATGAGTCCGACGCCCGAATAGGGAACAGAAAGTGGACTTGTGTTTGCGCAGACACCTGTGCACTATAATATCTACTGCGCAAATCAGTCATGATCAGTCTCCGTTAAGATTGAATAATTTTACAAATTTTACACATATTTATATATACATACGTACATACATAATACTTATGCATTTTTGCGCAACTTCTTTGAATTTCGCATAACCTAAACACAGCTGGTTAGAAGTTTAATACATATCTGGCTACCTTTAAACAAAATAAAGGCGAGAGTATCTAGAAATAATGAAATCTACGCTTCATTTCATAGCCTGCACTAAAAATAGTTTCATTTTACATAATAACAATTATGCATTTGAAAAAAAAATGATCTTGTTTTTTTTGGTCTTCAAATAAACATATGAAGGTGAACGAATGACATCCATCAGAGAAGAAGTCATGGCGTCAATGAAATACTACTGCCGTGCTATTCTGCAAAACCTCATTTCGAACTCGATTGTCGCCTCGCCAGTAACTACAGTAATCAACTGCTATTGCCACGGTCACTGTATACTCAAATAATAAAAGATGACTTGGAAATGAGTTGGGTTGTGAGGATATATATCTGAATTGCACAGCTGAAAATACGAATTTGTGAAGACGATCTGTAGAGACCACTAGACTGTAGTCTCGGGTTTGATTCCGCATCGAGATCTATACACGTCTCAAGGCGAAATCAAAGCCGAGACCATATGCACAGCAGTTACATTTTCTACCGCTGCATCACCGAGATCGTATAGAGCAGAGGTTCTTAACCAAAGGTCCTTAGACCACTGGCGGTCCCTAAACACACGACGGAGCCATAATACAATTATATATATAAAACTTTCATATTGGGTATTGCTTTTGAATAATTATTTACATGTTTTATTTAAAGAGAAAATCCTAATAATATCTTATATTACAATAAAATAATTTGTGGCAAAACATTTTTTTGTCAAATGGTCCCTTATCTCACTAAAAGATTAAGAAGTTATTTACTTGAAGTCATCAATACGCACCGCATGAATACCGACCGCAAAACTAAGTTTATTGTCAATAAATCCTGATTTCTCAAAACTGCTAATTATACACATCATTCTATGTATTCTTTTATATTAAATAAAATAATATTTTTATGGGCAGGGATAATCTAATGATATCTTTAAAATAAAGATATACCTTATTTTAAAGATAATATCATATTTAGGAAGTTATGAAACAAATAAATATAGGTATCTAATGCAATATTTATAAATTAATATAGAAATGCATGCGTGCACTTTCATAGACATTAGTAACAGAGTCAAAAAACATCAGCAATTCTGTATTTTGTGAGTAAAAAGTTGTTAAAATCTTTTTAAAATCTTTGGTGTGGATGTTTGTTATCAATGTTATCATGCAACATTTGAAGGACTTATCAAATTAAGGTTATTTTCAGACCATTATACATATTTATTTTTGTAGAGACGATGGCTTACTGTACTCAAGATATTAACAGTAGTATCATAAGGTTAATTTAAAGAAAAATAACTTCAAATATCCACGCCAAAGATTATAAAAAGATTTTAAGTAAAAATGGTTAAACATCAGTTTTTATCATTTTCATACAATTAAATTTAGGTATACAAGTTTGGTTAAGACTTAATGTGATACCAGCTTACTAATTTAGAATGTACTAAACAAAGATTCATTGTCAGACTGAAACCTTTCTTTTTAACATATGAGTGGTATTTAAATGTTTATTTTTGTAAATTCGATTAATGATTACATAATAATTATAGGTCAATATATATGTTTTTTATATTACTCTTTAGGTCAAGAAAAAAATATGCTACAGTACGTTAGCTCTTCACTTTACTTTGACTTATGGTTGCGCATCAGAGCACAATTCTGATGACAACTTTTTTATAAATAAATGGTTAAGTTTTAAATGCCACATCGTAAAAAATAGAATATAATTGGATAAGTATAATATTAAAAGACGAAACAGATAATGATCATAGTAGAATATAATCTTTATTAATAAGGCGAGCTAGATAAAGAGCCAAAAGAAAATCTATTATGTTTCACTTGGCCAGCGTAGCAGACAAAGCTTTTAAACAAGAAACCAGCTGTAGTACTCTTCCATTCCATTCCTTTCGTCTGTTTTCGGTATCGCACCTGAGTTGTATAATCTTAAAACTAGACACAAATTCTAAAGAAGAAAACTTTTGATAAATAATAAAAAATCATCAAACTGATCATTTTAAAGGGCTCGTTTCGCTTAAATTATACGCGACTTACTGGAATAATTTTAAACTTGTAAAATTCCATTCCTAATTGTATTGGCGGAAGTACCTATAGGTACTAAATATTTCCACTAATACAATTAGAAATAATAAAGTTCGATGCTATGAATTTATTAAAATCTGTACTTATAAAAATGAACCTTAATTACATTTATAAATACAAGTATTTTGACTTAGTTTAGGAGACAGCTGTCCAATTTGTTTTTTGTAATTGTTTATACAACTTTTATTTTTATTTTTGTCTGTGTATTTCTACTTCTTAATTGTTCTTGGAAAAAATAAATTATTATTATTATTATTCCATTTATTTTAATATCTTCTCGCAATTATATTTTACATTATATATAAAAAAATATAAAATAGGACCACGAAACCCCACCGGTAACGGGTGCAGGGACCAAGCTATCGGTGGTTAGGACTCCAGAGAAAGGAACCTTCGCACTATGCGCGTCGTGTCGAGCAATACTGCCTTCTGAATCGAGGACTTAACCCAGCCATTCAACGCGAACCTCTTAAGTGGCGAGATTATTATTATTATTATTATTTATACATTAAGCTGGCATTTCAGCTTAGTGTGTATAATTTGGTTTTTCCCAAGATTTATGCAAAATAAAAAAAGACAAATAATAAAGAATTATTCTAATAGCATAATATCCATTACTACTAGCTTCTAAAACAAACTAAATATACCAAACAACTAAATATTATTAGAACTGGCAGCACTAAACCAAAAATGTTCCATTTCATGGACAAATAAACAGCTAGCTATAGAGTCTAGAGATAAGCGACTGTGTAATCAATAATCATATTATAATCGATCGAGAACGAATTTTAACTTAATTTTTTGGAGACTTAGAACTAAATACGCGCGTACGTACGAGGATATACGGGTACAAAAAAAAATAAGTTGTTTGGTTTTGGTAGTAATGAATAACGAAACGTAAAATAGCGCTATCCGCCATAACAATAACCATTAAATACTATTTACTACAAAACAGGTTTAGGTATACGCATGTTCACAGTATAATAAATTAAAAATATGTAATACGTAAGACAGCGGTGTATTGTCTATAAATTCTATGATACAATGCGCAGAAACATCAACTAGGGATGTTTCCACGGTAATGATATCTGACAGTATTCTATCTTCATACAAACGGTCGAAACGCGAGTCATACCTATGCGCCTTAAGGTCGATATACACTATACACTCAACTCAGTACACACTACACAATCAGTCGCGGATGCGCCGCAGTGACGAACGGATGGTGTGATGGTTTTGTCAGCAGTAAGCGTGCGATTTATGAATATTTGATTGAAATACGTACAAGTACTTAAATAATAATTGTGCCAAAGTTCAATTGCAAGCAAACGTAATTTTAATTAAACTTTTTATCCAAATGAGGATTCTTTTATACTATTTAAATTTAACAAGCTTTTCGTACGTCTCAGTCGAGGCGCAAATATTTTTTAGTCTCAAATATATAAGGTTGTTTTTTATTAAGTCTACTATTCAAAAAACACAACATGATTTTTATTGAACACTTCCTATTTCATTCACAACAAATATCATTGTTTTAAATAAAAAATATAATATTTACAATCACTATACTAGAAAGAAACTCAAGTAGGTAGGTGAAATTAAAATACTGTAGGTGGGCAGCCCTCTCGCGTGTTTTTGTAACGCTTGGTTGTGGGTAATTATTTCAAGGACAGAGCCGAGTTACAATACTGTTAGATAACATTACCGTGATGTTTCGACACCTTTTCATATGGGTAGTACTCAAATCATATTTCGATACCACTCAAATGAGTTCTCGCTAAGTATCGATACTTACTCATATCAATACTTTTTTTTAAACTATAGAACTGATATGTATGTAAAAAAGACAAGACTAAAAAATTGCCACACATTTTTTAATAGTTGAAATGGTTTCGAGCCATACGGGCTCGAAGAAAATGCTCCTTGACTTTCACCCCTTTCATAGAAATTTGTAGTTTCGCGTTTAACAAGGGGCGAACCAAGATAAAATAAAATATATTATTTTTAGCGGACCCTTTCGCTCCCTCCTATCTTTACTGTTTAATAGTAAAAAAGGACAGACAGAGAGAAACGAATTAATAAAATTTCTATTTATTTAATTTTACACAGGGAATTGGATTTATGAGTAATTTTTAGGATGGCAACACATAGGTTTGCTACAAGGGTTTCCATGACTATGCATATACATATCAAATTATTATAATAATAATAAATTATAATTCAATTTAATGACAAATTAAAAATAATAGTAGAAGAATCAAAAATAGAAAATAAATTAGTTATCATTTTCAAGATAATATTTTCTTTTCAAAATTATTATTGCTTTTATTAGAAAAAATATTATTATTATAAATATAATATACTATTAATTATTAGTGATTTTAATTATAATAAAAAAATCTTGATATATGTATATATCTTGAAACTAGAATTAGTTTGGGAGTTTTATTTTTGCAAACTTGCAACCCCCTTTTTTAAAGGTTGGTTTGTGATTGGTCCGTTGTAAGCACAGAGTACTTTTTGGGTGCGTTCCACTAGGCGCTCACGACCCTCAAACGCACTAGTTCACGACCACGGTTTTTTCCGTTCCACTTGTTTCCGAGTGTTACAATTATTGTAAACTCAAGTGGAACGGGTAATGGAGTGTTTTGAGCGTTGATGTTAATAATACAAATGACGAATTAGAAAAAAAACGAACCCTTAATGAGGTTACAATTTGCAAGTAACTGACCTGACCAATAAACTCTTACAGTTATTGGTTAACTCGATCTAAATAAAATAAAATATATATAATATCCTACTAATATTATAAATTTGAAAGTTTGTGAAGATGGACGGATGTTTGTTACTTTTTCACGCAAAAACTACTGAACGGATTTTGATGAAACTTTACAGTAGGTATTATTGTGTATTAATCGGATTATAGAACATATAGGCTACTTTAAATCTATTTTAACATAAACCTACATTGATGCGAGCGAAGCCGCAGGCAAAATCTTGTATTTCGTAATTTTGTGGAATATTTAATTACCTAATTTATGTTCAAATATATTCAAAATGTATTTTACGGCGACAGTAGAATATTTGGTAGTGCGTCGCAATAATGCTCGAGAAAGTACTAGTTCATCCAGGTCAGATGAACAGTGAAATACCATTCTACAAAATCATGATCATGAAGAACGTAACTTAGACACGTATTTATGATTTACATAATGTAATTAATCATTACTCTGATGGAGAATTCAAAACACTGACAACTGAAACACTGTAGATTATAAAATTTTTACTTATGTATTCATCGTCCTTAGTGGAACGCACCCTTTATATAGGGGGTTGTAAGCGTCACCCCCTTTCGACTGTTTCGTCGCCATTTTGTTATAACTTGTCGAGCTTTATTTGTGTTTACTGGGTTTATGTGTTTTTGTATTATATTATTTTAGTGCATGTATTCAATTTATATATTCTCAATTCAAAATTTGGTTAATTTGTGGCATGGTGTTTTAGTGCAGTTTTAATCCAAGGTATGTAAATTTATAATGTTTTTAATGTTCGAAAATAAGTGTGTATATATTAGTGTACAACTTTGCTTTCTTATATCCTTTATTTCCTTTTTTTATTAATGTTTAATATAATAATAGGTTAATATTAAATAAAATGCAAAAATGCACCAACCTGGAGGAGGCTACGTCCTCACCTATTAGCCATCCCTGTTGCCAGGACTAATTTAATGACGAAAGCTCCTCTAACATGAACCATGTAAGTGATCAACAATGTCAGCACCACTGCTGATATTGTTGATCACTTACATGGTTAAGATAAACAATATATGTATCTATTCTGCAATAGATCTATATTGTTTTGGCCGTTGAGTAAACCTACACTTTATATCTTTATGGAAACGTGTTAACTTTAACAGTAATGTTTTATAATTATGCTTTTTTTTGTTATATATTTTTCTTAGTTTAGGTACTTAGTTTTTATCTTAATCTTGACGCTTCTTTTTAGTTGTTTATATATGTTGTTATAGCTCCGCTATTGTATCGGGTAGGGCACCTGTAATGTAAGGATTGTGTGTTTATTTAAATTAATAAAACAAGCGTCAGTCAAACCTTAAGTTACAGTTTGTCCGTGTCACCCAAAGGATTGATGATGATGAGGCCACGGTCTTGATGGCGTAGTGGTTGGTGTAACCGACTGCCACGCCTGAGGTCGCGGGTTCGATTCCCGCACAAGTCAAACATTTGTGTGCATGAACATGGATGTTTGTCTTGGTCTGGGTGTTTCTACGTATAATACGTATGCATTTACAAAAAAAAAGTATGTATGTATGTTTATCCATTGTCTAGTACCCATAGTACAAGCTCTGCTTAGCTTGGGCTAGATGGTTTTGTGTGTATGTGATAGAATATTATTATTAAAGGTTGGCTGGGAGGCAATGCCCATGGCATTAAATCCGCCTTTGTTCAATATTTTGTATATTTGTGCAAGAGTAATATTAGGATATTTAATTATTTTGGTTTTGGCTGAAACATTGGACAGACTATTCTTTGCCGGTGCGAGAATATCACAATTTAATTATATATTGAAGATACACTGTTTGCTATCTTTATAGAAAATGGACCAAGCAAGCTCCAGTGCTTTCAACAATCCTTCCATTGAATATTTGACCACTAAAAGGGGAGGCATTACCTTACTAAGAGCTGGTCACCAGTACTACGAGAAGAGAACATATAAAAATGGATCAGTGAATTGGCACTGTAAAAATAAAGATTCGACCAAATGTAGAGGAACCATAACTGTAATGGAAAATGACGTGGTGAATGAAACCGCACACCAGTGTCAACCAGACTTCGCTGGAATTGCTATACAAAAAGCAAAAGCCAATTCTAAAAAAAGAGCTGCTGAAACGGACGACCCCATGCACATTATTTACCAAGAAGAGTTTTTAGAATTAAAAGACTCTGGAATTGATTTAATAAGAGATTTACCTAAATTGCAAAATCTAAAGCATAGTCTATACAGTGCTAGGAAAAAATCAATACAACTAAAAGTTAGTATTTATTATACGAGGAACTCTACACCCTGTCGAATTAAATAGCTAGTCACGTACCAAGACAGTTATCAATAACCAATGATAACAGCAGTGGCGCAGCGCGGGTGGCGCTAATTTTGCCGCCCTCTTATTTAGGTATTTCAATTTACAAGATTATAGGTAATATACGGTAATTCTAACTTTTCGGCAAGGATGTCATCAGGAAGTCATCATTATTGAGTATTATACAGTTCAAATATTTACAAGATATTATTATTATTTATTACGAAATTTTGTCGCCCCCTTAAAGTGCCGCCTCTGCCGCCCCCGCTACGCTACACCACTCAATGAAAGCTTCACAATCTATATATTATTATATACAAATCTCGTGTCACGGTGTTTGTGGTCCTCCGAAACGGCTCAACCGATTCTTATGAATTTTTTTAGGTTGGTATGTATATTTGGTAGGTATGAGAATAGGTTCGTAAAGTATATTTCATACAGCGCTAGGTGAAGAAATAATTTATAATATGGCAGAACAACGTTTGCCGGGTCAGCTGGTGACTTATATAAATCTTGTACCTAATGCTGAACACTGGCATTTGAATTTGGTTAATACTAGACATATCGCATTATGACGTGATACACAAACATAATCGTACATACATAATAGTCTTAAACAATACATAATATATATATATACTAATAAATTATGAGTATGACTGTACGGATGGCGCAGTGAGTACGCAAAATCTCCTCGCCGCGCGCCGCTGCTGCCGCTTTATGTCTTGTGGATTTGAATTCCAGACGGGACAATAATTCGTAATAAATTATGAGAAACCATTGTTATGCTAGATGTACTTTGTATCATTTATAGAATAGAATCTATATATTAATACGTGAAGCAAAAACTTTGTATCCCTTTTTACGGAAATTGCGCGGACGGAGGCGTATGAAATTTGGCACAGTTTAAGTTTAATCCTAATATTTATATGAAATATGTATTAGAAATACATTAAATTAATGAAAAATCACTACACGCACACTACCATGCATTTGACACAAGCAGTGGAATCGCGTTCGTAGTATTTCAGCATTGTCGGCGGACGTCGTAGGAAGGGTACTTATAACTGTGGTTGCATATATCAATATATAATTACATATTTTAACAGAAATATCTTACACGTAACCTTTGGGCGGATTGGAATGATATATACTATTTAATTTTATATTATAATATAGTTACGTATTTTAAGTCATAAACAATAAAAAACAAACTAGCAAGCTTAGGAATAGTTAAGTAAATAATAACTTGTATGAAAAATATACGTAAATTAACCTGTATAGATCGAAATGAAATTGAAATGTGATTATAAGGGTAAGTTCTAGACAATAAAACCTTAATAACTAATCTTCTTCTTCGTCTCCTTATCCCATTATTTGGGGTCGGGTCTCCTCACTTTCCTGCGCCAAGTCAAACGATCTCGGGTTGTCGTTTCGTGCAACTGGGCTTTCTTGAGGTCTCTTTCAATGGAGCTCCACCAGGTCAACGGCGGGCGGCCTCTTCCTCGCTTTTATTTTGGGAGGCTTAATGCAGTTCGAACCACATGATTTTCGCCTCGTCTTCTGACATGGCCATACCAGCGAAGGCGGTTTTCGGCGATTTTATCTGCGATTGATGCAACTTTAAAGCTTCCTCTTAAATATTCATTGCGGATTTTATCCAGTCGCGTCACGCCTTCCGCCCACCTGAGCATCTTCATTTCACTAGTATGCACCTTTTGTTCATGCGTCTTTTTTGTTGTCCAGCATTCAGACCCATATAATAATGCTGGGCGGACTGCCGTTTTATATACTTTAGCTTTAGTTTTGACGGGTATACGTGGGTCGCATAGCACGCCAGTAAGTGAGCGCCATTTTTGCCATGCGACGTTTATCCTGTAAGTCACATCAGCGTCTACATTGGCATCGGGTGTAATTAATCAATGGAGGAGGAATCTATGGAGGATAATAACTATCAAACTTAAAAATTAAATCAATTATAGGCGGCCACTCGTATACTTTATTTGTAAATAGGTAAATATTACAGCGTGAGAGATGTTACAGAGCTTTCTTAGTAGCACTGTGTTTTGCCTGGCGGCGTACAAATGTAATTTATGTAGATAATTATACAAATGTTGTGACACTTCTGCTGAATTGCTTGAAAGTGTGTAAACATACAAGTACTGTACAATAGTACAGAAATGTAATAGATATAAAATGTTAAATGATATTTGTGCAATAGCAAATTAGTCAAAATAATAAATTTAATATAAATTCGCTTCAACAATGTTAACGTAATTTCACAAAATGTCAGCAGAAGACTAATAATCGTAATATTAATACAGTCAAGGAGTAAGAGAATTATCTTCCAAATATTAATTTAAAGAATAGTAACATTTTGTGGTGGTTAATGTACGAGTATCGAAACCTCTGCGACACAGGGCTCTATACCTGGACGAGAAATGTATTTTTAAATAAAAATTATGTATATAACATAAAATATTTATATCAATATTTTATAATAGGTATACTTTTTAAGAGAATAGGTCGTAAGGTATATCTCATACCGCTAGGTGACTAAAATTATTTATATGGCAGAACAACGCTTGGCGAGTCAGCTAGTCATCTTATAAAATACACAAATTGCAAATATAAGGTCGTGATTATAGCTCATTATAACTAACCAATTGTGTTATAAAATGGAAATACACGAATAGGGTTGCCAACCATACTTTATAATAAAATATTGTACTTACGTTATTTCAGCTAAAAGTACTTTATACTTTATACGGAAAATAAAGTAGGTACCGACGTGAAAATACTTTATTTAACCTATGTCAACTTTTACATGTTCTTTTCAATTGCTTACTTAAAGCAACATTATAGAGATGCCCTAAATTGAATAAAAACAATTGTTTATCTATCTTAATATAGACATATTGTAAAGATCTGGTTAAGACGTTCCTTGATAGGAAATATTTGTTGCATGTTACTAGAATCAACAAAAGTATGGTAACAAAAAGACTGGTTAAAATATAATACTTACTTTATTTTCAGATCTTGTACATTATATTTTTACCTCAGAAATTAAATGTACTCTATTCGTACAAAATAAAGATAGCAACCCTACATACGAACATACCTACTTGCGCTTACATCCTATTTTTACGTAAAGCTTTGTTAACCGGACGGACTTAAAACCCGTATTACTTAATGGCTTAACGCACCCAGTACCTAATATAATACCAGTCATTTACTAAAATATGTAAATTATGTTTATTCACTATTATATTATAATTTATAACAGACGATACAAAAATTTAACAAAATACCTATAGAGGTTACCTACCGTAATCTTATGAAAACCTATACAAGCATTTAAGTATACATAACTTTCATTATGCTCTCTGTACCTGATATTCGCTAGAAAATCTTAACATTAACAATTATAAGGGTTAATAATAAAATTGTAAGTGTATCTGTGCGCGAAACAGGTTACCGCTTCATACGGTTAACCAACAAACAAGTATGCACGGTTTGGCAACATCGCACAGCGTCCGTTGACACCGAGGCACGCGGGGCGCCGATCGGGTAGACAGTCACCCGTCACCGTCGAGTACTGAGTAGACAGTCACCCGTCACCGTCGAGTCGGGGACGCTGCCGACTTGCCGAGTAGAGCCGAACGTGTATTCGCTTGCCGGTTTTCATAGTATTGAATTATTGTAAATAAAATAATGCCTCGACAAATAACATGTCCAGTACACAAATATTTCACGTATAATCCTGACGAAAATAGTAGTGAGTGCAATAAATGCGGCCTCAAGCTCAGGGTAAACCATTTGATACTATCTACTTTTGTCGTTCATTTACTTCAAAATGTTTTTCTTGACTAGCTGAAGCAAAACATATCTGTCTTGACAATGTGGAGCACTGAGAAAATAGTAGAAGTGAAAGCATATATTAATTTAATTATTATATTATATTAATTTACCATAGACTAAAGTATTATGATTATTATTGTATTGTTCTATAGCATAAATACAGCGGGCGTATACGGTAAATTTTTAAAAATTATGTTTTTATAATATGTGTTATTTTATGAAATACTTACTTTATTTATGTTTTAGCCAAAAATGTTTAGAAAGACAGTTAAATGTTACTTATTTACATGGTAGGTACTTATTTATATAGTAGATTATTGCAAATTTAATAACAGGAAACTACAACATGAACTCATAATAAACAAGAGAAAATAAAGAAATAACAAAAAATAAAAATGTACAAAAGTAAACTATAACGATTCAAAAATAGTTTTTGCCACAAGCAACGAAGCATACGCTAAGATTACCCATTTTGTTAAAATTTGTTTTTCAGGGAAGGCATGCCACAAATCTTAGACATCATATGTTGTCCAAACACCATTTTGAAGGTAAGGAACTCCTCACCATATTACCCTGTCAAACATTGGAATATCAGACATACCATAAAAAAAATATTAAAAATATTAAAAAATATTACTAAACGATGTGCCACTGCGACTCAATAGGTTAAAAAACAACAAACTAATATAATTGTTCCATTAAACGATAGTCCTTGTATGAAGATTTCTTTGATTTGACTTTATATTTTCTAGGATTTCCGATAACATAACATACTCTCTTAACATTTATTTGGGTTCCCATTACGGTTCAAAAGATAGGCAGTGTACAATATAATGTGTAACCTTTTCTTTTCCATTGTTTCTACTGTTAATAATAAAGTAGGCAATATTTAAAACTTTTAACCGGTTACCTAATGGGTATATTGGGTAACCGGTTAAAAGTTTAAAAAAGGTTACAAGGCCATTGTTTTGTATGAATGTAAAAATAAATAGATTGTTAATTACGGTATACCTACTTATTGTGATAAAGGCGCTCCAAGTTACACAGAAGTACAGCATTTAGTGAGCTGCTTCACATTTAAAGATTGACGGTTTATATACTTCCTGTGCTAGTCAAATACTGATAGGTAAAGGTAGCCTAAAATAATCAAACTGTTGCAGTAAAAGATGACACAGTTTACGAACATGTAGTTGGGAGTCCGAAGTCGACGGCTTCAAACGATTCGGCAGAAGAAAGCGACGCCAAACCTGCAAATCCTAAGCAAGAATTAAGAGAGCCCAGGGCTTCAGTTGTTGAAAGTCCGTTGCCACGTCGTAATATATTAAAGGTTCCTCGAGGTAAATGCTATCTATACTATATTACTATACAAATGTTTATAGCTAGAAATGTAAATGTATCTTATAACTATTCGTTTCATCACATTTGCAACGTTCGGTCACGTAATATTATGTTCTTATCTGGTATTGTAAGGATATTGACGCCCGATTAACGTCTATGGCCAGTCGGCAGACAGACACAATATTTTTTCAATAATACAGATTTTTATATATTGACGGATTACAATTGCTTGTTGAGCACATCTGTACTTGTGCACTTATAAAATAGAACATCAATATTAATTCAAGACGTGTACTAAATACCTAGAATATAACAATGAGGGAAAAGATTGCTCTTCAGAATTAGGATATTGTTTGATATTTGAATGATAAAATAATTATTAATTTGATATTTAGACGGAGGTCTAAAACCAGGCGGCGACGTATCTAACAAACTCATTATGCAATTAATATCATTTATATATTATTATGTAATATTTGGTTATTACTATTAATTAATGTTGTGCTAATCATTTAATGATGTATTGACTACTTTTACTTACTTATAGGTAAAGCGAAAGAAAAAAGATTGATTGAGCGACTGACTGAAGAGAAAATATATATCACAGCATTGCAAAAAGACTTAGTAGAAAAAGAACTAGAAGAGAAAAACTTAAAAGTAGAACTATTACAAAAAGAGATGGAACATAAAAATGTAATGCATGAACTAGAGAAGCAGGAAATATTATTAAGGATAGAAGTATTGAAAGCTAGTTTAAGAAAAGGAGAAATCTAATTATTGCTGATAGCATTGGCCCAACGTGTAGATATTAAACAATTCAAAAAGCTACTATCTGAATAATAAATTATTGCAATCATTCTTTTATGTTTATTTTTAGTATGTATTACATGGTATCAGGGAGGTAATTCTCATAATAATGATTGCTCAAAATTTAGTTCCGATGAGATATTGTATAATATAATATCTTTGCCCGAACTACTTAGTACCTAGTAAGATAGTAACTTGTAAACAGAAATGCAATTCATGTTCACATATTTTAATTTATCTTAATTTAGGAGATTGCAACTTGTGATATTTATCACACTGAGACTAAATCGGAACTATACTTTGAACAGTTTTATTACGAAAATTAGTATAAATTAAGCATCGCATCACCATTTCGGTTACCTACAGGTACAAACTACCTTTCCTTTAAAAACCTAACCGATATTAATACTGGTATTTTAACTTTTATCATAAATTATTTCAGTCCCTTCTTGTCACAGTTGTGACTGCTATTACAAGGTATATAAAAGCCAGAGCCAAGTAGGAAATATGGCCTTACAAGAATCTCAAGTCACGCCAGTAAAAACAAAATAAATTAAAAAGCTAAAGCATAACTGTCAACGTCAACTGTATATCCATCGTCGATGAATAAATACATAAACGAATTGACTACTGTATCAGCTACAATGTGGAATCGCATGAAACGTATAGGCGCCGTTATAAGTAAGCATATAAGAGTGTACTTTGTTCCTAAGCCATCCGTACATTTTAATAGCCTTGAACCTATAGTACTCCAAGACTTCGTAGTACTGTCGGTGAACCTAAATGAGAAACGTTTTATAAAGCTTTGGTAGGTATTACAACCGCACTTCAAGTAATCAATCAATAAAATGCTGACTGCGGATGGCGTAGTGAAGAGGGCACTGCGTCGAAATGTGTATATCGAATTCACAAAAGATGAATATTAGAGAAATCCACAAGTCGTTGCTCTAAACAACGTCTGGATTTTCGCCAGTGATCATTGTGTGAACGTTTCTAAAGTCTCCTGACACATCCGTAGTGCGAGATTTGTCTAAGTAACAAGAAAATAACTAAATGGGATATTTTAGTAACTTTTATTCACTAAAGTTAATTTTAATGATCCCAGAAGGAATCGTTCGCAGAAGGTAGGGTATTTTAGGCTCTAAAGCTCGTTGGTTGATATCTACAATAGTTAGTTTAGCAGGTGGGAGACAATAGCCACTGCTCATCTGAATATTTGTGGAACTAGATATTGCGACGTTGCCACACTTAGACCCCGTAAGCGCCTCCCACCTCGCTCACGCGACGCCGCCGTTGCGATCGGCAGTTTGGTTTATAATGAGAAGTGACAACACATTTTCGTGCTCGGTAAGTAATTTTTTTTAATTTTCGATATTTGATTTCTGTTGCTTACTGTGAATAGATTCCAGCATGTTATTTATATACATCGTAAGTGTAATTATCCTAGTAACATTTACGGCAGACAGCTTTTACTTAAGTGTCATAGTTTTGTATAAAAATGTAGTAACGGACAGCTTGGCGTGGGGTGTGAGACATTACCCTGGCGTCGGGAGGAGACTTTACCCAGGATAATCTCTTCCATCGTTTCGCCCGCAAGTATATTTTTATTTGTATCAGATAATCATCCAAAATGCCCATTAAAATTTAAAAAAAGAAGCAACTAGAAACAGAAGCAATTTAGATCTGTCATTAATAAGAAATGCTTTATGTGACATTGATAAAGAAAAGTCTATTAGAGGTGTTGCTTTGGAATATGGAATTGATCGAAATACTTTACGAAATTATTTAAGACACAGGTCCAAATTAACTAAAATAAGTGAACTAGGAAGCCAGTTTTAAACAGCTTTGATATTTACAATCGAGGAAGAGAAAGCATTTGTTGAATATGTTCTAACTTGCAGCAAAATGAATTATGGCTTAACCAGACAGGCGGGTATGAAGCTGGCATATGAATATGCAACAATTAATTCCAAAAAGCTTCCAGATTCTTGGACTTCCAACAACTGTGCAGGGAAAGATTGGTTCAAAGGATTTATGACGAGAAACCCTAAACTAAGTTTGAGAACACCAGAAGCAACCAGTTTATCCAGATCTACCAGCGTTAATAGAAAAACGTTACTGATTTTTTCGAAATCCTCAAAGATGTTAGAGAAAATACCAATTTGAATCTCATAACATCTATAACTATGATGAAACAGAGTGTACGACTGTACAAGAGTGTCCCAAAGTAATAGCGAGCAAGCATGTGCGTCAAGTAGGACAAGTTACTTCAATCGAACGTGGCAGTCTTGTGACCGTTTGCTTCCCCGTGAACGCTCTGGGAAATGTTATTCCACCATTTTTCATTTTCCCTAGGATTAAATACAACGAATCCTTTGTAGCTGGTGGACCACCAGGTTCACAGGGTGACTCCTATCCGAGTAGATGGATGACAATTAAGAGTTTTGTGAAATTCATGCGGCATTTAACCGGTCGTATACCGCCGGCTCGCATACCAGCCGGCAGATTTGTACTCGTCGTAGGCCGGTGGCTCGCATGCGAGCCACCAAATTGGTTTAACGTTAGCTTAAGCTAAAGCGAAGGCGGCGCGCGGCGTTTTGGCACCAATTTGGTGGCTCGCATGCGAGCCACCGGCCTGCGACGGGTACAAATCTGCCGGCTGGTATGCGAGCCGGCGGTATACGACCGGTTAATGAAGTATTCGAACGCGTTTCTTAAAAACCGAGTCCTGCTTATCCTCGACAACCACGAAAGTCATGTCAATATTGAAGTTGTCAAATAGGCAAAATTAAATGGAGAAACTTTGCTGACTTTACCAACCCACTGCAGCAATAAGTTACAGCTACACAGTAGTAGTATAGTTAGATGTTGCCATTTATTCATCTCTCAAGGCTAGATATAACTCAGCCATGAATAATTGGATGGTAAGTAACCCAGGACGAACTGTTATGATCTACAATATACCCGGATTTATAAGCACAGTTATGTCGCAGACTTTTAGCCAATCCAATATTTAAAGTAATTCCAAGATTTCGAAAAACTGGGATACTCCCCTATAACCCGGACATCTTTACAGATGAACACTTTTTATGCTCCGCGGTAACAGACAAAGAAATAACTGGTGAACTTCAAGAGCAAGATGTTTCTTCGATTGCTTTGTCCTCAGTAGCTGCAGAACTACCTCCAGATGTAACCACGATCGAATTACATACCTTCATCATCTACTGTACAATGTCAGTCAGAGCCTTCAACATCAGCATCAGTATTCATGACTGAAACTGCGGCGTCTAGAGCCAATTCACCATCAATTTTTACTGAGCAGGAATCTGAGCAAGCAATTGCAATATTAAGACAATCAGCAGAGGTAGCTTTTACATCTCAAAATCTGGATATGTCAACGGTAGATTCTGATTCACGACAAAAACCAAAAATAGTTTTACCACAAATGATTCGTCCATTTACAAAAGCTGCTCCTAGAAAAAGTCTTCGCCGTGGAAGACAGCCCGGAAAACAAAAATTTTAAGAAAAGAAAGCCTATATTTAGACTTTAAAGATGATTATGCACTAAAAATAAGAAATTTAAAATAACTAAAAAAAACATAAAGGTAAAGCAAAGAAAAAGACAGTAAAACAACAAGTTTTACAGCAAGTGACAGTGAGACAGACCTTGACGAAAAACCCAAGTATGATAATAGCTCTGATAGTCCATGGGATGAAGTACCAGATGTAATGGTTTTGTTTCATCTGAGGAGAAGCGAAAGTTATGGATATGAGACTTTGTGCTTTTTGTGGCAAATATGTCCATGAAATGTGCGTTGGACTGTCTAAAGATGATAAGTGACAGTTTATTTATCCTAATTTCTCCAATTAAAAAAAGGAAGACTGATACAATTTTTTTTTATGTAGATTTAATTATGTTGTTTTGAATTTTATTTTTGTTCTTAATTTTGACAGTAATTTTAATTTTTGTTTGGCTGACGACATACAAGATTTCGTACATTAGACTGATTTGTAATACCTACTTTTAAGGTTAAACTACTTATAAGGTTTATTACTTAGTTATGTAAAATATGGAATCAAATCAAATCAAATCAAATCATTTATTTGCAAACTAGGTGTTACATACATAAGGTCTTAAATATTTTATAATAGTTACGTAATACTTAGGGTGCTTTTACAGCCATGGGCACTGCAAAATATTATTTATTTATAGCTATTTTACATAAAACAGAAAGCATTCTAAACAAATCCATACAAAGTTATAAAGCATGTTAGTAAGTATTCTTGTAGATCGCCATATTAGGTATTGTTATTCGCAGGCTTAGGTATATTCTTTGCGTAGGGATCTAATAGATTCAGACTACTAGTTTTGCTACAAAGCTACCTAAGTCACCTTAGATTTTTCTCCGTGTTGATGAGATATTGTTAAATGTGAAGATATTGTTGTAGACAGACTGAAATAATTTTTATAGTAGGTATTACTGTTGGTTGTGAAAGTTGTAATTAGTATTGTTGCTTGCTTGCTTGCTTGCCCTTATTACACAGAGCAGAATATTTATAAACTGGACGTCCTGCCCGGTAAGAGATTTCACGCTGGTGACTAGATGCTTCAAGTGCCAGCAATACGGTCACGCAGCCAAGACATGCAGAACCGTGACTTCTACTTGTGGACACTGCGGTGAAGACGGTCACTCCATTCAAGACTGTATAAAGAGTACGGAACCTCCAAAATGCGCAACCTGCCTGCGGTTTAAAAAGCCCAGCAACCACAAGACGGGAGACCCTGAGTGCCCAGCGAGAAAGGCTGCAGAAAATAGGTATATTAATTCTATTGACTATGAAGGCGCCTAAGAGCGCCACATACTCGCTAGTATATTAGATCTTTTAAATAGTTTTATATTATGGATATTAATTTAATAAGAGAGATAAATAATTTAACTGTGTCAGATTCCAAGTCATGTGTGGTAGAGGACTGCAGACAATATCTCTCCGATGTAAATCATTCATTAACCATACTTACCCAAAACATACGTAGTATATATAAGAATATAGACAGTTTTAATATTTTTCAACATAGGCTTAACTTTGATTGTGATATAATAATTCTAACAGAGTGCTGGTTATTAAACCGGGGCGAGGTTCCATTAATGACAGGATACAATATATACCATAGCACAAGAAATCTAAATCAGAATGATGGTTTGGTAGTGTATGCAAAGGAATCCGTACAGGTTTCAATTGAAGAACCACCCTTTCTAGATTGCAATTGCTTAGTAATCAAAATTGACACAAACACAGCGATTATCGCTATGTATAGATCTCCCTCCTTTAGAAACTTAGATTCCTTTCACACATCTCTTAATCAGACCTTACAAACACTAACCTCTTTTAAAAATATTATAGTAACAGGGGACATAAATATAAATATTGGATCAGAACAGCTCGATACAGGAACTCTAGATTATCTCAATCTCTGCTCATACCATGGGCTTCTCCCTGCTCACACATTGCCTACACACCAGAGCGGTTCTTGCCTTGATCATGTGATGATCAAATCCAGCTTGTCATCAATTACGCTCGTCACTAACTCGACTATCACAGACCATCACGCTGTCTTATTAATCGTAAATTTAACGCTGCCTAAGCTAAATCGTCATCAAACAAAGTCCATTTTAAATATAAACAAACTTGAGTATGACTTATGCAACTTAGATTTCAGCCCAGTATACAATAGCGCTGACGCAAATATTTCTCTATCGTATTTAATACAAAATGTCCAACAAGCAGTATTACGTAACACAACAACAATGGCTACGAGAAAAAAGTACTATAATATTAAACCTTGGATTACGCCTGGACTAATTCGATGTATAAGACACAGAGATAAGCTTCATCAGAGATCTAAGCGTTTCCCTAATAACTTGGTACTTCAAATAACTTACAAAAGATACAGAAATTACTGTAATAACCTTTTAAAGAAATTAAAAATTAATTACGATAGACACATATTGCATAAGGCAGGTAAAAACAGTAAGCAAATTTGGAATCATATTAAAAACGTCACTTATATTTCTAAACAGCATAAATCAAATTCGTGTTTACTGCACACTCACTCTTCACCGCTTTTGTCAGCTAATAATATTAATAACTATTTTGTTAATGTAGGTAAAAAACTTGCTGAGCGGACTCAGATACAAACTTGTAATCGCACTGCTATAACTCGTCAGAAACCGAACAACACCACTAATCTAAAATCATTTGTTATGTTAGACACTGACGAACAGGAAATAGAACGAATCATCTTAGGAATGAAGGATGATTCTGCTGTCGGCTACGATAATATAAACAACAAGTTACTTAAATATTTTAGGCATATCTTAGTACCTCCATTAACGTATATATTTAGGCTCTGCCTTTCTGAAGGGATTTTCCCCAAATGCCTTAAAAAAGCAGTTGTCATACCCATCTTTAAATCTGGAAACAAAGATCTAGTTGCAAATTATCGACCTATATCTATACTCCCCTCAATATCTAAGATACTAGAACGAATTATAAACACAAGATTAGTCAACTTCTTAGAAAATAACAATTATCTTTCACTCAAGCAATTTGGTTTTCGAGCCAAACAATCCACCGCCGATGCGGTTCATAGCTTGACTCATTATATCACAGAGGAACTCGGCAAGGGTAATCAAACTTTAGGCATATTTCTTGATCTAAAAAATGCATTCGATACTGTATCAATTTCTAAACTTCTGAGCAAGATGGAGGCTTTGGGTATACGGGGTAATCAACTAAAACTTTTTACAGATTACTTAAGCGATCGTCACCAATGCGTTAAAATAGATAATACTACTAGCAATTATGAGAAAAATACTGGTTTTGGTATTCCCCAAGGAAGTATTATCGGTCCGACGCTATTTCTGATCTATATTAACGATTTATGTAACCTTATATTAGAAAACGGCAAGATAATATCATACGCCGACGATACCGTGCTAATATTCTCCGCTAAAACCAGCTACGATTTATATGAAAACGCTCAGCTTGGCTTTAATATTGTGAATAACTGGCTTCATCAAAATTTACTAACATTAAATACCGATAAGACGAAATATATTCACTTTTCTATGCGCAAGAATAACTATAGTATAACTAACCCGCTTATATATGCACACAAATGTCCGCTTCAAAACCCCGCAACAAACATGTGTAATTGTCCTCCTATCCTGCAAACTAGGAGCATAAAATATCTTGGGATCATAGTAGATGATACACTTTCCTATAAACAACATATTAATAGTTTAGTAAATAGAATCCGTAAATTAATATATGTATTTAAAAAACTCCGAACAGTAGCAGATATTAAATTGATTACTCAAGTTTACTTAGCTTTATGTCAATCAATTATCCAATATTGTATTACTTCATGGGGTGGAGCAGTGAAAACTACTATGCTGCCTCTTGAACGAGCTCAAAGAGCAATTTTAAAAGTAGCCACCCGCCGTCCTTTCCTATTTCCTACAAGCTTATTATATAAATCCTGCAAAGTAATGACTGTCCGTCAAATCTTCATTATGCACACAATACTAAAACAACATGCGATGCTTACCTATAACGCTGACATAATTAACAAGCGTCGGCAAGATATAGTCTGCACCACACAATCATGCTCAAAACATATTTTTACAAATAGATTTTTTCCATTTCTAGGGCCATTTTTGTACAGTAGGCTAAATAGAGAATTAAGCATTTATAAATTGACTCATTTTAGCTGTAAAAACTTAATTTCTACTTATATTCAAACTTTGTCATATGACCAAACCGAGCAGTTACTTGCAATCTGTAAATAAAATTTTGCTTATTTAGTTTTAAAGTAGAATATTAAACTTAATTTAATTGTTTTAACGTTTACCTTTAGTTTATTATAAAGTTATTATAATGTAATTTTATTTATACTGATAATAGTATGTAAGCAGTTTGTCGCTCGAAACACAGGTTTAACCTAGTTCGGGCAAATATCTATAAGTGCACTTTATGTTATTGTTAAGATGCAATTGTAAACTAAGAATTTATACTAAAATAAATAAATTATTATTATTATTATTATTATTATTTATATAAAAAATATTGTTTTTGTTAAAAAGCGTTTCCAATTATAAGTTTATAAACACTCACTACTGTAAAAGTAACTATGTTAAGAAATATATGTGATACTAGTTAATTCCTCATTTATGTATCTCAAAGATACTCAAAGTACCTTCCTCGTGTTCTTATTTACTACGTAATACTAAGTGCCATATTTTTATGACTAAAGTTATTTATAGAATTATAATTTGTAATGATTACTTTGTCTACTTTTAATCCCGGGGATACACTCGATAATGGCTCCCTGCTTGAGGGGTGCAGACTCACCCAAGCGGGCGATATTAGTAGAATGTCACTTTGGCAGAAATCGTTAATTACCTACTCATTATACTCATAAACTATGTAGAGACTGCAACGAGTTCGATAAACTAGCCTTTAGAATAATAATAGTGTCAGCCCTGTATGTAAACTATCCCACTGCTGGGCACGGACCTTTTCTCAGAGTGAGAAGGTAAGGCCATAGCCCATAGCATTCGAATAATTCAATAATTTTATTTTAAAGCTAAATCCAAAGAAAAGTTACTAGCTGAAAAGCTGACGGAAGGGCGAATACATATAGTGACGATGCAGAAGATATTGATTGAAGAAGAAGTCCACGAGAAGAAATTAAAGATAGCTCTGTTGCAAGAAGAGCTAGCTCACAAAAGACAGATGTATGAGCTGCAGAAACAAGCGATGTTAGTCGAAATAGAAGCTAGCCGAACTAATTTAGAGAATATGAAAGGAACTAAAGCAGATAATAGTGATATGTATACATTGAGACATGACTGTACGTATGAAACAAAATAAAAGTAATTGTTCTGAGCATTTTTATTATTAAAATATTGAACTTTATTTCTGTATATTGGACTATGATCGACAATAATTATTTCAGCGACAATATTTTCCCAAATGCGCGAGGCACAAGATGTCTTTCAAGTGGCAGCTGCGTGAAACCTGCCGCGAGAGATCACGGTTACAAGGCCTGCTTAGCCAGTCTCACACTTAGAGCGACTTACACTAAGCTAGGTTTAAGGCATTTTGGGCAGACCTACCTACGTAATACATTGTTGGGACGTTTCGGTACCGGTACGGAAGACTTCTCTGTCGGCATCAGCGAAATTTTCATTTACTCCTGTTTTTGACTTTTTTTTAATAATACATGAACAGCCAGCCTTTGAACAACTATTTGTGAAACATACAAATTTTTCTCCCGTATGGGGATCGAACCCACAACAGTCGGCGCAGTGGCATTGACGGCAGTCTGCTCCGGTAACTATCTGTAGAATAGGTAAGCATCCCTTTGTTATTTTGTGTAAGTTTTTATAGACTTACCTGAGCGGAGAAGTTGCTGCTTTTCTTCAGAATTACAGGAACCATGTTTACGCGACCAGATTGCATGTAAGTAATGTGCGTATAAAATGCAGACAAATTTAACGAGCAGAAAGATGCCAACTAGAATGTGCCCGCCTACACATTCCACTTATTATATAGGTTATCATAATATTTACAAGGTTGAGTTGAAGTGTTGCATCTTAGGAAAACAAGTGTGTAATTGCGGTCTGCCTTGTTCCATAGCTTTCGGTACAATGACACACTCATCATAATATTTATTATAATTATTATAAATAGCCTAGGCTGTCCCACTGCTGGGCAAAGGCCTCCCCCAAACTCTTCCATATATTTAATTAATAAAGTAAATAAGCTGTGTTTAAATGCGGTAGTCTCTGGTACTATCAATTCGTTTGGAAAAATATTTTGCATTTGGTAGGCTATGTTTTGAGTCATTTTATAGGCTATATAACGACTCGCTACGAGCCGCGAAACGGAGCTGAAACTGTGGGGCCAGTCAGTGTAATATTATATAAATGTTCGTGGAAATGCATATCACTATAGCTTGTGTTAAAGATACATTTAAGTCAGAGATAAAAAACAGAATTGGATAGCAGATTCAGTTCAAATGCAAAGAATGCATGATATCAGTTGAAATACCTACTGTTTCGATGAATCGTATTCTACGTTTACTTACTAATCTATGATTAATATTCACTGCCTAAATCATAACAAGGAAAATGTTAAACATTTTACAAATTGCGTTTACACTCGTTGCAGCGCCTGTTATTTAGTGACATAGCATCTTTCTATATACAATATATTAAAATCCTGTAGTGTATTGTATTACTTATTCGCATGATCCCATGGAGAAAACAACAAGACAGCAAGTTACAGCAAACTTCAACATAAATAAAAGAGGCAATTAAAATAAACAAATTTTAATTTATTGATATAATAACTAAAAAAAATATTTTACACAATACATTATAATTAGTATTATACCACTAAGAATAATTATTTTTCATTAAACAAATTAAAGACGCGGACTAGCAAATAAAAGTTAACTAAGGTATACAAATCCTTTAAGTGTCAAAGGAACACCTATGACATACAATTATAGGGACTCAAGAGCTCATTAAACAAATTCGAGGATATTCATCACTGTGGGTTCTTCTCGTATCTTAAAGATTAGGCTTTTTAATCCCTGATAACCATACGATCTGTTGCATCCCTCTTTTTAAGTATATTTATAGTTTATAGGTTAAAATATGGCAGTCCATTCCAATAATACGATGTAAAAGTGAGAAAAATTGGTCTGAATAGACAAAAAACCGAATATGAGCCATAAAAACTATTCATTAAATATCATACATATGCTATATTATATTTATACGTACATTGATCTGAAAAGAAGCCGTTACAGTAGAAAACAATTTTTATTATTATTTAAAAAAGAGTCTTATCCTAGGCGTAAAACTAGCAGACCAGAACTAATCAGATTACATCCTATTTACTTGTCCAACGTTGGCTGTTTGTGCTTGATTCCTCTGCCTCGAGTGCGGAGCCCGCCATTACATTCGCGGCCATTTTGTGCGTTCGTTGGACAAATAATTCCCATAATGCAAAATTACCTTACGTATAGACAAATAGATGCATGCGTGAACATAGATTTTAAATATTCTCAAAACGTGTTTAATCAACATAATAATGCACACACGAAATGATTATATCTCGAAGATACTAAATGGCGGAAACTTGTTTGATATGCCATTTTATTTTTTTATTAAATACATTCATCTTTTTGTCTTTAGAGCTTTTACTGTAAATTCATGTAGGTAGGTAGTCGAGTGGTTTATAGTTTTCGCCGCCTTGTGCAATATAAATATTATGATAATTGAGCACGACAAACTATAGAAATGAAATTATTGTTTATATTTGTGTTCATATCGATACATCTCGAAAGCATATCGACACTATTAGCTCACATAGTTGCAACTTCTGACCCCGTCTGCCTAATACAAACATCTATATTATAACCTATCTAAGACAAAAAGGCTTAAGGTGAACAAAAAATAAAAAGAATAATAGCGCGACAACCATTCATCGATTGTATAATTAAAAAGCCGACAAACAATAATTATAAAATATTTTGTGCTTAAAATCCCAACAAATACTGCAACGAATATAAACTAAATGTTACCCACAAAGAAAATGTTGGCATCAAATTTTTTGCAGTTAGCAACACAGAATGTTCGATTTACAAATGCCTATTTTTTATTTATTCATGTATATTAATCCTTACGTACCTAAAGCTAGCTTAATCTAGTAAAATGAACTTTACAAGACAACCATTTGATCTTGTTCCGTCCTTTAAAAATGTGTTTTATCTATGGATATAGTTCATATCTGTATGTGGATACAAATCTTGCACAAAACGTTAAACATGGTAACCCTTACATGACATTAAAAACGCTACCGTTTATGCTTAATTTTAAATTAACCATCTATTATTTAAAAACTTTCAAGTTTACATTAAACGTTTCAAAATGTATTGAAGACGGACTAAGTACTATGATACAAGTGTATAAGATATTTAGATTACATTACATGAAGCTTTAGCCGAAGTCGTTTCACTCGCGACCGACACGTTCACAACGCGCTTCGGGACGCGGATGTAGCCCCGCTGTCATGTAACGTGAGCTAGATATGTTATTGACTTTATTTATAGAGAAAGCCGTATAAACATATAAAATAGTGCGTAATGAAAATGACAAGTGTCTTGTTTGCGCGAGAACTGGTGGCGGTTTTGTTAAGAACAATATGATTCGAGACTTCAGTACTAAACACATTGGCGCATTTTCTTCAATAAACTCAATATAAGAATACCAATCGTAGATAATCTCTGTAGTATCTTTAGAAGGGATGTATGTGGATATTGGTTGGTAAATCTGACGTCTTGAAGAACTGACGGTAGTTGCAAGTGCAATTCTCGCGCAAGCAAGTTCGTGTGATGACACTAATACTATATTGTGTAGTACCCACATTAATATTTTGAGAATGGTTAGACTCGCGGGTAAGTCTGGTTTTCCTTTAAGTTTAACAACAAAAGATTAATTAAGTCGTCACTACGCCAAACATAGGAATGAAGAGAGATAAAATGCATCTATTAGATCCGATGTGCACACACGCGCGTGAAGTATGCAATTCACCTTGTACGCTGAAATTATGGATTCATTCTGATTATAGAACTACCCATTGGAATGTTACAAATATACATTACATAAATATACGTGGTGAAAAATTGCGTAATTACCTTTATGCCATAAATTTACGCGACCTAATTTCCCCGGCCAGAAAATCACGCAAGCATTCTACTTGTAACCTTTCAAAGGATAGTCTAAGCATGTGCAATAAAGGGACAATGATACAAAATCAAATTGGATATAGATAAATTATATTGCATGTCAAAGTATAAATCATTGTATGCTTAAAGCCTATATTTAAGATTCAAATCTCAAGTTACAATTCGTGAACGTCAAACTAAGGCGTTTACACACGGACAGTGCGATGTGGCTAGCGTAATACGGTGGCGTTGTGCGTATTCGTATGGCGTAATATACGCGTAACGTAGTATTCGTGTGGAAACGCCTTTACGGAGGTATAATAAGAAAGTAAAGTCATTTTCGTCAACGGAGATCAGTAATCTCTTTACTTATAACGAATGGTTGTGTTCACTTATCTAAAACATATAATAAATATATAATTCAACCATGTTAGGAATACATTATACACTATCCAATAATAGTTGACATGTATTATGAAACCGTTTAATAGAAGCGACTGTCGTTTTGACTATGGTAAAAGCCATATCTTTGATACTGCAGTACTTATATCATGGTACAGGGTGGACAGACCTACTGGTCTATTCCAGTATGTGTTCTTTTAATTTCCTTTTGACATCTATTGCTGGATAGAATATAGAAGAGAAACAGAAATAATAATTCTCATTCAATAAATTACGCATAGATACATTTATAATTAATATTTGGTTCTTTAATTATAGTTTTTAGCGTTGTACGAGCGACAGTTGTGTGACTTCGACACCTGAAAAGGAAAACTGCATGTTATATACAAACCAACAACTATATTATTATGAATAATATAAACAATAGGCATAAAGAATAAAAAAAAAGATATTAGTCCGTCTTTTAAGATTAGCAAAAAAGATCCACAAATTAATAACAACGAAGATACAACGCGTTTAAATTTCGTGTTACGTCACTTGTAGGTACAATTTTTTTAAGAGATCCACTGCGCTAGCCCACGCGCGCTTTCTAATGCGTTATGTCTTAGTAAATGTTTATAGTTCGATAAAGAGGCGTCCAATACTTTTTGCTAATCTAAAAGATGGACTAATTAGAATCACTTATTTTTAACCCTGTCATCACGCCTATTAGGGAACGGCTAGCATAAAAAAAGAAACAACTATCATGGTCGATTTTTGTGTTATTACTGGTGGAATGCAATTCAGGATTTCTTATACAAAAAAGTGGATTTTGAATTGAATGCAAGAAACAGAATTTGTATGTGATTTCAAATCAAATAAATAGAAAATGGTAGACCAACTACAAGTTTTATGCATATTATTTTAGAACGCATTTTAAAAATAAACTTTACGCTGGGTGATGAATTGATGATAGTATAATCTTATTGTCCGAATTCAAAATTAAAATACCATACATTATTTTACTTGTTAATCTCTGTCGGAACCGAAGTAATAAATATTAATAAATAAATCATCGCTTGATGTTAGGAAGAAGTTAAAATGAGATTCCTGTTAACTCAGGAGGTTCGTTTCATTTCCCCAATTACCATATCTAAGAAAAAGCTTTATTTCACAACGACGTACAATATTTGGGTGGCCACGTTAATCGCAGCAAGATGGCGTTCATCAGATCATAAAGATACCTAGGACATCATCATAAATAATAAACAGTTATACGAATACGATAATGGCCCGCCATTAGCCGATTATCTACTTTTTAGGACTTGTGGATTGCACAATGTACATACATATTCTATCTAATGTTTCGAACGCCAACAAAAACCCATAAAGAGTTATTAGAGCACTCCGTTCGCTCATGCTGGAATGTACATAGGCAATATGTTATTTCACTTCCTATTGACGTGGCTCGTTGGTCTAGGGGTATGATTCTCGCTTCGGGTGCGAGAGGTCCCGGGTTCAAATCCCGGACGAGCCCAAAGTGTAACTTTTTGTATTTATATAAAATAATATTTCTTATACAGTACTTTTTATCTGCTTGCTAAGATGGTAAATAATAATTATTACCTGGAAAGATTTTTACAATATTTGAGAACTATATTCTTTTTAACTATTTTGTACCTACTTTTATTTCCTCTCTCGTGGACGATAACTATTTTGTAATATTTTCCATCAAAGTACAAACATTGTTTCTCCTATACCTATATCGTCAAAGTTCAACAGAGCATATTACACCTACAGTTCCCTACCTACGTTCAGGACCGTCAGACACTTATATTGATAATTAGTTTAAAAGAAAGCCAATATCTTTACAATCACCCCGCATAAAGGCAGTGAGGTAAATCCACTTGTATTATAGAATATACTTCATTGAACATTAAACATGTAGACACTATCACATTGCATATGCTTTAGTCATCACCGTTTACCTCTTAGGAACAGAACTGCCTACGTCACACCTCGTTGGCAGTTAGTTATAATTCGACTAGCCGTAAAACGGAACAGCTGATGTATAACATATAACACATTATACTCTCAAAAATAGTGACTAACCCGAAATTTAGTCACAGCTCTCATACTGTATTTTCTTAATTTGATTATTATGATAATATACTCGTGTCAAACTGTATTATAGTTTAATCCCTCAATTTGTAAAAAGCAAATTAAAACAACATTTGTTAATAAACTGTCAAAAGCATGTCTATTTATATCTATGAATTAGCAACAGCCAATGAAATTATTACACATGAATTCAAGTTTGTCATTAATAAACTTTTCAGAAACCGGGTTTTAATCATCTAATTCCAAAATTTCGAGTTATGTATCTAGTATTGAGATTGCATTATATACAGATGGCCGCTACATTTGAACGCGCGAAAACAAACGCGCGCTTACAACAAAATCAAGTTAATCGAATGTAGTAATTGACATTCGCCTGATTTCTAATTTGTTTCATTATATTCTGTCCCGCTACTGGGCCTTTCCAATATGAGAAGGGTTACACCATAGTCCACCATGCTGGCCCAGTGTGAGTTGGCAGAATTCACATAACTAGTCACCGGTAGTTTGAGATCGAACTCGAGACCTGCGTGCGTACGCGTGCGTCCAACTAGGCTGTCGCTGCTATTTTTAACAATAATCAAGTTATCATTATTCGGAACATAAATTGCGATTTATGATTTATGTCAGTATTTTGTTGGCTTAAAAATGTGTGACATAAATAATCTCATGCAGATTTATCTTATAGATAAATGCTACTTGGCGATTGTAGAAAATATCCTTACTCTGATATTTATTTATGAGCTAGCAAAGAAGATTACGCCCTGTCTGATGGTAAGCGGTTACAGTAGCCTGGGATCATTTGAAATATCAGGAGTATCCCTTACACGTTATCGACCTTAGCGTAAAATAATTAAAGTTGTGTGTTATTAATCCTACGCCAAATCCAATATCCTGTATGATGCGGTCCCTCTTAGAGCGAGCAGGCTCCCTCGCCTAGTGACCAATTATTGTCTACAGTCTACACCAATCTTTTCGCGTAAGACTTCTGTTTTCGCGCGCTATATTTAGATTGAATTCTCAGTAAGTACCTATTTGTTCTAATATGTTAACATCTCTTATACGATATTAAACTATAAATGTACTTGACAATACAAAATAACTTACCAATAAACAGAAAATGATTCCAGCAGCCTTCGACCCCTCGGTGGCAAGGTCCCCAGCGTCAACGGTTAACCATTAATCATTACATTATCCAATATATAATTATATAACTGTTATATGAACAATGGATCGATGCAGGCGCTCACACACACACACATACGCACACGCAATAATAACGTACACATACATACATACAAATGTAAACTACATACCTCCCTAAAAGTTGTTTAAATGCTCTTTTAAATATTGTTAGAAATTATAATTATAAATAAATAAAGCGAGTTATTTTGTACGGGATCGTCCCGGCGGCTTGTCGTATTGCACCATAACATAGGTTCGTAGTCATTGCATTACTATATTCATAATATGATGCGTTTGTGCCATCAAGTTGCGCAGGTCACCCTCGCAACATACCACAATACGACCGATATCTACACGAATTCATTTGTGCATCAGCTGATCAGATCAGAAATGATTACGTAGTATGTCTGGACAAGTCTTTATACAGGGTCAAGTTTAAACAGACTGCGTGACAACCACCCCATTAGTTTCTCCTAACATACCGCTGCGGTCCTGACATACCATACCACTATCCTTACGTCGGCGGCCTTGCAGAACATACGGGCCGCCGATACAAGCTAACACATTCACACACGCGTTTGAATACAAAACTAGAAACGGTTACACGTCACATAGTATAGTTACTAATGTGCATCAGTGGGGTGTGGGCGTGGTCAAGGGAGGGTTGTGTGTAGTGGGGAGGAGGGGAGCAGGAGAGTTAGTTCCAGATGCGCAGGAACGAGTCCCAGGAGCCCGTGGCGACCGCCATGCCGTTCTCGGTCACGCCCAGGCAGGACACGCGGTTGTCGTGGCCGGCGAGGATACCTGCGGAACAAAACATACTTCATTCATTCAAGTGATACCCACTTACGTTTACTATACACTAATGTCGATCGGTTTTAATTCTTGTGACTTAAATGAATATTGTTGTATATACAATCGTAATATGTATTATATGTAATTAGTACCACTCAAATGTATGACGTCACCGAGTATTTTATTTTGATGTATACACTCAGCACTTACTACAAGATAATTCACTAAATTAAGTGTAGCTTTGAGTTTCAAAGTTTTATGATGTCTACACCTCTATACTAATATTATAAAGAGGAAAGATTTGATTTTTCGTTTGTTTGTTGTAACTCAAAAACTAATCAAACGATTTGCTTTCGAAAAATTCTTTAACCATTAGGAAGATATATTATCACCAAGTGACATAGATTATGTTTTTAAGCATTTTTACTAACCCAACCTAACAGACTTTTACGCGAGTGAAGTCGCGAGCAAAAGCTAATATATTATAAACAGAAAACATTTGTGTTAGAAAACAACAAACCTAAAATATAGGTTGGAATGTCAGTGTGTGAGAGTTGACTGTTGTGTGTGTATGGCCTGCGTGTGTACATAATATGTGTCTGTGAGTGTCTGTGAGTGTCTGTGAGTGTGTGTCTTTTTGTGTGTATGTGTACGTACCGGCGCGTTCGCTCTTCATGGAGTCCCACACGTTGCAGTTGAAGTCGTCGTAGCCGGCGAGCAGCAGGCGGCCGGACTTGCTGAAGGCGACGGAGGTGATGCCGCAGATGATGTTGTCGTGCGAGTACATGGCGAGCTCCTGGTCGGCGCGGATGTCGAACATGCGGCACGTCGCGTCGTCCGAGCCCGTCGCGAACGCGAACCCGGACGGGAAGAACTGTTCAACAACAATGCAGAGGGTTACATCACACATAGCAAATTAAGTACTGGACGACAAGACTCGGCCTAATCTTAAGACTTTGAGACTTTGACCTGAACTCATTTTTTTCTTTTCCTTTGAGAAGATTGTCTTTGTAAAGAGAAAAAAACTCCCACTCAAAAAATAATTCCTGTGGCACGGCGACTTTACAAACATTCTAACGACGGATACAAAGACCACCCAGACTCGGGACGACTATTTGTGGATAACACAATGTTTATCCCGCGTACCATGATAGTACCCACTACACTCGGCTTAACGGCAGCGGCGAGGTGGCCACTTAACCTCTATCCGTGCAGTCTAATCTGTAGCTAGCTCGTCTAAGGAAGTGCTCTACAGATTGAAAGTTATCAACTTATATAACTGAAAACGTGTATTAACGTGTTTATGCTCAGTATTATCTAACTGAAATAATAAGGTATGACCTTATTATTTCAGTTAGATAATAAAACGGGAAAGCATAAAAATGATTAAGAAATTATATAAATTACAATACATTTTTTATTTAATTAAATACGTAAACGTATTCTTATTCATAACTATTACTCGATTTGAATTGTTAATGTAAATGGATCTGAAAATGTATAATTATTGTCATTGTAAAAAAATAGTCTAATTCATAAATTACATGTCACAAAATAACTGAAATTGTTGTGTGTGTAGTGTTAAAATGAGGATGCTTTTTAATATCTTTCCATAATTGTTGGTTTAGAATCGCCTTTTCTTTTTCTTTGGTATCATGTTGCTTACGCTATAGGTTTTTACTGAATACGTAAGATAAAATGTGTTATAGTGTTCGTATGTGTGTGTACGTACGGTGACGGCGTTGATGTCACTCTCGTGTCCCGGGAAGGTCTGCTTGCACTGACAGTCGCGGATGTCCCACAGCTTGGCGGACGCGTCGCACGCGCCTGACACGAACGTACGCTGGTCTGGCGCCAGTGACAGCGACATGACGTCGCCCGTGTGCCCGGTGAACTGGCCGCACTGCTGGCCCGTCTCGATGTCCCACAGGGCGCTGGAATGGCACGCCGTGAACATCAATATAAACATCTCTTGGCATGGTACTTGCTATACATACTAACTCATTTACTCAAGTAGACCATCGGCACATATCGCATCCAAAATATGTTTGGTTTTAATCCCTTAATAGACAGAATCCAGACGCAAAAGAAAAAGCATTGTGTCTGATCTCTGAGATCTAGTGTAGGCCAAGATACTAAACATATCCAACTTGTTAAAAAAATATTTTATCTATAATAAGATTCTGTTAAAACAAAAGAATATACATATTTAACTTAAAGAGAAGCCAGTCTATTGCCATCTACCAGGCACCGTTTAAGATCTCATGTTGCTACTGAGAATTTCTTAACGCAAAAACTATTAACACTTTATGTGTCCCGGGAATCTGACCCGTAACTTTATGCACAGCAGTCGCATTCACTATCGCGGCGTCATTGCGCAATAAAATTAATAATAATCTGGCTTTATATTGCATAATCTGTACCCTATATACAGGTTGTGCGGTAATATATGTATATTAAAAAAGTGCAATAGGTAGTCATCCTTTTGACTGTCTATCTATTAGCAGAATTAGTGTTTAACCTTTTGAACGCCAATCACTTGTATACAAATTCGAGATTTTCGTGTCCTCAGCGCCACTACTTGATTAGAAGTAATAATAGTATAAAATAAATTTATGACTTTCACAAGATCTTTTATTTTGTTTTTATGGAAAGTTGCCCTGTTGTAAGCCATATTTTAACTTTGTCACAAATAATAAGTTCTTGTTTGTTTTATATTCAATAGAAACAAAAACGCCAGAAAATATTTTAATGCCCCCAACGCCAAGTACTTGATATAAAGGAAGCCAGTGATGGGACACGATGAAGACCTCGCTATATTTCATCTCGTCGAAACGATCATAAATACTATTATTGCAAGAAAATTACGTGAATAAATAATATTTTATAAATATTGTAAACTATAAACTACGTTTTATTCACCTTAATCAAGAATAAATAGGTTTTCCAATCATTATCGATAGTGAAACACCGTTTGAATGAATCGGAAGAATTTGATTCTGAGGTAAGTTTAAATAAATTATATTATTATATCTTAATCTTGTACTCGATGTATCGATCTCTAAAGAAAAGTGTTAGGTATAGATATATTATGTCACTTAGTATTATATACTGTTAGATAGGTTCTTCAGTACCTAATACCTAGGTATCCTTTATCGATTTAATGTGTTTACATGTGATGCCAGTTTACAAAATGTTAACTGAATATTCAAAGCGAAATCGTATTTTATACGATTTCGCTTTGAATATTACCTACATTTGTCAGCAAAATTTTATATATACATATTTTTCCTAAATAATAAGAAATCACGCTTCGAACTGGAATGACACGTAAACACATTCAATCGACAAACTTTAAGTGAAAATTGTGTCAATTTCGAGCGAGCAAAGAACGCGTCCTATTTTCCAAATTATTAGTTTATTGAAAAGACACAGCGCAAAAAAGTTGTTGACAATAAATAACAATAACTCAGTTATTGTTATTTATCGCCGGCGCCGCGTAAGTAGGTATTAATAAATATTAATTTCAACTTATAATATTATTTGTCAATAGGACATTAATCCCATCCCTACGTTTTACTATAGATACGTTATACATTTGTAGCGTGGCGCTGGAGGACACATCGCGTATTATATAGATGGGCGTCGAAAAGGTTAATAATAAAACAACAAAAAATCGAAGGAATTCATTCATTTAAGGTCGTAGTGTACAAGAAAGTTAAATACGGCAATTAAAAAAAATCATATCGCGGGTAGTAGTTAGGATAGAATTTTCATTTTTTTCTGAACGTCCTTCATTTCTACTTTAAGACTTTTCAAGGTTATCCATTAATTATCCTGTATATGTTTAATTTTAACTTGTTTTTGGAGTCAAATAATAAACTGTCCCACTTCAGCAGTGGTGCTCTGTTCAGTGTGAGGAGGGTGAGATCATTGTTGTGTAGTGTTTGTAGTACATATAACAAGGTGTGTGGGTACTGTACCATGTCATATCGCCGGAGCTGGTGAGGATCTGGTTGTCGTCGAGGAAGCGGCAGCACGACAGGTAGCCCGAGTGGCCGGGCAGCTCACGGGACACGCGCACGTTGCCCTCGCGCGTCTTCAGGCTGGAACCACACAATAACAACATTATTACTAATATTATACCAGATCAATAATATATTATTAAACCCTAAATAATATTATAAATACGAATAAATTAGTTTGTTTCTTTGTTACAGTTTGACGCCTTAAACTTGGTACCAAGCATCAGGGGTGAGGGGTACAGAAAAGAACAAAAAGTACAAAAAGTATTTATCTGAGTATGTAATAGAAGTTATAGTTTTTGATGGTTTACTTTAACGAAAACATAAAAGAAAATCAGCCACGTGTAAGTCGAATGAACGCATCCAGGATTTTATTTTTGATACCGATAAGGGTTCGTTCAAGTATTACGTATGCAACAAGCGGGGAGAATAGTTGCTAACTTTTTGAAAAAGAAATAAAGTAAATTAGGATTGAAGAGCTAAAATATAGTGTTTAGAAAAACAAACTTTTTTTAAATTTTTGTAACATTATATTTTTTGTTTTTACACAATTCAAAAAGTTTTACAGTCTTGCTGTACTATATATTCAATAAAACAGGAAACATTATTTTAAAGCAAGAAAAGTATAATACTGTTTTTAACAGTATGGTTGAAGGCCCTCGTAGGAGGTCTTTTTATGGTTATTTTGGATTATATATTATGCTTACTATTGGCAGGGGAGGTAAGTTAAAAATGACTAAAATCTTCCTTACGTAATCGGCTCCTAAATAACAAGTATTAACACGTATATCGCGCACCTTAGTACTCATAACTGAATAATAAAGAATCATCGCATACAAGTTGATCTTGTAAGCACAAATCAACTTGTATGCAATGATTCTTTGACGCACGCCGTTAAGCTTCGCTGAGCTAACACAATACATACATCAGTTATAGAACAAGTTGGGCTGTTAATATATTAAAATATAGGGGGTCAGAAATTACTCTGACGAAGATTCTAAAGATTATTCTAAGTAAAGATTTAACCCATAGATGTGCACTACTACGTACAAATATCGTACAAGTACTCCAATACTGTCACTACACAAAAATGTACATTTGAATGATATCTTTTGTAAAACGTGAATTTGAAGATACAAAATTAATGCACAAAATTTGCCTAATAGAATAGTGAAACTGTGCCAAATTTCTGGTTCCTTATATATTATTTACACAAATAAAGTAAACTTTCTGTTCGCCTGAGAAAACACTTCTTTTGGATTTTGTCAACGTGTTTTGGTTTGGCTATATGGTCATCTCTTTGGACGTGAAGTTATCATCGAACATGACAATTGAATTATAAATATAGTATCATCACTCTCGCTTATATTGATCATTGTCCACTATGCTTATCTATCTAATGTGTGAGCTGACTCTTCTTAGTGCGGACACTTTAGTGCTAAATACGGTAAGGGCTCATCTATCATTTGAATCTTTATGTGAGAGTTATTTGTTCATGCGTTGTGTGCTATTTGTATATATAATTTATTGTCAAAACTGACATATTATGACCTAACGATGGAATGACTAAAGCTAGCCATGATTTCCCTCGGGCGTCGTAAACGCAAGGGTCTGCTTTCATCATCGTAGATCTAGAGTCACGTATATTATGTAACATTAAAGGACAGTATTAAATAATAAAAATAAATGTAAACGAAGGTGTCAAGGGTCTGAAACGCAGTAGCGGACCTAGATAGAACTGCTGGGTTCAGCAATATTTTGACTATCATGATTATAGATGGTCATGATTGCCTAACATAATGTTTTATCACTAACACTATTGATTTTCAAAATCTGATTGTAATGTTGAGTATAATGACGAATGCGTCTTAATAGTCAATTGCGGCATTAGGAATTACTTCTCGCAAAAGAGAAAGAGAACACCCAGACTCGGAACAACTATTATGGGTCGGATAAAGCCCAATTTACACTGGGTCAGTTAATATTTTTTTATGCCTAACATTCTACACAATAGGCAATCACAACAACGAAACAATAATAATATCAGCCCAGTGTATTAACCGTCGCAGTGCTGCGTACGGGGACTTCTCTGTGTGAGAAGGTCAGGCAATTACTTCAAGCTAATATGTATCTAAATATTACTGATATTGCTATAGATCAAAATTCTTAACATGCTTCTTGCATGGGGAATAAACATTTTATTGTTAGTTAATAACTGAAACCTCCTGTAAAAATAACAGCTGGCTACCTATTATTTTAAAGTTTAGAAAGTAACCTAACATGGAAATTACCATAAAGTTTATTTATGTATGGGTTGGCGTCACGAGACGTGTAGCTACAGTCGAGATCAACGTGTTTATATAAGACGAATGCATTGTTATACTCAACTGGGCCAAGTAAATATATGGTAATCATGTACATATCACGATATGGGCAAATGTGCATTTTTTTACTTTTTAGCTCGCGTATCGTTCTCTATCTAATGCACTGGTTCCCAAACTTGATTAGGCGCCAACCCACCTAACAAAAACTGCCAAATTCGGGACCTACCTCTTAGCCGTCTTAAAAATATTGGTAACGCTCAGATTCCCTAGTCTCTGTGGTCAGAGAACCTCTAGTCGTAGAACGCGAGCGCCGGCTGTTAGCCCGGCCAGTCGGGTTATCTTACGTTATAGGGCCCACTCAATATTTGCTCGCACCCACCAGTGGGTCGCGACCCATACTTAGGGAACTCCTGATCTAATGTGTTAGCTCACTTTTGTTAGTGTGGATATTTTTTCATTCAATCTAAGGATGATGAGAACACGTCAAGAGTTTTAATCTTTGACTTTTATTGGAAATTAACATCATTCATTCATCATTTACACTGGTTTAAGAGACAGGGCTCAAATAGTGTATCTAATTAAATTGTTTTGCTATTATAGTAATTAAATTGTACGCTGTACGAGTTAATTTTTTTTAAATGGAAAGCATTTACGAATTGATCGTCATACATTGCTCCCTATGATGGTTCATGTGGTGACATTCGATATAAGCAGGTAGGGGGAGGCAAGGGAGGGAGAGGGTTAGGTAGAGGGCGATAGAACGGTAGAGAGTGCGGACAAGAGATAAAGAGAGGAAGAGAGCGAGTGAGAGCAACAGAGAGGGGTCGAGCGAGAGAGAGATAGAGGTGAGCGTGAGAGAGGAAGAGAGGGGGAAACGGTGAGCAAAAGAGGGCGGGCGAAAGAGAGGGTGATAGAAGGCCAGGACGAGCGAGAGAGGGAGAGAGGGCGAGCGAGCGAGAGGAAGAGGCCAAGCGAAAAAGATGGCAAGGCCGAGGAAGATAGGGCGAGCGTGAGAGGGAAAGAGGCCGAGCGAGAGAGAGGGCGAGGCCGAGGGAGATAGGGCAAAGAGTGAGGGAGAGGGAGAGGGCGAGAGAAAATCTTGTACCTTCCAAAACTTGTAGTGTGACTCACCTGTAAATGGAGCATATGTTGTCGAGCCCACCGCACGCCACGTACGAGCCGGAGGGAGCGTACGCGCACGTCATCACCCAAGAGGAGCGCAGCGGTATCGCGTGCACCTTGTTCGTCGTGTGGCTGTCCCACACTATCAGCTTGCCGTCCTGGCTGGCTGACACCAGGTTCCTGAGGGAAAACATATATCTAGTTAGTTACATACGGTTCAGTTTATTTTTGTGGGCTTAAAAGCTAAAAATCCGTGTTAAGAGCTTGCCTGACATATGTAAGGCGCTGACCATCGTTCATTTTCTTTCTTATAAACTTAAAGATGGGTGTGTGCTATAGTATTATGGTGTACAAATCGTAGAGGACTTCTAAATGTTATAATTTATAGATAACATTATAATTTTATAGTTGACGAAATAAGGAGTAAATACACCTGTCCCTTCAGGCATACAGGCATGACATGACGTGAACATATAACTTGCAATACATTTTGCAATTTCACACCTTAGCCAGCAAGTCCAATTCACACTTGACCGGTGTTTTTTTATATAATGTTATGACATTGTCTTTCTATAGCTGTAACAGGTAAGCCTTGTTATTCTATCTCAAAAACTATAGTCAAGAAAATGCCTTCTTGCAACAAAAACCCTTCCAAAAGTTCGGAAATAACAGCGTTTAAAATCATCCTTCACTTGGTTTACATTTTGCACAGAACATATTGACGTCACAATGGGTCGCATGTAACAGGTATGCAATGAGTCAAGCCTAAGCCGACAAACGCGCAAGGAATATACAGCCTTATTACGTAGAGCATAAGGTGCAGGAAAGCATAGATTTGTTCACCGTATGTTTTGCCCTCTGTTATCGGGAGGAAAATGAGTAATAAATATTCAGCAACGATTTTAATTGTGTGAACGTTATTATTCAGTCAAGTGACATATTCTACTTTGATCTTATACGTAAAATAGGTTTGTACCTCATGAGCGAACTAGGAAGCCAAATAAGTTTGTCCGGAAACCTGATTTCTTATCGCCAAATATATAACACAAACAATTATGATGATGTTCAGTAGTTAATATATCAATTAGGCATTCTGTACACCTGTAACTTGTCAACACTTGGAATTCCAGTTATAATTGAAAACTTATTTTGCTAGCTCCCGGTGTGCCGCTGCAGCTCAATAGTAAAAAGTAACGCGTCCATATAAGGCTTGTAATAATTTAATACGGTCGCTTCAATAAAAGTCAAAACCGTACCGAGATATTTGAATATACACATACAATGTTTTTCTACTACTTATGTGGTCAAGTACAGAGCCTGTCTGATAGTAAGCTGTTACCGTAGCTTATAGACGCCTGCACCACCACAGTTCGTAAAATATAGCTGGCGTAGTGGGTGGGTCACCCACTTGACGCAAGTCTATGTATACTTGAAGGGATAGGCAGAGACCTATCCCTTCAAGTGTACATAGGCACTACCAGGTTATTACTCATGCGTTGCTAACCCTTCATATTAGTGCTGCCTACAACAGAGGCAAAGATATCTCTAGGTTCTACTGCAAACAGAACAGCGTTTCATGCATTCAAGCATCTCATGGTTGGTTAGCTACACTTTACAGTAAATTCTATGTAAGTCGGTATTTCCAATATGTGCAGAATTCGAATTATTTGCGATAAATTTTAAGTGATCGAACCACCAAGTCCACAAAGCGCCTGCGCCACCCATCTGTCGCCACAATGGCGCCTGGCGGTGGCGAGGTGACTACTTAATAGAGTGCAATATCCGTGCGTCAATTTCGTATGAATATGTATGCGAATACGAATATATTGGAAATTTCACCGAACACGTATCTAAATCAAAAATAGCTGAACTTTCGAGACAAAACAAATAATATATTTATAAATATATTTAGCGTTTATTATTGTTGGCTCCGGGCGTTCAGCTTCACAGATGGCCAAATAAGATTTGTTATCTCAGTATTCCTGGCGCTTGATATATTCTGACGGCTCGATTTATATGTGTATTATTTACTATTTTATTTAGCAGAAATTCATACTAATCTATACTAATATTCTGTGTGAAGGTTACTGTGTCGGTTTTGTATTCGCTAGTAAATTACTGAACCGATCGTAATAAAATCTGATGGAAAGATGGCTTAAGCCCCGATGAAGGATAAAGGCTATTTTAAAAAAGGGGGCGTGCGTTGACTCGGGTGTTCAACAGCAAAATAAATTAAATCTCGAGTAGGTACATCTCATTTTTATATATTTAGGAATGGTGTTATGTTACGAACTGTATTTTTTTAAAAGTAAGCTGTCTTATCTTATCTTATGTGGAAGCCGATCAGTGCAGACTTACTATAATTATATCTTGTGTCGTGGGCAACTTTACAACCATTCAAACAAAAATGTGTGTATTACACATACAGCATCCAGACTTGGAACAACTATTTGCAAATCACAATGTTTGCTGCCGCTTACCGCTTGCGGATCGAACTCACAAAGCTTGGCGTAATGTATAGCGACGAGGTGACCACCTTAACCACGCCTATACATTATCCATAAGTGGTTTTCCAAAGCATTATGACGCAAGTGCCCTCGACGGCAGTACGATAGTTTCTTCAATAAATAGGTCAGTTTATGATACGTATCGCTCGTAAAAACCAATGACACCTATATTGTAACTCAGACAACAACCCCCGTCTCGTAAGGTTTGGGCAGGTGACTCATAGATGCGATTGTTTGTAAACTTCTCAGGAAAAATCTACGTTATTTTGTATATTTTGATTTAGATCATGTGGTACTAAAGCACCAATCACGCAAGCTTGCGGCTACTGACACCCTGCTTGTTATCCTAACTAATATTATAAATGGGAGTGTCAGTTGGTTTGTTACGGTTTCACGCGTTAATTACTCGACCAATAATAAAATTTTGCATATACGTTGTCAGGGTTGCAAAAAACGACATCAAAAGTATTGATCTCGAGCATGCGAAGCCGCAAGCAAAATCTGGTAGTCAATACAATGCAAACTCCTTAAATAATAAGAGTCGTTGTACTATCAGCGCAAGAGAGAAGAATACATGGTTTCAGGTTTTCAGTACCGCCATCTTAAACAGGTTGAGGCTGATCGCTCTGAAGTTGCTACAGTCTGTGCAGTTCCACCCCTCCCTTTCCCCGCGATCCCTTCCTCCACACGCCTGTTTTCTTGCTACGTCACTAGAAGAAACTGCAGAGGGAACTTAAAGTTCGGCGCTAGGTATACTCGTTTAGTCGGGCTGATTCAATTTATGTGCCCTGCGTCCCGTGGCCTTATGCTTTTTAATATTATAACGTGTCGAAATCGTACCACGGTTACTGACGTTCGTTCAAAACGCATCATTGTTTTGCATGACGCAGTAAGTTCAGAACGTTTACAGCGTCATTTGCGTGTGAGTGCACAGCTACATATTCCTTACGCCTCTATACACGTAATCTAAAGGTCTTACACAGTATACAGCTTATATTTGTTAAAAAGACAACTCCCGCACTAGAAAAACGCCTGTGTCGCGTGGTACTTTAGAATCCAAACAAAGAACACCCAGGCTCGGAATAAATATTTGTAGAAAACACAATTCTTTGTCCCGAGTGGGATCGAACCCACAACACGGCGCGACGGCAGTAGCGAGGCGACCACTTAAACCATTACGTGATTCAGACTAATTTCAGAATATTATTGCGAATTTCCTCCGTACTTTCTTCTTAAACTTTCTTTTAAAATAAGAATTTCAAATTTGTTAAATGTCATATTTTCAGTAGGTACTTCTTTCAACAAGGAAAATATGTCCATAGACCAGAAAATATGGACAACTATCTAACTACGATGAATTTAAAACATAGCTTGCAAAACGTCAGCGTAATACACCTCTGCCTACCCCTTGAAAACTTCAACTTAGACCCCGTACCGCTCAAGTTGAAACGCTTTTAAGCTAACAGTTCTATCTATGAGAAATGTTATCAAAGGAGGCGTTTCAAATAATGTGTATTTACCGGGAGTCGCTGCCCCAGTGCATCGCGTAGATCTTGGCGAGGTGTCCGCGCAGCGTGCGGCGCGTGCGCATCTGTATGCGGCCGATCGGCTCCAGGTTCGCCGTCGCTTGCGCGAGCGACGTGTCGCACGCCGCCTTCCTTGCATCCTGCAACACAATCGCTTATATCAATACCCTAGGAATTACACTAACACTAAATACTTGAAGGCATTTCAACGCGCGGGTGACAAATTCATTGCATTGTAGTTGAGAATCGCAATGTAATAAAGACCGTCCACTCGATATATTTTATATTTCGAATCTAATTGTAAAATACCCGTTGGTAATCCAACAAAATAATTGTAATTCGTTGTATTGCAGTTGACAATGGAATAAAATTAAATAAAGCTTATTGTTTAATTGATAAATAAATAAATAAATTCGATTTACATACAAAGATGCATATATGTATGTATGTAATTGTGCAGTATCTAATTTTTTCATCTTTCTCGGCGTGCACGAGATACCCATCACGAAAGTTAATTATTAAGTTCTTAACTAAAATATATAATACTCGATCCGGGAATCGAACCCGAAACCTCATGCACAACTTTTACATGCACCATCGCAGTGCCACTAAGGAATAATTAATTATTTTTGAAGTAGACTGATGAGATAAGCACAATGCATTCGAACACTAAAGTGGTACGTGGTACGTTTACGCCTCATACAGTGCGTAAAAGGCATTGCGTCTAAACGCAGGCGACGCTGCGTTCAGCGGAAAGGCCAAAGCGCAATTGCTTTTTTAATCTAGCGCTTAAGGGTCCTAATTAACTTAACTTAGTATTGTTATAGATGGAACTTAATATTGTTATACATAATATCAGCCGTGTATTAAATTGTCCCACTGCTGGGCACCGGCCTCAGTATGAGAATGGTTAGGCCATAGTCCACCTCGCTGGCCAAGTGCGAATTGGTAGACTTTACATAATTTCGAGAATACTATGGATAAATTTCAGACATGCAGGTTTCCTCACAATGTTTTTTTCACCGTTAAAGCAAGCGATAGTTATTTATTTAATACGCACATAACTTCGAAAAGTCAGAGGTGGCGCGCCTTGGGATCGAACTCGAGACCTCTGCGTGGCAGTACAACGGTCTCCCCACTAGGCTATCGCTGCTATTTACATTACATGTATGTTGTTATAGATAGAACTTAATATTTTTATGGATGGTACTCACTCTGATAGCATTCTTTAGCGTCTCCGCCTCCTGGCGCAGGCTGTCAAGTTCATTCATGGTGCTGTATTAATTGTTAGTCTTCTTGTACCGACCGCTTGACGACCGCGCCGCGCACTATGTCCACGCAACGCTCCGACCTGACGACAAACATCATACAAATACATAAATTTAAATAAAGTAATAAATTAAAAATTCTGTTAGTAAAAGTTAAAAACAGTCATAGATCCGACGCACCGAAATCGTTTTCCGTGGGATTAACACTAGCGTAGCCGCGAGAAGAAATGAGAATAAAATAATTTAAATAAACTGTTATATAATGTAAGGAATCAAGATTTAATTTTATAAAACGATTTGTATTTTATAATTAACAGTGCTTTATTTTGTGCATTAATTTTATTAATTTGCGAATGTTTGTAAGCTGGCTCATTGCTATTTTATTGCAAATGGTCTCCATTATGACTACACGACTACGTGTACTTTCTATAATATAATATATCTTTTTTTTTACATAAGACAATTTTACAAATGCTATTTTTGTGAAAACATTCCTCAACTTATCAATACGTACGAAAATTCGTCGATGTCTATCAAGATCAAGAGTAAACTCGTACTAGGAACATATGAAAACATCATAACAAGTGGAATATATACCATCACATCTTCCAAAAAGGCAACCACCTCAACCACTTTAGCTGTATACCATAGTCATACTTCCCTGCTAACCGAGCGAGCATTTAGCTCGTTCGATTGGCAGCGCAGTAAAACTAACAAAACACTTCGGTTCCCCCTAGCTCAATAAACTTTATGACTTCATTAGAACAGTACCTAACACTTTTTGGCACGCGATCCCCTGTATGCACTACAGTGTAACGTTGGTTGTTGTTTAGATATTTTGTCCTAGAACATCAATTGCTGGAGCTGTGTGTGCTTTTTTAAATCATGGTTACAATTCGTCTTAACACGACGTTGTGGTACCTTGGAGAGCACCCAACGCTGACAATATATCTGCGGTCTTATCATACCATTTCTGATAGCCTGTGTTGACAAAGTTCCGCGTTGATTTGCCTTTTAGTAACTGCGGGTAAGAGTGGTAATAAGAGCAGCGATAGCTCAGTGGGGAGACCAACAGACTGCAATGCAGAGGGTCTCGGGTTCGAACCCACGTCGCGCATTTCTGACTTTCGGAAGTTATATGACTTTTCGAAATTATGTGCGTTTTGGTTGACAATTATCGCCTGCTCCGTGCCTCGGAAAGCACGTTAAGCCGTCGGTCCCGGCCGCCATGAACATCTATGGCAGTCGTTATTGGGAGAGTGTTGACACAAAAGAACCCACTAGGTCAAAGTGTCGCCGGTCTGTACTGACTGGCCCCCCACATAAGATAAGGTAAGAGTGGTTTTGTGTTGGTTTAATAACATTTTATTGAACAGCATTGTAAATTTGGATTACTCCTAATATAGATATTGCATGTGTTTAAGGAGTCAATGGATGCACGATAGTGCTTCCTTGGATGCACAATAGTAGTTTTAGCAACGGGTGATTAGCAATTAAATCCTTAAACAAATCGAAATATTCGAAACTGTGACGAATATTCAGTTGCGTTAAATATTGATTGATTATTTGATTACATATTCGCTCTGTGCCCATGCAAGTGCGATATTCAAGTTTCGAATATTCGATTACAATTCGAAATATAATCAGTGATAACGGATTGGTAAAAATTAGGATACTCGACATACAAGTTGCGAATACTCAAATTGTTAATTTCGTTGCAATCAAAAAAACAAAATCCAACGATAAGTAGTTGAGTTACCACAAAAGAAACAACAAACAATTATACATATATATCTATAAATTGAGTTAGTCCAAGGTCCAATTCCACCCGCTGACTTATTAGAATGGAGCCAACTGAGGTAATATATTCAAAACTATCACATGAGTAAAGCATCACTCCTAACTTTATTATTTACTAAGTGGCAACCCAGCTGATATGGATTGATAGCTAAGTAGAAACGAAAAACCAACAAAAAAATAAATTGCGCATTAAATGGTCTTAAATCTTGTTTGGATCATAATATTGACAGAGGTTAAAACACCCTTCGCGGTTTAAACTACGTTTGATTGATGGTATTCTGTGTTTGAACCAGCGATTTAAATCATAGATCGTCACGGTATTTATCTCACGATAAAGTATCCATACTATGAGACGTATAAACACATTACATTTACATGATAGGCAACGATATTGTACAATTTTCAATATGAATAAGCGTGATAATATCTACTATATTTATAGTTCAGATGTAATGTTGGCATTGTGTGTCAGATGATAACTATCTATCTGTTTTCTATAGTGTAATCTATCAATTACTGGAATGCCGATGTAATTAAAAAATAATTGTGTCGGTCCGCTGTCGGGCCGGTTATAATGTTACTTTCTAGGTTTATTCCTAAAAAACAACAATCAGTTTTATTCATGTTCAGTTGAGTACACCAATGCAGAATTTAAAATGACAACTAGGAGTGTAGTTTATTTTATACGTTGGGCAATAGTATAATAACTAATAGTTGACAGGGGCCAAAAATAAGGTAACTAACTGCAGGTTTGCATGAAATAAAATCTTAAAAAATATAACGAGTTTTGTATTGTTTAATTTCAATGTACTTATAACGAGTGTAATAATTTGGATGCACTAACTATTAAAACGATCTGTTTACGATGACAATAATAGATATTTATTGAATTGATCAATGTACACACCAATGTGAAATTGATTGAAGTTATGAAGTCATTTTAAAAAAGCGCATCCATTTTACTTGTGTACGAATTTGTGTGCAACAATAAAAATTTCATTACATTCGAAATTTAAATATTTGTATGAACTGACCTGTTTACGCACACACAAACACGTGTAAGTATGAATACTACTACTAACAAAATGGTACTAACTATGCGCGCATGATTTGCAAGAACTATAAAAAACTTGTGACGTTTATCAGATAAGATTACGGTCCTGCAGACCGAATTTCGGTCATGATGACAAATGTTAATGGCGACTAGGGATCTGCGCAAGACAATTATTATAGTGCACAAGTGTGTGCGCCAACACACTCTATTCTCTTACTCTCAGAGTCCGATGAAAATACCGGAGACAGATCAGGCGCAGCACCAACGGCTTTACGTGCTTGCCGAGACAGGATGTGCCACACCGCCTAGGTACTTCCTAACTTCGGACTGCTTGACAGCAAAAAATAATAAAATAATTTAAAGTTAACTTAACAGTTATCACGTATAACCGTGAGCATATTTTTTTTAAGAGTAGATATCTCCCCTCTTTGTATAATTCCTGTGTCACGGAGGACATTGTATATTCAAATAACGGACATAAAGAACACCCAGTCTCGGCACATTTGCGGGTCACACAAATTTTAGTCACGTGTGGGATTCTAAGACACTCGGCGTAGCTATAGACTACCATGCCACCCGTGCTTCAATCAAAATATTTCCTTATTATATCTCTTCCAGGTGAATCACCTGTACTTGTCAAATGTATGGCAATCATACGTCGAGCTATGGACACTGGTGTTACAGACCTTTGCACTCTATTATTAGGTGAGTCTTGCAAGGAGACTGTAAATCTGGAGGTAAATAAAAACGTCTTCTATTAAAACGTGAAGGACTGTCGTCGTAATGGTGCTATTATCCCGCTCCATTGTCTCGCGGCATTGTCCTACGTTGCGTCACTGTTGCACAACCAATGATGGTTATGTGAGGAAATGCCTTTACAATGGTGTGAAACTATACAATGTTTATAAATCACAGTGTTTTGTATAGGATAATTAGGCTTAGATTTGATTAAAGTCTCTGACAGCCAGACTCGTATAATTGAGGACAGTCTCTATCTGCTTTTAGTTAGGCGCTTTGAGTACCTTGAACTTTAACTTGGCCATTGACATATGTATGTATGGGAGTCAGGTGGTCTTTGCTCATCCCAGAAATGTCATATGAACACCAGAATGTTTAAGTTGTATGTGTGCTATGCTGTTTATCGGCTAAGCCTATCGGAAAATACCTAGATACGTTAATTTAAAAACAATGTATTTTACTAAATACAACATTTATTTTTGAAACCTCGCGATACTGAGATTCGCTCGATGGGTAAGGCATTGATGTGTATGAAGACCATTGTCTCCACTAACGAATTGAGAATAAACAAATATAAATAACTGTTATGTTAATGTAATACATACATACATAGTCTCAAGTCCCAAAAGGGTTAGCAGAGGTATATTACCCAAAACGTCTGCCTAAGGCACCACTGCCTTCTTGGGCTTTAACACATTCGCATCCTCATAATACGCCATACCGCCATACATTTTACTAGTGAACCCGCTAGCGGGGTCCTCGGTAATATAGATGCGCTTGGGTGAGCCCACGACGTGGGTCCGTGGTATACAGCAATGACTCGTAACACAAAACTCTCTCTTTAATAGGAATATGGTCATAGTTCTTCTAGATATAGGATTCCTGGAAGTATTCTAGTGCTGCTGCTAGTTAGAATGTACATACACTAAGATATGGGTAAGTAAACAATATTCTTCTCCCTAGCCTTTATTATTCCCAAAATCACTTAAAATTGTTTATTTTCAATGTATTTCTGAACCAACATTTTTCACATCCTTTTATTAATTAATTTTCTTTTTACTTATTCTTTTTTCAGATCAGCACAAGATTACCAAACGTGGTACTAATTTAATTAGCAAAACCCAAAATGTTAATTCCGAATCTCAGAATATGTGTACAGAATATGAAACTTTGCCAAAGAAAACCAGGGTGTCAACAGACAGCCAGGAAACCTGTCTCGCAAGATGAAAAACCTGATTCTCAACCTTCTGATGATTTTTCCTATTCTAGAGAAATTGATAAATATATCCACATAAATACCACTATCGCAACAAGAGAAATTGATACTATGACAGAATAGGAAGGTTGCAACATGAGTGCAAAAAAGCAATTTCAATGTAACGAATATTTTGGGAGAATAGTAGCATTGGAGATGTCAAAATTTCACGGCAATACACGTTATAATAAGATGAAGGAAAAATCGGATATTTTGAAGAATAGTACCACTTAAAAATATTTCTTCTGCAAACAATTATATTCAGTCAGTTCACTATAGGAACTTATGACATCAAGAGTTCTTCTAGAAAATTCTACGAAATAATTACGTATAAAATAAATAAGTTTGAGTAAAAATTATTCGTATAACTTCAAATCATCGATATTACATTTCAATGAATATAAATTTAAGTTAATAATTGATTAAAATGCCCTTAAATTAAGTTGATTTTGTGAATCACATTGACCTTGTTTGCATAATATTATTGTTTACCAGCCCTGTCGTACAACCCACGCGGAGGGTCCTCGGCATCTAGGAAGAAGTAAGAAAAATAAATAAAACGAATATGTTTAAATCTAAACAAGTGAGAAACGGCAATGAATTTCCGTAAATCTTAGAGTTCGAAAAACAATATATGCAAAGGTCACGTGATGCCACGTGACCTTGGTCAAAGGTCATAGTCATTTAGGGGTGTATCGACTATGCTGAATCGATAGACGTTGACCGCGAGTCTAGCTCTTACGGTTTTTGAGTTGAAAGATGGTATTACGTGACCTTGAGGTCAGAGGTCAAAGATCATAATCATTTCGGAGTATATCGACTATGCTGAGTCGAATGGCGTTGACCACGAGTCTCTTACTCTTACGGTTCTTGAGTTGAAAGTTGGTATTATGTGACCTTGAGGTCAGTGGTCAAAGGTCATAGTCATTTCGGGGGTATATCGACTATACTGAGTCGAATGGCGTTGACCACGAGTCTCTAGCTCTTACGGTTCTTGAGTTGAAAGTTGTATAACAGACGGACGGACAAAGCTGTTATATAAAGGTTTTTCGAACTCTAAAACCAACAGTACCAATACGAAGATCTGTTAAATTGTAAAATGTAGTTTTTATTTAAATTTTTTATTGTGTATTTGCAAAGGAAAATGTATTTTTAACATGAGCCCTCGACGTGGGTTCGTGTGCTCTCAAATGTGGCAAAAGTGAGCTCACGACATGGGTTCAAGGAGATGAATGTGTTAACTCCCACGTAATAATGGGCTAGCTTATTGCCGTATAACGGCCACAGTTCCAGATTCCGTTCTGCTACAAAGAAATCCTTGACAGAAAAATCCAATTACGCTTTACGCGACCCGAGATTCGAAGCCGAGACATCATGCACAGCAGTCGCATACACTATCGCTAACCACCAAGGCTGTGCAATGTCTGTGCAGGTAACATCATACTCACTATATTTGCCGACATAACATGCTTAAATTTGAACTTTATTACAACGATTCTCACCTCTGACCCATTAATGCAATTTTAATAGATCACTACGTAATCTGGAGGACCAAATACCCCTATAATAACTATTCCCCGTGTTCTACATAAAAATAAGCAACAGAAACACTGTTCAAACACTGAACACTCTCCTAGGTTAACTTCTCTAGGGTGAGCGTGGGTGTTTATATATTAAAATCTAAGAGGTGGGCGGTGGCTCCATTGGACGTTAAAACAGGTGAATATTACTCTTCATTGCGTAAATTTGTTTAACGTTAAGCCTCCAGTTGTTTAACACTCCACTGTTTAACAGTCTAGACTGCATTCAGAACACGTTGGACGTTAATACTAAAGCACGGTTTGTTGTTTTCAGTGATTTAATGGAACAACAAAATTGTTCGTAGTGTACAGATATTTGTTTGTAATGTACAGATATTTGTTTTGTATTTAGGTGATAGAAAGATAGTTGCCAATAGAAATTATATTAGACTTATGTAACTTATAGGGGTAATTGGCGTGAGCATACACCATTACCGCTTTGGGTATACCCAAAGCAGTAATGGTGTATGTATTGAAATTGATTGATTCTCGTCATTCGTGGTATACCCCGGATGACAAATCGATCAATTACAAATCAATCGGGAATTTCCTAACAGGAAAACCAAATAACATTTTATCCGACCCGAGACGTCGCTAAACACGGCAAGATAACACACTAATGCCTTGGACATGTCAATCAGTCAAGTGTAAAAAGTACGACACTACCTACAGCTGAAAAATTAATTGAACGAGTATTATCTATAACTATTCTAAACTTCAAGTCAATAGCATTAGTGGTGGCTGGGGCACAAACTAACATCAGTGACAGACAGCTGGACAAACTAAGACGCACCATAAGGGTTTCGTTTTTACCATCTTGGTACGGAACCCTAAAACCGGTCTCTTCCAGAATTGAAATAAAAACGCACGCAGCTGCTCTTAACAATCAACGACGAGTACAAAGATCACTATAGCTATATCATTTCGATCAATTGAAATCTATACGTGTAGACTACTCATTCCCAACGGAAGAAACTCGTCTATTATAAGGCGATAGAATTTTTAGGAGTAAACATACTTTGAAAGCGGCTGTGGAGCTACACTACCGTCCAACAGTTTGGAATCACTAGGGTAATTTTAATTAAAACGACTATAATATGTTTAAAGTATACTTTATCACACTTAAATCTTAATCAAACCTTAGATTAGCATTCAGTTAAATAGAATCAGTACAAATAAGAACAAAAGTATACAGCCTTCGTTAACTTTTGGCTTCGTCAAAATGGCCACCCTTATTCTTAATTACTTGTTCACAAATTTTACTCATTCTTTTGATTAATTTATTGAAGTATTCGGAGTCCAGCGACTTCCATTCGCTCTGTAAATATTCCCACAACTGCGCTGAGCTCGATGGACACCGGTTCTTCACTTTTCTATCCAGTTCATTCCATACTAATTCAATCGGAGACAAATCTGGCGATTGTGAGGGCCACTTCATAATTTGCAAAACATTTTGACTTCGTTTTTGCTCTAAGAACCCCTGGCATAATTTGGATGAATGCTTAGGGTCATTATCTTGTCGAAAAACACAATTTTGACCGACCACATTAATTCCAGAGGGAATGGCATTTTCTTCAAGTATTTTCGGATAGCCTTCTTTATTCAGTTTCCCGGTGATTTTGATCAGATGGCGGGTTTGTTATTACCAAAGCATCCCCAAACCATCACACTACCACCGCCGTGCCTAACAGTCTGCACAGTACATGCTTCTAAAGCCCGCTTCTCTTTTGATCGGCGCACAAAACTCGTCTATTAGATCCAAAAATTTGAAATTTGTACTCATCCGTCCAAAGGACTTTTTCCCTGTCTTCTACTGTCCAGTTTTTATGTGTTTTGGCCCACTCCAGTCTTTTTCTTTTATGAACACTAGTCAATCTGGGTTTTTTGGCTGCTACACATCCTCTTAGACCAGCAGATAGCAAACGCCTTTTTACAGTTGTTATTGAAACTGGCCTTTTTCGGGTTTCATTTAAAGTAGCGGCAATTTGAGGTGCAGTTAAACGTCGATTTCGTTTCGATAACGTCACAACGTAGTTATCTTCCTGCTTTTTCGTAGATTTGGGACGTCCAGATCTCTTCCGGTCTTGATTTCCTCCAGTAGCTCTTTTTCGTACAAGAGTATAATGTACACCTTTGTATAAAACCCCGACCTTTTCTGCGATTTGGCGCATAGCCTTATAGCCTTCTTCGCTCAAAGTACAAATAGCACTCCGCTGTTCAAGCGAAATCTGTTTCCTTTTTGCCATTTTATGAGCTTGCGAACTTTTGTAACTATCACATGAACGTCACAAATCACACAGAACTCTAAACTGATATTTTTTGCAATAATACACCCATATTCCAAAGATTAGACACTACTCATTACTACAACAATGCTTAAAAGCGCCAATTCTAAGAAATCTTCAAACGGCGGTGTCGCAACTTGAGTGGTCATAAAACACGTGTGTCGGTCTTTTTTGAAAATAATTGATAGTTGATAAGAAATTAGTGTTTTTGTTAAATGTTATTGTTAGTACGGTCGTAAAAATACTAATCTCCAATAACAATACGTTTTTTGATGGATTTATTGCGGTATAGTTTTTCTGTCGACGAAAATTAGGGTGATTCCAAACTTTTGGACGGTAGTGTATGTTTTGGATAAGTACCCAGTTGCCAAGTTGGAGCGGTGGTAGACCAACGGACCCATTGCACAACTGACGTGAACCAATTTCTAACACAAGTATTTTAGCTTAGCTGTAGGGGTTAACAAGAATACTTATCATTTGTAAACGACATTTACATTGTTAGTAAAATTTGAAAAAATTTGATGTCCATGGGGCACGCCAAGACGCCACAGTGAACACCTATAAAGGCTAATGATAATAATAGTAAGCAATGCCAATAATTAATTAGCAAAAGAAATGATTTACAAAAACTTGGCATTTTAAAGTAATCATCTCATCAACTCAATTTATATTAAATATGTGCTATATCATTTTATACATTATTATAATTTATTTATGAGTACATAATATAAATAATATAAATAATAATAATATGAATAAAATAAAATAGAATACATTTTATAGCTTATTGCAAAAAGTCGTCGATATAAACCGCAATAAATAAACACTAATCGTCACAATGGAATTGAAAAACAAGCAATCATATTGACATTGATGTTGCCAGAATAAACACAAAAACTCGATACATCGATAATAGACATTACTTTAAGCTAATCAATGTAATCTTGCAAAGATAAAAATAATAATTATTATTACTTTTGTGTTACATTTGTATAAAATAAAAATGAACTAATAAAATAATAATTATATAATACAGCAATGGTAAATTACTATTTCGATTAATTACCTGTCAACATATTTTGTTAAAAGGCAACATTTTTGCGTTAATATACTTGCTTGCAAGTTCCATTACATAGATGAGTCGTTTCCTTGTTTAATATTTTTAGAAAATATTACCGACTTGTTCAGAATAATAAATACAAGGAAGACGTAGGATAAATATTAATATATTTTAATAGTCTAGCCAATTTCTTGTCCACATATGAGCCTAATACTGGCATGCCCCTTTACTTGTTGGATATTGTTTCAACAGGATTAAAAGTTAATCCTGTAGAAACCTTATATAGGTACAATACGATTTTGCAGTTGAGAGAGATAACTCAGCGCTTACATATAATACCCGCATGAAATTCCCGAAATTTTAGGCAAAAGTGTAGCATACCAACAATTCGTTTTTCATTATTCATCATACATTATACGACCCTTAAACACGTCCATATATTACATCTTCACGCTACACGCACGAAAGCGAAAACTTCACTAAGAACTCAGTATATACATCAAGTAAGAGTTTTGTAACTATTTTGTAAGTATCTAAAATTAGTTCCTCATGTTATTGTTATAAGTGTTCTCGTTCGCCATGTTTATATTACAGTACAGGGTTGCCAGCAACATGATAATATTTTTAAAAGGTAATATAATTTCATCTTGTATCCACGCTTATATTGGAGCAAAAGGAAAATGTGGAAGATGGCTGTTTTAGAGGTATCGATGATCGTAAAATTTTACTATTGAAGTGGTACACCGTAATATGATGGTGGTTCAACAGCAAGTGTTTTGACATTTTTTGATCAACGAAGGTAGGCAATTTTCAGTCAACGTGATAATTGGACGTCTGATAGTTTAGATAGAGTACCTTAGAATTGGACGCAGCCCTAAGGCTGAAAGATGGAACTTCTGATCGAAGATTTAAATATTATCTTATTTCTCAGATTATCACATATATTTCATGTTGTTACAATTGATGTCATTGTGGCATGTCGGCGAACCAATTTCAATCAAAAATATTTATGAATTAATATTTACGATGTGAATAAACTATACCCAGTAAAAACTTTCAGTCAAAATGTAATTGCCAGGCAGCATCAGTTGTTGACCGTAATAAGACACGTACAATTGAACCAGACCTGTTAGAACCTACATAGCATAATCCATAGGCGTCGTTAAACGTGAATTGCCGGCATTACGTGAGAACGCGACGGATGACAATTGACAACACTGCGCGCGTCTATGGTACAGATGGCAGGGTTAGCAGCCATTGCGCGCGCATTGAAAAGTTATCGTCGAAAACCAACACGTCTGAAGTCTACTTGTCTAGAAAACGTGGCTATGTTGATGCACTAAACCTCTGCCTAACCCTACAAAGATATACAAGCATGTATATGTAACATACATAAATTCTTCAAGCTAGAATTACAATAATTCAACGACGTACTCATTCTTAATATAAACATTTTACCTAACAAGCTCATATCACGCAGCCCTAGCAATTTCACATTAGGATGCGTCCACACTATTACGTAGAAACGAGGTAAAACAAACATACAATGCAATTAAAGGCATTGGGATAAACATTTGCATGGTTATTGTCCTCAATTAAGGCTCGAAAAGGACAGAACATTTGCTTATCAACAAAAACATGAGTACGTAATAGCGATTGTTTTTAAATCTGATGTGTTTTTGCACTTTGTGCAAATTGGAATACGCTAGCATTTGCCAGAATCGCTTATCATACATACATTTAATCCTATTATGCAGTGGCACCAACCTGGCATTTCTCTTGCTTTGTTCACTCGCATTAAATACTTCGTGCACGCTCATTGGTTTACGGTAAGGTTAATAGGGTAAAACTATGTAAACATTATCCCCTACGCTCTTTCTTCTGCATATCAATGATATGTTGACTGTCGGCAACATACATTGTTATGCGGACGACAGTACCAGGCATGGGCGATATCACGGACATCCTAGAGCTAAACGGGCTGAGGTTGAGTCAAAAAGGCAGGATCTTGTCGTTGAACTTGACCAGACCTTGGATCGCATCTTTGAATGGGGTGCTAAGAACTTGGTCCAGTTAAACGCCATGAAGAACCACCCAGGCATGCGCGTTTTCAACAAAAAACATCTCCTTTCCTTCCCCTCCCTTCTCTGAAGAATACTCCACTGGTGATACGTGACAGCCTATCTTAGGTATGGATCTTTGCCGCCCCCTAAATCCGAAAACCTACATCGAGAGCGTCATCAAGCAAGCTTTGCGAAAACTCGGCGTTCTGAACAAGGTGAGGCGGTTCTTCGCGTCTGGGCAGCTGTGCCTACTGTATAAGACGCAAGTGCACCCTTGCGTGGAGTACTGTTCTCTTCTTTGGGATGGCTCCGCGCAGTACTTGCTGGACGCTCAAATCAAATCAAATCAAATCAAATCAATCATTTATTCACATGAGATGGTATTACAAAAGCTGTTACATATTAATCAATACAATGCACAAGGACATCTCACCTTCAATAGGCATGCGAAAACTTAAATCGCTCAAATACAAATTTAAATGCACATACAAGATATCAATTCAAATAACAAAAACACAAATTACATGCACACACAAGATGTTAATATACACAACACAAAACAACAATATAAGTCAATTACACATACAAAAAATTGAGAAATTGCTGCATTATTATATTAATTAAACATTTATTCTAAATTACGATGATTATAAAATTCATTAATTGTGTAAAAGCAGTTTTCACGTAACCATTCCTTCAGTTTGTGTTTGAACTGGGTTGTAGGAAGTTCCCTGATAACGCGTGGTATATGGTTATAGACTTTTATACACATCATTGAGCTATTGTTTTTGTGGAATGTGCTTCTACATGATAATATTTTCAATTTAGTGGGATCTCTTGATTGAAATCTACCATCCTCCCGTACCCTAGTGAACATGTGTGCATGGTTTCTCACGAACATTCCTATTTCCAAAATATACATTGATACCAGTGTCAATATACCTAGGTTCTTGAAAAGTGGTCTACATGACTCAAACGGTCCTACTCCACATATCGCTCTCACGCACTTTTTTTGCATTATAAATGCTCTACATATGTGTGTTGAGTTGCCCCATAAAGCAAAATAAAGCTCTCGAAAGGCTACAGCGGCGGGCTGTCCGTATCGGCGATCCAGAGGTCACAAGATCACTGGAACCTCTGCAACTCCGTAGGGACATCGCCTCATTGGCATGTTTCTACAGAATATACCACGGGGAGTGTTTTGAAGAGTTATACCACCTTAAAAAAATACTAATCTCGACTATTCTAGTAGGATAGACCCTAAGTATTTATCTAGGTTTCTAAAAAACAGCTGCGATCTGCCCAAAGGAGGTTTGTCTAGGTTTTCCCTTTCCCAATGCGCTAACCGTTTTTCCAATATTATAGTTTCTTGTAAATTAATGAATAACATTGAATATGTAGATATCCACACATTTTTTTCGTGGTGAGCAGCCAAACTTGGAGTATTTATACCAATTACACTATCTCGACCTAGGTAGACTACAACGCGTGGGTCATTTCGCAATGCTTGGTACTATGAATTATTCGATTACCATTCAAGCGCATGCGCGTCAGCTTGAATCAAAATCGAAGGGCACGAGAATGTGGCAGGTTCGATCCTCGATACAATAGTATCTTGTGCAATCCATAGATATTTGTTACGAATCCAAATATTTTTGGTATTTATTGTGTAAATGTTTGTAAAGCTTACTGTGACATAACAACCATTTTTCATGTCTTGTTCGCGTGGTAAAAATTACAGGAAAAAAAACTCGGCATCATTGGCAGACGAATGTTTTGAAGGTTTGCGTGATTCTGATGCTAGCGCGGCATATACATATATTGAAAATATATTCGCTTAAGGGGTGTATTGTAGTATGTGAAAGGCACACAGACACTGAGGCTGAGAAAAAATGACCGAAAGTGAAAAAGAGTCGCAAACGGTTACTATGCACTATGTGAAACAACACGTCACTTCACACATCACATAACCGCACGCCGATATTTTAAGTGGTCACCTATCGAACGGTATGGTGTGATTCATCGTAACTTTAAAACAACACATTCTACCGTTGACAATGTCTTTGCATTCACGTTACTCATCCGAGTAAAACTATTTCCTGTACATCCGCTACGCGTTCTTTCCTTTGCGGTATAGCAACATTTCAAGTACGTAACTAAATGATCAACACGTGCCAGCGGCGGAACTACATTAACGATCGTACTAGGTTCGATATCCAGATTGGTCGATAATGCACGTAATTTTTCCTTTTGAGAAGTGAAAACTCAGACCATCTGACTTTGGGAATAAGGGCCTTACAAAACTTTATAAAAACGCTAAGACTCTAAACCGCGGTATCAAAAGCAAGATAACACAAAAATTTGCTAACAGACGGTCTAACGCATGTCAAGCGTGGAGTTTCGCCTTCTATACAGCGATAGCTAATCGAATCACTTGCCATGAGTTTGATTTAGACACGTCGTTGATTAGCCCTTCAATATCTTGTTGTGAGATAACCAATACTCGGCACATAACCGAATTACACATACACGTTACGAGTTCTGCAGAATGGAGTCGCTACGCTGTCAGTTCTCAAACAGCACAGCGCCTATTTAAATAACCTCGAGACATTATTCACAACAAGTTGTTTAGATGTGATATTCTCTAAAGTAGAGGAATTTTCCCCAGACAGACTCCTCAAGAAATCCTAGGTTCAGTACGGGCAAGGTGACTTAAACCACTGCGCCAACCGTAAAGTCAAAAACCTTCAAACCGTATAATATTTTTACTTCAATCGATAAAACTACCCGCAATAAGTAAATAAAAAGAAAAAGCTCGTCCGAAATACACTTGCAATAATCGTCGAGGACAACTATTCGTACATAATTTATATATTTATGCGCTCCCGGAGAATCGGGGAAGACAAGAGATATTAGCGAGTCGTAAAGAGGAACCGGGCGAACGTTAGACGCACGCCCTTGTTTGTGCACAACTATGTAGAACAGTCACGCGTAAGGGGACACGCACAAAGATCAACAGTCTAATCCAACTGTTATGCTATGTCCGACAAGTTACGAAAATGCTACAAAATCGAGTCTCGGTTTTTTCGCATTCGGTTTTGATATGTTTTTATATGTCTGTCGATAAGCCTTGAACCATCCCAAATGTAAATTGTTGGCTTGTTTGCACAATAAGTGCTGACTTGCTGGTTCACATCACCAAATTTAAAAAGACATACCACATTAAAGCTATATTAGGACTATCATAGGCGGTGCAGACTTTGAAGTTCACTAGAATTTCGGATCACAAACATTTTTGTTTTGTGAAGTATTCGAACATACCTAGAGAAAATTACGACGTAAACCATTACACCGTCAACAGTCAACATACCTAAAGACTATTTTTAAATTGTCTAGTTTCATAGTAGATACATGTACACTCGACCTTACAACGATAAGTTTATTGCGTCCTATATATAAGAGAGCAAATACATTACGCTCAACATCCGACTCTCCAAAACAATATAGAGATTTGGAAACAACTGCGAAAATAATTTTACGTAATAGTGGGAAGTGAATTGTGATCAACTTCCTAAGTGGGGCTGTTTATATGCAATGAAGAAATATTTTTCAGGAAATGACACACAAATGTGTTACGCTTAGTTGTTAGTTGCTTATATTTTCGGATAAGTATAATATGACGTTATCCATGCGTATACGTTGATCCATGATTTCTGTGCGACTAGAGTACTCATGATCAAGTACTCTATTTCCACGTAAGTTACATACGAGGCTATTTGGTTTTACTGTCAAATATTTTTACTAACAGAATATTCTCGTTGGTTTCTCGTAAATATATAACAAATGAATAACATTTATATAAGAAAGACGTGAATGAGAACTTTATTATATGGTCACGATGTAGTTTGAAAACTAATCTCTCCAAAATGCGAACACTTACAAGCTTCACTCATAACGCACAATGTCAGCGTTAGATGGCTAAACACAGGCGTGAGGATAAAATAAACAACGCACATATTGCAGCGATGGTAAACAAACACACAATCGAGTAAGGAAAAACTGAAAGAAACGGGCGTTCGTTGGAAATACTAAAAATATATTGTCTATAGAGAAATTCTCTTGTGTACGAGGAATCTGCGAGTGACGCATGGCTGCCACTAGTTTGGTGTTTTATTAGGCTCATTCATCATTATTTAAGATGTTTTCTTCAGCTGTGATGGAGTTTCCAGTATGAAGATACGTTGGTCTATTGACTGAATGCTGACCATGACGTAATAAGGGAAAAGCGGTATTGCGATGGTTAACTGTAATTTACGATAGGATGCTTCGAGTAAGAACTGATTCATAAGGTCACGCAAGTTCAAATCACATCCAATGTTCAATTATTGTGATTGGAATTCGCGTATTTATTGACATGACTAATCTAATGTCTACAACGAATCTTTTAACACTACTTTATCTATTAGTAACGCCTAATACAAGCAATTTCAGCTCAGAGGGTTTTAAAAAAGACTATCCGTCTTTTATATGCAGTTCAAATTACTAATGAAGTGTAATGACATAAAACAATACTAACAGGTTATCTGATTTCTTCAAACAATTGATCGCTGATAGACAATTTTTATCAGCTAATAATCTTGGAACGATAGATAATAAATCTATAAAAATGAAGCAGTCGGGCAGATCGCTTCGATATACTACGAATTGTCAATCGAAGCCGACTCGCCTCATTCTATTGATTAATGATGGCACCGATCAATAGTGTCTGAAGAAAAACTATTATGAATGTACTCTTGTTAATCAGAATTTATGGACTTCATATCCAGTAAAACTGTGCAACGAGTATGCGTGAATGTTCTACGTGTGCATGGAACCAGAGGAAAACAGAGATAGAAAGCCTACGGTTTTGTGTGGCAAATGAAAACCCATAGGGTCTGACGCCTCCGGGACACAAGCATGAGGAGTTTATGTAAAACATAAATTTATGCGGCTGGCCACTGGAACTCATGGTGTTAGCCGCAAAAACAATACAAAAGTAGAAATATAAATTTATTTTAAACATTCTAAAAAATATTATCCTGACCGTCAAGAAAACTGCCATTTTGTTGCGGACATCGAATGATGGGCTCAATTATAGCGCGGTAAGATATAATTGTAGCAGTGTTTATGTAATTTCTAAGATTTTCGCTGCATCAAATCGAATGATTCGATTAGGTAATTAAAACATCAATTCAAAATAAATTTATTCAACTTAGGTTATAAGGTAACACTTATGAATGTCAAAGTTACACTAATTTTTTCTGTGAATTTGCATTTACTACCACGTTCAGCAAAGCAACGGCCCTACACCTTTGCTTTGCTGAACGTGACAGTAAATGTCTCATGAGAAGAACGGACAAGAAACTCATGGCCATTCTTTTTAATCGCCAAGTTTTTGTTTATTACTCATAAGAGCTGTGAGGTGCTTCAACCACTTGTCCATGAACTACTACAGAACATACTCGAGCATTTAATAAAATTTGATGGTAGCTTCTAAAGTAGCAGTATGGTAAATAGGAGCATCCACTTACATGTACATAAATAATCAAGACAAGGCATGATTGTAGTCCGTAGTTTAATCTAACTGACTAATTGATGGACATCACTAAAATGTCTATGGTCATGTCAATGAACCGTTTGTGCCTTTTGGTTTTGTTGTATTGAAATTGACTATACAAAACAATGAGGCTTGTCAAATATATTATCATTTTTACAAATATAGAATCAGGCCCGTTTTCTATGAAGTAGGCAAAATATAAAGGCACATTTTGCACTAAGATATAATCGCCTCGCGACCTTGGGGCCCGGCACGATTTGTACAAGTCAAGCGACATTGCAAAGATCTCGTCATTGCAGGCAACAATTATGCGACACCTCGACCATAGCTCATAGATGAAATTCAAAACAATAACCTTAATTCCAAAAAATGTGTAAATATTTATTTGTGTACGTCAGTAATAAAATTATAATAACATAGAACAGTAGGTATTTAATTGGCATTGAAAAATAAAGTAGGGAGAAGAGTTCTCATGAGAAGATACAAGCCAAATCAAGAAGATAATGGCCACTTTTGTCAATCGGCATTTGTTTATAACGAATAAGGTACAGTCGCGAAATATAGTAAACATTTTGTAAAAACAATTTTAGAATCAAAATATTACAGATAAAATTATAAGTAACACGTCTAACATTAGGTATCCTTTATTCTTAAAAATGATAAAATTGTTAACTTTATTACAAATTTCATAAAGATAGTTTTAACAAAATAGTACGAATTCTAAAATATTTTTTTGGTCTCCTAATTCTATCCCCCGGACGGGCTATCTCCTTCCGCTTTTTGTCTGCATCCACAATTTCTCGCTGATGCGGTAAGGCCGTGCCGTGCCTATCATGGCTTTGCCCGTCTCGCTGAGTTTGAAGGTGTTTCGATAATTGGAACAAGCTGCACATCTGGTTGAACTATAAATGAGAATGAAGAATTTCCTGATCGTGATAATTCAGTTGTTGTTGGTCTTGTCCTTGTGTAGTCCGAAAGTGATAAGACGCCATTTATCAAACATTTTGTGTTGTTTGCATCGGTTGAAGAAGGTCTATGTAGTGAGTGCAAGTAGGGGGACGACATATCCAATAAAAAACACAAGTCATAACCTTAAATTTTTCTATCGTTTATAATTATATGTAATAACGTTCATTTCAACAAAACTTTCGTTTAAACAAGTCAAACATCCATACATTTAACCGAGTTTATTAGTATTTGAATCCAAAGCTCACGTTGAACAGTTTTTCTTTTTAGAAGCGACATTCTACTTCCACTTTTTGGAATGGCCGGCCGAGATAACATACTTTTGATCCGGTTCATCAAAACAAGGTTACGGTAATTGGCAGATAAAAAAAAAGGAAGGTACGAAATTAGGTTCGGGGACGAAATTTGGCGACTGTACCTTAGTCTTTTTCGAGAAATGCAGCATTCACGCTAGAAGAAATCATGACCAATCGTTACAAGTATAGAAAACACGTACCGTTAAATGTAAAAGGCACTTAATACGTACAACTAAATTAACATGCGATGTTTTATGGTTTGCGTAGTAAAACGATTTTGATTAACACCACGACTGCTATATATGGATACGGGAAAATACAGGTGTAAGATAACAGATAATAATTGAAATGTATTCTAATAATCAGTATTATCTTTATCAAAATGCCTTAAGTGTAGATTTTAGATAGAGTTGATTTAGCAATGGGCAAATAGATATCGAACTATAGTGAATTAAGCTAAATAAAGATGGCAATGCGCAGTCGTGCAGTATTTCATACGAACGAAGACTAAGAAGCAAAGCTAGTTTACATTATAACAGAAGTGCCATTTCTTAAAATAGTTAACATCATTTGAATAACTGTCCATCCATCCATGATTATCCATTTTAGGACAACGCTTGTGCAAATATTCAAATAACACACACAAGTAAAACTTCGATACTCTTGCTATTTTAGGTTGTCTGTCTAAAATAGGAAGTCTAGAACCCTAGTGGATGAAAGCAGTTTAAAAAAAACATGAACTTTTAAAAAGCTATCTCTTACCTATGACTGTGAGCTCACTTCTAAAATACCGTATATGATTTTATGAGTTTAGTTCAATTAAAATTAAACTACTATTTACGGATTTTATCGCGTTATTTATTTTACTCTTTATAACAAAATAAATTTTTGAAACTGTCACTCTACTACTAGATACTATTGAACTTTACTAATTTTGCATTCTGCGTAAATAGAAACACCAATGATTAAATTATGTTCGGGTACTTTGAAATAACGACACTGGAACATTGAGACAACTACCAGCTTAATCTCCCCGTGACCATGGCTGCTGAAAAGCAACCGAAACGTCGGGGAAAGTGTAAACTTAAATAAAAATAGTTTTAATAAATTAATTAGCTTAAAAATTAATAAAGTTTAATAGTATCTAGTAGTAGTGTGACAGTTTCAATAATTTTGTAAAAAGGGGAAATTAAACAACGCGATAAAATCCGTATATAGTGGTTTAATTTCAATGAATAACATTCGCGTGAACAGAAGACAGTTTAGTTCAAAAGTGATCTAGTAGTTTAGCCGTAAAAAGCAACAAACGATCAGTGACTAAGACTAGACGAATGGCATAGTGCTTTCAAGTGGTCGCCTCGCTGCTGTCACTGCGCCGAGTATTGTGGGTTCTAATTCCACACGGGACAAAAAATTGTGTGATTCACAAATGGTTGTTCCGAGTCTTGGTGTTCATTGTGTCCGTTGTTTGAAAAGACCTCCGCGACACAGGAATTATTCCTAGTGCGGGAGTTATCCTTTTTAATAAAAGAAACAAAAAGAACAAAAATAAAACTTGCATTTACAATGTTTCTCTATTCGGTTTCATAATGGAATTTATAATATAATTATGGAGGTAATAAAATTAATTATACAAGTGCAACATATCCCATGTTGCGTATGTTAACGAGAGCAGTGGAGCGTGCAACAAGTGTTGTGTTGCGTACGCGCATACAGTTATAAACACTTGCTTAAGTAATCAACACATGTAAGACGGAAACGCAACCGAAATGGACGCATGCAACTACGTGTTGCGATCGTGGGGTTATTGACTTATTTATATATGCTAGACTAATATAGTAGGTATCTAAATGTTGTTATAAGTAAAGAAGATATAATGACACGGATAGCAGGCAAGCGGTCACACCGAGTGTTGTGGTTATAAATCACATACGGAACAATACAATTTGATTGCTCCAGATATTGATGTGCCGAGTCTTCGTGTACTTTGTGTCCGTTTGTAAAGACCGCTGTGGCACAGGGTTGGAAACATAGAGCGACAAAACGTCTAAAGAAAGTTCAAGAAAGTATTAGGTAAATATTAATGAGACAGTTGAAAGGGCAAGACCTAGGCAAACGATTTCTGATCCGATCAAAGACATTGTGGAGAAACAAAAGAACGTGTATCCAGAATTCGATGCAATCCAAATAAAAAAGCAGGCGAGATATGCGAGTCTCATAGAAGATAGAAATCCGTGGTATTTGCGTACCCCAAAGAGAAACTCAGCTCATCACCTGTGTCCAATAATACTAGTACCTAGATGCATTAAATCCAATCTTTATCGGATTGTGCAGCAGTACAATCGTTCCAGTTAAAATCATATTAAGTTAAAACGACAACCGATATATGGATTAACCGGTCGCTGGAGTGACCCAGATAACTGGTCATTATACGTCTGCCCTATGTATTTATAAATACCTCTTGTGAATAGAGATTACTACAGGGTCAGTTAAGGATTTGCGGCTTGATTTACGATTGGGTAACAAAATTTCACACAATATACAGAAGTACAGACGGCTTCAATACATCGCGTAAAATCAGAAATATTTCGAATTATTTTGTTCCGATTTAATACTTAGTGTCATGCCACTAACTCCAAAGGGGTAGGCAGAGATACATGGCACCCCTCATTTCGTTAATCATGATATTAGGTCCTACGCCATAGAGGACGAATCTATTGGCGTTTACTGAGCACAGTTCTTAGTGCAGCTACTCAGAATTTCTTGAGAGAAAACCCCAATAATACTGACCGGTGGACGAGGTTATTAGCGTCACCTGAAAGAGCAATCAGGACAATAGTTAGAATTAGGCAACAGGAATCATGCAAACCACATTTCAAAGAAATGGGGATATTAACTGTTCCAAGTTTGTACATTCTTGTTCTACTTAGTAGTTTTTCAAAACATGTCCATGATTATGAGTCTGAAAAGGATAAGGAGAGAGTAAACAAGGAGAAAAGATTTCCAATCAAAATGTTTACCTCACCTTGATATTGTCAAACATTGTGCAGGTTTCAAATCAATAATAATATTTAATAAATTGCTCTCAGAAATTAAGACATTATTACACTAATGAATGAATGATTTTTTTACCAAACTAAAGCAGTTTTTCAGGCTTTGCGCGGGATACGACACCGATGGTGCCTGCGGAACAGTATTTAAATACCTTATATTTTTGCCCAGCTTTTAAGGCTCTTTTTTATCAAAATCAATACAAAAACTGTTCATGTGGCACCTAGCTTTTGGTGTAGGCAAAGCCAAGAGCCTTCCCTCATACTCAATCCGTTTGAATTACTTTAAAATGATCAGCTTATCAACACGGAGAGATATGACTGACGGTCTTTTTGTATAAACTATTGAGAAACAAATTTGATTGCTCTAAGTTACTGGGTCTTATCAGATTTCATGCCCCGTCTAGGTACCCTAGGAATATGATCACACCTCTCTGCCCACTATTACGTCGATCAGTGCTTGGTGCAAACTCCCCAATACCTAGGTTGTGCAGGCTTCTTAATAACTGTAGCGATTTAGTAGACATACACCAGAACAGTTTAGGTATATTTATTAAAATCATTAAAACTATAAATAAAAATTAATGCGATCATATTTTTTTTTTTTAATAGTATCGTTTTTATTTGTTAACATTTATATTAAATAATAATTTTATTTATTATTTATTGTGATTTAACTTTATTTTTTATATTGCTTATTTATTGTTTATAATTGTAATTGTAATTGTTTTAACAATAATTGTAATGTAATGTCTAATTTATTGCTTTTTATAAACTTTGGAGCACTTTTTAAAATGTTAACTTTTAAGTAGTGCATGTGGTGTTACCCAATAAATGATTGCTTCACTTGTAAATGTACCTATTCAATGAATAATGATGTAATGTGTTGTGTAAACAATTGTAGGATAACCTAATTAAGTAAACAAAATTAATAAAATCGCTCTTGCGATTTTGAAACGAATCAAACAAAAAATATTAACTTTGTTATTTATAATACTGTCCTCCAGACCTAATATCGGTCAAGGCGGTCTATCGTACTGGAGACGGGCCATCTGCACACAAGTGTGTGCTTGAATACAAGTGCACTCTCTATTCCCTCACCGTCAATAGTCCGATGGGGATGGGCAATCCGACGCAAGGACCAACGATTTTACGTGCTTTCCGAAGCACAAGGGTTTGCAAAACTGCCAAATTTCTAACGCCGAACTGCTATTGAAAAGCTTTTTGATAGAAGTAGCCATCATTTTTTTATTCGCCGGTTCCGGAATCGAACCTTATACTATCGCTACGCCACTGAAGCGATCGCATTTTCATTAGCCGCCTTTAGGGGCGCTTAACTATTACTGAAGTATCTGTTTACTAATGATTTTATCTATTACCTAAATCTCGACTAAAGAGTCACTTAGCAATCATTGAATATCTCCGAGCTCGACAGTGAGTACTATAATTTTAACTGTTCTTTATATACCCCTTCTTTTATATTGCAATCACAAAATCGATGCTGTAACTCATTCGCATCGCAGATCACGTAACGTTTATTAAATCGATACATCAACTCGATTAAATTAAAGTCGACGTGTCGGCTGGCGTGTTCGGCTCCATACTTATGAGGGTACTTCGAGACTGTTATAAGTATCTTCAGAGGCTAAGGTTAGATACAGTGATACAGCAAGCAAGTAGAGGAATATCTCATCATTTATCAGCTTAGATAACTCTCTTATGTATTTTTAGTTACATAGTCTTACGCCTCTAGTAGGCAGAGGTGCATTACACTCACATTTCGGCAACTACTTTAGGTATCACGTAATAGAGGTCCGCCTATTACTGTCTAATAGACATAGTTTGAGACTCTGAAGCTACTACTGAGAGTACTTAGATAGAAAAACTGAATAACACTTTGGAATTTCCAATTCGAGAATAGAGCCAGAACGCTACGTCAAGTTGTATTCCCTATTGTTCCCTACTCTCTTCTAATATCTTATTGATGCATTCGATTGGTTACACGAAGGTCAGGTCGCATAAGACAGACACGTGCAATGCTGTTCCGGGTAATAAGATAACTGAATGTTCGTTGCAAGTCAAGTAAATACATTTTCTCTTTCTTTGATTTGACGTCATATTGATTATATTATCTCGGTTGCATTCATATATAAACACACGCCTGGTTGTCCTAGAAAAGGACTGGCAGACGTGTATTACACCTTAATTTCGCAAGGGCTCTTGTAATATACAATGTGATTTATAGATATACCCTCACTGCACTTAGATCGTACAAAAAATCGTCCACATTGAGAAGAGTAAACTCACACATTAGATAGAGAAAGATATTGTTACACACATGTTATACATATACTTAGAATTCAGAAGTCATGGCATTGAGTGTCAGATGACACCTGAACGATCGAAAAAGGTGGTCACATATTTCACATTACAAATAAATATTTCTGATTTCTGATTTCACATTTAAACGTAGTAGCGTGCATCTATGGTTTAAATCTTTAATTATGTCATTCTGTATTACAGTCAAGAAATTCTCAACAGCAGCGTACAATCTGGAACTGCTTGTTGGCTGAACGTTCGCTGCCTATTACGAAGTATAGCTGGCGAAATATGGGTGTAATATGGTTATGCATTCGAAGATTAACGTGTGTGACAATGTATGTATAAAATACGTTTATCAATCACTAGCTGACTCACGCAACTTCGTTTGCTTCACATAAGATAATTTTCCATGATTTGGTAACATTTGCCATTGATGCTCCGCTCCTATTGGTCATTGCGTGATGTTATATAGCCTTCCTCGTTAAATGGGCTATCCAAATCTAAAATATTTTTTGAATTCGAACCAGTAGTTCCTGAGATTAGCGCGTTCAACCAAATAAACAAACAAACAAACTCTTTAGCTTTACAATATTAGTATAGATTAGTCGGCCTTGATGGCATAGTGGTTAGTGAAACCGACTGCCACGCCCGAGGTCGCGGGTTCGATTTCCGCACAAGTCAAACATTTGTGTGCATGAACATGGATGTTTGTCTTGGTCTGGGTGTTTCTATAAATAATATTTAGGTATAAACAAAAAAAAAGAATATATGTATGTTTATCCATTATCTAGAACCCATAGTACAAGCTCTACTTAGTTTGGGCTAGATGGTGTTGTGTGTATGTGATAGAATATTATATTATTAAAATATTATTATATTCAAGCGCAATATAGCCGTCTACAGCTGATAACTTTTACCACCGGCGATAAACCGTCTTCTAGTAACACTGAGATAGATTAAAAACAGATTAATTAAAGTCAAACTCTGTTAGGTAGTACTGGTTGGTTGCGTTTATTTCTTGTTTCTGCTCTACTAGTTCATGTTACAGTTGTGATGATCACGGCTGCATAAGGCTGCCCAATAAATTTATAGACGGAGATTCCAGAGCCGCAACTCCTAAGTCATTTGAACAAATAAAGCTGATTGTTTTACAGTAACTGTAATATGTAGGTAAACAACGTATGCATAGTCGCTAATTTTTCGGATCGATCTGCCCGCTTGCAATTAAGATTAAATTAGTCACACAAACATATGTAAAACTAGGACTTATTTTATTTTTATTATAACGATACAACTAAGTTGTATAACTTGGTTCATAGAGAAAGTTTAGACAGCACATCTTAGTCTAAAATCATACTTAATGCAATGCTAGGTAACGGATCCTATATGTAATTTGGACTACATTTCAGCTGGCAGACCAGTATGTAGCTATGAACAAGTAGTATATAAGATAGACATATTGTGAGTGTTGTATTATAATATCGGCAGCTGACTGCACTGTTTGCGTATTCAAATGTACTCGCCGGTGTTATACATACAGTATAACATCATCATGTATCACCAAAGACTTAAATAGAAATGTATGACGGTCACGTTCATATGCTGTATTAGTTCTCAGATCTGTAGTGGATCAGCTTATTGTGGACATACATTTACTACTTTCATACAGCCCCTTTGAGAACCGGAGAACAACCTGACATACAACTCCAATAACCTTTGCTAGATTTTGGAACAGTACTAGATGCCTCAGTATCGGTGTCACTCACCCACTTTCCACACCACATTTCATATCTACCATATCTACGATATCAAGAATTACCTAATTTAAAACTAAACTAATGAAAGTTTTAAACTCTTCTGAGTTTAAATGTATGACGCCCGGATAAAGCCTACGGACACGATAACCGGGTTAAAGTAAGCAAAAGTATTCGGGAGATATTCTATCTGTGTGCCAAAAGTCCACCTCAATCCGTCCAATGGTTGGTACGCGGTATGGTTGGTATGTTGGTACGCGTGATTGAGAATCCATCATCTAAACATCTTCAGAAATATTCACATTAATACTAGTGCTCGCCTAATATTCAAAATACACCCGTAATTCATAAAATTCGGAGTTGTTACTACCTTTCATAAAGAAAGGTAGTAACATTTCCAATTTATATACAATTTATATTTCAGCACTCCTTCTCTAAATCAACTTTAACTATACCAAATTTTAATTATCAGTGCGTGCATTATGTTTAAAGAGAGATACATAGTTTTCCTTCACGTATTAACATAATATGACTAGGGTTATGGGCGTGCAAGCCCATCAAATTGCAGTAAGTGAACAGCGTAACACGTCTAGTTGATCGCAGGTCGTTAGCCCAGCAGTCGCGTGCGTACAACAGCCCGCCGCGCCGGCATATCGACCGGATTTGTTCTATTACGCTCGCTACAACATACGCAACTAGTTTTCATTCCTATTTCAAACGTATTAGGAACATTTCAGGAACATCTTCATAATAGGCTACACATTATATATACGGTACTTAATTATAAAACGGGTTTCATAGAGAGTCGAGGCAAAGTCTACAGATTGATCTGAAAGCCTAACATAGTCAAGAAATGGCAACAAAATATAAAATACTCCTGCTTGCAAAATTACGTTGTTTACCTATACATTAAAATCCAATGTAGAAAATTCGACCTTGTTCTAATGACGTATGGTAGGTAGGCTCTTAGAACTCAGTCTATAAGAAACCTGGTAACTCAACTCATCTAAAACAACAGAAGGTAGTGAACTTGTGTATGATGTAGGAGTTACTTTTCAAGTTCAAAAGCAGTGATAGCTCAGTGGGGAGACCAACAGACTGCAATGCAGGGGGTCTCGGGTTCGAACCCACGTAGCGCACCTCTGACTTTCAGAAATTATATGACTTTTCGAAATTATGTGCGTATTGATTGACAATTATCGCGTGCTCCGTGCCTCGGAGAGCACGTAAAGCCGTCGGTCCCGGCTGCCATGAACATCTATGGCAGTCGTTATTGGGAGAGTGTCGACACAAAAGATCCCACTGGGTCGAAGTGTCGCCGGTCTGCACTGACTGGCTCCCACATAAGATACATACTTTTCAAGTTGGGTTGCTCTATAGTCTATACCTGCATGTACACGTCATAATTATATCTAACGAGATATGCAGACGCATAGTAGACCATAGTATTTAGGTCAAACGTAATAATATGGAGATTACACGGAGTCAATTACGAGTCTATGGCCGTGTTTTGGGCATTTCGTAATCCGGGTATTAAGCTCGGCACCTCACGATCGTACGCAGACGTAGCCGCGAACTAACTCAACACTTCGGTTCCTTAAGATGAAACCAAATCTTAAAGCAAACGTCAAATCTTAAAAAAGTTTAAATCAAAGGATTTACTCGGTTTCAGTGTTCTTACTATGTATGGATTTAGACTACAATTATTAACCAGCACTCCTGTGCTTCCTGTATAGCCACCTGGGGTCGTCAAAACGAGACAGAGCTACACATTTAATCGTGCTGTCTCATTCCCACACATGGTACAACAAAACTTTGAAATAGTAATAGAGATCCTCTGTATTTGAAGGTTCGATGGCATTTTACACGAGTAAATACTATTATTATACATAACAGTTTTAGTAAATTAAAATATGAATAACATACGCTGAACTTAACGAATTATGGTAATAGGAATGTCGGTTACGCTTTGCTTACAGTCAACCGGTCACGTGACGATTTCAAATTTTCCCGATTAGTCACGACAGTAACATAATGTACCATGACGCCGCGACGGTATATCGCTGAAGGGTTGGGCAAGGATGTACTTATAATACAAAATAAATAAGTATGAAAGAGAGCGAGATATGTCAGCATCATATTCATAACAAATTGCAATCCATAGTCTCTGCCTTCCCCTCCGGTAAACTGGATCAAGTTTTATGTGTGTTTGTGTTCACATACTGCGAAAATCGCAGTGTGGCGAGGTAAAATACAAATATGGAAAAAGTGCCACCAAGAACATTATCTGTGGCATTACCTTAATAACTCCAAAAGACGGCTAGTCTATTTTCTATATGAATTAGACAATTATTACGTGTACAAAAAGACACTGGCTTGGCTACAGGTAACATACATTTACATTCAACAATTTCAGGCCATTCGCTATCTAATAAACTTTGTCGTTCATAGATGTTATTTTGTGATATATATATGAAACTTAGAATAATAACGCCTAAAAGCCGCGTCTGAACCAAAACATAAGCGTAAACGCGTGCTATCTTCATTATCCTTGTGTGCGTAAGCTGTATGTATCTATGCTCTTCTAACGCACACAAATATGGCTTCAGTGTTACCATTATCGGGCGTTTACCCACAAAAAATGGGAAATCGTGCTGCTTTGTTATACGATGATTTGTCATGTGTTTGGTATGATCTATAGATACATAAGATGAATATGATTATATTCATAACTAACTAGCCCAAACTAAGCAGAGCTTGTACTATGGGTACTAGACAATGGATAAACATACATACATACTTTTTTTTTTAACTACATACATATTATACATAGAAACAGAAGACAAACATCTATGTTCATGCACACAAATGTTTGACTTGTACGGGATCAAACCCGTGACCTCAGGCGTGGCAGTCGGTTACACTAACCACTACGCCATCGAGGCCGACAAATATGAGATGCTATCAAAACAATAACTAACAAAATTTAATAAATGCCGTAGTACGGTGTCGATTTTAGCATGGCACGGAGTTATAGGTAAGTATCTATGCATTAACAAAAATTATGACTTACTTACATAAAACGAAAGACGAAAAAAAAAATGACGAATAAAATAAATGCTTAATTATTTTCATAGAATTTATAACACCAACATTTAGTCTAAACAGTATTAAATAGCAGTTATAGCAAATACAATATTTAATTTTCTCAACACAAAGAACCAACTAAAAGCATTGTGTGCAATTTTTTTTCCCACAACTAGCAACACTATGTAGTAATAGGTTATGTGTTTCAAATTATTTGTTTTTACTCGATTTACGTACAGAAAATGTATAAAATGTAAATACTTACCTGTGAAATGAAATTTGATCACTTTTATTTCGTTTTTCTGAGTTGCTAGAACACTTCTTTATAGTGCAAACAGTCATTTTAAATTATTTTTCGCTAGCTGTGTTCGAAATAACGTGACGTTGAGCACTGACAGCTCGCGGAACGAACTTAGCCGCATATGGCTAAGTTTTAGTTGCGCGTTTTTTGTGCTTGTACTAGGTTTCTAGGCGTTATTATTCTAAGATATGAAACAATTATGAGGGAACAATGTTCCTATTTATTAAAATGATAACTACGTAACCGTACTACGTATAATTACTGAGTCGCGGAGGACTTTACGAACATTCAAATAACGGACACAATAAACGCTCAGACTCACAACAACTATTTGTGAATCACACGAAATTTTGTCCCATGTGGGGATCGAACCCACAACATTCGATGCAGTGGCAAGACGACCACATAAACCACTACGGTACCCATACAGCCAGAAATGCAAATACACCGCTATTAAATACTGTTTAAAACATTTTAGGTATGCCTTGTTCTGAAACTACGACCGCCTTTGCACTCTGACTCGTAACAACTATTTGTGGATCTTATGATTGCGTTTACCATACAGTATGACGACGGGAAAATAATTCTAGGCAAAACATTTGCAGTACGCGGCTGACCATTCAAACCACTGAACTAGTTATGTCATTTCTTGTTTTTTATAATACATAGTAATTAGACGAACTTACAAGTAGCATTTGGTCCTATGCTATAAGTTTATTAAATTTATTATATCTCTGTCTCTTCCTAGCTATGTATCCCACATGGTATTAAATTTATTATATATTGTTTTTTATTTTAATCATTTAAGATTGTCTGCATTACATGCACGTATGTCATTAATTCATCAATAAGTTCAATTCAAATACATACATTTCTAGTGCTGTTAATTTTACAGGCAACATTTTAACAGGTGAGAGTTAGTATTAGAGAAAGATAACTTATAATGTTAGTTTATGTTTTCGGGTTCATGTAAACATCTCAATAGCTGCACGGAACCTGGGCTTCAAAACTGTTTTGACAAATAAACTAGTATTGTATTACGTTTACGTGAATGTTATATATTGAAATTAAACTACTGTTTAAGGATTCTATCGCGGTTTATTTAAAAAATACTCCTTAAGATAATTAAAATCACACTTTAAAGTAAAGTTTAAATAGTCCATACTAGGGTTTTTAAGTTAACTGTGATAAAAGCCGTAAACCAATAGCCGTAAAATAAACCAGCCCTATAATAATAACTTATTTGACAATAAATCCTAAGTTTTACAATTACTCCTTACAGTTACATATAAGTACATTTATGATATCTAATGCGACTCACCACCTGCTTGTCAACAACTAGTGAGGAAAATGTCAGTCACTGCCGATCTGTTTACTGACCTTTACGTTAACTCATTAGGGTATACTTAAACATAGCCGTGTGTGTATAGCCTAGTTAATGCCCGCCGGCTGCGCTCCCGTTTACAACGATAAAAAGCCTGTCACCCTCAGGTGCATAACTATATACATACGTAGTCTCACTCTTAGTTCAAACGAGAGAAAACAAAAGTTTGTTACATACACACATTTCGGCAACCATGATTTTATGGCGCACCTAATAGGGAGAAACTATCGTTGTCTACCAGATACAGTACCAAAAGCCTACTGAGAATTTATTTTCAGAAAAACCTTATTACACTGCCTGACACAGGAATCCTCATGCATAGCAGTGGCATTAACAACCACGGCGGCAAACTATATCTATGCCTGACATCGTGTTGATCTGCTGCAACGTGAAAGAAGAACGAACCATCCTTACGCATTCATAATATTAGTAAGAATATAGATTCACGTCTGTAATCTTCGAAGGGGTAGGTAGAGATGTGATACACCAACATTTCGTCAAATATGTTTTAGGTTCCACGTAATCTGGTGTGAGACTATTGCCCGGGCATATTGCCATACTCGGTGCTACTACTGATACTTTCATTACCACAACATTTCCGCAGACCCAGGTATAGAACCCGACACCTTTTGAACTGTCCAAGTATATCTCTAGACTCCTCAGTCACACATATCAGAGAAAGCAACCATTAGATTTATAAAGGAATCGTATTCATAGCGACGACACCGTGCAACTTATTAAATAGAATTCCACCTGCCCCATAGCGAGAACAATGGGTCTATTCAAGTGCGCCATATCGATCGATACAATGCTTATGCACCTGCCTTCCAATGCTGTTACGAGATCTCCAGCTATTGTTGACACCTCTACCTAGCACCACTAGAATTTTAAAGGGTGATGTTTATTTCTGTAACTTATAATAATAGTATTTTTTGCCCGCGGCCGCACTCAGCATCGGTACTTTTTTGTGGATTAAAGGTACCTTATGTTCTCTTGTGTACCCTAACAACGTATATACGAAATATCGTGATGATCATACGAGTAATAACAAACAAATAATCTAACAATTATAATATTATTTAAGATTATAAAGAGGAAAGATTTCTTTGTTTGTTTGTAATAAATAAACTCAAAAACTACTGGACCGATTTAAGTAACTCTTTCACCATTAGAAAGCTACTTTATCCAGACGTAACATAGGTTACATAACTTCACGCTACGAACCGAGGTAAAACAGCTGAGAACAACTAGTAACTTATAAAAAGGTTCTAGAAGTGTTTACAGTAAACGGCAACGGTTTTGTCCTTTAAACGTTGCGCGTTGGTTTTACAACATAGCTGGTGAATTGTGTAACAATACACTTATCTATCCCTTCAGGGATTATATCGAATATAGGAAAATGAAAAATCATTGCACAATTATTGTATTCGAATAAAGTAATGCTTGTCGCAAATCTTGCTACACAGATATGTAGCAAGTAAGAAGCGTGGCGTAAACGACTTTTTCTCTTTCTATCTTGGCTTCTTTAAGAGGAAGATAAAAAAGATCCTTTCGCACAATCATCTTGGCATGGTGACCTTCACTATTAAACTTGACAAACCGCTATCGTGAGATGTATTTTATAGCCAAATATAAAAAATAAATATTTTTGATGGCAGTAGTATTCATAATGAATGTCAAGAACATGACATTTTTATTTGCATTTTATTCTATCAAGGTGGAAAACTAGCTTAACGACACTGGTTCCCTACTGACATCCATTGGCATTTATAAGGAGAGGCTAGGACGTCCGCGTCACCCCAAAATTAATATCTAAGGATGTAACCTCACAATTCTAGACAAGTATACATACTTGTCTTAAATAATATACTAAGGCTTAAAGAATAATTTCTTTATAAATAATTTTGAAGACTATTAGTTTATTTTAACTTAAAACCTTATAAGAAAAAAAAGGATCTAAGAATTATTCCTGATAGTGATCCAGCCGATCGGCTGTGGCTTACAAGCCACAGCCGATCGGGGCCAAAAACTATTGTAAATAATGACCTAATATGTCAATGCTTCCACCACCAGCTAGCTTTAATTAAAGGAAAGGATTTAAATCTGAGAATAATCCGCAACTCAAAAGTTGATACTCAGAAAATCTTTTATAAATAAGCTGAATCATTCCGATACCGGCACATATGTACAAATAGAATTCTCAAAACTCCTGTTTAAATAACATATGAACAATGAAACTGATTTTTCATATACTTAAGTAATATATATGTTACATGACGTGTTTTCGCCATATTGACATTTGAAATTCAACACGGAATAGCGTCGAAGCCGTCCGACAGTCGATGTCGGTCAATTTTCCATACCTTTTTACACATCGGCGTTGCGCAAACAAGGTCGACATATATATATATATATATATATATATATATATATATATATATATATATATATATATATATATATATATATATATATATATATATATATATACATACATACATATACAAGTGATACTATACTAAACTCCCACCGTGGCACTACAAAAAATATCGTTAAGACAATCGATAGAACAAAATAACAGGCTAGTATGCCCTCGAACTGTTAGACATAAGTATATCACACATATTTCGCCTTGTCCGAGTTCCATGAAACACGGCGTAAGCCTATTACAGCCTGCAGGAGTTTAGATAGTTCTGACTAAAATCTTTAGCTTTTTAGTTTAGAAAAAAATTAATAACAGCCGCCATAGGTCACATTAGGCAGTTTAACTTGAAATACATAGACGAGTATGTATTTTACATCTCTGTCTATCTCCAAAGATATATAATTTAAGAATATCTCCGAGACGGTAGGCAGATAAACGGTACACATGTCTGCATAACGTCTCAAACAAACACACATAACAAAAGTGTATGTGATACGTCACATACACATTTTGCTAAGTATGTTTTAAGTAGTGCCACGTTATAGATGGCGAGCCAAATGTCTATTGAGTTTCCAAAGGAGAGAATAAAGAACATTTTTTTCGTCTTGAACCTTCATGGTCGTCAGCCAACATAAGCATCACTTATGCCACTAAACCAACAAGAATCTCAAGATGTCTTTAAAATATTGGATCAAAGCTGGTATCAAACGTGAAATGGACATGGTGACACACTGCTCCTATTAAATCGACTGTTTCTGCTGGAAAACTCTCCACTTTTCACACCCACACTAAATACAAAGACTCACGTCTGTATCCCAGGTGGATAAACACACGCAAAATCTCAATTTGACAAAGAGCGAAAAGAAAGATGACCATTTATTGCAAAATTGCGTAAATAAAGATTACTACTAACAGTATTGCGTCCAACTATATTGCGTCGAATAGTTATCCTTATGAAACTGTTATAGAATAAGGTTACGTCAAATATGGTTAAGTAATATTCCGCTCAAACTAAATACGTTTAAAAAAACATGTTTGACTGCATTGTAATTGTCAGTTCATAGCCGATGCTTCAAAACAAAGATATCTTATATAACACGTATTTCTGAGTGTTATGGACAACTAACAGATGAATAAAAACTGAGAAACAGATGTCTTTCTTGTATCATACAGACTTAATCTGTTTTTCGGAGGGGAGCAGACTACGAACTTCACTTGCTACGATCCTGGCAAGTAAAATTAACAAATAAAGCTTGTCTTGTACTGATGATTACATATATGTTAGTGTTTAACGCTTTCCAGCAATATATATGTTCGTAGGTGTAGTCTGTTATAAAAATAAGCAGGATTAAAGATATTGCGAAGTAGGGCGTAGCAGCAGCCTGGCTATTTATTTGTATTATTCATATATATATATATATATATATATATACATAATATAAAACTATTAATAATATGATTGTGTGTGTTTGTAACCACTTAGCAAATCCATGTCCTTTTTTCAGCTAAATTAAAATGATATGTTCTGCTACAGATTGCATAATAATTACAACATTTTCTGGTTCTTAGCAAGGTACAAGTAGGTATATTTCATTTTTATATTATTATGTCCAAATTCATAGAAAATGTTCACTAGGTACAAAAAATAATAATACAGCCTCAACTATTGATTACCTTGTTTCAGATAAAATTGAAGTTAATGCTACAGTAAGAGAAATGAGTGAGCATGAAAAATATGAAGAGAGTAAAGGAAGCAAGAGAAATATGTCAGAATTATGCTAATATGATATAGTCTTTGCGAAACAGGCATATGCATATGTAAATGTAAAGTAATAGTATAGTTTAGTTAGTTTAACCCTGATGTTCATAACTGTTATTTTGTGCCCTAAATAAAAACAGATATTTTGATTGTTATGTAAAAATTTAATGCAGTCAAGCAAGCCAAAATCATTACTCAATCTAATCAAAGAATCCACATCAAAGATATTCCATATCAAATAGATGTCACCGACTCTAGATAGAAATAATATCTTCAAAGATATTATTTTATATTGATAATCAATTTCAGTTGCACAAACCAAAATTTGACTTACACATGAGAATTATTTAGCCCTTGACATACTAAGAAAATGGTTCTGACATGCATGATTGTATAATAAACACCTTATAAGACATTTCGAACTGTGAAATGAGATACTGTTATCAATTGACTTTTACATGACCTTGCTAGACACAGTTGCTTCCATTTCTCTCCATGTACATTTGCTTTATTGATCTAGATGCAATAGAAAATCTATTGTTTGTGGTCACCAAAGTAGAGTACATTTTAAAATATATGAGACTAAATATTTGTACACATCATCAATTTTTATACACTTCATTGATTGATAGAGGATCGGGAAAGATTTGAATTGCTATGCCGACAAGTGAAATTGTTTTAAATGAATTGTTGCAACAATTATCCCAAATGATGGAACATAACTACTAAATATAGTATGCATGTATGTAGCCTATGTACAATATGTGGCAGATAGCTGAAATATAAACATAGATATTTTTAACAACATTGTTCTTCACAAGTGAAAATATTGATAAACTTACAGTCAAATACTCCATAACATGGAACACCTTTTAAAACTAATACTAATTAGAGTCTTGTTCTGGTCACATGGGAATATTGACATAGCAGAACTTCATATATGTATATGCTCATAGTTCTGTGTTTAGTTCTAAGTAACATATACAACATATGTAATCATAAATGTACCAGAGTAATAAAATTATAAACAGACATAAACAGTAAAGAGTACTTATGCACTAGAGATAATCACCCATATGGTGTATAGACCCTTTACTGCAGACATACCAAGTGCTGTGGATTTGTGTATCCACAAACCCCAGCTCTTATTGTGTCTATTTAATATATTGGCGAAATGAACAATAAATGCATATTAGCACAGTTACCATTACCCTAAGCACACATAAGCAAAACACAAACAGAAGTTGAGACATCATTCTTATAATTTGAGCATGTGTAATCAGATTCCTATATTTCCACCCAGAAAAATTGTAATAATAACTGATTAAGTATATTAAGTTTAATTTATTGTAGCAGTTCACACAAATGATGACAAAATATAAATATATATTCAGTATACTCTTTTTTAATTTTATTAATTAACATAGTATAATTAGACAGCTTACAGCTGAATACTGGAAATTTACACAACACAATGATCAACAACCATGACACAAACTTACCTGGAAGAACAATGAACTGTGTAAAAAGGAAAATGTATGACTTCATGCAATAAACACATGGTAGCATACTAAGGGCAAAGCACATGTTTCTTTGTGAATAATTTTTAAGGATAGGTTGTAAAATTGCTCACATCAACTTGTGTTTTAATAACAAACCTTACTATGTAAAACCAAACTGTGCACACTAAGTACTGAATATTAAAAAGGGTAACACTGCTTGATAATGACAGCCAACAAACAGCTGTTCTTTTATAAATAAAAAAGTGAAGTATTCAGTTGTTACAAACTTTATAGGATAATAGCTGTTATCTATGGAATCGTTTGGCTCTTTCAGGTACTTTATAAGTCTCCTCAGAATACCACATTTCATCAAAATGTATGAAAGCATTGCAAAAAGACAAAGTATGTTGTGCATTTATAAAATAAAGTATTATATTTAATTTGAATACAGTGGCTTAATAACCAAGAGTTTATCTTAACATCATACTTAGTAAAAATCTGCAGTATCACGCATACTGCAGATTTTCATTAAGTATGATGTTTGGCTTTGTTTATTTTAATCAGTCTCTAGTTTGGGCTGTTATTAATAATAACTTTAGGAAGTAAGACATAAGACTTTGCTTCTTTTTTAAATTACTTAGTGATAGGCCTTTGTCATTAAAAGATCACACTGTCTCAAGGAAGAAGACACATTTAATCATATAACTAAATTAGTAATTATTTAGGCCAAGTTCTAATAATCTAATTAGAATGTTGACTTTGATTGACATGGGATTAGACAACAAGCCAACACATATTTATAACAAACTATTCAATATATGGATATGTTAAGGAGTATGTTAAGCTAGTTTGGGCATGTAGAAAGAATGGATGAGGAAAGACTGACTAAGAAAGTTTATAAGGCTAGTGTGAATGGAAGAGTCGCAAGAGGAAGACCTAGGTGAAGGTTTCTCGATCAGATTAGAGGCGTTCTGGACAAAGGCCTGGTTAAGAGCACCTTGAACCGACGGGTGTGTATGAGGAATGTGATGAAAGTGAATGAAGCCAGAGAAGTGTGTCAGGATCGTAGCAAATGGAAATCCAGTCTCTGCCTACCCCTTTGGGAAACAGGTGTAAATCTATTTATGTTACATACATAAATAGATTCACGCCTGTTTCCCAATAAGCCAACACATGTTTATAATATTGTGAATAATTAATGACACTCAAAAAAGATACTATAAAATTCAAGTAGTAAAATACACTATTTTACTAAGTAACCTTGAAACAGAAATCATGTAAACTTATCAAACGTCATAACATGAATGCAAGATATTGAAACACAGGAGTCTCACTCAACCTGATGGTGGGTTGCTTCAATTGCCGCTTTAAATATGGATACCAACTAACATGTAACAACTAACCGCAGTAAAAATTACCTATTAAAATGTATAAAGGATTGATGTCTAATCTTCCTTGCTGAGTATTTTAGGTATTTAACAAGTTCACTTTAACCTACATGTGACATGAATTTTACTGGTATTTCCTTCATTATAACTGTGACCGATACTAATATATAGTGATAATATAGTCAGACACCAATATCCTAGAGAACACTAAAAGTGAACAATGTTACAGTTTTAGCTGTGCCTACTAGTAACCAATTTTATTTTCAAACTCAGCAGAAGGAAACAGCTAGAAGTGAAGTGGTATCAGTCCATCCGAACAATTATACCAAATGTATCATATATCAATTCTGTAAATTAATAATTTATGCATCTACATCTTAATATCTAAACAAGTACTTTACATAATTATCAAATATTATGATATGTATTTATAATGTACAACAACTATCATACACATTGTAGATTGAAATGATGATTCAGCTTTCAGTTAATGATTTAATACATATTCATATCAACATGTCATGTATGCAAATTTATAAACTATGCATTGGCTTTCCATACTTTCAAATGTATAGTCATAAAAAATTTCATGCGTAGGAGTTATTGTATCATATATAACCCTACATGACTGCAATATATTTTATTTGTAGTATGCAGTTCTTTTCTTGAGTTCTCATCTTTTGGGCAATTGACACAGTTATATATTGTTCTTATTCCTATGTCTCTATGTTTACAGAAAATTAACTAATTAGCCTAATATTAATTTAAAACATTATACACAGAGGGTAGGGAGGCCTTTGCCCTGCAGTGGGACAGATTAGGCTGCCAATACATAATAAACAAATACACAAGAGTAATGAATAATGATAGAATTCATGTAAAGTTATCATAAGAACCATAGTTTAGTTTAGAGACTATAGACAATGATGAAAGTAATATACCCTAAGTGCATAAGACAAATGTGCAAATAGAAATATATTATTACCTGTCTACAAAGTGGGGTGTATTAGTAACACATTTATAAATTTCATTAAACTAAAACTATTGACAACACCAGAAAGCATTTAGGTCACTAGTTAAAGCAGTCATGCAGGGTGTGGTACCTACCTAACATTGATTAATCACATCATAGGTTCAGATGAATATTTTTTGGACCCATGATAATAATTATAGTCATTGGATTTGGCTTATAATCTATTTCAGTGTTACTCATAATGCAGACATAATTAGTTACATTTAGTAATCTGAAATACCTATCAGAATGATTACTTGTGATCATAAAAAACTGTGTAACCATCAAATATTACATGAAATATGAATAACTATCAATAAATTGTCATATAAATTAGGCCAGTGTGGTGACCATTTTACCAGTGTGCAATCTGTAGTAAAATCCCTTTTTACAATATGAATACGCATAGATAACGCCCGTTATAGATTTTAGCAAATTGGCGCTAATAAAGGATGAAAAGCGGACAGTAGGAACAAATCGATGCGGTTTCGTCTAGCAACAGGGCTGTGGCTACATGGGCACATATACATACCTATTACTATGTACACACCCCCCACTATCCCAATAAAATGTTCAATATCCTGTCATCTGATGGTCCTTATCCAAGTCCTAGCACTCCGCAGGTGGCGTACGTGACACTATAAGCCCAATAACAGTCACATATTAGCACTAATGCGCGTTACACGCAACGCTTTGCACCGGCGAAGCTAAGCGTATACACCCAACACGAAATTACCGTCTTGGCCTATCATTTAAGTTTACTTCGTAGACGAAATCACGTTTATAAGATTATATATCACAAACATAGGACATAAGCAACGAAAAAATTAACGATTAGGCAAAAATGATAGTAGGATTTTACCCTTCTGTCAGCAATGTCCCTTCGATCGTCGCTCCAGCGGTTTTTGGGCGCTTCCTATACCACCATTAAGACTGGATTCTCACTTTTTGGCACATTTTGAATTGTTTAAACAGCACCACACAAAATCAAGAAATATTCACAGGTTTTTATCACGGAACAATCCACCATTAGCTTTTCTTGTACCTTCAAGCTCGGTCCTTTTCACAATTCACGGCCATTTGCAAATTGCGTCAAAGTTCCTAGAATGTGATTGGTGCACTCTGCGCTAGTGTAGTTTATTCCAGTAGCGCCATCTGCTGATATAAATATTGACTAAAAATAGGGCCAATCGAATATAAACCTTAAACTTGAATTCACAAGGTCCCTAAAATTTCAAACGTTTGTACTTATTACTTTTGGAATTGTATTGAATTGGGTGCGGTACGACTCATACGAGAACCCCGTAGCGTGACGTCAAACTGGGCGTGAGAACCATAAGGCGGATTATTCAAGTTGTACCACGATATCATATAGATATTTTTCAAATATTATTAGAACTAACGCCTATGTGATGTCTGGTAAACTTTGCAATTCATCAATTATTTATATACTAATTTCAATAATTATGAAATGTTTTTATTAAAGTTAAATGTAATTAGTAAAATATTATCACCTCTGCAATCGCTAATAACGTTCCTAACTAAGCAAAAATAATACTATTTTTGTGTACTGGATTCAATCAATACATATTATGTATAATTATATACTTTACTTTGTGAAATGGTTTTTTTTAATTTGTGTTTTTTTTGTGTTAATATTGCTCCATATTTTTATAATTTACTAATATTTAATATTTGACATACAGTTTATATTTTATTTTACTTAAGTGTAGCGAAGCTATAAAGCTACCTGAAAGTTATTGCTGAATACATCCATAGATGCCAATTTGTAGGCACTTGATAAGGATGCATATTCTGTAGGTCTAGGACACTTATTTTTATTTTTCATTATTTTGTTTCTATTGTATTTTTATCTTTTATTTTTCTGTTGTATGTGTATGTAAATTACTGACATAGTTTTAAGTCATCCTCTTGTACTACTAACACTCTCTGAACCGAATAATCTGATAATAAATGGTTTGAATTTGAAAATTTGAATCTGAATATAAGGCAATCAGGCGACTGGTTTATTTAAAATTATGTATTTATATTTAGTGTAATTATATAATTCCTTCATATTATATAAAGCTTTAATATAAAATCAATAAAAGTTTAATGAAACCTACTCTTTTCACCAACTGTTGTATAAATGCCTTAATATTTTTTTAGGCTGTCAATTTTTAAATATGTCAGAATAATCTCTGTTTGTTTGTGATTGGCTGAACAGATCTATACAATTTCCTGATTCGTCTACATTAGCGCTTGCGTAGTTTGCCAATCACTTAGAATGCCTTTGTGTTTTCTTTTTTGTCATTTATGATTTATCAGTGAATGTCTTTGTGTGGTCAGCTGCGTTGTTTATTATTGTTAAATAATAAATATTAGACGCATAAAATAGTGCATGAGTGTCGTGTTTGTGATATTTTTACTTTAAATAGTATATAATATTCGCTAAATCTTTAAAATTGGATTTTGTAGAAGTGCAATTTTGCTAAAAGTTGTTGTTGGAGTATTCACAATTATTATATCGGTAAGTAATTAATAATTGCTATCTTGTTTATTTTACGTATAAACAATACTATCCGCGAAAATTGGCCGTGTTTCTTATATTCTTTAATCTTTAAAACATCTTTCTGATAGGAATCTTGTTGGGCAATAAGTTGGCAGTAGTATAATTCTTTTCCCTTTCAAAAAAGTTTGCTCTAAGTTATATAGTACATATTACGATATATTTATTTTTGAATTTAAAGCTATATTAAATATCTCCATTTGAATTTATTTTAGGTGAGTAGCTTGTAGTAATTAATATTTGATGTTTTAATAAATAGTATGTATAGCTATTTATGAAAAAATATAATCTAAACTTTTATTTCACCATATAAACGAAGATAATCAAATTTTACTCTTTTACATCTTTTCGTAATTGTGCAAAACAGGATTGTATGTTCAATTGAGGAAAGAAGAAAATTATTATTATTGTCTTTTTTAATAGGTATATAATATTAGACATGATCTTATACTATAATTATTACTAACATCTATTCCACACAGTTTATTTTTATTATAACAAAACAACTGTTCATGATGTGTCAACCATCATTTGTTTTTAATTACATGGCACCTAATTATCTAATTAACAATGTAAAAATACTATACAATTAGGTAATAAAATAAATATTACACAAAAACAAAAGCATCAATGGTTACATACTTAGTCATTGTTAACTATGATTATGGTGTTTGCACTAAAGCAATAAAAATAGTCATTATAATTATAATTTATATTAATAATAGAGACCACTAATATGTCCTTCGGTAGTTTTAATTATATTATATATCTACAGTATATAAATGCCTATGCTAGGTATGTTTCTAGATCTGAAAATAGTACCTAAGCTAAGAAGAAGTTTAAGGATGTGAAGCATTAATTAGTATGTCAACAAAGATGATTCATAGCAAGACAAATAAAATACTATCAGATCCGAGATGTGGTCATTGTTGTCATGATATTATAGTAAAAATTATATTCATAGTAAGATGAATACTACTCAATGTTTAGATTTTTAAAATTTATAAATAATTATGAATGTAATTTATAAGATTACTAGCTGACCTGCGCAACTTCGTCTGCTTGACTAAAGATAATTTTTTGCCTGTTTTTGCAACATTTTTTATTGCTGCTCATTGCTCCTATTATTCGTAGCGTGATGTTATATAGTCTATAGCCTTCCTCGATAAATGTGCTATCCAACACTAAAAGAATTTTCAATTCAGACCAGTAGTTCCTGAGATTAGCGCATTCAAACAAACAAACAAACAAACAAACAAACAAACAAACAAACAAAGTCTTCAGCTTTATAATATTAGTATAGATAATAGCATTGTGTATCTTACCTTATCTTGTTTCGGGGGCCAATCAGTGTAGACCGGCGACACTTCGACCCAATGGGATCTTTTGCGTCGGCAATTGGGATTGGGTCGGATTGGCCCCGAGATGTATCCCTGAACTAATTCCCTATGAATGTACTGCATCAGTTGCAGCGTACACTTCAGAGGGAGAAGCCTGAAGTCGTCAGGGTTCGGATATGCCAATCCCATCAGGCCTATCCTTAGTCCAGCCAACGCGTCACATTCACTCAGTAGGTTAATATGGACTCGTCCTGCTCACCACAGGCTCTGCAGATCAAATTGTTTGTCAAACTCAATCTGCACAGGAAGTCGTTGGTGCCAAAATGACCAGTGAACACTCCTGTGAGCAGGCGTATTTGGCCCTTGTTGTACCCGCAGAACTTCCGGGTGAAGGCCGTGACTCTGTTTGCAATGAATTTCTTGAAGTGTTCCAGACCTCTAAGGGCCACCCACTCCTGCCCGTATTTGTCATTGCCATGTGCATTCATAGCTGCCTTTACGGTACTCTCAGAGAGTCCTACGAATGGCTCAGGGCCAATGAATAGTATAGCATTGTGTAAGTTTTATATATAGACACTAGACGTTTCCGCGGTTTCACCCGCGTTTATCGTTACTGTGCCGCCGTGATATTATATAGCCTATAATCTTCCTCGATAAATAGGCTATCCAATACTAAAAGAATTTTTCAAATCGAACCAGTAGTTCCTGATATTAGCGGGTTCAAACAAACAAACAAACTCTTGAGCTTTATAATATTAGTATAGATAATCAATGTCAGCTGTTTTATGTTACTATAGATTGCACTAACAATGGCCTTTTTATCTACAGAGCTGATTGAAAAGTGGACAATGGATTAATGAAGCGATAGTTTGACAGGACTCTAATGTTCCTACAAAGCAGGAAGACCATGTTCAGTATGATTTAATATGATTAGGTAGTATTTATTTTATAAGCAGATAACATTTGACTAATGCAATAAATAAGTATAAGACTATTTTACATATCTTTTTAAACATGGCATAAAGATATTGTTACTGTAGTTTAGTATTAGTTTAAGCTATAAAAATGTCATATATATATAAAATGTCATATAACTGCAGCAGTCATGAGACACTACTAGACTAACTGTGATAAGGTAACGTCATTGACAAATTTTATTAAGTTAGATAATAGTGGACTATTTCACCCAGTTTTAAAATTCAATTGTCAAATAATTATATGTCCACTCATGTTCACTCAGTAGATACTATCATATATGATTGTCATAAGTGTCTAGTTGTGATTTATAGAAAAATATATTGCGAATTATTTGCACAACAACTTTTTTACGTTAACAGTTTTCATCGTCTCAAAAAGTTTTTTTTGAACATTTGTTGAAGCACCCGAAGGAAAAGTGGAATGATGAGCTCTTTCGGTTTATATCTTTAAGACATGATTTTGATGGTGTTACGGAGCATTCTCTGAGAGACGTCAAGCTCATTATCTCAAAACATTCATCAAAATTGGCTGAAAAGTGGAACAGCTGTGGAAGAAACCGAGAGCGGTTCCTAGAGAAGAATTCGACGTGGCTTAAGGATGTTGACATATATTTCGCTGTGTCCATCTATTTATCCATGCCAATTACATCTGCAGAAACGGGACCTGGATGACCCATTAAAGAATTTGAAGATTCCAGTCTCAAAACGAATAGACGACGTGTAGATGACCCTTTACAGTCCAGGATTGCTAGTGAATTAATTTACGCTGCGGAGGTGTTAGCGCGATTTTCGTGTCAGAGATGTGTAGCACGTCAAATGAAAGATATAACTGGTGGCCCTTGAATAACCGAAATATCGAGCGAAAAAAGTGTCCCCAGGTAATTGACAAGGTATCTTTAACGTATACGTATACGTTATAACTATGTTGACAGTAAATCAAGTAGCCATAGTTATAAGCAGACTCGGACGTGAACCCTTAAAGCCGGACATAAGGTATTTACATCAATGTACAGTGTTAGAACGGCTAAAGTAGCCTGCTATGCTCCAGATGAACAGATTAATAAACGGTTTAAGAGAAGTTCCTCTGAAGAAAATAGGTCCCTACTGAAGTCCTAGATTTAATAGTTCCACCTAGCTGTAAGGAACAAAATGTTAATGTAGTTTCTAGTTTTCATAGTTCTGGCACTGATGATCATGACTATTCAATGGATGAGTTATCTGATAATAGTGATGATAATGAGTGTTAGATTTAGTTTTTAAGTATTTTATGTATCTGTTAATAGATTTTATAGTTACATTTTTAGATAAATTATTTTATAAATATGTTTAAAATATATATTAGGTACACAGATAATATAATAATACTAGTACAGATACTCAATCCCATACAAAAGTCTTGGACACGCCTAACTGGCTATTCTACTTGCTATTTTAGTACCTTTCTGTTTATACTAGATGCCAGCACAAAACTAGCGCCACTGCTGCCATCTATCCATCGCAAGTACACAAGTACCGAATCCTATTTGATACCAGCTCATAAGTGTTATAAAGTAACACTTCCGGCCTCACATATACTGCTAGTTCGGTTACATCTTAACCACTATAATATGTACATTAAAACCTATTATCGTTTTATAATTTAATTAATAATTTTATAATCAATAATCTATATAGTTATTGAAATTAAACTGCTATATACGGATTTTATCGCGTTGTTTATTTGACACTTTATTACAAAATTTTAAATAGTTATTTCATATTTCTTTATACTTAATTATATTTATTAGCTTGGCGTCTTCCGCTTGTCAGCTTCCGGCGCGATTAATAAATAGTACGTATTGTTAGATACTTATCTCTGTACTTTTTTTAATCATTTCGTTGTTGTGTATAATATAATGATAAAGCTATTAGATTCTTACTGATTTTGGGTTGTCATAATTTTGTCACACCGGCGCCTCTGCTTCCGGTGTAATAAATCCTTAATGTTACATAATCCTGTATTATTAAATAATAATTGTATGTAAATAATCATCAGAATAATTAAGATAAACAATGTTTAATATTATCTATTGAGTTTGTGAATTTAGTATTAAATTAGGTCAAATGTTTGTATAAATACTGGCGGTTGGAATATTTTGGGGACATTCATATTCTAACGGAATGCGTACTATCACACTTTGGTGATTCTCATTTAGTCGGTAAGATTTTCGTGAATTATATCGTGTTGCTGTCAAAATTTTACATTGTATATATTTTTTTCATAGGTATAATTTAAATATGCGTTTTAAAAAGTATTAGTAAAACAATATATTTCATTGTGTATGCGATTGCGATTGATGTTCAGGTACTTTGAAAATTACTCATTAACGTATAGAATTCTATTTGGGCAGTTAGTTATCTATATATCACTATAATTGTAAATATAAAATAATATAAAATATTGTACTCAAATTTTTGTAATCAATATACAATGCTCGAATATTTAGTCTCTGTTAAAATTTACTGAGTCATGACTTTTTATAAAATACATCACATAGATTATTTTGAATTTAACTATCGAAAATCAAAATAAATATAATAAATCAGCATTCTTTTTTTTTAAATGACTGATCCGGTTACCCTTATGCCGTGTAACAGACTCGACACAGAAAATCTGTTGATCATAATTTATTTTCTGTGTGAGAATCGAACCCATAAAACTCGGCACGTCGATAAGTACCCGGTTTAAGCGATTAAACCACTACGCCATACATGAAATCAAATCACGCGCGGGTATCGCCCGGCGGCGCGGCGTTCGGTTTATTCCGGTCAGCTTCGTCAATTTTCGTGTATATTTTCGTGTGTGAGCGCTGCTGGCTGGTAGCCGCGGCGTCGAGTAGCGCGCCTGTCTACTGCGTCGATTTTCAATAGAGAGTCGAAGCGTAACTGAAGTTTTATTATGAAATATATATACTTTAACAGAAGTTAAAGCTATTAATATAATTATTGATATACTTACCTCCTATAAACACAATGTATTAATAGTTTAAAAAACAACTGAGTTAGTATGCTTAACGCTTATTAGTCATGGCCCGTAATCTTTTAACTATGTCATAATTATTGACATTGTATTCTTTTGCTTTTATATCAATATTAATTATTGATTTCCCTACAAATTTAAAGTCACTTATCAAAACAATAGATAGATAGGTACTTAATGAATATGGTGGTACTTAAGTAAATAAAGATCATATTTTTATACTATGATAAATGCGATATTACTAATCCTAAAACTCTATTCATGCTTTGGTATGATTTTATTTACATAATAATGTCTTCTACCACACCTCTCTCCCCGTGACCATGGCAGCTGAAAAGCAACCGAAACGTCGGGGAAAGTGTAAAAATAAATTAAATCTAAATAGTTTAATAATAATTTAATTAACTTAAAAATTAGTAAAATTTAATAGTAGTAGTAGTGAAACAATTTTCAAAATTTTGTAATAAAGTGTCAAATAAACAACGCGATAAAATCCGTATATAGCAGTTTAATTTCAATGTTTTTATTTAACTATTCCTGTCTAAATAATAATTGTAATGACATGGCGACGACGACGTCCAAGAAATATTTATCTCATGTAGGTAATATTCTATTACATCCGAATATTTATTACAATGTCACCCAAGCCAGATATGAATGCATTAATAGTACCTAACTAGGTAAAAAATTATGACTGATGACTGATGAGTGAGTGATGTGAGTAAAATAGTACTTAAATGATAATATTCGAAATGACATGTGATGTCATAATATTGTCACGTGACATCGACAACAGGAAGAAGCAAAAAGGGACAAATTTTTAAAAATATAGCTTAATATTTATATTTTTCGAAGTAAAACAAATAGTAAACATCGTTTCATACTTGGCCCTGTGGCGCGGGGGTGGGCGGGTCTTACCCTGCTCACCCCCGCGCCTGCAGACGGCGCATGCGACCCTGTGCTAAAAAAATTCGTTTTGTTGTTGTAGGAGACCCCGATTGTACATAAACTAAAACATTATCTCACTCTCAGAATATTATGAACTACTTAATATAATGCTAGTTAACAGGTCTTACTCGCGGTAAAGTATTTAAAAGGTAATAAATACCTACACTGATTGCCCGACGTTTCTACCGACTTGCATCGATCGTGATCACGGGTTGATTAAAAAAACGTTTATTACGAAGTACCTGCCTTTAAACGATAGTTAGCACGATTTTCTTGATCGTCGCGTATTTCATCAAAGGACATGGAATTTACAACGACTACAACTAGGGTTGCCAACCGTACTTTATAATAAAGCATTGTACGTTATTTCGGGTAAACGTAATTTATACTTTAGTAGGAAAAGAAAGGATGTGAAAATACGTTATTTTACCTTATTTTTTTACTTGGTTGAATTCTTTAACGTGTACCCCTCCGCGGGGCGATGGAGAGGTTATGTTGGGCTCACCGGGGGAATACCGACTAAACCTACCATGGTGTTCTTCAACATAACTATAGACGGCGAGGCCGCGCGAATCGTTTTCACATGCAATCGCGACCCTGCCGTGGTTTCGGCCCGGCCCCCGTGTGAAACTGCAGGCCACTACGCATAAATACTCCCTCCACCGTCCTCCTGAAGGGGGGACAAAGACACGACACAGAGGCGCACGTGGGAACACGCACGCCACCTCGGACCTGGTGCTGATCGGGTGGCGAGCAGGCCCACGCAGCCTACCACCCCCAGGTCAAACCTCAGGGTGGCTAAAGGTCATCTCGCGCCCTCCAGCGCCCGGTTCTGCGGTTGGGGCGAGGGTTTAGCGCGCTCCCTCTCCCGCTCCGCCGCCTCCTTGATGGAAATTACTTTCTCACAGAAGGAGGCGACGGCGTGCCACGATCTCTCGCTCCGGACCATAGACTCAACAGCCGGTAGCGAGAGAGCAACCAATCTGACTGCCGCGAGCAACTCACGGCGCTGCGATGCCCAGGCTAGGCAATCCGCCAAAGTGTGCAGCGCCGTGTCCGCAACAAAATCGCGGCAGTCGCCGCAGTGATGACATCCGGGCGTCTCCTGCCGGCCTATGCGACACAGAAACTGCCCAAAGCAACCATGGCCAGGGCTTTTCATTTCAGGCATTTCAGAGCCCCGTCGCAGTCCACCCCGCAGCGCCTCGATAATGGTGGGCTCGACGCGTGTTCCCGTCCAGGCCCATATGAGGTACCTAGGCCTGGCCCTGGACAGAAGGTGGCACTTCGACTAGCATTTCAGACGGCTCGTCCCGAAGCTTCTCGGCACTGCGTCCGCCCTTGCGCGGCTATTGCCAAATTTGGGTGGGCCCAGTTTCGGTTGCCGGCGACTCTATGCGGGGATTATCCGGTCAATGGCGCTTTACGGCGCACCGGTGTGGGTGGATATCCTGACCGCTCAGTGCAGGACTCTTTTGCGGCGACTGCAGAGAGTCATAGCGGTCAAGGTCGTACGTGGCTATCGCACGGTGTCGGCCGACGCAGCATGCGCATTGGCCGGTACACCCCCGTGGGATTTAGAGGCTGAAGTGCTCACCAAAGTGTGCGCTGTAAGTGAGGCTGTGCGAGAGGAAACAGGTTGTCGTCCCCTCCCGGCAGTGATTGAGCGCGCGCGAAATCGAGCTCACCAGGGCATGATTGGAAGCTGGAAGGCGCCGTGCCCCTGGCCGGTTTCAGAACCGATGGGGCCCTCCAGCCGGTGTTAGAGCGGTGGGCAGGGCGGCAGCATGGAACCCTTTCGTTCCGACTAGTGCAGGTCTGGTATTGCAGGGGCATGGTTCCTTTGGCAAGTACCTGCACAAGGTCGCTAGGAGGGAACCGAGTCCCATCTGCCACCACTGCGAGTGTGAGGAGGACACGGTGCAGCACACGCTCGAGCAATGTTCTGCTTGGGCGGTGCAGCGCCGTGAACTCCAAGACATTGTGGGAGAAGACCTCTCGCTGCCGGTCGTGATCAAAGCCATGGTCGACGGCGAGAGGAAGTGGGTAGCGGTCGCATCCTGCGAGGACGTCATCTCGCAGAAGGAAGCGGCGATCCTTGCGGATCCGAGTCGCTGCCGGCGTACCGAGCGGCGAAGGCGCGCGTATGCGCGCCTTATGCCGCCGTAGTCAAGGCCGCGGGTGGGAGAACGGGGATCTCCAACCCGCCAGCCGTTGAATTGGAGCGACGTCCTCTGTAGTGCCAGGGAATCATCTAGAAGTCGTCGCCGGCAGACACAACATCTCTGCATTAGGCACTGCTGGGTAGGTCGCTGATGTAGTTTCAGTTCCAGCGACCCACCCATACAAAGGAGCGAGTTGGCACACCGTGGTGGTTTTAGTCGGTAGGCCCGCAGTCTCGGGAGAGCCCGCCATAACCCTCTCGCCTTCCCTTGTGGCGAGTGGGTATGCATAAGGAGCATATCCTCACGTAAAAAAAGGGAAGTTTTTAGATTTGTCGGGTTAAATAAAAAAAACGATGTTTTTTTATGCGAAAATTCTGGGTTTTACTTACTTTATTTAAGTCATTGGATGCAAATTACTTCTAAATTGTTTTAGTTCTGTTAGTTAGAGTATACAGTTTTAAAATAAAATCAAAAAGGACAAGATCGGTCGATGTTTGTCGCAGATATCGTCCAAATAGGAAAAAGGAGAGAATTTAAAAAAATAAAAATGTAAAATTCGATTAAAAAGAAAGTATACCACTTAGCCCCTTTTAGCGTTTTTTTAGATAATTTTACGTATATTTTTTATTTTTTTGGCCGGTCACTTATCGGTGGAATACATTGTATATGTTAGATTTAACTAGCATCAACAAAAATATGGTTTGTTGAGAACACGCATGCCTGGGTCTTTTTGGCGTTGAACTGGACCAAGTTTTCTGCAACCCATTCAGAAATGCGGTCCAAGGATCAACGCAGTCAAGTTCAACGACAAGATCCTGCCAAAACCTCTCAACCTCAGCCTATTTGGCCCCAAGGTGTCCGAGATATCGCCCATGCACGGTACTGTCGTCCGCATAACAATGTATGTTGCCGAGATTCAACATATCATTAATATGCAGAAGAAAGAGCGCAGGGGATAAGACGGACCCCTGAGGCACTTCTGCATTGACCTGCATACATTTGGAAGCAAAGGACCCGAATACGATGCTTCTGCAGGAAACTTGCAATCCAGGTGCACAGTTGAGGGGGCAAGCCATAGGTCGGAAGCTTGGAATGAAGAGACCGGTGCCAGACTATCGAAAGCTTAGGCTATGTCAAGGCTGATAGCCAAAGACTCGCCGTGACGAACGCTAGAAGATCACCCGTTGTTCGTTTACCCCGAAAGCCGTATTGGCGATCATTGATCAATGAGTGATCGTCCAGGTAGCTGACAATTTGGGTGTTTATAATCCGCTCAAACACCTTGAAGAGCACCGAGGTGATAGCTATGGGTCGATAGTTACCCGGCTCGGAATAGTCCCCCTTTTTGGAAATCGGTTGAACGTTCGCCTCTTTCCAAGCCTCGGGCACAATGCCTGCGGCGTAAGACGTCCGGTATAGGCGCGTAAGTGTGGGAGACAACTCCGCTGCACATTTTTTGAGGACCACAACTGGGATGCCGTCATGTCCATTGGCTTTCCGAATATCGAGAGACTGCAGTATCGCACGAACGTCACGTTGCCTGATACGTATATCACGCATGGTATAGCCGCAGTTGGCAATGTTAGGCGGCTGCAAACCGCAGTCATCCGCAAAGAGATTTGCAAGCAGATCTGATTTCTCTTGCATCCGATGAACCAGTTATCCATTCGGATATCTCAGAGGGGGCAGGGAGGTCTGGCAGAAGTTGGACTGCACGGCTTTGACCAGGTGTCAATAGCTGCGACTGCCTGTAGGATGCGCTGAGTTCCAAGCGCGGTACACTGTCTGTTTGCGTTCAACAGCATCAGCGCATTCACGACCGAACCAGGGCCTTTTCCTGCCGCCGCTCGTGACATCACTTTATGTAATATAATATTCCACACCCAGGATGATTTCACCAGCGACAGCAGTACCGCTCTTTGAAGGATCCCTGTTCTCAAAGCAGTGTTGAGCCCAAAGGATGGATGCGAAGTACTCCCGCATTCCTTCCCAGTCTGCTGACGAGTAGTGCCACAGTCGTCGTCTTGCCTCCTCAGGCCGTGGGTGCTGAACAACAACAGCTGTGGCACAAACCAGACTGGTCTGAGGTGCCCAGAGGAGCACAAATCGACACACTGTACCGGTTCGGGTTACTCGTCAGCAGCAGATCGAGCAGAGAGGGCGCCTGACTGCAATGTCCGGTATCCGGGTAGGCTGGAGTATCAGTTGAGACAGGTCATGCGTGAGAGCGAACGCATGGGCAGTTCGTCCCGCGTGGTCTAGTTTGGGAGAACCCAACTAGGTCTCATGGTGGGCATGCCTTTTTTCCCCGCACTATTCATATTTCCTGTCTCGCGGGCGATTCTCCAAACATTCAAACAACGGACACTAAGAACACCCAGACTCAGACGTGTTTGTTGAAGACACCATTTTTGGCCCGTGTAAGCATCAAAAACACAACCTCCGGCGCGACGCAAGTGGCGAGGCGACCACTTAAACTATAGCGTCAAAATATCATGATTTATCTTGAAAATCGTAGTCGTTTTTTAGATCGTAGTACTTTTGGAAATCTGCATGCCGACTGGGTTTCTTTTGCCTCTATGCCAAGAAACCTTAAAAAGTTATGAAACTTGGCATAACGCTCTATACAATCAATATTTATAATAGCCAACAGTACCTATATCATATTATTATTAAAAACTGGGAACCTAGCAACTCTATCTCATTATGAGAAGTGGTACCTCGTAGTCCACCACACTGGCCAAGTAAGTAAGGCTTTGTATTTACATTACACATCTTCGAGGACATGGAGACTTCTTAGATATGCAGGTTGCCGCACAATGGTTTTCCTTCGCCATTAATAATAATTAAATATTTAATATGAGCTACTGTTAGCTGCTACTAAAAGGCGTGGACTTACATCTAGTGATATCGTCAGCGGCACATCCACGGTACTTTATTTTAACGAAATGCTGAATGCATCTAACAGGAAATTATTTAGAGAGGCCAGACGTTGCGCAAAGCTACATACTTTTCGTTATTGTTGGGTGCGCAACGGACAAATTTACGTGTGCAAAACTTCAAATACAGGAGACACTAAACACCCAGCCATCGCTATCCGGTCCAGGGAAGACATCGATAAGCACATTGGTGCCGCAGGTCAAGAATCGAATGATGATACATTTCGCGACCTTAATTAATAACCCACTCCTTTTTTGTCTTCATTGCACCCATTGTTTGCATGCACAAATATTTCTTGCTGTTGTATCTTATTGATTTTGCTTCATGTTTGTTTTTGTACCTTATTATCATAACATTATCTTAGTGATTCTATCGTGTTTCTGTTATCGTAACGACATACTTTTAGTCTGTACCAAAATTGTGCGATCTGTATCAAAAGAAATTATGTGTACTCTTTAAGGAAGCTTATACGTCAATTTTCAACTGCGGGATATGAATCGAGTAACCATCTCAATTGCAAACTAAGTAATAAACACCTCATGTTCAGCATTATCTACCTTGTGGCCACTTGTTCAGTAAAATATATTGATTACTCGAATTCAAGACTTTTAACGATTTAATAGAAGATATTGATAATTCTCTCAATATCACATGCCACAAGACAGAAATTGCTGAACATTGTAGAGGCTTCATATCAAAATATTAACATTTAATATAAGAAGCATATCACACAATTTGAATAACTTCTTGGTTACAATGAAAAGATTAAGCATAGATTTTGACATAATCCTTCTTACCGAATGTTGGATCGATAATAATTCAGTAATTCCTCCGATCGATGGCTATAACCTCTTTTCTTCCACTAAATATATCAACCAATCAGGAGGTGTAGTAGCTTACATTAGAAAATGTTGGACCCCGATTGTAAGCGAACCAAATGGACTTGATGCAAATTGCCTCCAGATTTGTATTCCTGGTTGAATTACATTTTTGGGGATATATAGATCACCATCTTTTAGAAACATGGATAATTTTATTAATTCTCTGGAAATCGTGGCAAACCATATGATAAGAAGTCCCTGTCATGTAATTGCTGGCGACATTAATATTAATATAAGTAACCCTGAGGCATGTACGGCATACTTAAGTCTAATGGCACAACTAGGTTACAAAGCAGCGGTTGATAATCCAACCAGAGGCGATGCTTGTCTTGATCATGTCTTCACTTCGGTTACGGATCATGAGAGTTAGTTATGGCAGGTACAGGTTTAAAGGCCCCAAAACCAACACGTAAAAAAACCCAAACAAAACTAAATTTGGTAGCGATAGAGCAAGAAGTGCAAAAAAATTGACTGGCGATCAGTTTATAGCGAATCACGCCCAACAGATGCCACGCAAGTTTTTATGTCAGCCTTAACGTCTATTATAGAAAGACATACACTAATTACGGCGGTTAGCCGCTTGAAATTGACTTTTAAGCCCTGGATGGCTCCTGGACTTATAAGATGCTCTTTAAATAAAAAGAAACTTCATATAGAGGCGCGCAAATCACCTGATGATCCTGTCAGATTACACATCTATAAGAGATAGAAATTTCTATCGAGACCTTATTCGTAAGCTGAAAAATCAATATCACAAACATGAATTAGAACAAAATTTTAATAATTCACGCCAGCTGTGGGGTGCTATAAAACGCATCATACATTTCTTACGAAATATAACGAATGCCCACGAACTCTGCAAGATAAAAGACACTCCCATAAATTCATTAAATTTCTGTAATAACTTCTTCGCTACTGTAGGACAACGTCTGGCCGCCCAAATACTCGAACGGTTGGATGAATCACAAATCTCACTAGCCTCACAAACTAAAATAGCCGATAAACCTTCAAACTCTATGTTTCTTCATCCAACTTCCCCGTCTGTAATTGAAAATATCATACTCCAACTAAGTTATAATAGTGCTCCTGGTCTAGATAAAATTACAAATCAACTTGTGAAACTGCTTAAAAACTACATTATTGAGCCATTATCATACATATTTAACTTGGCTATTTCATTTGGAGAATTCTCTAACATAATATGGAGAATAGCAATTGTAACTCCAATTTACAAAGGCGGTGCAACAGGGAATCCTAGTAACTATAGGCCAATCGCACTCCTTAGTGTTATCTCTAAACTATTGGAAAATAATAAACAAACAATTAGAAAATTTTTTAGAATCACAGAATTTGCTATTCTCCCACCAATATGGTTTCCGCCAAAAGCGATCAACTGAACAAGCTGTCGTATTATTGAACGATATAGTCAGTAAACATCTTGATGAAGGACGAGCCTGCATGGGGTTATTCCTTGATCTAGCTAAGGCTTTCGACACGGTGGCCGTCCCGATTTTGTTGAAAAACTAGAAAGCATTGGGATAAGAGGAATTAATCTAAATTTCATTCAAAGTTATCTCACGTCTCGGCGCCTGTGTTAAAAGGCTGATGGCTAGGTCAGTAATACGCAAGAGGTTAACTATGGAATACGACAAGGTAGTATTCTGGGCCCGACACTCTTTCTGGTCTGTATAAACGATCTGTCAGCAAAAGAACAAATAGGCAATGCAGAAATTATTAACTATGCCGATAACACCGTCATTTTATTTAATGAAAGAACCTGGGACAGCGTTTTCCAGACTGCACAGACCGGGTTCAATGGTGTGGTTAACTGGCTGAATAAAAATTGTTTGTCACTAAACGTCAACAAGACAAGCTTTATATGTTTTCACAAAACAGCCGCATCGGCTCCTCCAACAGGCTTGGAAATCATAGCTCACGCTTGCAGCACTGACATCCATATTAATACATCAACAAGCTGTAATTGCATACGATTAAATAGAGCAAATTCTATAAAATACCTGGGCATTATCATAGATGAGAAAGTCACCTTTGGCGAGCATATCGTTGCCACGTCTGCAAGAGTCCGAAAAGTCATCTATATTATGAAAACACTACGGGACGTGGCGCCGATGAGCTTGCTAAAGAGTGTTTACCTAACTCTTTGCGAATCTATTTTATCGTACTGCACTGCAGCTTGTGGGAGGTTCTGCCATTACTCACCTCATAGGTTTGGAAAGGGCTCAGCGTGCAGTGCTGTAGCTATCAAGCTATGCTAAAAAAACCTTACAGGTTTCCAACCAGCTTACTGTACAGTGAAACAAAGGTGCTGTGTCAGAAAACTATATATTTTTAAAATTACTCTTATGATAGTCAAAGTCAAAGTCAAAAATCATTTATTCATTTAGGTCACAAAGTAACACTTATGAACGTCAAAATATATAGGTTAGTCAGTTTACTAAGTTACTGAAGCTACATGATGGTTATCTAAACTATCTAAACTTCTAAACTAATATTATAAAGAGGAAACATTTGTGTTTTTGTGTGTATGTTTGTAATGTTTTCACACAAAAACTATTGGACCGATTTCATAAATTCTTTCACCATTAGAATGCAGTATCTTCATTGAGTGAAATAGGCTATATTACATTTTCAAATAAAATAGGGACCCTTAATTAAAATGCAATAATATAACCCAAGGTGTGGAAAAATTAGTCATAAAATATCTGTCATCGCGTGCGCTGCGGAAACTATTGATGATAGAACAAAAAAATGTTCTACAGGATTATAGAACGTGTCAATATCTACAAAAAAGTCCGCGATATCATATGTCCAACTACTGTAGTTATGCTACTATAACTACTTTTTTACATTTTAAAAGTTGATAAAAGTGGCGACAATAATCAAACCATATTATTCATACCTCTGTATTAATCCTTATCCCATTAAATGATATTTTATTAATATCAATTCAATATCAGTAAAATACTTGTTAAATTATTAAAATCGGACATTTCATTCAAAAGATATAATTTTTTAGATATAGTAGGTAGTTTCTAAATATTAGTAGGTAGTTTTTAAGTATTAGCTACCTACACCTATATAGGAGTAGTTAGACTTATTAATTTCTTTAGTTGTAGTTTTATATATATTAAAATTAGATAACAAATTAAAAGTAGGTATTGGGTAATAAATTAAAGTCCACGCGGACGAAGTCGCGGGCAACAGCTAACTTATAACTAGGTAGGTATCATTGACATCTGTTCGCTAAGGACTGGTCCTATCCACAAAAATGGTATGTGTACCATGAGACATGTATGTATGGGTACCTTTAGGAATGTATTATAGATCCATTGACATCTACACACTAGTTTTAAGACGTGTTTTCACGAACCTTAGACTTATTTGAGAAAACAATCATTTGATAAGAGATTTGTCCGAAGCTTCCAAACTCAACATGACGAGGCCTGCTTCTAATCGATTAACCGCCCGACAGCTCATAACATCCCGAAATCGCATAACTGCAAGAAAATTCTTGCATAAACATAATATATTATATCTAGTTGTTTAGTTTCTTCGGACGACATTTTCTAAAGAAAATAGATACAAGAATTTAAATATCGCTTGACCTACTCAAAAGCGGTCCCTTAAGTCTCATTTTGGACTATTACTCGTAAGGTGATTGGAATGATAAGTATTCGAAAACAGATCTAGCTTTACTTGCCGAACCGAACAGTGTGTACACCGCTAGTTTACTTGGATATGAGGGTAGTAGCTCCCGGTCGCGCCGGCCCATTCATGCTGAACCTACATAATATTATGTTAACTAACGATGACTATATAATACGCTTTATAAAGAATTTAACTGTAATTGTGTTTAATGATAAGATAGTGATGTCTCTTTGTTTCTTTGTGTGGTCAGAGTCCGGTTGAATATTGTTGACGTAATTTGAATCTAATGCTACTGTAATAAGAATCATTTTTGATAGCCGTTTCTTTTTGTTTGACGTTAGTCATGATTTAGGTTTGGTTAACGTGTGTTAGAGATTGTGGAAAGACAAATACATCAGCTTATATCTTTTTAAATAATTGCCTCGCTAGGGTTTATTCCGTGTCGCTGGTGATTTTTCATTGAAACATTACATTCAGACTCAACTATTCGTAGTATAGGTACTGCATTATTTGCAGAATACTGCCTCGGTGGCAAATTTATCTGCTACATGAGTAATCGGTTGTGATCCCCGGGTCAGGCAGTGTTACAGAACCGCACGGTTCGTTTACGCGTAATACGTCGCGTTGAACGTATTACGATTGCCGCTTACCATTTTATCTATCCCAATATTATAAAGATTGGATTTTTGTTTGTTTGGTTGTTTGTAAGGATTTAACTCAAAACCGACTCAACCATATCAAACCGATTAAAAAATTTGTTATATTAGACGGTGTCTAAGGTACGCACCGTCTGACGCATAAATGGACTAAGCACTTATATGTCTTAGGTTAGCTTATCTTGAGTTAGTTAATTATCACTCGCTTTAGTGGTGAAGGAAAATATCGTGAGGATACCTGCATGTCTGAGAGTACTCCATAATGTTTTCGAAGATATGTGAATTCTGCCAACCCGCACTGGGCCAGCATAGTGGACTATGGCCTAACCCTTCTTACACTGAAAACAGGGTCGTGCCAAGCAGTGGGATAATTTAATACAGAGTTGATATTATTATAGCTTATCTTTGATACTGTTTAAATTAATGTAGGATTAAGCCCACTTTAGACATCTATGGAATTCCATACATATCTGAAAGTCGCTCTGTGAGTCCAAAGTCGGTTAATTAACTCACAGGCAATAATGGCAATAGGCAATAATGATATTATTATCATAATATTGTCTTCTATTTACGCGAATATTATTCATTGAAATTAAACTGCTATATACGGATTTTATCGCGTTGTTTATTTGACACTTTATTACAAAATTTTGAAAATTGTTTCACTACTACTACTATTAAACTTTACTAATTTTTTCAAAATTTTGTAATAAAGTGTCAAATAAACAACGCGATAAAATCCGTATATAGCAGTTTAATTTCAATGATATTATTATCATATATATCAACTTTATAGTTATCACTGTCGACCGCCATTTGTAGGTACATTATCGTATGCTAATTATGTTGATGAAGACAATAGTGGTGTAACATAAAGATTATTCTATTTAACGGTGCAGTGTCCAGTAGCAAGTCAAAGTCACAAATCATTTATTCATTTAGGTCACAAAGTAACAGTTATGAACGTAAAAATATATAGGTTACGGTAGTTACATTTAGGTTAAGGGTTGTCTATGCAAGAAACTCACGGCCGCTCTGTAGGACAGTTTATATTATTATACAAAAAAATCAATCAATATAAGACCCTCGCTCTTATCGGTGAGCTTCTTCCATGTCTTTTTACTCTCTACCATTACTTGGTACGACATGACTTTTATTTTTCCTTTACCTTATCTGTGTACATAACTTCTCCTTGGTCAAACCCTTTCTCTCCTTCCTACTGGTCTCCCTTGTAATATAGTCTTTATGAAGTTGTCATGTTGTATCATTGTGAATTCAATCAATAAACAAACGTAATTACATGCGAAGTAAGTCGTATCATAAAACTTAAGGAGCTACAACAAAAATATTTTCTCCTTCAATTCCTGATAAGACCTTCCTCCAGGGAATACCAACCTGTATATCTTATAAACGCGGTTATGAAGGAAAATGTGTTATCACTTCCTCTCTCTGGCAGTATGGTGGCTATCTGTCGATCAATACCGACTATAATTATTATCCTCGAGGCTTACCCGCAGACGTGGCAAGCAATCAAAGACACACACGGTGCAGAGATTGACTGCTCGCATAGCGTAGTTGTTTAATTGATATTCTGCGACGAGTGTTGTGGGTTCAATCGTCACAGGAGACAAACATTTGTGTGAACAAATAGTTGTTCCTAATCTGGGTGTTCTTTGTGTTCGTAAATTCGCTCGCGACACAGGCATTTAGGCCTGGTATGGAATTATTCCTTCAAAAGAAAAACTACTTTTATAATTCCGGATTTCGTGCTGCTTCTGAGCAATTCTTGACAAAAAATCCTAAAAATATACTGCTTGGCCCGAGACCGCATTTATAGGAGTAACGAATACTCCTATATAATATTCTACCACATACACACAACACCATCTAGCCCAAACTAAGCAGAGCTTGTACTATGGGTACTAGACAATGGATAAACATACATATATAGTTTTTTTTTTGTAAATACCTACATATTATACATAGAAACACCCAGACCAAGACAAACATCCATGTTCATGCACACAAATGTTTGACTTGTGCGGGAATCGAACCCGCGACCTCAGGCGTGGCAGTCGGTTACACTAACCACTACGCCATCGAGGTCGTCAATACATATACACAGACACAGACAATACAAATATGTTGTACCATGTAGAAATTGTTTCCATATATGAAATTGTGGAAGTTGTTTAGCACTATGACTCTCCTTTACATTTATAGTTTGTGCTTATATTAAAATATTAAAACCAATAGTAATGTCCACAGGTTCGATTCTCTTGTCAGACGTTAGGTACTAAAATATATTATACACACAGTAATAAAGGTTCGCTTTCTATTTCGCAGAAGGTCAAAGGTAGCTGAGAGATACACTTCTGCCTATTTTTACTTCTACCTATTTGTGATATTATGGTACCTATAGGTACCGAGATGTAGATATGTACTTATGTAAATCTAAATTCGTCGCAGACTGTTTATAAATCAACTTTAATTCTATTTACGATAACATTTCCGTTCACAATCGTAATATTTCATAATTGTAGTATTGATTTAAGTAAATTATCATAAGTACCCATTGATCGCGTGCCAAGCGACATGTATAAATAATTTTACGTGTATTAACAAAGCGTGGCGGGTTATTTAATACAATTTGTACTATTGTCCTACTATTTGTAATTGTACTGTGCCCATATATAACAATGAAACTAAAACCCATGTAAGTCAATAAACAATACAAAAGGACTTTTCCGAGTTTATAAACTTAGAAATCAAGTAATCGACCTGGCTGATGGTAAGCGGTTGCCGCAGTCATGATTGTCCTTTTCTTTTTAAAGAGATAACACTCGCGTAAAGAAATATTCCTGTATATACACTGTACCACTGCTGGGCATGGGCATCTTCTCGGTGTGAGTAGCGTCCATATATCTTCGAGAACATTATGCAGAATTCGTATCGTCAGCCTCGATGGCGTAGTGGTTAGTGTAACCGACTCCGTCTTGCCACGCCTGAGGTCGTGGGTTTGATTCCCGCACAAGTCAAACATTTGTGTGCATGAACATGGAGTTTTGTCTTGGTCTGGGTGTTTCAATGTATAATATGTATGTACTTACAAAAAAAAAAGTATATATAATATGTATGTTTATCAATAGTCTAATATCCATAGTACAAGCTCTGCTTAGTTTGGGCTAGATGGTGTTGTTAATTTTTAATTCTCAGATAGGCAGATTTCCTCACGATGTTTTTTTTTCACCGTTAAAGCGAGCGATAGCACATAACATATATGAGTGCCTTGGTGTAGACCCGAGACCTTTGCGGTGCAGTCCAACGGTCTGCCACTTGGCTCTAACTGAAAACCATATCTAAATTAGGTGTATTATTAGATTAACGCCTAAAAACGCACAGAGAATACAGAAAATCTGTTAACGATTTTATCATATGTAATTAAAGTAATTAATAAGTATAGTGGTCTGTCCCACTTACTCATCAAAGCGCGGTGTCTCCACGGATGCCGTGTGCCGAGGCGTTCCATCCAACGGTCGGGCATGAGAACACAGATGAGCTAAGGCTCCAGATCGTTCTGTCACTATCATTATTTTAAATCACAGTGTTTATGCACGCACTGCAGTATATTGTTGCTCTCTGATTATATGATGACTGGCTGTTAATTTATTTTCAGTAAAGGATTAGTACTGATTCATGCCTGTTGACTGGTAGCAGAGGTGTACAGCATAAACACTTTACAAGCTACACTCTTTCACGTGAACCTTTCTCTAACGGTTCGTGAAAATGTTTAAAGGTGTCCATACTATGTTCTGAGTTCTGACTTCTGTTGCACTGCACGGTTGACGTAGTGGTTTAAGCGGGCGCAAATAAAAAAAAATAGCTAAGGTCTGCAAGTGGATCCGCCTTAAGAGTAATATCACTATTACTGCATCGCCCTGTAAGAATACTTACAGCGCGATATCGTGGTAATCCTAGAGGCTCAATTCCTTTCATTCCATCTTTAATTCGGAAACAGACACAATTAGCACCCAGACTCGTAAAAACAATTACAACACAATTGTTCGGCCTTGTGTAGATCTCACATCCACTCGGCGCAGTAGCAACGACGAGGGGACCACTTAAATCGCTACACACGTCGTCATAACTCCACAGCATGCAATGACTACAAGGATGTAGTCATTGCATGTTGTGGAATTATGACACGTTGTTCAATATACTATAGTATTATCTATACAGATCGCGAAAGTCCAAAACCGTTTAAATCAATTATTGCCATAAGTGGAAGTAGTTTAGCTACAAATAGAAAAATATAATTTCGTTTTAAGTCAGCCATGCACATAACATCCGCTACTGTATAATTTGTAACACTTAACAAATAAGGTTCAAATGGCGTAGAAAGTGTACAGTCAGACAAAAAGTAAAGAGAAATAACTATTTCTTTTTTAACTTGGGCAAATGCGCCTGATATATATCCTCTCGCCGCAAGGGGATGCGAGAGGGTTATGTCCAGCTCTCCCGTGCCTACTTCGGGCCTACGGAGCAAAATCCAACGGTGTGCCTACTCGCTGCCTTGTATAGTGGATGGGCCGCTGGAAAAGAGACTACATCAGCGACCCACCCAGCAGACTACAACTCCTGGGTGACGCCCCGGCACTACAGAGGGCGTCGGAACGACACAATGGCTGGCGGGCGAGAGATCCCCGATCTCCCACCCGCGGTCTTCATTATGGCGGCATTGATCACGGCCGGAGGTTTTCTCCCACAAGCTCAATGAGTTCACGGCGCTGCACCGCCCAAGCAGGACATTGCTCGAGCGTGTGCTACGCTGTGTCCTCTTCACACTCGCAATGGTGGCAGACGGGACTCGGTTCCCTGCTAGCGACCGTGTGCAGATATTTGCCAAAGTAACCGTGCCCTGACAACACCTGTACTAGCCGGAAGGAAAGGGTCCCATGCTGCAACCCTGCCCACCGCTCCAATACCGGCTGGAGGGCCCCAACGGTTCTGAAACCGGCCAGGGTCGCCGCCAGCCGCGCCTTCCACTTAGCAATCATGCCCTGGTGGGCTTGAACGTGCGTGTTCTTTATCAACGACGGGAGGGGGCGACAACCCGTCTCCTCACCTCCGCACTCACTGCACAGAATAAATAAACAATGTCTTGTCTTTGCTGATTACGTGGTTGTTCGTCACGGTTGCTATTCAAATATTTGTCTTGCAAACATGCGTACAAAAATATTTATTTGGCGTAAATTAGGCAAAGATGTATTTGTGTAAATAGCTATTACCATTGCAGAGAAGTTTCAGTAGCGGTTCTCTGTCACATTAGTAGTAACATTACGGAGTCAGCTTATTTATTGCTGGTTTTTAAATGTATCTTTGCCTAACGCTTTGGACCTAATATATTTTTCGAACCTCACATTCGGACAATAAGTGTAAGGCGAACTTGTTCCGTAAGAGCAGCACGCCTGCTTAAAACGTGTCGCGGGATTCAAGCTATATAGGCGTATCAGCAGAACCATGGTCCTGCTATGGCTATACTATAGCAAATACTCTTCTCAACAACCGAATTTTGCATAAAATCATTTATTTGCTTTAAACATGGTTGAAAACAAACGCTGACAATTTTGTACAATAAAAGTACGGATTTATAAAAAAAGAAATTGCACGAATACCTATAGTTAAATCTTCGTGTTTTGACTTGCAAAACGCGTGCAGCGTTTAGAATTAATAATAATAATAATATTGTTTATTTCTCTCAAAAAGGTAAGTACATTGATACGTTACAATAAGGTACAGCATGAACTAAAACCTTAGTGAGAGCTGGAGTTTGGACTAGGTACGAAACCTGTGTGACAGATCTCCAGGCTCTCGCCTTTAGTAATACAAAAATATGACGGTTATACGCAAGAAATAAGGTAAAATAAAAATATTGCAACAAAATTACGTTCAACACTAAAATACATAATAATAATGTCATCGATTGAAATAATTTCCACTCATTACACATCCATGTTATTTACAAGCTTGGTTCACTTTTATATAGGCTTGTTTCATATTGCGTTCTAGTAAAATGTTAGTGTAAAACGTGTCATCTCTCTTTAGAGCTATACAAAAATGTCATTTAATTGGTAATTATAAATCATTATTTACATACGTACCTTAATTTTCTTGTTAACATTAGCTATTTATTGTGCCAGTCACACGGTATTTACCAAATATACGTAAAATATAACAATATTCTGGAACATGCCGTTTCTCAGTATAAGGTAATGTAGTATTCAGTTTGTCGAGCGAACTAAACGGCTTCCGTGTCAATCTGCTGTGTAACCGTTCAGGTGGTAGACCTTGAAGTAACACTGCTAGATTAGAGGTGACTTCAGTTTTTTTATTCGAACTGTTCCGTATCTTTCTTTTAGCGGAAACCGTTGTATCTGACATGACAAGTTAAGTTAACTGTGAACTGCCGCCGGATATTACCTGACTAAGAATCACATTGTCAATCCTCTGCTAGCTTAGCTGAGGAATAAAGATAGAATGCCTATACAAAAAATTTGGTAACACGGCAATACTATAATATTATAATGTCTGGTGAAATGTGGTACACTTATGATACTCTGCTTATACTTCATCATCATCATCATCATCATCATCGGGCTATAATAGTCCACTGCTGGACATAGCCCTCCCCTAATGAGCGCCATAGCGCCCTGTCTTATATGCTTATACTTTGCTACGCTAAAACAATATATCTCGCAAACATTCAATTACGATAGATTTATATATAAACGACTAGAATTCTATGTTGAATTATTATTATAATTATCTATACCAATATTATAAAGAGGAAAGATTAGATTTTTGTTTGTAAGGATTAAATCAAAAACAACTGAACCGATTTAAAAAATTCTTTCACTATTAGGAACTTATATTATCAGTTATCACTTATCACCGAGTAACAGCCTATATTTTATTTTTATAAAAGTACTATTATCAGAACCTTATCTACTTTTAGGCAAACGAAGCCGCGGGAAAAGTCTAGTTATTAATAAATTGTAAAGGTACCTACATAACTGACAATATATTCCATCGTTAAAAATAATATTAAGAAAGTCGGTGAATCGATCGGCAAGTCAGAGAATGTCGCTCAGTAATTTAATAGTAAAGTAATAAGCGTAATAGCTAATAACAGACTAAAACTGTTATGAAAGTATTGATTGATTATTCAAGACTTGCCTGTCATTGCACATACCTTACAAAGGTGAACTTAGTTTTGTCATCTCTGAATTATTGTAGTTTGTTTCTCCCATAATTTTTTTTAATACTAATTAAATGTCAGACAAGCAGCAAATAACACACCTGGTAGAGAATCTGGCAGCATCAGAAATGCCATTTAATGGAAGTAAGTATACTTTTAAAAAAATCCCTCTTTGTTGCCAGTTCAAACCACATTAGTTAAGAAGTTCTCGTTTCATATCACAGCATTGTAACATGACGGTTGAATGGAAGAACAATGTCTTCTCTTAAGTTGTCATACGGTTAATATTAATCAGAACTACTTGACAGTGACCATGACCTTAGTTATCGTAGCTAATGCCACGAGCGTAGCGATAATGCAAAAGTTACAAAATTTAAAGATAATGTCACAAGCGCTTATATTTCATCTGATAACTAGTAACTACATTATTAAATTGGACTGCCTCTGCCTAGGAGATTTTTGTCGAGACATAGTGAGTGAGTCTGGAACTGTGCCGATAGATGGCAATAGGCTTGAAACCTTTTACACATGACTTATAACCATATCTGGCGAAATGTGAATATAATCGACCTCTGCCCACCCTTTAGGAATAAAGGCGTGAGACTACGTTTGAGTATTATATGATTCAAATCCGGTATATGAAAAGACTTTTGTTATTGTTAAGGCAATAACAAGCAATAAGACGACGCTTTAATAATAATATAGTCTATATGCCTCGTTTTTCTAACCGTTAAAGCAATATTAAATAAAATAAAAGAAAAGCATAGCTTTAATCATTATGATTAATAAATTCGGTCAGTATTCAACGAAAAAATAATATAATGTCAATAATTCAAAAACCATATTGTCATATTTATATTTAAATTTCGAAGCCACGGATTGCGCGCCATTGCAAAAGTCTGCTATTACAAATAAATTAACCATAGACACGCATAGATGTCAAATGTCATATAAAATTATATACGATGTTGAGTAACTGAGTAATAATCTTAATAATTCCAAGGCCACGCGGCGGGTGGTTGTCCAACCGGTTAGAGAAACCACTTTCTAGTAGAAATGGTAAAGCAAGCGCTTATTAACGCCTCTCTCCAAGTTTCACTATGATACTTAGGACAGATATGTATGCATATTGCTAAGTGCATAATCTATGTCAATTGGCTGTTCTGCATTGGCTCGACAGTCTGAGTTTCGTTTCTAAGAAAAACAATTCGGCTTTTGTTTTGGCACATTACTTTTAGGTTTGGTAAAGTTTGGTAATTGACGAGTTAAAGAATGCATACATTGATGAATTGAGTAAGTAAGACAAAATTACATTTTTATACGAGTTTAAAATATGAATGCTTCTTGGAACAAGTGTATGGTCAATCTATTCCAGAATTAATTCAGCCCGGCATCGTTCATTCGACTTGTGTTTTTCTTCACACTATTATAGACGATCAAAGTCCTCGCTAGACATAATACTTGTACCACAGAGATCTTATAACACTTCAAACAATTGTCTGTGACTGATACAATTTATTGTCTCGTAAGAGGATTTAACCAAGATAATTCTCGACGCAATCGTATTGACTAAAATAATTAATTAATTGAAGAGTTAAATGAAGCAGAAAGCAAATAGTATATCCAAATATTGACAAAATCGTTGAGTTTCCAAATAAGACTTGTATTTATATATTCCCACCTTTTAGTTTATTACTGTTTGTTTAAATTTGTTTGCAAAATAGAGGTCTGTCTGCTGTTTTAGTCATACACCTTGTCTTATATCAGGCAATACCAACATGGGGCCAAAAAGTTAAGCGGTAACTGTCTACCGCTGCGCTATCCTCTATATTTTATTTGTACCATTCAATAGCACCAGTACAGTTGGATCCATGCAAAGACTCGCTTTATCCTTATCCATTCCACATATTAAAAAATGCATAGACCTATGCATCGATTGTGTACCTGTACACAATCGATCAAACCAGTTGTAAAGATTCCATTACTCCTCATATTAAAGCAAAACAGTACAACCCACTCACAGGTACCAACAATATAATACAAGTATATTTTGTTGCAATTTTCTGTAGAGTAGTTGTAGTATAGCAATTTGTCAGGTACTCATTTACACGCGTTTGATAGCCCACTGTGTCCTGTGACCCTGGCTCTCCTAAAGCTGTTTTAACCTTGCTGCAGATACGTGCGTGAATAAAGCCAAACAATGACTTTCTTTACACTTTTTATTGTATACAACGTGTGTCGCGTGCTAGCTGAGCTTTGTCGCGCTTTGAGCTATGTCATGTTCCTCAATGAGCGCAATATGTTCTCAAACTTAATCTTTTTCGACGTTATATTTTCAATCCACTTTTATCAAATTGAAACGCACAACACCATAAACGTTATTCAAATGCAGAGGTAAGGAAATTGCGAGACAATCTCACTATACTATGCCCCTCTTTTTCGCATACAGGAATTTGAAGTATTAATTGCTCCTAATTATTTTGCGTATTTTAAATGGCGCTTTCACAAATACTTTCGGTTTTAATACCGTTTGTGTATATAATAATGTACTAAATCAAACAACTAGCCTTTTAACACGTTTCACAAAAGGGTGTTCTTTTGGCATTGTGAAAAATTCACTGGCGTACATTTCAAACTACATACATTCAGTTAGTATATCGAGTACAAATAGGTAGGTACCGCAGCTTCTTCCAGCTATTGTAACATCACGTGATGGACACGTTTATTGATAATGCCACTAACATATTACGATTAGGCTAGGTCAGCAGAAACGTATAATAATCAGATATGTGAAATCGTAATGATGTCCTTGATATGAAGGAAGAAAAATGTGTTCCACTTTTGTGATGATATACGTATGTAATTATCTAACATACGTTCATGAAGTAATTCATTGCTAGTCTCGAGATTGCGTTTACGTTTTTTTTATGTTTCATTACTGGGATGTGTGTTTTTAAATAATTAGGCAGAGGTAGCTTTCATTATTCTATTTATGCAATCCTCTCTGCGGGCAAAGTGAAGTGGAGAGATTATTTCGGGCTCAACAGAGGAAAGATGGAACGTCCTTCTACTGACTAGGGTACTACCACGGTGTGCTAACTCGCTGCCTTGAATGGTGGATAGAATTGAAACTACATCAGCGACCCACCCAGCAGTGCCCAATGCAGGCAAAAGATGCCTCCGGGTGACGACTCCTGGGCCAACGCCCCAGCACGAAAGAGGATGTCGCTTCAAATGCTTGGAATGGCTGGCGGACGGGAGATCTCCGTTCTCCCACCTGCGGGATTATACATAAGCTACGCCAGCTAAGTTAACCTCTCACGGCATAGTCAGCAATTAAAGATTCTGTAGCATTTGTAGTCATCAATAGTTCATATAAAGATATTCATAAACTATAGATCTAGTTATTACAAGCGTGTTAAAAACATCTTTTGCCTTATAATTTTTTTGCTTGATTTGTGGACTTTTAATGTCAAAGTCTAAGTGCTGCTGCACAGTGGGCCACAAATTGTGAGCGAAGTTTTGCATATATTTTGTATAGTTTGAGTATCCGCTTCTGAACCACAACCTTCGAGAATGATCGGCGTTCGCTACTTGTAGCTGCGCTTAGTGGCCCATACTCCGCGAACGCCACAGTAGCCGATTTAAAACTGCGTCACCCGAATACTGAGTGAAACAGTAGATAAGATTAGCCACTAGTGGTGTCGACTGGTGGTTGCGTCTAGTAACTCTAGTAGCTCATTGTGCTCACCGATCACCTAGTGGGACAATGTGCCGCGGTACTAGTACTTGGGCTTGACGTAAATAACTAGTCTGTGCCTGCGACTTTATTTACGGGTATAATATTATGCATCATATCAATGGATTTACTGAAACAGTTTTTTTTATTACTTAGTTTTTTTCCACAAACAATTTTTTAAATTTAAAGTTCGCACTATATTTTAAGTGTAGTACCGAACTATCTAACTGTGACATTCGTATCACTACCTGTTCAGTGTTATAGCGTAAGTTTGAGCAAACCAGCAAACAGACATGAAAACTACTTTCTAGATCATTAAATTGTCATTTGACGTTTTGTCATAATATCTGAATTTAAATATAGTGTTATCGCGCTTACTCATGTCGAAATTGCACACTGTCGTTCTCTATCATGTAAATATAATGTGTGAGCTCACTCTTCCTAGTGTGGACACTTTTTTGTGCGATCTATGGATGGTAAAGCACATATTTATGATTTAAATCTTTGACATACACACTTTATTGTTAGTATATGTAGGTACTGGATTTTGCCCGTGGCTTCGCTCGCCTAAACGTGGGTTAGGTTACTAACAGTACTTCCTCTGGATAAAAGGTAACATATATCCTTTTCTGTACCTCTGACGACTTGTATGCAAATTCATGATGATCGGTCGAGTAGTCAAGGCGTGAAAGCGTAACAAACAAACTTACATTAGCATTTATAATATTAGTTGGGAACTGAGGATATACTTATACAGGTGTACTTGTTAAAAGAGAATGTAAAGCATTGTTACTGCACCTCTTTTTTGCTTGGAAACTTGTTCTATTTATAGAAAACTTAAAGACTTGAGCTTGTGTTATAAGTAATTATTTGTAGTTCAATTAGCACTGAACTTGATTATTTTTGATCAAGATTTGCTATAAGCAAATTAGCATTGCGGCTGTGCAATTTAGATGGGGATGTAAAGTTTTTGAGGAAATGTCGACAGACTTGTTTATCTCGGGGAAGAATAAGTAAATTACGTTTTTTTTTTAAGGCATATCTTAGGTAATATTCGTAAGAGTAGGTACCAATTTATTTCATAGACTAGACGTTATAATAGAGAGTTGTTACATACTTATTTTTTTTATTGTTTTAACTAGATGATATTTTTTATTTCTTATCATCGTATGTCATCCGAAATATTATGTTGTAGACACTATAGAAACACAAATTTTCGCGGTCACACATGACCGGCGCGGGATTCAAACATCACTACATATTAGAAAACAAAGTCCCCCGCAGAGTTTGTCTGTTCGCGATAAAATCAAAAACGGCTGAACGGATATTTAGGGACTAATTACACTTATTCAGCTCCATTCGCGTTTTGTTAAACGATTTTGGTCACACTTATGCAGTTCTGCTTCTATCAGCCGCGTACAGCGTCGTAAGAATGAGAAAAGCCGTCATAGAGTGTTATCTAAAAAAAAACGCTCAAACGTTTCTATCGACTGCGGACGGCGCTGAATATGCTTTGAAGACGGTAAGCTACTCATTTAGCATTGGAACCACGCGAATGCTATAGATAGAGTTCAGCGCTGTTCTGCCGCGTTCAGCGTTGTTCCGCCGTAACCGTACAGCTCTGAACGCGGCAGAACAGCGCTGAACGGATGCGTACGCAACTCCATACAAAATCTTTGTTTTCTATGGGCACAAGCTGAACAGAGCTTAATAAGTGTAATTAGTCCCTTATGCGGTTTTCACCAATAGACAGAGTGATTCATGGGGAAGGTATAGGTGTATAAATTTAAGGTTAAGAGATAAGAGATTAAGGTTTTGTGTAAATTGGTTGAAATATGACGATAATTGTTAAAAATGTCGACAAACGTCAAGCCGCCTGTGAGCTTTCATCGAAAATGCTGCCTAATCCATTTGAGATACAACAAAATATATAATGGACGAGGAAAGACTGACTAAGAAATTTTATAAGGCTAGTGTGAATGGAACAGTCGCAAGAGGAAGACCTAGGCGAACGTTTCTTGATCAGATCGGAGGCGTTCTGGACAAAGGCCAGGTTAAGAGCACCTTTAACCGACGGGCGTGTATGAGGAATGTGATGAAAGTGAATGAAGCCAGAGAAGTGTGTCAGGATCGTAGCAAATAGAAATCCGTAGTCTCTGCCTACCCCTCTGGGAAACAGGCGTGCATTTATGTATGTATGTATGTAAAATATACCCGTGCGAAGCCAGGTCGGGTTAGTTGGAACAAGAGAGGAAGTTACGACTAACGACAAGAGATGGCGCTATACTCAATTACATACTATGTACAGTCCTAAACCACGCAAGCGAAGTTTGCATATTACAGAATATACAAATTCCCGACATTAAACGCCAGGCATGAACACCCTGGTCAGAGGTCCTCTCGTTGTGTTTCCTCCACAGTATAAAAAGGAAATAATAAACATAGTGGTTAGTATTCTTCTATTGGAGGAATTATTTTCGATCGAGAATTTTCCGATCACGCCATATTCTATTAGTAAATCAATAAAGGAAAGAATACTAGGAAGGTAGTGCTCATAGTTTGTTCCACTCAGTGCTCGGTAACCAATGAACAAGGTTAAGCAATCATCGCTGAGGTTAATCCATTAGCTGCGGAGGACTCGTACGTTCCGGTTGTTGTAATTATACTGTATTATTTCTTGAACAAGTTTCTGCTCGCGGCTGCACTCGCTCAATAGTGCATACCGGGATAAATAGGGATATTGGAGCGGTGTTAACCCAATGGATAAGATATCGCATTTGTGATCGTGAGGGTACAAATCCCTCCCATTGTATTACCGATAAACATCCATCCATTCCAAATTCCATATGTATATATATAGCAAAGCTAGAAGGGTTAACAGGAATATTAATAGTTTGTAATTTATAGATTGTTTAAACAAAAATTAGGTCGTGGTCTATCTGTATGCTAAGTCTCATCTAAATCCGCTTTACATGCGATTGAGGAACATTGGCTGTAATGGCTAAAATTATTTTTTGCCTGTTAGTTCAAGCGTTTATTCCTTTAATTAAACGAACAATTTCTTCAGCTTTATAATATTACCAAAGATATCTGTTAAATTGCACACGATTATAAACTAAGGGTCTTAACGATAGCCGCTCCGATACAGTCTCGAAATTCTCGCTACTAAAATGTTTCTCAATATTAGATACCTTTACTAAACAAGTATGTATTATAAAAACTATAAGGCCTAGCCCAGACTACTATAAACGCGCGATTGTGCGTTTAGGCAACTTCTACAGACAAGCACCTGTTTTTTTAAAGGCTACAATCTTTTTGTTTTTATAAATGGATTTAGGAAATAATTAGGAATAATTCCTGTGTCGCGGGGGACTTTACAAACATTCAGACAACGAACACAAAGAACACCCAGACTTTGCTTGACAACTATTTGTGGATCACACATATTGTTGTCCCGTGACCCACAGTCGCAGCGGCGAGGCGACCACTTAAACCACTACCCCATCCGGCAAATTCAATAACACTGCTTGGTCAAGAAATTTAATTCGATACCACATGCACCGCTGTTGCTATGACTACCGCTGTGCCACCAACCTACCACTCGCACTGACAATAGCGAGGTTACCACAACAACAACTTCACTTTCACTTCAGTCAATGTTATACATAGTCTCACGCCTATATCCCAAAAAGGGTAAGCAGAGATGTGTTACATCCACATTTGCCTGTTATGTTTTAGGTCCTGCGTAATGGCGCAAACCAATTGCTGTATGTCACATTTCTAGCTATTATGCTGCTAATGTAACTGTCCTAGAACCCCATAGCCTTGCACGAACTAGACCAGACGTGCAGGTTACTGTTACTGAAAATGTTCTAACATCATAAAATGTAACACATCTTTGCCTACCCTTTGGACAACATATGTAGAGAGTTCAGGATACTACTGGGTTAAGTGATAATAAAGATTGAAAATTGCTTAGCAGAAGGAAGTTAGAAAAAGCTATGTACGGTTGGTGAAGTGATTTACGCGGTCGCTTTGTTCGCCTGTTCACTGTGAACCAAAAATTGAGTCATACACAAATCTGGCTCTTCTTTGCATTCGTTGTTTCAATGTATGTAAAGTTTCCCGTGACACTGGTGTGGCGGAACGTGGTATGATGTCACTCCAACACAGAGAGGATCCTCCGACCACGCTGAGTAATCGTGCCTGGCATAAACACCCAGCCTGAAGGGACATCACTCCACATTCCACGACACAGGGATTGAAAATACAAATCCTGTTTAAGAACTCTACGGCTGTTTTTAGATAAATTATAGACGCGATCGCGCGTTTCCGCGTCTTTTGGGTATCAAGTCTGTTGCAGCCTTTACCAGTTGAACTTTATAGATACAGGTGCAACATCCAGTGTTTCACAAGTTGATAAATAATTCACAAGGTGAGTTTTACGCCGCGTTTCCGAACCGACACTTCCTTTCATTTATGTTGCAATAAATGTTATAAATATACATACCTAAATGTTAAATATAAGTAGGATACACATATTAATTTTGTACAGATATCCACTCGCCTTTTTGTTTTTGTCTCCATATTTACATATTAATGTTATAAACGCGAGAATAGCTGTGTCCGTATGTTAGGTATGTTTGAATAGTTAAACCAATGAACCGATTCTAATGGAAATTAAAAAGCAACAGCTGCTTTTAGACAATTTTTGCAGCGTGTTTATATATATATATATTTGCAAATCGTGTGGTCTGTTAATGCGTAGAATGGAATAACAATAATGTCCTTCAGACCGATTTTCAGTCACGACGGCCAACCTTAACGGAGACTGGCCATCTGCGCAGGCGATATTATAGTGCACAAGTGTGTGCGCAATCACAAGTGCACTCTCTGTTCCACCAGACTTTCTGGTCGTGTCGGATAGTTTATAAACAAGTTTGATATTATTATTATAGAGGTCTGTGAACTTCGGCTTACGCCAGTGTAAACGAACAATTTGTATTTGACACTATTTATCTATAGTAGCTACGTAGTTATCAGAAAGTTTAGACTGTTCTTAAGTGGGACAATAATATTAATTACTATTATTTATTCTGTAGAAGTATGGCACTATTTATTGGTTATTTAGCCAGTAGTTATGGGATGCATGATATTGCTTTTTTTACACACTCAACAAAACACACCGGTCTAACGCGGGGCGTTCTCGACCATCATGAATGTTGTAGGTACTTTAGAAGAAAAAGTATAGAAAGTAACATATGTATACACTTTACACAGACTCACGCTTATATCCTTAAAATATAAAAAAGGGTAGGCAGATGTTTATTACACCTTCATGACGCCAGCTACGGTTTTGCCACAGGGTAGCAGAATTTTTTTTTTTTGACTTTAATTCAAAAAGTCGCGTTCGTCGTTAAAATAATTAATAATTTGCAAGTGTTAAAAACCAGTAGTGGTAGTGGATACATGTCAAATGTAAGAAAGAGGATGCACGATACAAACTATGACATAATCGCTATTTAAGACTGCGCTGAACGAAATGTGCCAAAACAGGCGGTCACAGTTAAGTGAATAAAATCGACACTTTTTGTCTAATACAAATATAAAATATACATTTACCATAACAATTAATGTGTTTACAATTACTCCGAGTTAAAAATTTAAAATAATGAATGTTTTCGCCTACAAAATTACGTAAATTTGCAAAAACGTAAGCTCGTGTTATGTGATTTTTGATTATAACAGTAGAAATCTATCCTATTTTACAGCTTAAATGAAACATAAATAGTTATATTACAATTTGTCCGTCCCAAATATTTAAGTTATTGGTTGACAATAGAGATACATATTTATTAAAAAAGCACTTTAAATCCTCCATACAATTTTACTATGGCGGCCGCGCGCCAATTTAGTTATGCGCCGTACGAGCTCTGTCATTATCTGTCTTACGCTCGGCGCAGTCTTAACTGCTGCTATCCGAGGGAGATAGTGAGATACTATGCCCCACTTCTTCTTATATCCAAATTTAAAACATTAATTACTCCTTTATTTTGAAACCAATTTTGATACAGTGTGCACTTAATGATTTTTTTTATCGCTGATTTCTATTCGATCTAGTGTGTAATATAATTTACATAATCAAACATAGGTAACATCGTTTCAAACTAACGAACAATCTATTTTGCTTTGTTATATTAGTATAAATAGAATAAAATAGAAATATTTATTTGCATAAATGTAAATGTATATACTTACATATTTGTTTTATAATAATTACCCAACGATTAATAACTTAATTATTGGCATCCTTTCTGCAATACTGGCATTTAATTGTTTCATAAATGTGAATAATAAAATATTATGGTTTTACAACTGAAATTATTTATCGGAATTTTTACGTAATTTAGTGGTTATATATTTTTTACATGATTACGTTTTAGAAATGAATTAATATATTTATTTATTTTGTGGTTAACATAAAGTAGAGTCTTTCCATTGTTTCGGAAGACTGTCGGATGTTTGGTAGGTCCCAGGTAGTACAGGGCGAGCTTACTGCCACAGAGCTTACGGGCACAGTTTCAGACTCCGAGCTGCAAGTGAGAATATACAAACAGCGAAACCCAATAACACTTTGCCCGATCAGGTAATCAAACCCAAAGACTCATGTATAGCAAGTCGCATTATCTAATGCTTCGCCACCGATTACTTTAAACTGTGTTATTGTTGTAGTTTACATAATTGTTCCGCATAATTTAGATTCATCTTAGCGTGGAATGCCAGACTAGTTGCAATCCCAATTGCGCCAGTGCAACCAGTTGTAAGAGTGGTACGCCAGTATTGGCACATTGTGTTTATTTCGAGACGATCGGGTATGCCAAACAAGGTGGCATCTGGCACGTTAATTAAAATATAACGTGATATTCATTTTTAGTTAGTTGCAATAATTTGACTAGGTGTTGATTTAACGAAATATGATTAGGTAATTAAATTAAAATATTGAATCGAATTAGGCGTTACTTGGCGATAATCCATTGAGTGAAAATAATTGCTTATGGAACCATCACGCAATATCGGATTGGTGACACAAAATATTCCAATAGAAAATGTTTGTCAATTCCTAATTCTTCTGATGGTGGACAGCCTTATCTTGTGTTAAGAGGTCCACGTTGGTAGTGCAATGTGTGGGATTCGAAACCACGACCTCTCTATCGCACGTCCAATGTCAATGCTTGGTGTAAGCGGTTGCCGTAGCCTATAATCCCTTGCAATTCCAAGGACCCATGTCTGAGAGTTCTCCATAATGTTCTCGAAGATATGTGAAGTTTACCAAGCCGCACTAGGCCAGCGTGGTAGACTATGGCTTAGCCCTCCTTATGCTTATGCTATGCTATGCTATGCTTGTGCTACTTTTAGGACAGTCTTTCGAATTGCCAAATCGCTCTGTTCCTTGCTATGATTTTGACGACTTTGAAAGAAACTCGCAGGGAGTCTCTTTCAAAGTCGTCAACATCATCTCGCCATCTCCATCTTCCACGACGCCGTGGACTGCCACGGCGTCGTGGAAGAAACAGAGATAGTTCTCTCGACACCAAATTCGTGTTTGTGCCAAAATTTGTGCCACCTCCCTGGATGTATGTGGCAGACATGTGTAGTTTAGTAGGGATAAAATATAATGAATATTTTTCCGTTTTCTTACTTTAGTTAACTATAGCGTAGTATAGAGGTGGACCAATAAAAGTTATTGCGTTTCTCCATCAAGAAATTCTCAATAGCAACCTGGAGATAGGAAGTTGGCAGCCATATTCCTAACTCCAGGTTCGTCGTTCGTGGTCCTCAATAAGAAACCACGTAAAGCCTCTTGTCCTGCATCTGATCTCTCTCCGTTCGCGTCTGCCTTCCCATCGGATTATGAGAATTAGCGAAAAGAGAGAGCATTTGTGTTTGCGCAGATACTTGTACGCCATAATATTTTCTGCGCAGATGATTAGTTGCCGTTAAGATTGGAGGCCATGACAGACATGCGTTAGGGAGGAAGTTAAAAAAGAGTCGAAGTCAACATTTCTTTATACAGAAATGTTAGTTGGACAATCTTTCTCGACATAAAGCACAACCACACCTCTAAGTTTCACTGCGTCTCTAAGATAAGATAAGATAAGATATATTTATTTGCTAAAACACGTGTAGGTACATAATTAAACATTTTGAGATGCTTAGTTACAGATGTTAAATAATACTTTGTATCAACATGTTTGACCATATCTGGTGTACAAATATCAAATGTCAATAACATAACCAAAAGATTCGTTTATCAATTTAAAATATAGGTAGTTAACAATTCATTTAACACATAATCCAAATAACAAGATAAAATAATATAAAAATGTCAGTAAAAATAATAGTAATAATAATAATAATAGTAATAATAATAATAATAGTATGTCAACATTGTAAAATTCAAAGAAAATATAGTTTATACATACTATTTAAATTTAAAAATGTTATTATTAGATATAGGTATTTATTAAAATATTATAATTTTTCATTAAGAAAATCATCTATAGTATAATAACATTTTGCAGACAACAATTCTTTTAATGTACTTTTAAATTGATCTATACTTGATTGTTTAATGTAATCCGGAATTTTATTGAATATTATAGGCACTTTACATACTACACTTTTATGTAGAAGTGCTGTTTTAGAAGGATGAACACACAATCTGTTGGCATCCCGGCGATTTCTCTTTACTTTGTCTGAGAGTCGAGGGAATAAATGAGAATTGCTTTTAACAAACAATGCTATTTCATAAATGTAAATCGAAGGTAATGTCAGAATATTATTATTGGCGAATATCGGCTTACAACTATCGGTACTCTGTAGACGGAACATAGCACGTAAACATCGTTTCTGCATTTTAAATACCATGTCAGTGTTGGTCGAGTTACCCCAAAAAATGACACCATATCTGAGCACAGACTCCGCAAGACCATGGTATGCTGTCAGTAGTGCATTTCTATTAATAGTGGGTGCAAGTTTATATAGGGCATAAGATAGACTACTTATTCTTTTACATAGTATGTTAATATGTTCCTTCCAATTTAATCCGCTGTCTATAGTTAAACCTAGGAAACGTGCCGTATTTACTTCTTTTATGGTATAATCATTATAGACTAAACTTATATTTAATTTGTTTTGTGATCTCTGTCCAAAATGCATGATACAAGTTTTGGTTAAATTAATTTTTAAATTATTATTATCTAGCCATGATATGATTGATGTCAAATTTATAGGACGTAATGTCTTTACATGCAATTGTCACTGTGCTGTCATCGGCGAATAATGTCATTGGTTGTGTTGTTGTTTTTGGTAGGTCATTTATATATATGATAAATAAGAGCGGTCCTAATACGCTGCCTTGAGGGACGGCATATGTTGTATAACGTTTCATAGAGGTATATGTTTTCTCATTTTTTGTCTTAGTATCTACTCTACTTATTTTTGTCACTTGTGCTCGATCTGTTAAATATGATTTAATTAAGTTTAGGATATTGCCTCTGATACCGTATGCCTCAAGTTTATTGATGAGAATATTATGATCTACATGGTCAAATGCCCGAGACATATCGCAATAAATGGCACAAACTGGAGATCTTCTGTCCATTTGGCATATAACATTACTAATGAATTCGTAAATGGCCATATTTATGGTTTTGTTTTGCCGGAAGCCTTTTGGCTATTTCAACAGGATTACACACGTTTTCGTTCAGTTTATTTTTTATAAGACAAGTATTTTCTTTCGGTAGATTTAATCTCATTTTATTTATGATTTGCCATGCTGTTTTTGATTTATTTTTAGACGTTATAATTTGATAGTTATTTTGTACTCGTTTTGTTAAGGTTATAATTTTTTTAAATGATTTGCTATAATTTTTGTATTTTAATTTATTATTGTTTGTAGGATTGAGTCTATAATTCCATAACGCATCCTTTTTTTTTCTACTGCAAGTCTTGATACCGTGGGATATCCACTTTGGTTTCCTGTTTACCTTAATAATAAACTGTGTTTGCGGAAAACATAAATCATAAAATAGTTTAAAATCTTCTATGAATAAGTGGTAGGCTATATTTGGATCAGAGGTTTTATAAATATTTGAGAAAGATATGTTTTTAACACACGTTTTAAATTTATCTATATTGTCAGAACAATAGTCACGTTTTTCAGTGCGCCAGTAATTCAATGATAGTACTTTTCTTACAGGAATTTTTATTATTTGGGCGGTATGGTCTGAAAGACCAAATTCCAAAATCTCAGTTTTACATGTCTTTTTGAAATTATGCGCAAAGTTGTCAATGCATGATTGGCTGGCAAGTCTAGTTGGTTTGTGTAAAGCAAGCTTAAGATTGTAATTTAATAATAAACATTCGAAGTCTAAAGTTACATTATTACTTTTTAAAACATTTATATTAAAATCTCCACCTATTAATATATTATTATAATTACATTTTGAAATATAGCATAAAAGGTTTTCTAATCTTTGAAGGAAAGTATATAGGTTACTTTCCTTGGGTGTTCTATAGACTGAAATAATAACAATTTTGAAATCAAGGAGTTCGACTGCACAGCATTCAAATACATTGTCCAGACAATATTTATAAGTTTCTGAGACTTCCCTGTATTTGAGTCCTTTTCTCAGCAAAATGCATGTCACAACTAAGTGATGTCTGCAAGCAACTATACAAATAAATATATTTGGTTGACAGAAGCCAGTGACGCACAACGGGGTCAAGCGGCGCAAGCGCATGTTGCATAAGCTTACCGGATAAGCGATTGCATGCGTTGTTATATTGTACGTTAAGTGTTTCATAACTATTATATAGTCTAACGGATATATCCCCGAAGGGGCAGGCAGAGGTGTATTACACCGACATCTCGTGCGCTATGCCGCTCAGATTCACTTATGTCTGTGGGCGATTGAGTGTTTTGATTTTTAAGTCAGACTGAATATTATTGCCTTAAAGTATTACTAAGTAAAAAATTAAAAGCGTTTGGTCAAGTAAAAACCGTGAACAACTCAGCGCAAAAACGTAATGCAACAAACTGTAGTTCCTAAACTAATTTTTTTACATTTACTTACTTTGCTGGCTCGGCGACCCAAAGTGGAACTTAGCCACCGACATTAAAGTGCACCATTCCTTCCTATTTTGTGCCAAATCGGACCAATCAAGCGCATTCTTCTCTTACAGGTATTCCATTTTTCCAGCGGTACCTTTACCTTACCCTACCCGACCCACCAGACGACGCTGGATAGGTTGCCAGAGATTTCCTCTTTTGGCAGTTCGATCCTTTCCCATTTTTTTTTGGGTTTTCCCATTTGCAAGGGCGCTATCATAGTTCGCTCAAGTGAGCATTCAAACACAAGTACACTCTCTGTTACCTAACTCTCATAATCCGATGTGACGGCAATCTGACACGACCTGTCTGAGATTAGGCGCAGGACTAACGGCTTTACGTGCTGTCCGACAAACTAAAATGTAATGTATGGATGTAAAAAAAATAGTTGCCGAAATGTAAATAAAGCACACCTCTGCCAACCCCTCCAAAATAATATAATATGTATCTTTAAAATTTAATAAACAGCTGGCTACTATCTTTCGTCAAATAAGCCTTATGTTGACATATCGATACAAACATGTGCTGCTTTTTGCACGAGCGGAGAAACTGGTTTCTAAACAGGTGACGATGTCAGTAAGTACTCTTGCAATTATTTAGTCAACTCGTATAGGCTTGGTTCTATGCACCTAATAGGGATATAGAGATGGAAAGTCAAAGTAGTATCTCGAAAACCGTTGTGCTTTCAAACACAACCCGACTACGGCGAAGCAAAAAGGAAGGGTAATGATTTTGGCAGTCTGGGTATGTATGTTTGTTCCACCGTAGCGCTTAAACTACTAAACCGATTTTAATGAATGAGTGTCAATAGATTCGTAATAATGGCCCAGGTGACATAGGCTATATCAATTTTAAATTCGTCCTTTTTAGACCCCTTTTTTTACGTAGTCGGGTTATAGTTCTAAACTTATTCTTTTATTGAGACAGCAAATATTTCAGTTCTTTCCGGTGTCAATATGCAATGTCTTTTAGAATGCTGTGGTTATAATTTCTTAGTTCGGAGAGGTCTCAGGCACAATCCCAATTTTTATCAGTTAATTGCTAAGGCGTAAAGCATATATTCAATAACGAAATCCTTATTCACAGTTATATTATAAATGTAAATGTTTGTAAAGATGTCCAAACATCTTTTCAGTTAGTGACAACCATCCAAATGCATGTTACTCAATCACATGTACACTATTCAACGTAATGGATGTTGCTTGACACACTAATAGACCGTGTGCTGGATTAAGCTGGTGAGGACGCAGACAGCAACTTGTCTAGGACTCTGGAACTGAGCATGGTGGATGACAAGTACGTCGCACACTAATAGTGTGGGACCTAAAACCATATCTAACAAAATGTGGGTGTAAATGTGGTCAAAGTTTGGTGGCCAAAATTGTACCTTTATCTTTTGCCAACTCTACCCAATACTATGTATTTATGAGACTTTGAATCCCACAAAGAACTTCTGTACCCTATAAACATATAAATACTCACATCACGTGACACTCCTTGGTCTCGTTACACGTGTAACTTCTAATCGGTGCATGTCTCGTCACCTTAGCAGTTCACGGGTCGGGGATGTCACGCGTGATCCATTATGGTCGACATCCGTTCCACCTTGTAACGCATAAATCATATTTTCATGCTGTGCTAGGTGTAACTGGCTAATACGTTAGGATATCTTTTATCTGTATTCCTCCAGACGTGTGTCATCGTCGTGCCAAATTTCATCAAAGTCAGTAACTGGTTCAGTGGTATAAACGAGTTTAAGAAATAGACAAAATTAGGTACTTTGCTGACTAAAACATATGATATTATGCTGTTTTGCCTGCTTCTGAATACCTCTGGACGGTTCGCAGGGAATTAATTAAAATTATCCTTTGTTTTAGTTTTTAAAACAAGGTCTATGTGTCAAGTTTAACCGAAGTCCGTTCAAAGATCTAATCAATCATCCATTCAATATTCTGCCCTAGATGTAATCTGTAGATTCTATTCTGGGGCAGACTAAAGGATACCTTTATTCTGCTTCCAAATTTTATTAAGAACAAGGAAACATACAAACCGAGCTACTTTCGCGTTTATAATATTGATATGGGTAAGTGTGTAGTGCACAGTAGATATTTTGAGTAAACCAATGACCCTTAAGTGTGGGATAGTTAGACCGATTTCAACTATTCTTATAATGTTCTGTGGGTTTCATATACTTAGCAAGATAAAGTAGATTAGGCTTAATAATCTGGCAACCCTAAGTGGCAGATGTCCCTGGACAAATACGTTAGCATTTCCTCAACTGAATACATACCCGAAATCATGAGTATAATATGTGTATATTGATTTATTTAGATTTGGCCGTCGCCGTCGGTCTGTTTGTTATATATTATTTGATCTGTTCAGGTACGTCCCCGTTCACGACCGAGAATTACATATTACTATTGACAAAATACCCTTTGCTATATTTTATTTACATTTAAAGAAATCTGAACACTTAAATTATGGAATAGAATTTTTCTCTGCTTCATTGCAAAGGTTGACATTTGTTTTGTGCATAAAGTTTCGAATAAACAATAAATAAATAATATTTTAATGTTATTCCGAAATACGCACTAAGTAAGTATAGTGCTTGTGCTTGCTGTGTGGTGTCCGGCCTTAGAATAGCACCAACGCTGATAACGGACTAGGTGACGTAAAAGGCGACTAATGTCCACTAGCGAGCGTACCTACAGCTTTAACGCTTCGTCACAGGGGAGATGGGCCTCGACGCATTGTGCTGCAATCCATCTAGGAGAAGGATAACTCCGAAATAAAACCAGGATCGGGATCTCCGTCAGACGCAAGTACGGTCCACGGTACGGTATATTGCGCACAAGAACTGCGCAAAACCGCTTTGATTGATGCAGAGTTGAGCAGGCTTAACATCTCGGTCTGTGCTTTGCAGGAGACCAGATTACCGGATGAAGGCTCATTACGCGAGTCCTCATACACATTCTTCTGGAAAGGAAAATACTCCTCGGATGTCCACGAACACGACTTTGGGTTTGCGGTCCCCAACTACCTATTATCCGCCATTGAGAGCCCACGTGGAATTTCGGAACGCATTATGGTCTTGAGACTCAACAGCAGTTGCGGCTTTGTTACTATTATTTCCGCTTATGCTCCGACTTTAACATCCACGGATGAGTCAAAAGATCGGTTTTATAGCCAACTGAGCGAGACAGTAAAAAATGTCATCAGAGGCGATCGCCTCTACATCCTATAGTGCGTTTCAAATACGAAGTCCCATTTGACAGATGATCGTTGAACAGGGATAGTGAAGAGACCGTTTCAATCGACACACCTCGAAATCGATTACTGATTAACTTTCCAAACAAACTGTAATCGTGGGTTAGAATCGTAACAAAAATTATAGAAACAGGAAAACAAAACAGAAGTCCATCTAAGTTTGACATATCGAAAGAATAGTTACATCAAAGTTATATATAATGTGGCTAATTGTAAAAAAAAACTGGACTTATCCTTGACTAATTCTTAGTATCATATACTTACTCCATACTTAGTATAATGGTGAAATAAATGTGAATTACCATACCATACGTCCAATATCGCATCTTCAAATCCATTTTTTAATAAAGAAAATATATTAAGAGTTACACCGGTCTCTACTCATGTCCCGGGTACCTACAGCCAGAGGCAATACAGAGCCTGCCTAAACTGGATGCTTAGAACGAATTAGATGACCTACCGTCCGTAGAGGAATTCAACGTGGTTGTCAATCAGCTTAAGCGCGGAAAGAGTCCTGGCGGCGATGGGACCCAGGCCGAAATAATCAAGCTCCAGTGCGCGAGACCGATTTTGCATAATAGGAACAAAGGACTGTAACTGATACCGTGGTATATCTCTTTTGAGCATAGTTGGCAAGCTTTTCGGTCGCGTTGTCCTATCTAGACTCCAAAAGCTTGCAGAGCGCGTATACCCTGAGGCACAGTGCGGGTGAACAGTGGATATGATTTTCACACTTAGGCAATTGCAAGACCAGTGTAGAGAGCAGAATACTTCCCTGTTTGTGGCTTTCGTTGACCTTAACAAGGCTTTTGACACGGCCAGCAGGGACGGTTTGTACTCAGCGTTGAAGAGCTTTGGGTGTCTGCCTAAACTCCTGAGCCTCGTTAAATCTTTCCACAAGGATATGAAGGACACCGTAGTTTTTAACGGCTGTACATCTGAGTAGTTTGACGTTTACAGCGGTGTACGCCAGGGCTGCGTCTTGGCTCCTACCCTGTTTAGAATATATTTCTCGCTAATATTACACAAAGCTTTCGGCGACAACCAACAGCGTATCCGCTTGCATACGGAGACTGACAGAAAGATGTTTAACATCTCTCCTTAAATCTAGAAGAAACCGCTAGGACCTTTTCGTCGATAGTCTTATTTTTGCTGATGACGCGGCCTTTGTGGCCAATTCGCAAGTTGAGCTTCAGTCTATGTCCATGTCTGTTAACACCAAAAAGACAGTTGTGCTAACACATGGCACTCAAAAAGCTCCTTATTTTTTTTTAAATGACACTCGCTTAGCGGTTGCTGACAGGTTTTGCTACTTAGGGTCGACCTAGGCAAACAATCTCTCGCTTGTAGCGAAGATCGACACACGTATTGGCAAAGCGGTAACTATGTTCGGGAAGCTTAGTACAAGAGAATGGTACAACAAATATCACACTACAAAGACCAAAATGGTAGTCTTTCAGGCTTCCATATTAAGCATTCTCCTGTACGGAGATGAGACCTGGACAACGTAGGCAAAACAAGAGCGTTGATTAAACTCATTTTACATGCGTTGCCTACGCAAAATTTTGGGCATATCATGGCGAGACAGGGTAACCAACGAGAAGGTTCTAGAAATCGCACAACTGCCTAGCTTGATTGCATTTCTCAAACAGAGTCATCTACGATGGCTGGGGCATGTGCACAGGATGGAACCCTCCCGTTTACCACGACGCGTTCTCCTAGGTGCAGTAGCGAATGCAAAAAGAGATGTTGGGAGGCCTTTGCTTTGCTTTAAGGACCGCGGCAAACGTGACATGGCCACTTTTAAAATTTACCACCATAACTGGGAAAAGCTCGCAGAAAATAGAACCGATTGGCGCAAACGTGTCAAGCACTTGCCGCCAAGAGACAGAAACATCATCTAGGTGGCTTAGCACCAATCACCGCTGATTTCTCTTGTCGAGCCTGCGGTAGGTTATATCGCTCTCGCATCGGTTTGTACAGTCACGTAAAGAGCTGTTTTACAGACCATCACACGTCATGAATCGTCTGTAATAGACGTATAGGCCAATATATACTAGCGGTCGCCAAATGGCCGAAATTCGCCCATAATTTATTTAAATTTTAAATTTGATCGTTATTAAAGTTTTCTTGTTTATAACTATACCCTTATAATCACATTTTATTTAGTCACCTTCTCCACATACATATGTATGTAACCATAGTTACGAAGTAATCTACGAAGTCAACCGAAAAATACCTAAATACTACAAACGCGATTCGACTGCTTGTGTCAAATGCATGTTTGTGTGCGTGTAGTATTTTTTCATTAATTTAATGTGTTTGTATCGCATATTTTATAAAAAAATTAATATATAAACTTTAACTGTGCCAAATTTCATACTCCTCCATCCGCGCAATTTTCGTAAAAAGGGATACAAAGTTTTTGCTTCACGTATTAATAGAATAAAGATAATAATGAGGTCACGGGGCACATGTTAGATGCATCTAGTGTATTTTAAGCAATTTGGGAGAAAGTTGCTGGTATATTCCCAAGTCTTGTGATAATATTGTGCGTGGAAATATTTTCGAGATTTGGAAGTTCGTCCACCCGCGCAATTTTTGTAAAAAGGAGTACAATGTTTTTGCTTCACGTATTAATATATAGATAATAATGTTGTACCTCTAATTGTTTTTGAAACTCATAATTACATCTGTGTTTTTTACTGCATTTATCCACTTTTGTCGTTTATCACACTAACACGAAGAGTGAATACTATTGTGGGAAAGTAATAATTTTTACACCATTTGACATAAGTAGTTTTATTTTTCTTTGATGGGTTCGAGCACCATGAAATGCTACTATATATTTTTACTTAGTTATATCTTATTTTTTAAGTCTTTATTGTAATAAAATTATTTTACATCATGAAGTGTCACTGTCAAATATCTATTTTATGTATGTTTCTATGTATAATATGTATGTATTTACAAAAAAAAAGTATATAGGTATGTTTATCCATTGTCTAGTACCCATAGTACAAGCTCTGCTTAGTTTGGGCTAAACGGTGTTGTGTGTATGTGGTAGAATATTATTATTAATATTTATTTGCGTAAAAGATTCGGATTTGCGTCACCAGGTGGCAGATTTGTCGTACACGTTCTCTATATGTATGTGTGTGTGCGTGTGCGTGTCAAATGCATGGTTGTGTGTGTGTCGTGCTTTTTCATTAATTTAATCTATTTCTAATGCATATTTTATAAAAATATTAAGATTCGCCTTCTCCATATAAACTAAAACTGTGCCAAATTTCCTACTCCTCCGTCCGCGCAATTTTCGTAAAAAGGGGTACAAAGTTTTTACTTCATGTATTAATATATAGATATAGTGCTTGTATAGTAAACTTATCTTACTTACGTTATTTAGTAAATATGTATAAATATAGCGAACTCGTAGAGATAATACATAGATACATACATATACATACATATATCTATATGTTTTGTCTTTCTTGTCATCTCTATATATAATACTCTGAAAGCAGTAACTGAATTTATTATAATGAGTCTGTTACTAACCAAGAAACAATGGTCTATATATTTCGTACTACATTAACGCAAAATATTAACACTGTTCCTGAAAGGTAATAAACGTTGTATTACAATTAAACTCATGTTAACAGATTCGGTTGGCTGTTGCTAATTTAGTCGACTAATCACAGCACTTGACATGCGTTCGACCCTCTGTTAACAAAGTTTAGTATCGATTATGTCTACCATTCAAGAACACAAAACACTTAAACACTTATGTGTAGAACACCAGTGTCTGCGCGCTGTGGTGTTCGACACACACGCGATGGCGGCGGCGAGACGATCACTTAAACTACTACATTATCCATGCAAAAGGACACTAAAGCTCGGTTCCTGAAAACAACTGTAAAAAAATAACATACAAACGTTTCATGATCGGATCGGAGACGTTCTGGACAAAGGCCAGGTTAAGAGCACCTTAAACCGGCAAACGTGTATGAGGAATGTGATGAAAGCGAATGAAGCCAGAGAAGTGTGTCAGGATCGTAGCGAATGGAAATCCTTAGTCTCTGCCATCTCCTCTGGGAAACAGGCGTGAATCTATGTATGTATGTAAAACAACATATTCAATTCTAATGGCCAGTCCTACAACTAACAAGTAAAAGTTATCCGAAAGATAAATCGCATGCTGTCTCACTCTTTTTAGGTTAAAGAAGAGAGATGGCGATACTTTTATTTTATAGATAAATGCTATTTCAAGGTGGTGGGACAAGCCCTAAATATGTCAAAATTTAACTGCCCGTAGTTAAAACTACTAACGAGTCGTTTCCCAAATACAGGGTGATTTTGAAATTGTATAATTCCTTTTAACCATGCATTCTGCTGGTGGTATAGAATAACCTGACCGTATTTTTTATTAGTAAAATATTAAGATTGTATAGGGTGGTTAATACACGACTATCTGAAACCATCTCACGAAAAAAATCGTACATTAATTTCTCCAAAAAAAAAGGCTAATAAAAAAAATATGTTCATAGTTATTCTATATCACCAGTAGAATGCGTGGTTAAAAAGAAATACACGATTTCAAAATCCACCTGTATACTGGGCCTAATATGACAAACAAATTAGAAACGTTTGTATTTGTAAACATTAATCTCTTTGTTCTTAAATAGTATTGTGTCGTTTATACAGTTAATACAAATAGACAACTTGTTATTAAATGTTATCTGTATGTGGAGCGAAACATTATCGTAACCTTTGACCCGGTATGTACTGGAACTGGTGTAATTGAGTGCAGCAGCACTTATCTATGTATTTATACTTGAAGAGAATATTTTTTACCTCTTTTTGAAGCCTACTGCGACGGAGAAATGTGAGATTTGGAATTGTTATAGTTTATAGCTGTTACCCGCGTCTTCGTCCGCGTGAGTTTTAAGCGAAAACCTATGTTTATCTGAAATAAAAGTAGTATTAGTTACTCCTTATAACATCAGCTATCTGCCAGTGAAAATCCTGTCAAAATCAGTCCAACCGTTTCAGAGATTAGTCAGAACAAACAGACAATTTTCTTCGTTTTTCAATTTGTTTCTGTTTTGTTATAAATACCGTCTATACTTTTATATGTATTTAGTAAAAAGCTGTTATTTTGACATTACAAACATACACTTTAATTTTATTTATTTAAATAGACGAAGAAGGTATGCAGTACCTACGTTGAAAATTTATCTTCTGTACTGTTCTCTTCTGCGGTAGAGACTCATACAAATGTTTTCTAAGACTGCCTAATGACGTAATACGTTTTGTTTCAGATACAACATCATCGCCAGCTAACGCATGTAAGTACTTACGACACTGTGTCTAAGGCCTACTGCCCACGTAAGCGCAGCTTAAGAGACGCTTATACGTCATTATAGGTTCGGTGTATGCCTACTTGCTTCTTACATACAAAAGCTTGAAACTCTATCAACGGAGCTGCAACGAAGCGGTAGCCTCGCTGTTTGTAGTCTTCTTGTCTCCAGCCGTACATCGTCTAATACCCCAGGCTGCATCTGCACGAATTTATTCTTATATAAACCGCTGCGAAATTTATTTAGATATAAAACCTGTGTCTATACAAAATATTTTTTCAAATACACTATCATCCACACCAATATTATAAATACTAATGTAAGCTTGTTTGTTACGCCACATGCTTTAGTTGCTGGACCGGTCATCATGAATTTTCGCATGCGTGTTGTCAGGGGTACATAAAAGATAATAGAAAAGGTACAATTGCCGAGCGATAGCTGGTCTTCTAATAATTCTCTTGCAGCTACGACTAATCTGCAGTTAATATTTCTTTCTACATATGTATGGGTACGTCTAATAAAATCATCGTCTTCAGCAACTACGAATGTAGTAGTAAGCCGAAACAACGTTATCGTTATTATTGTATATGTATTTATGATAATTAAGCTGAACTATTTTTTTGGGACCAATAAATATGATCTTGGTTATTGGTCCCAAAAAATCTTTATCGTTGGACAACCTTGTAACAAATGACCGAAAACTTACGCTTGGAAAATACCCTTAGCGGACAAAGCTTGGTACGCCAAGCTGCACAAGTGTTACGACGTATTTCGAAGTGTCTATAAAGCTACGCCTCCGTGGACAGTAGGCCTAACAGTTACAACACGGCACACGTAACTTCCTTACTCATAACAATATTCATAGTTTACTTAAACCTCTCGACTGTTTGGAACGATTGGATATGGTTATAATAGCGTAAATGTAATTATTGGGAATTAAGCTTGGAACATTCAGTAAAATATATTTTGTGCTATGGTTATTTGACTACATGCATGGGTTAAATTTAAACAGCGATGTGTGCTTATCGATATAAATCGAATGATTCGAATAGAGCAAAGAGAAATATTCGATTATCTTTTCAGTCACTTAGCTTACTTATTCTACTAATTGAGTTATATCCTAGATAAAGTGAGGATTTTGTTTAGCTCTATCTATATCTCTCAATTTTAGTAAAAATTTAATACAAAAGTGTTATTTAATCAAAAATATTATACAATGGAACTATTAAACTAAATAATAATGATGTGACGAGATGATGGCTGGACAAATTATACAGATATCGATGATACTGGCCTGAATTATCGCATGACAGTCATAATTATCTAGAAACGAGATGCCTTTGACCATTTGTGGGACAATATAGGCTGACAATAATAATCTATATATTAATACGTGAAGCAAAATCTAAATAAAAGTATGAAATTTGGCACAGTTAAAGTTTATATGGAGAAGGAGTGGCGAATCCTAATACTTGTATAAAATATGCATTACAAATACATTAAATTAATGGAAAAACACTACACGCACACAACCATGCATTTAACACACGCAGTCTAAACGCGTTCGTAGTATTTCGGCATTGTTCAGCTGATATAGTACTGTTCTTTGTAACTAAGGTTACATATATCAATATATAATTAAGGGTGTCTCAGAATGTTGTTCGTTCTATAATTGACCGCTACGCGCCAACCACAGATGGCAGGGGAGGGGAGTTCGAACGTTCGGCGGACTTGTCTAGTTTAGTAGCGATGAATCGTTTCACGGGACCGCAGCGCGCATTTTGCGTGCGAGCGTTTTATAAAAACAAAGATTCGTACACTATTGTTCGACGTCTCTACAGGACACATTTTAATTTAATGACTCGAGAAATGTGCCAGGTCTGAATTTAATCAAGTATTGGGTGCGCATGTTTAAGAGACTGGGAACACAATACCGGACAAATCAACAGGGCGCAAAATGACATCGAGAACGAGCATAAACGTCGACCGCGTTCGCGATTCTGTTATGAGCGACCCACGACAGTCACTGTGATTGCGCGCATCTTCGCTAAATGAGTGTGAATAACTGAATGATGCTCATTTGCAAACGATTGTTTTCCATAAATAAAGTTTAAGAACTTCTCTTTCATTTCACAATAAATAAAACTAATGCTGTTGTTTTTATTTTATTATCCAAATTCAAAAACATTCTTAGACACCCATTACATATATCAGCAATATCTTACAGGCAACCTTTGGGTGGATTAGATTGATATATACTATTTATATTATAATATATTTACGTATTTATATGTAATAAAGAGAAAAGGAAAACAAAGTAGCAAGCTTAGAAATATCGTCAATGAGAGAGTATAGTTAAGTAAATAATAATATGTTTGATAAAGGATAGGTAAATTAACCTGTATAGCCTTGGCGAAATCTAAATGAATTGTGATTATAAGGGTATAGTTATAGACAATAAAACGTAAAATTTAAAACAATTATGGTCGAATGCTGACTACTTGGCGACCGCTAGTAATAAGTAGTTGTCTATGTCTGTTAGGTTATAGGCAAAAAAGGAATACAGTGGAGGTTTAGCTGGCAAAAGTCCGGTACATCCCTCCACCGATCCTCAGGAGTAGGAAGACCATGATTCCCCATTTACAGTTTACAGATACAACAGTCGTTTTTGATTATAAATGGCCAATAGTTTAACTGCAAAAGTGGCTACGAAATGTTATACTATAGTCCAGCTTACTTAAAACATTTTAATGTGTCGCTCATACAAACATTGTCTGGCTTTGTCTCTTATGAAGCCGAAGCCCAGCCGGTAGGCAAAGTATTACCGTGATTTCTATAGTACGCATGTCATTACTGGCAACGTTGCCATGCACTAATATATTAATAATGACTTGATAAAAATGGTACTTATAACATTGAGTAAACAATGATGTACGACGTACTAAGGGACGTAATAATTTAACCAGATGGTGGCCGCGTCGCACTTTGCATGCTCTCTAACTCACTTAGTCTGAGGTCGCCTTACTGCAACACGACGCCGACGATTGAATTATCTCCTACAGTACATATCAGGTCTGTAACTATGAGATTGCTGTTTATCTCCTACATCTACTTTCGTTGTTTCTGTACAGAATGCAATGGTTATTTAAAAATTCATTCAAATTTTGTAAATTGACTATATGTTATTAATAACATGTATTATCTAGGTATATATATAAAAATCAATTGCTGTTCGTTTATTATAACTTAAAACTAAACTCGAGAACGGCTGGGCCGGTTTAGCTGATTTTGGTTTTGAAATGTTTGTCATAGTCCAGGGAAGGTTTAAATTGAGAAAATATAGAAAATTTGTTAGGGTAGGTGATACGAAGTATACCGGGTCATCTAGGTAATAATAAATATCGCTTAAAGTTATATCGTCTGTCTGTATTCGGTGTTTCAATTCGCCAGCATTACATGACGGTTGATGTTTTTATTAATTTAAGACAAACCATAGGTAGTAGCCTGAAAAAAAACAAGAAAATACACAAGAAAAATTAAAATCGAAATGGACATTAAAAATGTTGCCAATATAGTTACTTAGTATAAAAACCACAACGATATCGACGTTCTTCACACAAAGAAGCAACTTCAAATGTAAACACCTACTGTTATTTCAAACACTCATATTTCTTATATAAATAATTACTGCGTTTTGTGTAACGGTTTATATGCCTATAAATAATTACTGCGTTTTGTGTAACGGTTTATATGCCTATAAATAATTACTGCGTTTTGTGTAACGGTTTATATGCCTATAAATAATTACTGCGTTTTGTGTAACGGTTTATATGCCTATAAATAATTACTGCGTTTTGTGTAACGGTTTATATGCCTATAAATTCCTATGTAATCATCCCATTAAAAAATTATTTCTCTACTTAACAACTATTTTGGAAATAACTTGTTTACAAATTTGATGTGCTATTGATATTTATTGCTGTTATCTCTATTTATTATTTAGGAATTTTAATCCATTCCGAAACCCTATCGATGGATTTTATCTTAATATATCTTTAAAATGTCATACATATCACTACATAATGTTATAAAGTAAAGTCCTTCGCCGCGTCTGTCTGTCGGTAAACTCAAGAACTACCTACTGAACGGATTTTCTTGCGGTTTTGACCAAAAGACAGTGATTCATGAGGAAGGTTTATTATTTGTTAAGGTTTTGTACTAGCCGTGCTAAGCCGGGGCGGGTCGCTTGTAATAAATATTTCAAGAGAGTCGGTTTTAGGCAGCAGCAGTCTATCTATATACATATGTATGTTACATGCCAGTGCCAAGGCTTGACCAAGCACATTATACAATAGCCATACCTAAAATATGAATGTTGTACTGGCTAATAAACAGCATGTTGTGCAGTGTACGAGTATATACCATTTACATATGAACACAAAGTTTCTTAGAATCATGTATGTACATATGTATATGCCATGTGCTGTAAAAATATTTAAGGCCCTATGAGCGATATATACAATCACTTGCAAAATGTACGTTCTTATCTCTGGATCTCGCTGAGAGTCTTAAGAGTCTTAAGGCGTAGGTTTACCAAGTGTACTGTTGAGGTTAAGACAACACTATTTAATAGCTTCTGCCAGTCATTTTATACATGTAGCCTATGGCTTCAGCACACGAGGCGTGCACTACATAATATCAGAGTTCAGTATAATAATGCTTTTAGAACTCTTATGCGTCTACCTAAATTCTGTAGTGCCTCAGGCATGTTTGCTGACGCCAGGGTCGACGACTTATATGCAATTATAAGGAAGCGTACGTTGTACCTACTCGTTTATTATAAGATTAAGTAAATGCCGAAATTCATTAATTAAAGAACTGTATGACAATGTATATAACAGAGTTGACATGATATGGATTAAAAACTTGACATGTAACAATAATAAAATATAATTGAAATACTAACAATAGTTGATATAGTGACAAGAATAGAAAAGGGTATGTTAAGCTGGTTTGGGCATGTAGAAAGAATGGACGAGGAAAAACTGACTAAGAAAGTTTATAAGGCTAGTGTGAATGGAACAGTCGCAAGAGGAAGACCTAGGCGAACGTTTCTTGATCAGATCGGAGGCGTTCTGGACAAAGGCCAGGTTAAGAGCACCTTGAACCGACGGGCGTGTATGAGGAATGTGATGAAAGTGAATGAAGCCAGAGAAGTGTGTCAGGATCGTAGCAAATGGAAATCCGTAGTCTCTGCCTACCCCTCTGGGAAACAGGCGTGAATCTATGTATGTATGTAACAATAGGTTAAGCTTCCACTGTACTACTAACAATATGGGACAAGAAGCTGACATAAATGACTATTATTATTATTAAGAAAGCGCTGTTTGCCTAGGCACGGACCTCCAATACTTCGATAATAAAGGGATAGACACGATAAAAGGAGATTCTGTCCTACAGTCCGGAGTAGTCTGTCCGGAGATAAAACACATCGACACATAATTTGTGAGTAGGAATATATATATATATATATATATATATATATATTGTCTCAAATTTTCCGGTACAAAGATACTGGAGTACACGCTATAATTTGAGCGATCAACAAATAGTTTGAGGCTGGAGTGGATGTTGAATCTAAGAAGCTGCCCATAATACTGTATTTACTATAAGTTATTGGTATTAAATGTTTGAAGTTCGCTAAGTTAGTAAAGTATCCTAATACACGGATATGGGACAGGTAACTGTCTCCAATTCAAGGTGACGTTGCTATTTTATCGGCCATGAGAAAATCCTTAATATTATTGCACCACTTCATTAATCCATATATGGCGAATTACTTCACAATGAATATAAAACTAAGTCCTAATTAGGCAATAATACAATTTAATAACAATTTTGCGTCGTAAACATTGTGCAAAATCCTTCACACATTATTATTATCTAAGTGACATCTGATGGCCCACATAGGGTTGCGCAACGTCCCAGTGTGTCAATGTGCGCAGGCGACCTGCGGACAATAGCCGCGCTTTCGTTCCGCTTTAGGGAAGCGCCATTAGGTACTTCAATATCGATAAAATATTAAACATTATATATTGTACTAGTTTTTGCCCGCGGCTTCGCTCGCGTAAATGTAGGTTAAGTAAATTTTCCGTTTTCTTTTATGGATGAAAGGTACCCTATGTCGTTATCTGTACCCCTGACAACATGTATGCCAAATTTCATGATGATCGGTCAAATAGTTAGGCGTAAAAGCGTAACAAACAAACAAGCAAACGCATTTATAATATTAGTAAAGGGAAGCGGTTGGATGCGGGTAGCCCAAGACCGGTCTGTGTGGAAAATCCTGGGGGAGGCCTATGTCCAGCAGTGGGCGTCTTTCGACTGAGATGATGAAGGATGTATCAGCAGGAATTGTGTCGAAGGAAAAATATCGTCCTACCGTGCTGAAGCAATCTGTCAATCATCTTATTGTAGGACATGTATGCTAAGTATTTGGACATAAGTTGTTATTTATTATTATAATATTCCTCGTTAATATTCTGTTTCTTTTTCATCATAATTTATTTTATTACCTTGCCTAGCCTTGTAATTCCTAAGTTCGTATTAGGTTAGGCGCTCTAGCCTACCCGGAATCGTCTGTATGATAATATATTTTTATATAATTATGATAACTATTTTAACCAAAGCAGGTTTAGTTATACACACAATTTTGAAGACAAAAAATAGATTTTAATTAGAATTACTTAATATTTGTGTTACGTTTACGACAATGTTACACTTTAAAATTAAACTATGGAGGTAGGTACTTTATATGTATTTAGCGCGGTTTATAACATTTAGTTAAATGTTAAATTTCGCCAACGTTCATACGGTTATTTATCAGCAGCTAAGTACTATTATAAAATTGGTGAATAATTTGGCAATCACGAGTAGGTACCTATCTTAAAAACACATTTAATTATAATCTTCAAAAAATCTTATATAATCCCTTTTTTCTCTAATATCGCGTTTCCTATAATTACTCTCGTATTAATAAAAAGGCATATTATAATTGTCTATTTTGCAATATATCACGTTTAAATAGACGTAAAATACATAATTTAATATTATAATTTATCGTAATGATAATTTCTTATATGTATACTAGCCTATATATATGAATATATAATGTTCTATAAATCCGTATACGATTGAATCGCAATAAGGATAACCTAAATATCTTATCAAGAGCGAAAAGATTTAGATAAATCTAATATGCGTATTAACTGATAATTTTCCATACATTAATAACATATTGCGGACAATGCGTGTATCATAGTTACTGTTATTTTTACTCATTTGGATTGTTACCAGACAATGTGCTTATATTTACCAAAAGCTTTTGCGCCATGCCTTAAAACATTGCCATTGTATGCACGAGATAGAGACAGCGCAATATAGCATGTACTGCTTAGTCACCTTGTCTCGTATGTGATAGCAATGCTTCAGTGTAAGGGCGTAAGGCCCTTGGTAAATAAAATATGGGCGATGAAAGCTGGATGAGTCTACCAAAAAGCTGTTTTTACTATTACTATTAGTACTAAACTATTTATTTTCAATCTGTGTTGTCCCACTGCAGGGCAAAGGCCTCCCTCTAGCTTTTCCACATATGCCTGCTATGCGCTAGTTTGCACTAGTCTCTCTTGTAGCTAATTCATTCGTCCTGCTATCGACGCTTCGGTCTACCATGAGACTAGACTAGACTTATTATTAAAATAGATTAAAATAACATAGCATTACAGTTTAATATTCCTTCCGAGATATCATATCCAAATTCCACCAGCTATGTTTTAATAGATACTAGTTAATAGGGGGGCACCTGTTGTCGTCTATCAGACAGTACCTACCAGACCTTGTCCTGCTATTGAGAATAGCCGTCATGCTATTAGAGCAACGAGACTGTTATATAATATACCTTTAGTTTAAAGGTTAATAATTATTGTATTTAATTACTTACTAGTTGTTAAGCTAAAGAAATTATATATAGTAAATGGTGTAATAAATAACAGGAATAAGTATTTTATTATACAATTAAACTCTAGTTTATAAAGGTTATGTTTTATTAAACAGTTAATTATAGTGGTCTGTTCTTGTTATTGTTACGTGCTGGGTTCGACGTATAAGAATGCAAACAATATTACCGACTAAAACACGTTTTATTCAAACACACCATTAAATTTAAAACACTACAAACACTATACTGTACTTTTCCACTGTAACTGCTTCAAACTCCGCTTCCGTTCGCTTCGATAAACACTAGACCGCTTACGATTGTAAACTGACTCGGCGGTGCGCGTGCGCTCTATTTATACGCGAGTAAAGCGTTTCTAGAGTTTTCTAGTAACGCTATACCCGGTATATAAACAGTACGATGATTCGAGAAAGTGCTAGCGTACTCTATACCCTTCGTGTACTCACACTACGTAGTTCCGTAAGATGTCAATAGATGGCGGTGTAATAAATTATTAGACGGAACTGCCGAGTCTTTCCCACAATGCCGAGAGATGTCACTGGGCGTAACATTATAAATATATATATATCTACCTTACCGAGCTTATAAATAAAATAGTTTTATGACGATAAGGAATGATACGATTTTCATTTATAAAACATTTGTCTATTATCTACATAAAATATTTCTATTCCGATTATTCCTGTCACATATGTTTGTGTATCGTAAAGTCTTAGGTTTGATTGCCGAATGAAATAAAGCGTTGTTGTGTTTTGAGCAGTAAATTCTTATTTCCCTCTTCGTTAACGGCAGTAGACTCATCCTCTGTTACGTTAAAGCAAAAATATAGCTAGCGGATATTTTTATGAAAGTATATCGGTATCGACAATTTGTAATAATATAGTCCCGTCCCTACGTGTTCCCAGTTATGAAATGACTTTTGAAATGCTTTTGCTTTCTTCTCTCGATGGTCACTGCGTGGTTATTTAATATAAGCGATTTGTTGGGCATCTTGTGCGCGTAATCATATAGCCGAGCGAAAGGTTGTGAAGCCCACAAGTAAAATATATATTCACCATCATTGGCGATGAAAGGGTGATGCCAGGTAGGGCGTGCTGATCCTAGAGTGTTACGTATTAACTCATTTATGGTTTATGAAGGCCATTGCAGCTTAGAGCCTGGGAACCGCCCCGGAAGATGTCACTAGATTCGACAATGTTCAGCACATGCAAAAGCCTTTTACACTTTGATAATATGGAATTTAAATTGAGACAAAAGTATGGATGCGTTTTCCACATCCCAAAAAACAACTACCACGTATCATCTATCGGTACCTGATAACCTTTCGAGGACGTTACTGAAATGTATACATTTATCTTCAGTGTTTGTTTTAAACGGATTCAATAGGTGAATTAGTTTTCGAGATAAAATGCTGAACCGATTTTGATATAATTTTGTGTGGAGATAGCAGAACCTACCCATGACCTTCTGTATCGCGGGCGACTGTACAAAGGTTCAAACATAGAACACAATATAAAATATTATGCATGTTACAAGATTGTCAGTAGCCTTCAGGTTAGCAACGTATTCCTAAAATAAATGACGTGTAGCGGTTAGTTTTAATATAAACTTACAGAACTGTTTATATTTTCATTTATACACGTGTACGAATCAATGAGATCTCTGTGTTAGATCGGTTTTCCATCTTACACACGAAGCACTTTGCTTCCATATATCTAAAGTGTATTACAAAGGAGTGGAGCTCTTCGCTAGTGTCTGAGTGCCTACCCTGAGAAGTACAATTGTCTGTAGGTCACTAGTGAATATGTTATAGGTAAGCGTGCTCTGTGTCCATATCGTTTTATGAGTTTAAGTATATGTAGTGAATATAGTCAGAAGGAATCATTCTAAATAAAAATATTAGATTAGACTACGTTTGCTCTTTGTCTACCGAACAGTTCTGAGCAAACAGAGTAGGCACATGCAGTAAATATAAATACTTACAGCTAAGGAATATGTTTAGAATAGTCGTTTTAATAGTCGCCTCATAAGTGACACTGTGCCAACTGTTGTGGGTTTGAATTCCGTATGTGACAAAATGGAGTCTGACCCTAAAAACACAGCTCGACAAAAAAAGAAAATAGAGAGTACCATGAAAAAATGATGAATGCGTTACCTCAATATAATAACCATGGCTTAACGATGATGGACAACATGGTGGGAGGCGTGGTCGTAACCAGGTAATGATGTGTGGCGGATTCCTCTTTGACCTTCACGCACGACGAGGTATTTCATTTGAAGATATAGCTTCTGTGAGCCCTGTGTCGCGAGTGACTTGACTAATTTACGGACTGAAAGTACGCCCACACTAAGAACTACAAATAATTGTGCCGCGGAGAAGTAGAATCTCTAGGCGGCGACAGCGATGAGATGATTGAGATATTAGTGTTTTAATTTGTTTGTATTTCGGTTTTGAAAATGCATTTGTCCTCACAATATAATTTTGTAAAGTCGTCCGCGATATATTATCCCTGTTTTGAATTATCTCGCGATTCAGGGAGCTGTTTTGTATAACAAACAAGCTGTTTGCCGCGACTTCCTCCGCGTGGAATTTGGTTATATCGCAAACCTCCTTTTCACCCTTTTAGCTGTGGTATTTTGCAAAATCGTCAGGTACGTTATACCTGTATAAGATACCTTCGTGCATGGTGCGTCTTAACTCAGCAGCTGTGCTTCCACCGACATATCAAACTGTAAAACACTTTGAACCTTTTTTCTCTAGCCTAAGTTGTATAAGGCACCTTTGTTCAAATTATCAGTCTCTACACCCAGAGATTCGGGCTGAGTGATATATCACTTAGTTTAGGTTTTGGTGAGATTATCCTTTTTTAAATTTAGAAGATTAAGAATAAAAATCATATATTGCGTGTAAGTTGTGGTCATATCCCAAGGTCGTACAGTGGACCCTATGTTTAAAGTAATAACTATCAGTGATTCCGTTCCGCTTGTTATAAAGTACTTAGTGGAGGCCAATGGTTAAGGTCACCAGAGCAATCACTGACATAGCGAAAGTAGCATGCTAGTAGGAGTTAGTTTTACCATTAAACCAGAAACTACGGACTGAGGTGTATTCCACGGATATTACTTTAATAACCTCAGAGTCTTCTTCGAAGAGGTTAATGAAAACTCTATGTGGGTCTGTGTGTTAGTGACAGGCATAACTCCGGAACTACTGGACCGATTGACTTGTAACTTGATGTGCAGACACCTTGGGGTCATACCTCGGTCGAGTTTGAATATGGGTCCTGTGAGTCAAAAGACCCCCGAGATATAGGGGTCACAAGTAGGGTTTCTAGAACCGGTTCTGTTTTTGACAACCCGGAATTTAGGTATATTTCTTATAGGAACCGGTACTTCTCGGTTCATATGCCGGGACAAAAAACTGCGGCAGTGTGCCATCGGAACGTAACGAAGACAACACACTTGGAACAAGTAACAGCGGCTATAACCTAGTAGAGACACGTTGACTCGCTCAACTCATGAATGTTATCGTTAGATTGAGACGTACGGTATCTGACGTCACAACACACGACCGGTTACGACAGGATACGTGTCCAGTGCAAGTGATGATATATTTTATTATCGTAGTGTATGATGATAACGTCTGAACAGCAGAAAAGCTAAAAAAAATATTGCGTTAATATTTAACGAAAATATATTAATTAAATAATTTTCCTGTGCCTGTGAAGTTATCTAAGAAATAAATATTTTTATAGCATATTTTTGGTTTGTTTTAACCTCAGCATGTCTTGGTCCACATAAATATTTTTTTACTGTCAGTAAATTAATTATCAAGTGTAATGCATGCAATATATATAATATATTTCTTTGTTGTTTTTGTAATATAAGACAAATGTTATGCTTCAAAAGTAAACCACAATTTAATATTCAAGTGTTTTAATTGCAACTTCTAAACAAATCAAACAGAACATAATCACCTCAGTCTTCTCATACATATTTTCTTCTATTCTCTTATATGATCTCTTATATGTACTTACTAGGTAAGTAGTAATAAAAATCAGTCAACAATCAATCTTCGTCAAAAGTCAATAATTCAGTCTTTTTGTTAAATAATTGCGTAAGTTAAACTATCTGCTATCAATCAAATGAAAAAACAAACAAAATTATACTTTTGTAACAAAAAATAAATTAACGTAATATTTTCTTCTGAGTATTTAGAAAATATGACTACCTATACAATGTATTCCACCGATAAGTGACCGGCCGAAAAAATATAAAATATACGTAAAATTATCGAGAAAAACGCTAAAAGGGGAGGTCAAAAGTTGTATAATATTGTCTTCTGTTTACGCGAATATTATTCATTGAAATTAAACTACTATATATGGATTTTATCGCGTTGTTTACATTGACCCTTTATTACATAATTTTGAAAACTGTTACACTGCTACTATTAAACTTTACTAATTTTAAAGCTAATTAAATTATTATAATAGTTTTAACTATTAAAACTATTTAGATTTAATTTAATTTTACACTTTCCCCGACGTTTCGGTTGCTTTTCAGCAGCCATGGTCACAGGGAGACTAAGATGGTAGTTGTCTCAATGTTCCAGTGTAGTTATTTTAAAGTACGAAACGTCGGAGAAAGTGTAAAATTAAATCTAAATAGTTGGTTAATTTAAATAGTTTACATTGAAGCAAACAGTAACTAGTAAAAGTGTTTAACAATAGTAGTTTAAAGTTTCCATCAACGCGCGCGGAGTTTCGGGCAAAATTGTATAACATCTTGCCCGAAAATAGAACCGGAGACGTAATGCACAGTAGTTGCATTCAGTATTGCTGCGGAACCAAGGCAGTCTCTGTAATAAAGCCAAGCGATTGCTGGTGGTCGGTTAGCGTTAAATGCGTTGCCAGGCCACATTGCGACAGCCGTGATCTAATCTGATAGGTGTTGTACAGAGGTAAATATTGGTTGTGAGTACGTAGTCGTAGGGCGTAATCGTCTGAACTGCTGCACCGATTCGGAAGACTGTTTCACTAATTGCAACAATAGGTGACGCACGTATCTAATTTGATCTCCATTAATATACTGGTCTGTTTAAGTTTATATTTTATTGTATTGTGTTACATGTCATATTGTTGTATTTTCTTTTTATCGTTCTAATAGAAAGCTCCATTATCCTTTAGAAATATAAAATATGTTTTATTAACTTCATAGCACAAGCGAAGGCTCGGGTGGAAGCTAGTTATATTGATGTTTCTAATGACAGTTCACACTCAGTGTTGACCGTTAATGTCAAGTTAGTGCAAATTATTGAAGGAGGTGCGAATGGATTAAGACTTTCTTTTTTATGGACAACGGTGTTCTAGTCTTTGTGTATACGCAGTGCCAGTGCATATGGCTGCTGAGAATGGGGTCTCGGATTCGAATTCCTGGTTTTACTTATTCAAAATGTTCTTAGGTTTTTACATACATACATAGATTCACGCCTGTTTCCCAGAGGGGTAGGCAGAGACTACGGATTTCCATTTGCTACGATCCTGACACACTTCTCTGACTTCATTCACTTTCATCACATTCCTCATACACGCTCGCCGGTTTAAAGTGCTCTTAACCTGGCTTTATTAGGTTTTCCTGTCAAAAAATTCTCAATAGTTAGGTAGTTGGCAATGTTTCACTCCTCCGTGCCTCGGCAAGCACGTAAAGCTGTTGTTTCTGCGTTCAGGTGCAGAACCAACGGCTTCCAATGGTGACTAAACTCGGCAACCGACTGGAGAGATCAGTCTCTCTAGTCGTGTTGGATAGCAGTCCCATCGGATTATGAGCGTGACGGAATAGACAGAGCACTTGTATTTTCATATTACATGCGGGGTGCATTGTCTTGCGCACAATGCCTCCCACCCCGCAGTGTTGTTCGGCTACGTCGCTACTTTCTTTTGTGACCGCGTGTTGTCATGAAGGCTTTGTTGTCTTGCGATTATAGCAACCGATTTCAATATTTGTATTCTTCTATAAAAATGTTAAGTAATGAAAAGTGGTAGAACAAAAGTTGTTAAGGAAGGTATAAATAAGTCCACTAGTAAAAGGTTGTTTGTAGTATTTTTAATATATCCTGTAGATGAGTGCGTCTTTTTTCGCGCGTTGTAGTTAACTGGCATTCTGTATCTCTATAATATGTGGCTACGTTGACTGTTTATTATAAAAGTGCAAATAGGTGATCGAACATGGTGCGACCACGAACGCGGTCCGTTCTCGCCGGAGATTATTATTATTAGTACCTACCGATACGGTGGTGCGACATCGAACTTGGTGCGGTACGATGATGCGGTGTGAAGAGCGCATCATGGCACTGTACCGTGCGTTGGTTCGGCTGCACCATGTTCAATTGTCTATTTGCACTTAAAGGCTTGTGTGTTAAATAGCCGCCTTGTAACGGTAGGTATGTCCCAGTCAGGTGGACGAAGTTCAAGTGGGTATGCCGCTAAGCCCATCTTTATTAGCTAGGGAAAATGTAGATCCATTATACGCACAAATATTGGTAAACCAAAACGCTATTGTCGAGCTAAAGAATGTTAACATTTACTCGAACAATGGAATGAAAGGTTAACTGCAAACAGTCCGTCCTTGACCGCGTGACCTTGGGTATTTAATTAACAGCACAGTTTCTAAGTTAAGGGCGCTTGTAAACGTTGCATGCCACCGCGAGAGCCTTAACAATTTAGGATTTCGTACCAAAATAGTAAAACGGAACCTTTATGGGCGATTTGTCTGTCTATATGTTCGTCCGTCTGTGTGTCTGTCACAACTGCTTACCTCAGTAACTACTAATAGTATTAACTTGGAATAAATAAATTATTGAAAAAAAAACTCGTCGTCCCAATCGCACTTGACCAGTGTTTTTCTTATAAAAAGGTTAACTTAAAGGCAAAAAGCAGCTGTCTCTTTATAACACTACCCGCATCAGACATCATCCGTGTGTTTGGGGACAACAAATGACTTCTGATGCGGGTTGCAGACGTGCAGCCAACAACAAAGAACTACTCAGTTGGTACTAGTAGTAGCAGAACTATTCGTCGTCACACAAACGTCCCGCCTGGGAATCGACTTCGCAGCTGTAGGCGCATAGTAGGAAAAAATAATATAAATTATAAGATGTTTTCATTTCTCTCATCAATCTAGCTGTATTCATAATGTGAATAAGAAAGCTGTTATTATTTGGCAAAAGTGCCTTTGTCCTTAGTTATTATTCTGAGTGCTAAACAAAATCACGTGTCAACCTAGTATGTATTATAGAAACCAATCAAGTAATACAATACGATGGAATCAATTCAGTCCGCAGTGAAATTGATTGTCTGTATTCATCACGCGTGCTGGCTATCGCGTCAATACCGACGATATATCATCGCGCTTTGACGTCACCAGCGTAAGCAGATCAGTTCTGAATACAAACTGCGAGATGAACTTAACTTTATGTGTGACACATATCACGTCGTGAAGGAATCTGACTAAATATTACGTCATAACAGAGTATTTTCTCACGTTTTTAATCTGTCGTTAACTAATGGATCCGATGAATGTTGTCCTGTCCGATCGAACCGATCGCAGTGCCACATCGAAAAGCACCGTATCCAAACCATCCAGGGACCCACGCAAAGATACACAAAAGTAATCATCATAATCGTTCTAACCGTTTAAGAGGAGTTCAGTAATACCTACACACATAGAAAATAATAAAATATAATAATGCTGAAGAGTTCGTTGTACAATTTGTGAACCCAAGGACTTTTCCGTTGCTATAATGACATATATTCAGAGTTTATAAGACATCTATCTATTTTTTTTTAACGTGGGGTAATGCTCTGACTTATATGTCTCCACAAGGGCTGCAGAGGTGTAACGTCGGGTTCACCCGAGAAAAGGATGCTGACGACTGCACTGCTCTGGAGCTAAGGGGCAAGTTCCAAGATGCTCTCACGGAAATTAAAGGTGTCGCTAAAATCTCCAAAAGGCTGAAGGGCACATGCCAAAAGACGTTGAAGAAGGCGGTTGATGTCATCACAGAGGTGGCCGAGGCCTTCGTTGAGAGGACATCCTCGGTGGAGGTTGCAAAGCTACAAAGCTATGCAACCTCCGCCGAGGATGTCCTTGACCTGTCCGACTTGCAGTACGAATGGCTAACATGGTGGCTATCTAGGGGGCGTTGCGGGCTGATCTATTAAGCCTGCGCTAGGATCGTTGCGATCCTTGTTCACCTGATAAGGAATCTCAACTGTCGCAATTATTTGTTGAGATGGTGAGCCTTAACGCCAGGATCTGCGTCATGGAAGGGACGCTGCTTCGCCCTCCAATAAAAGCTGGCGTCGAAACCTATGTGGCTAAAGCATCAACTTCGAAACCGTCTTCAATGCGTAGTGATCACCCTGCAACCAGCAGCCATGGAGAGAGGAGTTGACTACGCGTCAGTCTTGAAGCAGGCCAAGACTACTATTAACCTCAAAGACTTCGACATAGAGGGCATCAAGATGAAGCCTACAAGAATGCGCGCGCGGCTCTCGCTAATCTGTAAGAAACGGTTTATGAAACGCGCGCTCTGTTTATTCACTACATACATACTTATCTGCACCGATGGCGTAGTGGTTAAGTGGACGACTTGCCTCTGCTACTGCGCCGAAAGGGCTCTATCCTCGGGAATAAGAATTGATGTGATCTATATACGGTCTTTTCAATTCTGGGTGTTCTTTGTGTGTTTACGGTTTCGAGTTCCAGTGGCGGTTTGGAGTTTGGCCAGTGTTATTGGCTCTGTAAACAAATTCCTAGTAGCAGCGCGGAGTCTGGCGGCCGGTCAACGGGCACAAGCTAGACCTTTCTTACTCGGAGCCTTCAACTGTAGACATGCGCAAATTAGCTCACACAAAAGAAAGAGAGCGAGTAGCTCTTTTACTGTACAGAAAAAAGCTATATCACTCTTTTAGCTCTTTAGCTCTTCTATAGCTCAGTAGCTCTTAATAATAATAATAATAATAATTGATGCTATTAGAGTATTCAGGGCAGACGCCGTTTTCCATCCATAGTTAGCAATATACCGGTCCACTAGACACCCATACCCATAGCCCATACATTAAAATCCATACGTAGTAATAGTCCTATGCCTGCTGTGGCTAGTGTCGCTGTAGGTGTTCCATCCCACCTTTGATTAAAACTCTCGAAGGGCCTCTTCACGTTGGAACCATGTCTCCGTGTAAGCCTCCCAAAGGGCCAGGTATTTGATAATATAATATGTTAGAAAGTACCTGTGATAAGAGAAACATAATAATAATAATATTCTACCACATAGACACAACACCATCTAGCCCAAACTAAGCAGAGCTTGTACTATGGGTAAATAAAAACATCATAGAAACACACAGACCAAGACATCCATAATACATTTGACTTACGCGAATCGAAAGCGACCGATAGCTCAATCGCTTTTTCAACGTCTACACTCTTTCTAAATGTTTATTTATGACGTATACCACAAGTAAAACATTAAAACATATTTCTTTTAATCACCCAAGATTCAATCATGAATGAATTTTAGGTTATTAATATTGTGAAAGTTATTAATTTTCCTTCATACTTTAACACAGGCTTAGGACTGTCAATCTAGATTAAAGTTGCATTTACAGCGACATAGAGCTATCCTTGAAAAGAGCTAACGATATTTGACCAAGTGTGCTGCATATTGCCGAAGCAAATCGTATAAGTCGCTCGGTAGCGCGGACCAAAGACTACAGTATAATATACGCGGACCGATTGCCGGTTGGCCGCTCTGAGCTACTGAGCTACATAGCGAGCGAGTGAGCGGTTGAGAGCGAAATGAACCCAAAGGAGCTAGCTCTATTTTATCACTCGCTCGCGAGCTATGGGTAGCTCTTCAAACCATGATTGGCGTGTGTCAATGTACATCTTTGCCTTTCCCTTCAGGGATAAAGCCTATAAGATTATATGTAAGTGACCATCCTTTTATTAACCTCTGACTTCTTCAAAGAGGTTAATGAAAACACTACGTGGGTCTGTGTGTCTGTCTGTTAGTGACAGGCATAGCTCCGGAACCACTGAACCGATTGACTTGTAACTAGGTGTGCAGACACATTGGGGTCATCTCTCGGTCGGGTTTGAATATGGGCCCTGTGGGTCAAAAGACCCCCAAGATATAGGGGTCACATGATGTACACTTAAGACAAAGGTTTATACACCGATCTCGTTTAAATTATAATTGATATGACGGCTTTAACTTACCGGCACTAGACATATCGACTTTATAAAAAAATACCTCTAACGACCTTAAAAACCGGTCGTCAAAAACTCATGCGAGTTCAAGAGACCGGTATTATATACATTTTATTTATTTCTGGATATGATAATACATAAGGAAATATAATATTATAGTTAGTGAACTCTTGTAGTGTACTCAATGCAAGTTGCGTGAGTTTCTTACGCAAGTTACTAAACATACTGGCTACTTGGTCAATCCGGGCAAGTGACTCAACTTGCGTTGTCGTTGTTGTCTTTTCGTCGGGACTTTCAAACATTGGAACAACTTTTGTTTAACATACAATATTATGTTTCGTGTGCGGTACAACATTCGGTGCAGTTAAACCAAAGCGTCGCCCGTGTCACCCGCGTTGGCTAAAAAAAAGCTATCAATACGCACATTTCGGTAGATAAGTGTTCAGTTAATTAGCACGTACCTATGTTTATTGCCTCGCTATGTATGAGGTCTTAAATTCGATTTCCAGGTCCGAGAAAGAGATATGGAGTTTTACAGTCAGCACGGAGTATAAACCTGGGGCCGGCAGACGGCAATTGCCTCGCAGGACCTTAACTGAAACAACAAAACTGCGGAGTGATTTAAGTAGTCGCGTTGCCATTACACCGATATGGATCCGATCCCCACACGTGACCGTTGTGTCCGTTGTTTTAATGACAGTCCAAGGCGACACAGGCATTATTCCTGGCGCGCTACTTATCTTTTTATGTGGCTGTAATGCTTCTGAATATTATATGAATAAGTTGTATTGACCTTAGATTGTTATGATTACGTGTTGTTTACAATAGTTCAGTTGATTTGTTTGTGTTTATCGCGATTCGCGTCCGGTTTATATCAAAGTTTCGTTATAAGTAAACACATTACGTGCGTTGTTACTATGTGTAATCTGTGAACAAATAGTCCCCCAGGCCGAAGTTCGGTTACGGCAGCCAATGCCAGCCAATGGAGAGTGAACTTCTGCGCAGGAGATATTACAGTACACAAGTGTGTGCGCAAACACAAGTGTACTCTCTATTCCCTCGCTGTCCTGGTCCGATGGTATGGAGATCCGACACGACCGGAGAGATATCACCGCAGTATTAACACACCAATATACCGAGATAATTGTATGAGCGCAAAAACTATAGGACATAAATTATGTTACCTTTTTTCTCCTTATACAAAAAGTATTCATATACTTATAATTCGGCACCTGTTTTAGCAAGCATGTTATACTTCATCAAAGTACTAGCTGTCTTCCACGTTTCCACCCATGTTTATCATCGCTGCTCTGCTACCGAGCTCGTAGAGTGATGTTATATAACCTATATTATTTTTGTATAAAATAAAGTTTTAAAGTTTATCTATTACAAACAAATCTATCCTCTTTCAATTATTAGTAAGTTTCCATAAGACAATTAATAAAATTTCGCTCTACAGAAATTAGAAGCGTAGTAACTTCCGAAATCTGAAAAAAAATCTGTGGCTCTTTTATTACTGTTGATTTAGGTATGTATGTTTTTACTAAGAAACTACGCACAAATTTCATATTATGCAGAATTTAGAAAGGCCGCAGTTTGCACTGTAAACCGCCATACTCCTCTACTACGAAGCACTTTAAAGCATAACTGGCGACATTTAAGTGTCAGACGCCTCTGCCGACACCTTTTCGCAATGTAAAGACATGATGACTTATGTATGAAGGAAGTCAGGGTTGTGTATTTTCTGCATCAGGCGTGATATTCAAAACTGTAGTTAAGTCTCTATGTTTTAAGAAGCCATACTTACTACCAGTAATGGAATAACCCATTTTATTATTTTAATCTTGTTATTGTAGGTACTTAGATCTATATATCGCCGAAGGGGTAAACAGGAATTTATACTAATATTATAAAACTGAAGAGTTTGTTTGTTTGGTTGAACGCGCTAATCTCAGGAACTACTGGTTCGAATTGAAAAATTATTTGTTGGATAGTCAATTTATCGTGGAAGGCTATAAGCTATATAACATCACGCTTCGACCAATAGGAGCGAAACATCAATGAAAAATGTTGCATATACTCTTATGTGACGCAGATGAAGTTGAGCGGGTCAGCTAGTACATCATACGTACATTTCGCCAACCATATTTTTGTTTCTACGATTTCATCAACAGCTAAAAATTGCTGCTAACTACAAAGCAAGCAGCATTTTTTATGTCTCACGTCATAGAGGCCTAGACGGGGATTCAATTGTCGTTAACTAGGAACAGTTTCAGACTTCGTGCTACTGTTCAGAATGCCGCGACAGAAAATCGCATAACATGGTTGTAACACCTGGCTTATCTACAGATCCCTTACTGCTAAGAAGAGATTCCAAACAGGGAACCCATTATACTGCTACGTTAGGAAATCGAATCAAGGAGGTAACGACCGCACGGAAACTTATGTGTTTGCCGAGGCAGTTTCTTAATATACCTAAATACAATACCACAATACTCAATGGCTATTTGTGCTGTAGGTACTTAGGTGATGATATATATTATGTAGTGTACTGTATATACGCATATATGTATGCACGTAGTATAAATAAAAGGTCGCCTGGTCTGACGTGTTTATTATGGTTTATTATGATGTAATCCGCTCTATGCGAACCATACTAATATTATAAAGAGGAAACGTTTGTATGTTTATTTGTCTATTCTAATATTACAAAGAGAAATTACTTGATTTTTGTTTGTTTGTTTGTTTGTAAGAGATTAACTCAAAAACAAATCAACCGATTTTAAAAATTCTTTCACTATTAGCTTTCTAATGGTGAATGGGTAAAAAATATCATAATAGGTTATTATCAGCGAGATTATCGAGGTGCTCATAGCCAGTTGCACTCACTGATCAGTAAACAATTAGCGAGGTTAAGCAACGTTGGGTGCGGTCAGTCTATAGATGGGTGACCGCTTTTCCGGCTGACACAGGTAATGACTGGCCACGGTTGTTTTGGCCAGTTCCTGTGTCGCATACGCCGGCAAGAGACGCCCGGTTGTCACCACTGCGGCGACTGCCGCGACGTTGTTGAGGACACGGCGCTGCACACTTTGGCGGTTTGCCCCGCCTGGGCATCGCAGCGCCGTGAATTGATCGCGGCAGTCGGATTGGTTGCCCTCTCGCTCCCGGCCGTAGTTCAGTCTATGGTCCGGAGTGAGAGGTCGTGGAACGCCGTCGCCTCCTTTTGTGAGGAAGTAATTTCCATCAAGGAGGCGGCGGAGCGGGAGAGGGAGCGTTTGAACCCTCTCCCCAACCGCAGAGCCGGGCGCCGGAGGGCGCGGGACGACCTCCAGCCACCCTGAGGTTTGACCTGGGGGTGGCGGGCTTTGTGGGCCTGTCCGCCATCCGTTCAGCACCAGGTCCGAGAGGCGGCGTGCGTGTTCCCACGCGCGCCTCTGTTGTTTCGAGTCCGTCTCCCCTCTAGGGGAGACAGTAGGGATATTATTGTGAGAAGTGCCTTTGGGTAGGTCTTTCGCGTAGTGGCCTGCCGTTTCATACGGCGGGCCGAAACCTCGGCGGGGTCGCGACCGCATGCGAAAGTGATTCGCGCGGCCCCGTCGATAGTGGTTTTGTCGAGGAACACCGTGGTAGGTTTAGTCGGTATTCCGGGAGGTACATTTTCTTCTTAACATCTTTCTTTTACCCCGGAGAGTCCGACATAACCCCTCCGCCCGCCCCCGCGGAGGGGTATGCATCAAGCATTCCCCCACGTTAAAAAAAAAAAAAAAAAAAAAAAAAAAAAAAAAAAAAAAAAATAGATGGGTGACCGCTTAGTGGTATTTAAGTTAGGTGTAAGACATTTATTTCTCATAAGAATATAAATTCGGTTGTTTGTGAAATACACGAGATTAACATAATTAATTGGAATGTTTCCAGCCAGACGAGTACCGGAGTGACGTTATTTAATTTTGATATTAAATTATGTATTGAGAGTATATTGAACATAGTACAACGACACTTTCAAAATTCAAAACATAATGTGATATAACAATAATGCAAACTTAAGACAACTAACATAGAAACAATCAACACAGGTAACACAAACGCGGCGCGATCGCAATGGTCTCATTACGTGTCGGAAAACGAATTTTATCTGAGCGTCTCCGTGCTTCGTAGGGCACGTAAAAAGTCGGTCCCGGTTGTTGCCGAATTGACAGCAGTCGTTATGCCATGTCAGAGGCCTACGAGCGGCTTGAACAACTCTTGACAACAGGTTGGCCATTAACCACATGAAACGAAAGAAAGAAAGAAGATTTTCAGCGAGTAACATAGGCTATATATTTATTTAAAGCACTGTTTTAAACATATCCTAACGTAATTTTGCGCAAGCGAAGCCGCTGGCGAAAGCTAGTAATGAATAAACTAGTGGACAGATTTGTAACCTTTTGTGATAACCTTACTTGTCCAGTGACAAATTTATACGCTTGTCAGATTAATGGTATAATTTTGTTTAAAATGTTACGTGTCAGGATGCATAGAACCACCTATTCTACGGATGGTGGGTGTCAGAAAGGCTGCCGCGATGGCGCAGTGGGTTCAATTTCTATGTTCGGTCACTATCCGCAAGTATTTACACGAGACAAAGGAAACAACTGAAAACATTATTATTTGAATACTTAGATACGAAGGCAATTGCCTTAATAAACCTGTATCCAAAAATGGCAAATCAAAGTTAAAAAATTTTTTTTTTGTCACAGCGTCATCAGTCGCAGAGCTTAGCTAAAATTTATATAAATTATTCAATGAAAATACACGTAACTGTGTTATTAACATAAATATGCACAAATAGGGTCTTGTTTCGTGTAGGAAAAACCTTGCAGAGTAATTTTACTGGTTTTGAAATATATATAGACTAACCTATCCGATGATATTATTACGAAATAATAGATATAATAGTCTCACCACTATTATCACCAGGTGTCCCTCGCGGTCTCACCCACGTCGGTGATTACTGCTGGCCCCCCTCCCGTGGCTCGACCCGTCGTGTTATGTAGTTTACTTCTGATGGTGAAAGAATAAATAAAATAATACTGAGACTATAATGTTTATTATGTTTTATTAAATTATAGTTTTTATTCATGCCCTACCTCAGAGCCTATCGAAGTCCAATTTAGCAACCTCGTAGTCCAAATAACAGAACCAGTTACCTAGACTGCAACAAAGCTACGACCTCTCATTTTATGTTCCAGTTATCACAGGTGCTCTCTTACATATTATATTAGAAAAATACCCGGCCCTGTGGGAGGCTTACACGAAGACATGGGTCCAACGTGAAGAGGCCCTTCGAGAGTTTTAATCAAAGGTGGGATGGAACACCTACAGCGGCACTAGCCGCAGCAGGCGTAGGACTATTGCTACGAATGGATTCTAATATATGGGCTATAGGTAAGGGTGTTTGATGGACCGATATATTGCTAACTATGGATGAATGAAAAACATTTTATTATTATGATATATTAAATGATTTTATTGATTATAAATGCAAAGCCTAACAATCGTTTATTCATTTCCTACACTAAAAAAATCTATAAAATATATGTTTACCTAAAACGCATTTGAAAATATAAGGTTCCAAATCACCAGACTTTCCTATAACTAAAGCATTCTGTTTTTAAAATACTTACTACTGCGATTCCAGAGTCGTCAGACTTACATCATTTTAGCACAGCTGACTGTGTTTTTACAGTTAATGTGTAATATGTAAATAACGGCGAGACGTGCTGACTATTACCAGTTACAAATAAATTACATAATATGATATAGTGCGACCTAACTGAGTGGTTCTAGGCAGATGACAGCCACACGACGCTGTCGCGTAATGCGCATACGTATATATATAGTACCTATATATAAAATGAGTTGTAATATAATTTTATGGCAATTTAAAAGTGTGGTTTCTCTCGGGGGTATATTCTCATAGGCTCAACCTTTTGTCTGAACCTAGCAACTAACATAAATATATATTTTGTAAACTCACTTTACTACCCCTTTGACGTTCATAAGTGTTACTTTGTGACCTAAATGTATGAATTATTTTTGAATTTGACCACAAAACTAAAGCGTTAGCAATGTCGCTAGTCACCGTGAGTTCATATTCAGTCGCAGAAGGTACACGTGAAAGAGAGCCTTAGGACTAGCCTTAAAAGGTTCTCTTTCACTCGTATCTTCTGCGAGATTCAATAATCTTGAGACAATAATATGACTGCACGGATGGCGTGTTGAAGTGGTCGCCTCGCCACTGCCACTGCTCCGAGCGCTGTGGGTTCGAATCCTACAGGGGAAAAAGATTTGTGTGATCCACAAATGGTTGTTCCGAGTCTGGATGTTCTTTGTGTCCGTTGTTTGAAAGTTTTATAAAGTCCCCCGCGATACAGGAATTATTTCTAGTGCAGAAGTTGTATATTTAAAATTTAAATAAATAAAATCTAACATTGAAACTTCCAACACAAAGTAGGTATACCCGGACTTTGAACAACTATCGGTGTTGGTATCGCTAACACAGATAATTGTTAACACGTGATAACCTTAGATATTTTTTTCATTCCGCATTACACTTAATTGGTATCTCTGTAATTAATAATGATAACAGTATTGATTATGATAATACGATTAAAAACATTTTGAGTTCCGTATTCAAAGAGCGCCAATAGACCCTTTTACTAGGACTACTAGTGATGTGCAATTGCTACGAACAAAGAAACGTATAATATTCGAATTATTAACACGTGAAGCAAAAACGTTGTACCCCTTTTTACGAAAATTGCGCGGACGGAGTATGAAACTTGGCACAGTTAAAGTTTATGTGGAGGAGGAGGGGCGAATCCTAATATTTTTATAAAATATGCATTAGAAATACATTAAATTAATGAAAAATTACTACACGCACACAATCATGCATGTGACATACGCAATCGAAACGCGTTCGTAGTATTTCGACATTGTTCGTCTGACGTCGTACAATTCTTTGTAACTATGGTTATACCTATACCTGATTTATATGTAATAGAGATAAACAGAAAACAAAGTAGCAAGCTTAGGAATTTTGGTAGAATTTTTACCACTAGGCGACCGACAGTGCAACTTTTTTTTTAATAATAATAATAATATTCTACCACGTACACACAACACCATCTAGCCCAAACTAAGCAGAGCTTGTACTATGGGTTCTAGACAATGGATAAACATACATATTATTATTTGCTTTTTTTTTTTTTTTTTTGTAAATACCTACATATTATACATAGAAACACCCAGACCAAGACAAACATCCATGTTCATGCACACAAATGTTTGACTTGTGCGGGAATCGAACCCGCGACCTCAGGCGTGGCAGTCGGTTACACCAACCACTACGCCATCGAGGTCATATGTCAAGCGGGCAAACGGATCGCCTGATGGTAAGCGATTACCGCCGCCCATGAATACACGCAACACCAGAAGAGTCACAAGTGCGTTGCCGGCTTTTTAATTTGCCCCCCTCCCCCAGAAGGGGGAAAGGGGTTGGGCCTCCGGTACTCTCACTCACTCGACGAAAAACGACGCAATCGCTATTTCACGCCGGTTTTTTTGTGAGGCCGTAGTATCACCCCAGTCGAGCTGGCCCATTCGTGCCGAAGCGTGGTTCTCCCACATATTTTGGACCGCGCTAAAGTTTAATCTATTCGAATATTCGATAGTTTCGATTGTAGATTCGAATAACTGTATGATCCAGCATCGGAATGATTATTTGTTGCCACTGATATTGCGATACGATTAATCTATTCGAGTAATCCTTACTTTAATATTTTAATACGAATTTGAGTTTGCTTATTTGTTACGAGTTCACACCGTAATGAGTAATTACGGTGTGAACTCGTAACAAATAATCGACGACGAATCGACCGATCATCATGAAATTTCGCATACACGTTGTTAGGTACAGAAAAGAACTAAGTACCTTTGATCCAGAAAAAAGTATTGTTCTTTAGAGATAGCTAATAATGAATATCTTAACTAATATTTTTAATACTATTGTTACGTGCTGGGTTCGACAGATAAGAATACAAACAATATTACCGACTAAAACACGTTTTATTCAAACACACAATTAAATTTAAAACACAACAAACACTATACCACACTTTTTCACTGTACTGCTTCAAACTCCGTAGTATTTTCGCTTCCGTTCGCTTCGATGAACACTTGACCGCTTACGATTGTAAACTGACTTGGCGGTGCGTGTGCGCCCTATTTATAAGCGGGTAAAGCGTTTCTAGAGTTTTCTAGTAACGCTATAATCGGTATGTAAACAGTACGATGTTTCGAGAAAGTACCAGCGTTATCTTTACGATTCTCGTACGCATACCTACTACGTAGTTCCGTAAGATGTCAATAGATGGCGGTGTAAATGATTAGACGGAACTGCCGAGTCTTTCCCACAATGCCGAGAGATGTCACTGGGCGTAACACTATCAAGTTGCTAACAGTATAAGGTGAGTGCTTGTCTCTAGAAATGTCATTAGCGCGTTTCTACACGTAAAGCGACATAAAGCGTCGCTACACTGCCAAATAACTAATATTATAACAAATAAATATGCTAATATTTGTGAGTGGTTGAGCCTCGCTGATTTCAGCATGAATAGGCCGGCGCGACCGGGGAAGGACTACCTTCTCACAGAATATCGACGTGAAATACCAATATTCTTACTGTTGTGTTTCTTTCGGTGAGTGAGAGTGCCGGAGGTCCAATCACCCTCTTTCCCACTTCCCGCTCCTTCTCCTTGCCACTTCCTTTTTCTCTTCTTCCTTTCCTAAAGAGTCGGCAACGCGCAAGTGATGCTTTTGGTGTTGCAGGCGTCCATAGGCTACGGTGACCACTTACCATCAGGTGGGCCGTACGATTGTTAGCCACTAAGAGTATAAAAAAAATGCAAATGTGACTTTGTTTGTTTATTTGTTACGATTTCAAGCCGTACCTACTCGACCGATCATAATGAAATTTCGCATACCTACACTTTTCCCCTGGTACAGGAAAGGAAACAACATTTTTTATCTAGTAAAAAGTACTGTTTCTGAGGGCTAGTTTTCAATATATCCATTTTACGATTATTATAGTACGCTTTCACAGCTGTACCAACGAAGTAATTAATATTTCGGCTCCAACAAAACCTTAAATAATGTTTTAAGATCACTACCGGTTGAGAAATGTGTCACTACTTGCGACAAAGGTCTACCGGTAATGGCAGGTGGTTGACCCGTCGCCGGTATTTTAGCAAATCGCTCGCCGCAATAATGGCTTCCATTGAAACGTCAGTATCGCTTACAATTATTATTGTCAGTCGTGATCTGTAGTAATGAGTCAATACTTTTATGCTTTGGTTGTGATTTTAGCTCGAATTTGCTATATTTTTGCTTATTTTATTGGTGGAACTTTTTGTCCATAGGCACGAAAGTTGCCTTGACAGACTTATAACTTCATTATCGAAGAGGTTTAGTCAAAACTTGCTCAGCTAAACTTTACGTCTTTAGTAGGCTTAAGAAGAATGCTTAAACAGACCCCTATATCAAATCGATCAATCTTACATGTCTCCATAAATAATTTCAATAATTCTCGATGATCATTTCCATAGTCTTCGACGTAGTGCGTTCCGGGCACAATCTGTCCACAAATGATGCACATATCCTATGTTACCACAGACTTTACAATTCAGTTAGTCAGCTTATCTAATGCGCGACCTCCTCCATAGATCATATACTGGCGGCTCAAGGCTCAAGTATTTGCTGTTTTCAGACATACAAACATTTACGCTTGTTTTGAAAGAAAGGTTCGCAGAAGCTATGGTATCTTTTAATCTAGACATAAAACCGATCAACAATCATGCAATAACATTTTATTAAGTCGTAAAATACTCTATTCAATTTAAACATTTTAAAAATATAGGTGGTTTCGATAAGCAACTATGTAGAATATGCACACACGTCAATAAAATTCTGTTGTGGTTTGAATTTTTTGCTAATGTCTGCCGTTAGGCATTGGACATTTTAGTTATTTAGCTTCGTAATCAGATTCAAATTCGTTCGATGCGCCATAATTATTATTGTCATCAGAATTATATATGTATATCCGTTTATTTTTAGCTGATAGTATAATTAAAATTGGTTGGAAGAAACTGTTCTTATAATTGTTGACAGTGTCGACTTAAGCGTGTTAAAAAGCGTGTTATGCACGCAGATCTATTTGATGCGTGTTATACAAAGAAAAGATAAACATAAAAAATGGCTCCCTATTTTCGATATACTATGTTAATTCTTTAGAATATATGCAGCAAATGTTACATGTATCTATTTTTAATATTTTTAACTTGCTGTTCCAAATCCATGTTTACTTACTCAATACCTATTATATTTATATGCAAAACACACTCTGTTTGATGGTAACCTTTTCAAGACTAAACTGCTAAACTAATCTTAGAGTGATAAATTGTATCATGGGGAAAGACACAGGCTACCTTTTATCTTTGTATTTGTTCCCTGAATCCTGAATTCGCGGACAGAAACTAGATTTACATAAGTGCCTATAACAATAAGAGTCAAGGCTAGCTATCATTAGCAACATAATAACCTCAATATCTAACGTAGGCAAAAGAAAATATTCGTGAATGGAGTATTTATGAGCTTTAGTGCCGTATGGGTGTGTAGAACACATTATCATATCTCAACAGGTAGGTGTAATGGACACATCTGCTAAGTGTAAGTTAAATTGAGGTGGGCGTCTCAATTTTACACATACATAAACAATCTAGAACCTTCGTATCCATACTTTGAAGTGAACGTGAGAAGTCAGTAAAGGTTGTTGTAAAATAATTCATCGATCGAATGACACATAAAGATGACTGTGTTTTGGCTGTAGCGCCTTACCCTACTGGTTAAAGTTTGTAAAATACAGAAGCCTACAGCCTGGTTTCCACTGCAAAAGGGTAATGAGCGAAAAATAGCCGAGCCTGCACTATCTATCAGTTCTCACTTCCACCAAAAAAGAGCTTTGTTAGAAACTAACTCGTTTAATTGAATGGAGTCCGTTTCTTACGTCCGCGAATCAACGGACGTAAGACACGGACTCGGAATGTTAAACTTCATAGAGGTATTTCAACTAATAAAGGGTCTAGCGAAAAGGACTAAATAAGTAAATGTACATAGTTTGAATCGAATGCCTCTCAATGGAATGAGTCTTAATAATTGTAAAGCTATTCTAAAAATGGTAAACCTCTTTCTTTTGAGCGGTAATTTGTATTTTAGATAGTTGGACTTCGTTCCGCTTGGCTATGCCTCGCTCATTACCTTTTCGCAGTGGAAACCTACCTTTAAAGTTGTATTAGCTAATATTAATGCAGACGTACTCGATACGGCCACTGTCTAAGTACTAGCAAAAACGAATTTGACACAATTTCGGTCGCAACACTTTAAGTACAGTTCGCGTGAATGTTTTGACCTAAAGTTATTAAGTGCGGCGCGGCGCGGCGGGGCATCACAGCCGCGGTACGATCTGCGTTGCCTACTGTACTCAATTATGTATTCGGAGATTTTCGTGCTGATTCTGATTTCCGAACGTCAGTCGGCCAGTCGCTGTCGATCACGGAGCACGCGCATGTAACAGTTATCGATTTAAATTGTTTTGACAATCGAGCTAATCGATTTATACTTGTGTTATGTGGTGATTGTTTTGTGATATATTTATTTCATTTAAAGGATTTATATTCGGTGAGTGTCTAAAGGATTTTATTATTATTTTTAATGGCTGCATCTTTGTAATAAAATGAATAGTCGTATCGCTGATGAGGAAAAATGTAATTGTCGTGTTATAAGTTTGATTGCAGCTAAGATTGTCTCGGTCACGATTTGAGCGGTAATGAATTTTAGAGTTCAGTTTAGTATAACTCTACTGTTAATTCCATTCAATATGGAAATTGCTAGCGAAGTGAGAAGTAATATTTTATAAATTTAGGTAAATTTGACAGTATATTTTTTATATTTTAGGAAACTTTTGAAGTAAATTTTTTATGCTATACGGTTTCTTTTTTAAATATATTTTTACATAAAATATATTCCTTTTACTTAATTTAACGTAAAAAATATAAAATTCACGAAATTATGACTAATACTCTAGGTTTAACAAAATATATTTGGTTTTTCATTTAGCTAAGCTTTATGTGTAATTAATAATTAAACTTCTTGTAACCAATGTTGAAACTTGTATGTGCGCTAGTAGAACGTGAACGTTGGCAAATTTTTTGTTCTTTCGGTATAAGATAAAGATATTATGTATAAGATAGATAGATATAGATAAGAGATTATTGTGTAATAATAGTGAACTATTACATAGGCAATCTATTAAATTTATTTCTTAACTAGCTGACCCGCGCGACTTCGTCTGCTTCATATAGGAGAACTTTTCCCTGTTTTCGCAACATTTTTCATTGCTGCTCCGCTCCTATTGGTCGTAGCGTGATGTTATATAGCCTATAGCCTTCCTCGATAAATGGGCTACCCAACACTAAAATAATTGTTATTCCTGAGATTAGCGCGTTAAAAAAACACAAACAAACAAACTCTTCAGCTTTATAATATTAGTATAGACTACGCTGTAAGTATATATTTTTGTAACTGTTTTGTATAGAAGCTATATTAAATTTATTACTTAAATAAATTTAGTATTTATTCCTTCAATAAGTTATTAACGTTTTAAATATCCGGCATTTAATGAGTCAACATAATCGTATCTACACAAAGAAAAATCATTTTGTAGGGCACTGAGAGGCGGTATTATAAGATAGACGTTATGAGGTTTTTGTATTATCTGTTTATCTGTGACTGCACAGACGGCGCAGTGGTATCAGTGGTCGCATCGTCACTACCTCTGCGCCGTGGTTCGATCCCCACATGGGACAAACATTTGTCTGGTCCACAAATAGTTGTTTCGCAGGCTAGAGTGGATGGCCCTTAGGGGTCTGGAACACTCCAAGAAATTCATTGCTAACAGAGCCACGGGCTCCACCCGGAAGTTCTGCGGGTACAACAAGGGCCAAATACGCCTGATCACAGGAGCGTTCACTGGTCATTTTGGCACCAACGACTTCCAGTGCAGATTGAGATTGGCAAACAATTTGATCTGAGTCTATATCACACCAACTGTGTGAATGTGACGCGTTGGCTGGAGTAAGGATGGGTCTGATGGGATTGGCATATCCGAACCCTGAAGACTTCAGGCGGGAGAAGTCTGAAGTGTACGCTGCGACTGATTTAGTACATTCATAGGGAGATAGCTCAGGGATAGATCTCAGGGCCGACACAAAAGATCCCACTGCGTCGAAGTGTCGCCGGTCTACACTGACTGGCCCCCGAATAAGATAAGATAAATAGTTGTTTCGAGTCTGGGTGTTCTTGGTGTCAGTTGTTGGAATGTTTGTAAAGTTCTCGGCGACACAGGTATAAATCGAATGTAGTCTTAAAAATCCTATGCAGTTTACATTTCGTAATAATATTTTAGTATTTTGTACATGTGATAAACTTTAACGCAATATCCTAAGTAATATTATAATTGCAAATGTGAGTTTGTTTGTTACGCTTTCACGCTTTAACTATTCAACCAATTATAATAAAATTTCGCCTTACACGTTGTCAGGGGAACAGAAAAGGGCGTATGGTACCTTTCATCCAGAAACAGTACCGTAACTAACATTTACTTGTTTTTTTTTTACGTGGGTGAATGCTTTGACGCATACCTCTGCGCGGGGTGATGGAGAGGTTATGTCGGACTCGCCGGGGAAAAATGGTGAGCGACATCATGTTAATACTGACTAAACCCACTGCGGTGTTTCCTCGACGTAACCGCGTCGGCGCGCGGCGGCGCCGCGCGAAACACTTTCACATGCAATTGCGATCCCGCCGACGTTTCGCCCCGACGCTGTATGAAACGACTGGCGATTACACGACAAGGCCTACCCTATTGTCAGCTCTAAATTTTAACCGTACTGTCCCCTTGAGGGGGAGGTACGCATGATACAGAGGCGCGCGTGAGAACACGCACGCTGCCTCTCGGACCTGGTACTGTTTGGGTGGCGGGCAGACCCACGAAGCCCACCACCTCCAGGTAAAAGATCAGGTAGGCCGGAGGTCATCCCGTCGTCGTCGTGTCGACTGTAACTAACATTTCTTTTGTTTTTACTGTGGGGAATGCTTTCATGCACTCATACATACCTCTCCGCGAGGCGACGGAGAGGTTATGTCGGGCTCACCGAGGAAAAAATACCCCGGTAATACCGACTTAACCTACCACTGTGTTCCTCGACATAGCCATAGACGGAGAGACCGCGCGAATCGCTTTCATAAGCAATCGCGACCCCGCCGTGGTTTCGGCCCGCCGTGTGAAACGGCAGCACCTCCACCGTCCCTCTGGGTGAAGGGGCAAAGACACGACACAGAGGCGCACGTGGGCACACGCACGCCGCCTCTCGGACCTGGTGCTGATCGGGTGGCAAGCAGGCCCACGTAGTCCACCACCCCCAGGACAAACCTCAGGGTGGCTGGAGGTCATCTCGCGCCTTCCGGCGCCCGGATCTGCGGTTGGGGAGTGGTTTTGAGCACTCCCTCTCTCGCTCCGCCGCCTCCTTGATGGAAATTACTTTCCCACAAAAGGAGGCGACGGCGTCCACGATCTCTCGCTCCGGACCATAGGAAAAAAATTTGAAACACGTTTATTTTAATTAAGTCGTGATATGTAATCACATAATAAGTTTACCATTTTTAATCCTTCAGATTGTGTAATAATAATATAGTCTAGAATGTGGTAATTACATTAAAATTGTTATAATCTATGTAGAATTAAAAATAATGTACTTAATTGGTTGGTTGTTCCGTTTGAATCTATTATGTACTTTACTAATTGAGAATATGTATCCTCAATTATATAAGTACATAATATTGTATTTACATCGTAACTTCTTATAATAACGTAACTACATAGTTTCGTTTTATTACAAAGCGATAATGCAAACTAAACATCAATATATTATAAAAATGAATCCCTGTTTCTCTTGGTCACACCATAACTTGAGAACGACTTTATTGACTTCATTATTTTTTATTTTTTTTCTTGTACTTTGTAGAAGGATCTTACGGAAAGAAAAGTTAAGGAAACTGCGCAAAAAATGTTAGATAATTTCGGAAAACGTAACGACAAATTTAACTTCGCGAGTTTGACAGTTCACGCGTTTGAAGAATGTGAATAATTGTATTCATATTATGTCATTAGACCGGACAATGTCTGCCGGATCAGCTAGATTTTTATATAAAATCGATTCGAAATACATCTCCGCACAACCAACTACAAGCTACGATACAAAGGACATCCACACTAAAACCTACATTATTTATCATCTAGGGCCTAGGGGATCGACTCCGCAACCTTCGCAATTGCTATTAGAAACTACTACTTACTTCACACATCATCCGTGCTGTTTAAATGTGTTTTTAATGTGGAATTGCGTTAATGATTTAAGTAGGTATAAAATAGTAGTCTCCTCCAGACCGAATTTCGGTCACGGCGGCCAATCTTAACGGAGACAGGCCATCTGCGCAGGCGATGTTATAGTGCACAAGTGTGTGCGCAATCACAAGTGCACTCTCTGTTCCCTAACTCTCATGATCCGATGGGACGGTAATCGGACACGACCAGAGAGAGATCAGGCGCAGGACCAACGGCTTAACGTGCTTTCCCAGGCACGGGGGTGTCTAAAACCGCCTAGCTCCGAGCTCCTATCGAGACTTCTTAACTGAAAACCTCAATAACTTTTTATCGTCGGGATTCCATACTGAGACGTCAAGCACAGCGGTAGCATTCACTACCGTTGCGCCCGGAGGCAGTCAAGTTAATAGTTATAGCAGATGTGCCTTAGTGGCGACAGTGAATTCGACTCTTTTACACGAGGTCTTGGTTTCGACACCCGGCCATAGTGTTACTGGGTTTTGTGTCAAGACATTGTTAGGAGCAGCAGATGAGTGGCGCCGTGCGAAATGGCAATAGGTTCGCTCCCTATTACGTTGGACATAAAACATGCTAGCGAAAAGTTGGTGTAACACACCACTAATTACCTCGTCGATTATATGCGTGAAACTGTGTATGTACGTATAGCAGATGTTGGAATAACAGCTCCATAGTTTATATATAGAAATATTATCAACAAGCAATTAAAATATAATTGGTCAGCTGTTTCTTTTGTTATACTCTTTTTGTTTTTATTCTATAAATACAACTCACACACAAAAATATGAATTTGGAAATATTAAAAACAACTTTACCAATACTCTTCAATCTCGAAACGCGGTTACTGAAAAAATATTTGTGGTTCGCATAATCTACACCGTCGTAACTCTAAACTCAAATTATAAAGAGATGTTGTAGAAACTGTAAAACTATTGGACCGATTTTTATATTTTTCACTATTAAAAAGGTCTTTGATCCAGAAGTAACATAGGCTGTATACCATCACAATACGGGCCACGAAGCCGTAGCATTAATCACAATCGTTGATAAAACCGCGGCGGACAGCGAATTTTTGGTACTCTGGTACCAAACTTTGCCTAGTTCTGAAATCGAACCTACAGGAAACGATGCCATTGGTCCAATAAACTAGTCATATAATATAATATAGGTCAAATAAACATGTTTAGGGCGATATCATTCGCGGTATCATTTACGTCAATTTGACGCAAGCGTTTCGCGATAAACATCTGATACTTTGAGTACATTATACTTTCATAATCTTTAGAGTAATTTAGTTAATTACTAGTATATTATCTGCTACCTAAATAGAGCATGATTCAGGATCGTAGTATGTGATAATCTATATCCGGGTAGAATACGAATGTGGAAAGGGAACCTAAGACTTTATACACAACAGTCTCATTCACGAACGCTGCGCCATCGAGGCAGTATATTAATTGGAATCTACAAAAAAAAACATAAAATACATAAGCTAACTTTACTTAATATATATATTTCTAAACCAGTGAACCACATTGCACCTGTAGCAAAAGAAAAAATAGGGTCTATCTTTATTTACTTTATTTAATAGTAGTAATTTTAACGACGTGGCATGACGAGGCATGTTCTTACACTTAGTGACAAAAAATAGTTAACTCAGGACTAAAAGTGATACACTCGATACATCACCAATAATAACAATGCACCGTAAAATAACTTATCTAGGTATACTAATATTATAAAGAGGCAATATTCGTATATATTTGTAATCAATTAACTCTTAAACTACCGAACCGATATAGATATTTGTTTTGAATTAACTCAAAAATTATCTGACCCAGTTTAGTAATTCTTTCACCATTACAAAGGTACTTTATCCAGAAGTAATATAGGCTGTATATCATCACGCTACGAGCCGCGAGAACAGCGACTTAAATCATAAACGTGGGTGAACCCGCGAGAGATAGTTAGTAAGGAATACAGATGTTTCAATCCTGTATGGGACAAGCAACAAACAATAATTCACGCTGTGTATCCTCGTAGGGATCATCAGTGATGTATTTGTACACCCACGCTTAGCCAATATTGTTTTTAGTTACCAACGCCTACGTTAATAATATTACGAGTACGTATGAAGACAAAGATGTTAGTCATTTTTCAATTTGTGAGATGTCTGCACGGACTTGGTTGTCGCCTCGCCACTGCCACTGCGCCGAGCGTTGTGGGTTCGAATGCTTGTGCATTGCAAATGGTTGGTTCGAGTGTGGGTGTTCGTTGCGTCCGTTGTTTGAATGTTTGTAAAGTCTTCTTCGACACAGGAATTACTATTAGTGCGGGAGTCGTCTTTGTAAAAAGATAAAAGAGACACTGTTGTCAGCGTTCAGTACCCTATTACTGAGCTTGCGCTGTCAGTCAGTCTGACAGGCCTCTATCTTAGGAACTGATATAGATGTCCGTATTTTTTTTCAAAATATCCTTGTTTATGGAGGATCACTTATCTAATAAAAAAAGTTGCATTTAAATTACTTTATACAGATCTCATCGTAGTTTATTTTTTAAAACCCGTATAAAGTAGTTTAATTTCCATGTGTTTTATTTACGTAAACATGAGAAAATAACAATTGAAAACATGATAATTCAAAGGGTAACAAAATACATACCTGTAGCTACAAAACGTTCTGTTGAGGGTTTTTATTTATTGCGTCTAAAATTCGAACAGCAAACAGTTCATTCAAGTTCCAGAAGTAGTAAAGAGCCAAAGCCTTTGTCAAAGGGAAAAGAAAAGAAAAGTGCTAACTGCTGGCATGACACACGATGTTTCTCCGAAGAAACGACACGGTATACCTTCCGCGATTGATACATAATTAAATAAATAAAAACTATTTATAAACTGTTGCACTAGTGGAGCCGGATCTTCCGATGTAAAGAGAGGGGTAAGGTTATAAAACTCGCGCGCCGGCGCCGAAGCGCGAGGGCGCGGGCGAATACGCGGCGCAAGCGACTATTATAGATATGGCTCAAAGATTTAAACATAGATCTGTCCTCACTGTACTTAGATTGTAAAAAAAGTGCCTACACTAACAACAGTGAGCTCACTCATTAGATAGAAATAGTCGTGTACGATGTTCGATATGAGTGTGTATCAAAATTCAGATGACAGCCTAACATACTGAAATGTGACCATATTTAACAGTAGTATCTATGATTTAAGTCTATGACTAAAGAAGTGTAAATAAACGATACCTAGCCTAGTGCCGGTGGCGTACTTGTCTGTCATAAACTCTCGGTAGCGAAGCGGATTCTGCAACTGGGCTTTGAAGACAAGAATAAGTTTCCCTCTATTACGTGAGACATTCAATCGTAATTGGCGAAATCTGGATGTAGTACACGTTACCTGGCCTTTCGGAGATACACACGTAACACTACTATGTTATTTTAAGTATCGTTAATTACAAGAGTTTGTTGCCATTGCCAATTATGCACGACACTCGTACACAGGAAGCCGGCATTCCCGAACACTGTTACTGTGCTTCCCCCATAACTGACAGTTCTGGACACATACCTTCCTCCTACATTTCTTTCATTGCCTTTTTAACAGTTACAACCACTGTTACTCCATTTCTCCGGTAAATAAGAGCTCCGGAGACACACGTATGTACCTATCTCTCCCATTCCTTAAATTTGATCGAAAATTAAACTTTCTTTTTCTTAAGATCAGCATTGCACGATACCGATAATAGGTATTGCCACATATGGTCATTGCTTACCGTCAGTCTAATACAGCTTACTTTAAATTCAATATTTGTAACAAAGGTAAGGTGAGCACAAATCAATTTAAAAAAAAACGTTGCTGGCCTTCCTAATAGTACTACGTAAACCACAGATTGTATATTTTTATTAGAAATGTGGTTCATTTCAAAATGTATACAGTATAGAAATACAACCTTGAGTTGTATCTGGAGTGAGTGTCGCCACGGTGTGCTCATGTGTTTCGAAACTTGCCTAAGCGTAGCTCTATCAATGTGTTTTAAAATCCTGCAGTAATTATCGTTTAGATTTATTTATATATAAATCAATTGCCGTGTGTTTGTTTCGCAAAATCTTTTAAATAGTGACTGGTTCAAATATGCTTTTTTGTTTTTTGTCGCCTCAGTACGAGGATGGTGTACCTTACGAAAATTAGGAAAATCCAAAGAAATATATGTGTATGGGAATTTTATTTAGACGATACAAAGTTCACAGAGTCATCTAGTTTCTTATATAAATAAATTGTTTTCCTTGATTCGTAATAATAAAAGCATTGTGTCGAGACGTAGCATTCGTACGCCGGTACGAATTAATTAAAGATCTTATTTTTAAAGTAGGCATTTGCTGTTTGGGATAATCCCCGTGTCGTAAGGTATTTTCCGAACATTTCCAGACTCAAAGTAAATCCCATATCGGTATGACAATGATTGGATCACACACTCTTTGTGCCGCTTGGGATCGAACTACTAACATTTGCTGCATTGGCCGTGGTGACCATTTACACTATTTGGCTCTTTAGTGGTAACTGTTTCTTTTTGTTTTCGTTGGTTTGTCCATTATCTGGGATAGTCGTTAGTCGTTTAAAAAAGACAATTCCCGCACTAGGAATAATTCCTGTGTCGCGGCCACTTTGCAAACATTCAAACGACGGACATAAAAAACGCCCAGGCTCGGAACAACTATTAGTGGATCACACAAATGTTTGTGTTGTGGAGTTGTTGGTGCACTTCGGCCGAGCAGTAACAGTTCTGTTGACTAGCATACCTAGCCATCCCATTGCTTTGAGACGTCGTATTGTGGGTTCATATAACTTCCACCTAACCCGTTGAGGTGAAACGCTTTTAATATTCCCTCTATTACGATCGTATAAATCTAAGCTCTTTATGTATCCATTCTTTATTCCATTGCATAATATACAAGTTGAGCTTAGAAGTTTGTACTTAATAATCTTGTAATAAATCAAGCGATAGCAATACTGGTTCGAGGGCAAGTTATAAGAGCTTCTCAAGGACCTGGATTGTAAGTCGTTCCGTGGATGGGTGACCTTTATGTTGATGTACATATATGCGCGAGTGGCCGTGACTTGGACAGTGTGAAACATGTTTGCAATATCGTGTATAAATCTGTATACCTAAGCTATTTTTACGCTGCTTGTATATCTTGACTTAAGCAAAGATTTTCATTATATACAATAGTATTTAAAGCGAGGGCAAAATCTAGTATGCGTTGGACTTTTTTTTTATGAAAGGTACCCTATGTTCTTTTTTGTACCCCTGACAACGTGCACACCAAATTCGAAGGTGATCGGCTAAGTAGTTAAGCCATGAAAGCATACCTAACAAACAAACTCACACTTGCCTTTATAAGATAAGTAAGGATGTTAGTCTCATCTGACCCTATTTTATATTACACTCTATACTGTTTTAGTAGTTAGCAAAGAAAACATTTTAAACAAATCAATTCCTGCATATGAGGAGGGTCTCCTCAAATATTTTAAAAATTCTAACTTCATAATTTTCAGATTTCATACCCGGTCTAGTGCACCGAGCCTGACCGTGGTGCACCAAAAGTAACGGCATTTTTCTGTTCATTGTGCTAAGTACTAAAGAATCTTTTTAGTTACATTACATATATATAGTTTGACGCCTATATTCTCGAATGGGTAAGCAGGGATGTCATAGGTACATCCACATTTCGCCAATTATATCGTTTTATTTCTTTTCTTTTACAAAAGAAAACTCCCGCACTAGGAATAATTCCTGTGTCGCGGCGACTTTACAAACATTAAAACAACGGACAAAGAACACCCACACTCGGAACAACTATTTGTAGATCACACAAATGTTCAGCCCCGCGTGGGGCTCGGACACCCAACAGTCGGCGCGGTGGCGTAGCGAGGCCGTGACTTAAACCACTACGCCATAGGCGGTGAACTTATTAGCGAACACATTACCAAACTTCGTATCGCTAGTGAGAACTTCTTGACCTAAAACGTCTAATAAAACGTCTAGTCCAGTGGAGAACCCGGGACCTCTAGCACAGCAGTCGCATTCACTACCGCTGCGCCTCTCGTTCAGTTATAGTTACATCTTATTGCTTGATTAAATCCTTGACTCTTAAACACAAATGGTTATGAATAGATTTTGTGGCTGTATATAGATATGTTTAGTTTTTGTTATGTTCATATCTGGACATATTATACGTATATCCTTTTAATATAACTAGTGTTCGACCAGTGGTAAGTGGAGGCGACATTCGGCCGTAATCATTATTGAACATTTGAGGAAAATATGCATTTCCTTTTCAATTTATTTTCCACTCTTTTACATTCGTTCGCCAATGGCAATTAAACAAACACAAAGAAAGTCGGTTAACAAACAGAGAAGAAAAACTTATTGCACTGTTTTGTCTTTACCTAGATCTAATTAAAGAAACTGTTGTCTTCAATTATTTTTTTGATAATAATACAGTTCTGCATTAGCTCCCTAAAGAAAATAATTCAAGTCGTTTGGCGACAGAGAGGAGAAGCTATTGAACTGTAATGTGTTTGTCTATCACCATTGAAACTAAACTACATAATAAGGATTATGTTGCGGTTTACTATTTTATAAAATGTTGTTAAATTATTATTAAAATATAAACTAAAATACAATCACACCGACATTTTGGTTGATTTTCAGCAGCCTACTTAACAGGGAGACTAAGATGGTGCTCGTTTAAATGTCTTGATGTATAGTTACTTCAAAGTACTATTTAATTACTGGTTTTCCGTTTCTAGAAGTTTCTTGTCTCGTGGCCATTCAACGTATAAATGCCCTCATTAAACCATGGTTCGTCTCGATTCGACTGTGTGTTCTTAATACGTAAAATTATATTTAATCAACAGCAACGAGCAACGCCCTCAAATAATCTATATCTATATTTACACTACATATTATAAAACAAAGTCCCCCGCCGCGTTTGTCTGTCTGTTTGCGATAAACTCAAAAACTACTGAACTGATTTCTATGCAGTTTTCACCATTAGATAGAGTGATTCATGAGAAAGGTTAAAGTGTATAATTTGTTAAGAATTTGTACTACCAGTGCAAAGCCGGGCGGGTCGCTAGTTTTATATAGAGGAATAATTTGTATTTTTGTTTGACATTTACCTAACATAGTTCCAAACTCTGCTTTACCTTACCTGAGAATAGAACCCGAGGCCTGACGCACAGAAGTCGCATTCAATACCGCTACGCTACCAAGGCAGTCCCTCTTATATTTTCAATTAATCCTTTTACTTACCCAACTGTTGACGCACGCCTTTCCACATGTCATTAAATCATGAAGTATAATTGCCTTAAGCCTCTAATTCGTTTATAACATAAAACTAAACAATTAAAGGCTTTGAGAACTAAAACTTATTGTTAACCTATTGTTATGATTTCCTTGGATTCTGTAATATTTACCCACGATATTTTTATAAATGCATTATATATCTAACAAAAAAAAAACTATGTATGTATTTTCCAGACGTCCTTTGGTTAAATTATACAATTTTGTAAACATCATTTATTAGAATTATTATAAGCCACAAATATTATACAACTACATAATTAGTTTCTCGCACATATGCTACCACTAGTTTCTGCCCCTCGGCTTTGCTCGCTTAAATGCAGGTTAGGTTAGTAATAGTACCTTTGCCTGGGTAAAAACCCTATATCCATTTTTGTTCTCTTGACAACGTATAGGTATGTGAAATTTCATGATGAACAGTCGAGTAGTTTAGTCGTGAAAACGTAACAAACAAACAAACTCACATTCGCATATGCTATCATTGATATGAGTGAGCGTGATAATACTATGTTTATAATTAGATGTCATGTTGGCATAGACTTATAGAGAGTCAGATGACAACTTAACGTCCACAAAGTAGTAGAGCTCATTATGATTTATAATTATGGTTTCCTATATGTTAAGTTTTTCGAGGTTAAATTGACATTCGCTCTTTTAATAAAACAGACACGTAACAAGAAAATTGGTAATTGTTGTGTAAGCGATTTGAATTCTAACACACTATTAGAGTTCAAATTGCCTAACTTCCAAATTTCAAGATATGTCTCTATTTTATCATGATAATTATTTTCATTAATACCTATTCAGTGAATTTATATTTATCAGATATTTTACTACAGCAAAAATATTGTAAATTGCTGTAGATTTACATTTCTTTGTGTCGATCACTTCCTTCATCAGAATTGCTGGAACCCGGTACTATACGATGCATACGATGATTAATTGTCAAGTGACAACAGACAAACTAAAGGTGAAACGTCGACACAGACAAAGAAATATAATATGTTGACACTTAAACATCCATTATTATTGATGTGATTTCATCGTAAGCAATTTATCAGTATATTTTTGCAGTCGGTTTGCATGTTTGTGTGTATTTTACCTGATATTTTTGGAAAATCGTTTTTATTTGATATTTTGTATATTAAGACACGATACAGAGGCGCACGTGGGGACACGCTCGCCGCCTCTCGGACCTCGTGCTGATCGGGTGGCGAGCAGGCCCACGCAGCCCGCCACCCCCAGATCAAACCTCAGGGTACCTGGAGGTCATCTCGCGCCCTCCGGCGCCCGGTTCTGCGGTTGAGGAGAGGGTTTAAACGCTGCCTCTCCCGCTCCGCCGCCTCCTTGATGGAAATTACTTCCTCACAACGAACAATAACAATAGTGTAACAAAAATTTATAGGCAAACACCACATCTGATTATTATGAGTGCGGTAATCAACATTCAGCAGTTACAAAAGTGACAATGTATAAATGTGTGACATGAATATTACAAGTTTCTATATAATTATTATGTATGTACAATAATAACGCTAATTAGGCAGCTGTTTGATCAGTATTCTTCTTTGTCCGGCAACAGAGTCGCAGTGTAAGTCTACACAATCACTAGCCATTGATTAACTTACACATTCTCGCGTGAGGGGAGTTTGCGCCTAATACCGTCCTTCTTAGTGGTGGGCAAAGTGGAGTGATACTGCTGCGTGGTATCCTGGATGGTGCACGGCATTTAAATAGTGCTTATAAGCGAGAAGAGTCAAATTTATGATTTAATATTTTGAGCAAACATACGCGTCATTGAGGCATCTGCGCTTCTCTAATGAATTCATTTTAAAATGCTTTAACCTGTCCTTATATTTAAAGTATAAACAACATATTATGCACAATAAACGATTTAAATTATGATACTTTCTAAGATATCTCGGACCGCCGAACTTGATCGCAGTCAGTGAAAGTTGCTCCCGACAAGTATGTGCACGTTGTTCTTAAATGCAAACATATGTATGAATATTTATTTATTTTGAACGGTGACTAATATACGCTTAAATTGTTTTGTTTTACCTACTATCAGTCTCTCGTCTGTATCTCCGAAAGGTAAGGCAGAGATATATATTAGTAATAAATAAGTATAATATAATAAATATAAAGCAGAAAGTAATTGATTATGCTTCCAGTATTTCGCTAGTTATTTAAGTCCCGCGCCACAAGGGGCTCAGCAATGGCTACTGCCGCCTACCGGCACATGTGCACACTGTGCGGGTACTGAGTTTTTTGAAAGAAAAACCTATTAAAACTGCCCATCTCGGGCATCGAAATGGAAACTACAGGTACAGCAGTCGTATTCACTACCGCTTAGCTGCCGGGACACTCAAGGAAAGTACAAGTTTTTGCCCGAGTCCTAATCCCATGGACAGTTATGCTGGGATATAAATTGTCCTGTGTTAATCCAGGTCATGGATCTATCTGTTTGCCTAGTGTATCCAAATACATTCAGTAGTTTACGTGTAATTGAGTTACAAACGTACAAAATTCTTAACATACTTTCACATTTGTAATAGGTATTAGTAGGAGCTGTAGGAAGTATTATTACAAGATGTAGATATAACGAGGTTACGTCTGTAAATTATACTTGTGAAAGTTTGTGGAGATGTTTGGATGTTTCGTACTCAATGACGTAGGTGGCGCAGTGGTAATACATGTTAAATGCACTGATGAGGTCTCGGGTTTAATTCCTAGGTCAGGCTATATATTATTTTTAAATGAGACCTCTCACCGTAGTTGTCTTGGGGAACTTTGCAGACATTCAAACCACGGACATAAAGGACACTCAGACTCGGAACAACTATTTATGGATCACACAAATTTTTGTGTGGGTTTCGAACTCACAACATTCGGCGCATTGGCATTGCGAGGCGACCATTTAAACCACTACGCCATCCGTGCAGTCATTACATTGTCAGCAGTAGCGCGGCAACTGACCAGGTAACAGCAATATGCTCGCCTCCCACAATGGCGTCTGAACCACAGCTAGCAATAGTAGGTGTGCTCGCCATCGGCCAGGATTGCATTCTCACACCTTACAACCTAATTGGTGCCGCACCAAGCGGTTCCAAAGGAATTATCTCCCGCGGACTCTCAGGTTGTGAAATGAACTCCATGTCGAGGTTTTCCCACAAGACTACAGTATGGAGTTCTTCAAAAAGGGCATTGTATTACAAGGTCGGCAACGCAAGTGATGCCTCTGGTGTTACAGGCGGCCATAGGCTACGGTGACCACTTACCATCAGGTGTGCCGTATGCTTGTTTGCCACTTTAGTTGTATAAAAAGAAATAATAATAATACACCTCTGCCTAGCCCTTCGGGGATACAGTCGTGATACTATGTATGTGTATGCTTTACTAAGAAACAAGCCTTTTCTCTCGGATAGCGATAGACCTTGAATGCTTAAATAGACGTTCGTGAGCTCAGATTATAATCGAATGGAATCTTCGAGACTTCGCCAATGTTCGACGTAACGCGTTTGTTGATACGTTCTAACATTACGGCTATGTTCTGCACGGATGGCGTAGTGGTTTAAGTGGTCGCCTCGCCACTGCTATTGCGCCAAGTGTCGTGGTTTCGAATCCCACACGGGATAAAACTTTGTGTGATCCACAAATGACTTACTGAAATTATAAGTTGATGGCAATTTAAAAGAGTGGCCTTGAATGTTTTGTAGGTATCTTCTCATTGGCTGAACCTTGTGCCTGAACCTTGCAACTAACATAAATGTAAATTCAGTAAATGTAATAAACTCACTAACCCCATTGACGTTCATAAGCGTTACTTTGTGGCCTAAGTGAATAAATGATTTTTGACTTTGACTTTGAATGGTTGTTCCGAGTCTGGGTGTTCTTTGAGTCCGTTTTTTGAATGTTTGTAATGTCCTCCGCGACACAGGAATTATTCCTAGTGCAGGAGTTGTAATTAAATAAAAAGGTATCGAACAGGGCAGATACGCATTGGTGTATCACGGGTCATCTTCCAGGGGTCCCTACATAGCAATGGCGTATAACGACCCTAGAATTTTCCATATAATAAAGGTACATCAAAGGAGATTGAAAATATAAGGATCATCAAAGAATATAATTTGTACCATAGTTTACACCTATTGTAGTAATTAAATAATACATATGTATTTATTGACTACATTTTGCCCCCGGCTTCGCTCGCGTAAATGTAGGTTAGTTAATATTCTATCACTCGGGAACAGATTTTTTTGCGGATGAAATTCCTACCCGATGTCCTTTTCTGTACCACTTTTGTGTTTGCGATATGTCATGATGATCGGGCGAGTAGTTACGACGTGAAAGCGTGACAAACTCACAGTCGCATTTATAATATTAGTTAGATCACAATATGTGTAAACTTGAATATAATAGTAAGTTACTTCTTATTTGAAAGCCTGAAAGGCTGAAATATTTTAATAAAACCATGTTATAAAAATAAATATTTTATAATTTTAATTCATTTATTTTTTATATATTTAGATTTTAATTCATAATTTCTTGATCTCGTGCTGTTACTAAGAACGTCTCAACATGAGACCTTAGGCCAATTGTTCGACCTGGGAACCTCAGCCCAGGACCTCTTAACCAGATCTAAATGTAAGGGCAAATATGCTACAGGTCCAACGGGTATAGGCTAAAAATAGATAAAGTTCATCGCAGTGATAGAATAAAATGGCCATGAGTCATATCATCTACTTGTCTGCTGACTACTTTAATAAATTAATTTACTGCACTACTCAATAAACTTGTTTCTAGAAAACATTTATGAACAACTATCTGTTGTCAACGGTTTTGCTCGGGAACAATATTTTTTTTCTGGATGATGTATACGCTGTGTTTCCTTCTAGACCTCTGACAACATATTATATAGGCGTGAAAACGTAAAAAATAACTAAATCACATTCGCATTTAGAATTATATTAGTAGTCAGGATGCACATGCTCCGGCGGCGCGCCGGTGTGTGAGGTCTTGGTTTCGATCTCGAGTCATGCAAAGTCTTATTTGGTTATTTGCTTAGTAACAGCACTGAGTCTGAACTTAGCCCGGTAAATGGGCATAGCGTTGTTCCCAATTAAATTGTATCTAAACTATAGTTAGCGAAATGTCGGCGTAATATGTCTCTGCCTACCTTTTCAGGGAAATAGGTATAAGACTATGTATGTTTGTTTGTTACCGATTAAGCAACTACTGTTTGGGACGCATACCATCCAGGGACCATGCACACACACACACTAATATTCACCAACATAGGTCCAACTATTAAAGAGGAGTTCAGATATAAAGTATAGGTACATGTATTAACGAAGAAGGGTTTGTTAGTTTGTATTCGATAAACTCTGAAATTAATGAATAGATTTTAATATTTTATACACCATTAGAAAGCTACTTAATCCAGAAGTACGTGCCACGGGAGCGGGCAGTGGTCATGACTGTGGGCGAAGCCGTGAAGGACAGCTATGGCTCTATAAAGTCGATGTAGATACCCGCTCTGCCACTTTCCGTCGTCTGTGGTACTGTATTTTAAGGAAAAGATAAGTTTATGGTCCTTCATAATTGAATTCCATCTTTTTGCGGAACATGGCGACGCGAGGTATTTACTTTTAGTTCCTAGTTAAAACTTGAAAGGAAGTACTGATATATTAAGTCCGATCACGTTGTATTTATATCCTTTTTAATTACTAAGAGCTCATTAATTGTAAACATGTTAAAATACAGTGCGTATTAAATTGTAATTGCGTTGGGCAACTGGCGTTATAAATGTGATGTATGGATATTGGTTAATTGTTTACGCGTAAAGCGTTGCACGGATTTGGGTGAAACTTGGCACATAGATAGACCAAGTATTGCTGTGCTAGATGTCTCGGGTCCGGTACCGGGTCGAGGCGGAGTGTTACAAGTGTAGTAGTAGTGGTGAGTTCACTAAGTCACTGCTGTTTAGTTGCCAGCCTTAGACACATGTGTTGTAGTTGAGCCTATGAGAGAAGCCACTCTTTTAAATCGCCAATTATATCTAATTTTAGTATATAACAATTCATATCAACTATGTGTTGCAGCCATTATACCATAATATATTACTGACTGTTAAAATCTAAAAATAAAACTTAAGTCCAAGGTTCAATCCATCCTATGTGTTTGAGCATAACAATTTTTATCTAAATGTTTCTGATGACGTTACAATGTTATACAATTGATTATTCACCCATGAACATGTAATCAGCGTCGGATGGCTTTGGAACCTTCGTTAAGGTCAATGATAGGGTCCAAGGCATTATGCATGTAGCAAATGTGTCAATAGAATATTCAATCTTGTAGGTATTATATTTTGTTCACTGGGGTCTTTATAGACATTTAAACAACGGACACAAAGGACCCACAGACTCGGAACAGCATTTGCGGACCACATAAATGTTTGTCCCGTGTGGAAAAGGGTACTTGTCTATGTTTGATTTTGAACGTTATTTTACGTACTAGAGCAAATAGCAGTCAATAGAAATCTTTTTGCGGGAATAGTATCGCAATCGATACGAGGCATGTTACAAATGGCACACATGTCTTGCCATGCCACCTCCGCCTGGCCCGAGCAAACGGGGCAGACCCAAGGAATGCTGGCTTGACGTCGTAAGACACGTCATACCACAGGATGCTGAAGATCGTGCGAGATGGAGGAGACTTAGCGGGCAAGCGGACCCTGGGTTCCAACGCCGACGCCGCGGGTGTAACCGGGATAACCGCTAAGATGAAGAATAAGTATCGAAATCGATTTCAAACTAATTAATATTTCAAATTTGGATATAAGAAAAAGTGGGGTCGTAGTGGGGATGTTTCGCTATCTCCCTCGTACGTATGCGGTTAATAAAATAGCGTTTACGTCACAGTTTGTTTCGTTTTTCCGTCATTTGTCAATTACCAGTACTACCAGATATGAAAGGCTTGCTTCTTATATATTTAAATATATTCCAAAAAAAAAAATTTTTCGGTATGGGTAAACTATTTGACTTAAATAATTAAAAAATCGTTAGTCAATTACCCTATTCAAACCTATAACACACGGCTTATAGGCAACAGGGCAACAAGGCGACCGTATCATATAAGGAATACAACGAAAAGTTGTTTGTTTGTGAGTTTCTGTAAATTTGATGCTACATACGTTTTCAATTTAATACAAATAGTTTTATTTGTGAAACATAAGTAGTTGTTATATTATATATTGCTAGCGTATCACTATCTTTTGTCGTGTTAGGCATACCAATTAGGTAGGATTTGAACGTGGCGAAAATATTTTCAATGGCTAGAATAGTATTTGATATTATATAACGAAGTTATATAATACGAATTCTTGGTTTTATTATTTTTCTTTTAGAAAAGACAACGCTCGCACTAGAATTAATTTTAATGTCACGAAAGTCTTTACAAACATTGAAACAACGGACACAAAGAACACTCAGATTCGGCACAACTATTAATGTTCTATGGAGATCGAACCCACAACGCTCAGCGCGATAACCTCTCAACCAATACGCCAGCCGTGTATATTAAGATTTTATTCATTCGTCTCTTGGGTCTTAAATCAAATGTATGTATTTATATTTTCAACCGGTAGGACCAAGCGGTTTCAACATACTAGCGCGGCTAACTCTGTTACGAAATATCTTCAAGGTGATCGCAAGGTGACTAGGTAGCTTGGATGCCCACAACGTACAAAATTTGCATGATTTATTAGAAATATAATCAATATAATCATGCTAGGTTTTGCCCGCGGCTCTGACTCTGGTTATGTTGAGGAACACCATGGTGGGTTTAGTCGGTATCACCGGGATGTCGCCATCTTTCCTCCGGTGAGTCCGGCATAACCTCTCCATCGCGTCGCCACGCGGAGAGGAGTAGGTCAAGGCACACGCACAAGTACAATAATAAATTGGGCTTTTTCTGGATGAAAGGTACCCTATGTCCTTTTCTGTTCCCCTGACAACGTGTAGGTATACGAATATTCACGACGATCAGTCGAGTAGTAAAAACGTAACAAACAAACTCACATTCGCATTTATAATATTAGTTAGGTTGCTTGACTGTGAATGACAATAGGTACATCAGTCTTTATGTCAGAATTAGGGGAATGGTATAGGGACGCATACGTGACAAACAAATATATAGGTACTTTCTTTTAATTTATAACTAGGTGTGCCCGCGGTTTCCCCCGCGTTTATCGTTACTGCGCCGCCCCCGTGGGTCGTAACGTGATGTTATATAGCCTATAGCCTTCCTCATTAAATAGGCTATCTAACACTAAAATAATATTTCAACTCGAACCAGTAGTTCCTGAGATTAGCGCGTTCAACCAAACAAACAAGCAAACTCTTCAACTTTATAATATTAGTATAGATCAGCATGTGAAGGCTTCGGTAGCGCAGCGGTGGTGAATGCGGCTACCGTGTAGGTATGACGTCTCAGTTTCGATGTTGAGTCTGGCAAATTGTTATTCGGTCAGCACAGCATCTGCAGTTGTGCTCGAGAAACGGCAATACATTCGCTCTCTGCGTGAGCTACTCATGCGAGCTACTTACGCAAGCTACTTGCGCGAGCGACATGCGTGAGCTACATGCACGATCTACATGCACGAGCTACATGCACGATCTACATGCACGAGCTACATGCACGAGCTACATGCGCGGGCGACATATGCGAGCTGCATGCGCGAGCTACATGCGCGAGTTACATGCGCGAGGTAATTATTCGAGTTGCTTGCACGGATGATACGCGACCGACCTATGCTTCTTAAACAAACCGCGCAATTGCCTTAACTTGCGCCTACAACGGCGTCTACAAACAAAAGCTATGAACATTCATGGTTCTCTACAGGGCAGGTCAACAAACTTTTTTTCTCATTGACATTTGGTACCTAAGTGACACATAGTTGATTTTTGCGAGTGTATTAATTAAAGGGTTGAGGGTGCAATGATCGGATAACATAGTTGAGGAATGTTATGATCAGGCCTTTGTACTTGACACGCAAGATGAATTTAATGAAAACGTAAGTTTGCCAGAGGGTTTCCTATAAGTTTTTATACCTCCACACAGAACACCCTATCGCTGGACAAAGAACACCCAGACTCGGAACAATCATTTATAGATTACAAGGTATTTTGTACCGCGTGGGAATCGAGCCCTCAACACGCGGCGCAGTAGCAATGGCAAAACGCCTACTACGCCATCGGGCTTTTTAGTTCTGGCTAGCAACTAAAAAGCCTATTAGTGATCACTTATGGAATTAACGAAAAACTGATTAAATACAACTCACGTCCCAAGTACGCACTAAAGTTAATTGTAATTTTTGTCATTATATATTAACTTGTGTGTGACACATCATAAAAAACAACTATGATGTAGGTAAAGCTAATCAATGGATGGATAATCAGACTCGTCAATGTTAGTGGCGAGGCAAACATTTGAACCACTAAAAATGCGTGCAGTCAAAAGACCCGGGCATTGTATTCGGCACATCGAATTCGCTCGCAAACATAACCGCACTGTTATGCCACGGGGCCGAGAGGCAAGCAACGAGTGTAATGTTTTTAAACGGTGAAATTTCACAAAAAATGCATGTCAGCACGGCCCCGTTGTTTTTTATTTTTATACTTTCTCTCGCCAGTGAACGTCCATTGCGCGTAATGGATGGTGGTTTTTGTTCAATATTTAGGTGTGTTATGTGTTAAAAAACTGCGTTTTTGTTCACTAAAGCTGTAGTATAAAGGCTCCACAAAAGCGCAGAGGAAAGACTTCGATGTGACCACATGAATGGAGTAGTGAATTAAACAGCCGCCTCGCTGCTGCCGCGCCGCTGAGCTTCGAATGCTTGCAGGCCAGCAGCCACTAATGTTTGTGTCGAGTCTGGGTGTTCTTTGTGTCCGTTGTTTGAATGTTTCAAACTCCACCGCGATGCAAACATTATATCCAGTACAGGTATTGTTGTATTCTAACTAACATATTAAATGCGAATGTGAGTTGGTTTGTTTGTTTGTTACGCTTTCACGGTTTTACTACTCGACCGATCATCATGAAATTTTGCCTACACGTTATAAGGGGTACAAAAAAAGAACGTACATTTCACACAAAAAAAAGTATTGGTCCCGAGAGATGGACATTTCTTTACAAATTCTAGGTTAAATAAAGGGAACGAAGCTAAGAGCAAAACAACAAAATAAATAAGAGAAGATGTCTGTAAGCAGCCAACAGTTGTACCACAATATGAAGTTACCTAACTCCAAGCAATCGGCTGTATCGCACGTCTCCTCTCAGAGTTGGTGTAAACCGGTCGGTCGATACCTATTTCAATATTCACTACTCTCTGTCCCCTTGTTCGCCCGTGACGCTATTTTGGATCACAATTTGCGCTATATCCCGTGTTCTTTTTAAGAAAGACTATATATATAATTTATGAATTAATTATTAAGTTGAATGAAATGCTGACTTTTTGTTTTCTTTTTCAGATAGTACGGTTCACCGATCTGGAAATCCTAAGTGAAAGGTCAGCGGAGATCTAATACGATTTTAAATTAACCAATTTCTAATACACATAATGATATATTTTAACATCAAAGTCAAAGTCAACAATCATTTATTCATTTAGGTCACAAAGTAACATTTATGAATGTCAAATATAGAGTTTAGTGAGTTTACTAAGGTACTGAAGCTACATTGAGGTTGAAAATACAAGCCTTTTATCTTCCTTATGTTGCTTTGTTTAAAAATGAAAACTCCTGAACTAGCAATAACTGTGTCGAAGGGAGCTTTACAAAAATTATGATAATTTACACGAAGAACACACTGACTCGGAACAACTAAATATAGATATAGATTTTTTTATCGCGTATAGGATTCGAACCTAAAACATTCGGCCCAGTGGCAATGGCAAGCCCACTACTTATAACACTACGCCATGCTTGCTTCGCGCTAGCAACTAAAGCCGTGTTACTGAATGATCGAAAGTCAGAGTTAATTCAACTCACGTCCCAAGTACACGCTAAAGTTAATTGTAAATTTTGTCATTATACATAAACATGTCTTATAAAAAACACTAATGCTGTAGGTACAAGTAATCAACGGATTGTCAGTGTTGTCAGGCGTGCCGATCTGCACGGTACGTCTCGATTTTGAGGGATCTGGGGACGCGACCTGATTTACACTTGATCGGAATTCATTAGTATTAAGGTAGGTAGGTATTTGCGAAGAGGCGACAATAAAAATACTGACAAACGTGTATTATTAATTGTAAAGCTTTGTTTAACGAATAAAATGGTATATTATTACATTGGTATAAACTGTACCTTTTAATTATAATTGATGTAATGAAGAAACTTGACTAAAAAGAGGCACATGGATAAAAAGAACATTTTACATAATAATTGTTAAAATGATTGTTTATTTATTTATAATGTGCTAACAAATATTGTCTTCTATTTACGCGAATATTATTCATTGAAATTAAACTGCTATATACGGATTTTATCGCGTTGTTTATTTGACACTTTATTACAAAATTTTGAAAATTGTTACACTACTACTACTATTAAACTTTACTAATTTTTAAGCTAATTAAATTATTATTAAACTATTTAGATTTAATTTATTTTTACATTTTCCCCGACGTTTCGGTTGCTTTTCAGCAGCCATGGTCACGGGGAGACTAAGATGGCAGTTGTCTCAATGTTCCAGTGTAGTTATTTCAAAGTATCCGAACATAATTTAATCATTGGTGTTTCTATTTACGCAGAATGAGCTCAAAGTATCATGAAGTCTAGCTGTGGTTTGCTTCTTCTTGGGTTTGACTATTTTTATTACTGGATCCCAAGCTGGTGGTACATTCCAACCATCTTCTCTATTAAAATTAGGATGCTTTTTGATTTCAATAGCCTCGCGAAGCATCCTTGGTAGGAATCGGTGTTCTTTAGCGAGAATCTGTGGTTTGTCAAATCTCAGGTAGTGTTTGGTTCCGTGTTGCACATGTTCACACACAACTTCGACTTCAACGAGCGTTGGTGTTTTACATCAGCTATGTGTTCTTTTATGCGGGTGCCTATGTTTCTCTTGGTTTGACCAATGTATGCTATAAAATAGATTGTGACTGCGGACTCTCATACATTGGTTTTTTTTCAAAATTTTGTAATAACGTGTCAAATAAACAACGCGATAAAATCCGTATATAGCAGTTTAATTTCAAAGTGCTAACAAATTGTTCCTATGTTCGTTTTTTCTCACTATATACACTGACGGACTCATAAACTCCATTAATGTTCAAGATGCCTTTGAAATAAACATTTTAACCAAGTATTCAAACTTTTTATAATAATATCATAATATAAATTTAATAATAATAAATTTATTTGCATAAAATGTGGTGGATACAAAGATGACAAAAAAACGAAGAGCACAAAACACATTTCGCCATAATATAATAGCATGCAAATGTTAAATGAGTACAATTTATAGAATTAAAGGTTTCATTTACACAATTTAATATTTTAATTAACACAATGTATTTCTAAAATGATAAGACTGTGCGGCAAATTTTTTTAGAAATTCATTTACCGAATAAAAACTTTCTTCAATCAGCCATTTTTTTAGTGCAGGGCAAAATTTATTGTATGGTAGTTTTACTATATGTTTAGGTATCGCGTTAAAAATAACTGGCGCCATATACACACAACTTACTCTAAACATCTCTAATCGAGGCATGGGCATTTTAAAATAGTTCTGGTTAATTTTACGCTTATTCTTATTATGTTTAACTTCGAACAATTCTAAATGACATTTATCAAATTTCGCTACTTCATAAATATATATACTAGGCACAGTTAAAAGACTTTCTGCTTTAAATATTTGCCTACATGAGTCAGACCACTGCATAGTAAATATTGCCCGGATGCATTTCTTCTTAGCTATAAATACCCGAGTAATTTCTGATGAGTAGCCCCAAACTAGTACACGATAGCGAATTATGGAGCAGACGTATGCATGGTAAACCAACAATGCAGATTTTCTTGAAGCCACATCCTTAACTTCTTAAGGCAAAAACAAATTTATTTATTTTTTTGCAAACATTATCTATATGTGGTTTCCACGTAAGATGTTCGTCAACCGTGACACCTAAAAATTTTGTGCTCTGTATTTGTTCAACTACTTGGTTATTGCGTTTAATATTTAACTGTTTGTGTTTGGTGTTAAACGATCTAAAGTGAATAGCTTTTGTTTTATCTATATTCATTTTTAATTTATTTAAGTTAAGCCAATTATTAATATCAAGAAGTGTATTATTTATTTGATTTTCGCAATTAACGGTATTGTCACTTCCTATAATTAATGTCGTGTCATCAGCAAACAAAACACAATCGTGCTTTTGTATTGCTTGAGGTAGATCGTTAACATAAATTATGAATAACAAGGGTCCAATGACACTCCCCTGCGGCACACCACAATAGTTGTATCTAGGTTCAGAATTAGTTTTCCGAATTATTAGTAACATTATTGAATTTAGATATTCGTGTAATTTGTTTTTTTTATTGAAATAAATTTAAATTGAAACCTATAGTTTGGTTCGTTAACTTCATAACATCGTACTAGTATCACATCCTTAAGTGTATGTTTATATACTGGAAAGGATCATACAATTTTTTTTTAACAAAAACTTAAATGTAGCTAAATTTGGTTTTGGTTGGTTTACTGAAAAATTGGTTTTTACAATTAAAAAAAAGTTGAAGCACGTATTTTTTTTCTTTAATAATGTGTATGGCCCCACGTGCCAATATTACAGATTCTGATCGGTTCTGCATAGATCTGATTAGGGTTATTAAACGGTCTTGCGGAATATTGATCCATTCTTGTGAAATCGCTGTTCTTAGTGCTGCCACTGTTGTGCTGGCACAGGATTTCTCGCATACACAGCTTTTTTAAACTGTTCCAAAAATGCTCAATGGGATTAAAATCCGGGCGGCGTGCTGGCCAATTCATGGTACCCCAACCTCTTCGCAGCATTGTGCAGCGGCGTGGGGTCGGGTATTATCTTGCATTAGAGTAACATTTTCGCCTAATAATCCCATGTAAGGTGCCACGTGAACGTCTAAAACCTGTTATATAGCGTTGTGCCGTCAAACCACCTCATCGACCGTTTTGACGAACCATGTCGATAAACGCAAGTTCCGTTCGCCCGATTATCGAAATGCCACCCCACACCATACACGAACCGCCTCCAAAAGGAACACGCTCCTCAATGCAACTTTGAGCATATCTCTCCCCACGTCGACGATAGACTCTTCTGCGACCGTCTGCACCATTTAAACATGTCCTACACTCATCGGTGAACAATATGGAAGCCCATTGCTCTTCAGTCCAATTAAGACGTTCACGCGCAAATCTCTTAAACGAGCTTGTCTGTGAGCTGCAGACAGCTTTGGACCATTTGCTGGTCTAAAAGGGGTGATTGCCGCTTCCTTAAGCCTCCTTATTGTTCGTGCACTCACGTTTACTCCACGCACTTCATTCAGCTCTGTTTTGATATTTACTGACGTGAGGAAACGATTTCGTAGGGAAGTTGAAACAATAATTCGGTTGTCACGACGGGTGGTTGCTCGAGTTCTGCCGGTACCGGCATCCTTTTATAAGAACCTGTCTCTACAAACCTTCGGTATACTCTAGACACCATAGACTGGTTTAAATTTAAATTTCTAGCAATCGTTCGTTGACCCAAGCCGTCTCGCACCAATGCTACAATTTTAACGACTTGTTCGGACGAAGTATCCATATTTATGGTTACGAATCTTTTGTTGAGTTTAAAAGACTAATAATCAATACTATTGATAATGTTACGAGCTGGGCTCGACGGATAAGAATATAAACAATATTACCGACTAAAACACGTTTTATTCAGACACACAATTAAATTTAAAACACAACAAACACTATACCACACTTTTTCACTGTACTGCTTCAAACTTCGTAGTATTTCCGCTTCCGTTCGCTTCGATGAACACTTGACCGCTTACGATTGTAAACTGACTCGGCGGTGCGCGTGCGCCCTATTTATACGCGGGTAAAGCGCTTCCAGAGCTTTCCAGTAACGCCGTACTCGACGTATAAACAGCACGATGCTTCCAGAAAGTACCAGCATTCTCTCTAAGATTCTCGTACCGTACTACGCAGTTCCGTAAGATGTCAATAGATGGCGGTGTAAACTATTAGACGGAACCGCCGAGTCCCTCCCACAATGCCGAGAGATGTCACTGGGCGTAACACTGCCCCCCTCTTAGACATGTTCGTCCCGAACATTGTTGGATCCGTAGTAGCGTGCCAATCGATCCACATGAACGATCTTTGGTGTACCCCGTGGTCCTTTCTGGATCCGGTAGGTGACGTCATTCATCTTAGTGACTATGCGATAGGGTCCATCCCATTTTGCCTGCAACTTAGGAGATTTTCCTTTGCTACGTGCCGGATTATGTAACCACACCAGCGATCCTTCCTCGAAGCCTTTATTGTTCGCCTTCCGGTCGTAACGGGTCTTCATCCTCTCAGACATCTGCTGACCGGTCTGTCTGATGTGCTCGTATACGTCATTCATCCTGTTGCGCAAATCATTCGCATAATCTGTTATGCTGCGTGGAGATTCAGGTGGGATGCCGGTGATCAAGTCTGCAGGTAATCGTAGTTCCCTTCCGAAGTTAGCGAAAGCAGGTGTTACTGATGTGCTTTCGTGAACGGCACTACGGTATGACAGGAGAAACGGTTGAATGTGTTTGTCCCAATCCCTTTGTTTGCTTTCTACAACTTTTGCCAGATATCTTTCCAGAGACTGGTTAAATCGTTCAACCATGCCGTCTGATTGCGGATGATAAGCGGTCGTTCTCGTTTTGTGGGTACCCATCACCCGGCATGTCTCCTTAAATACTTCAGACTCGAAGTTCCGACCTTGGTCACTGTGTATCTCTAAGGGCACCCCGAAACGACAAAAGACTTCGTGGACTAGCTTGTCGGCGACCGTAGATGCCTCTTGATTGGGAATCGCAAACACTTCCGGCCACTTTGTGAAGTAATCCATGACCACCAAGAAGTACTTGTTCCCACTTTGGCTTTCAGGAAACGGTCCGGCAACATCTAAAGCTATACGTTCCCACGGGGCTCCAACATTGTACACCTTCAATGCACCCCTGCTGCGAGTGTGTGGCCCCTTCACGGCAGCACAACTCGTGCATTTACGGCACCATTCCTCAACGTCTTCTCGACAATGGATCCAATAAAATCGTTCTCGGATCTTAACCAGAGTTCTCTTAACTCCCATGTGACCTCCCGAACTCCCATTATGATAGAGTTGTAAAACTTCCGGTACCTTGAGCTTTGGCACGACCATTTGCAGATGACACTTGTCACCTCGAGCATTCTCCCATTTCCGGCACAGAACTCCATCCTGGATAACCAAGCTTTCCCACTGTGCCCAATAACTCTTGGTGGTAGGGCTCATTGCCGCAACTTCACTCCAGTGAGGTCTCGATACACCTGTTTTCTTCCATTCGAGGATGGGTCTTATGTCTTTGTCTTCTTGTTGCGTTCTCTGCAAAGTTTCCTTCCAGTCTTCGCTAAGATCCGTCCTCAACATCCTCACTAGTCCTTCCTGCTTAGCCTCTTGCCTGGCGCAGTGCTTACACTGGTCGGGACACGGTCTACGTGACAGGGCATCCGCATTACCATGTGACTTGCCACTACGATGCTGTATTACGAAGTCGAATTCCTGTAGTTGTTCAATCCATCTTGCTACCTGTCCTTCTGGGTCTTTAAACTGTAGTAGCCATTTCAATGCAGCGTGGTCAGTTCGCAGGTGAAATTTCCGTCCCAATAAGTATTTACTGAAGTGCTGCAATGTCTTTACGACAGCTAGAAGTTCCCTTCGTGTGACACAGTAGTTCCTTTCAGGTTTGGATAGGGCCTTGCTGAAGTACGCTATTACAACTTCATGCTCTCCTTTACGTTGAGATAACACGCCACCAATGCCGGTGTTACTGGCATCTGTATCTACTATAAATTCATGTTTATTGTCGGGATAGCCTAGAATTGGTGAATTACGCAGATGTTCCTTCAGCTTCTGAAATGCGACGTCACAGCTCTCATTCCAGCAGAACTTTATCTTATCCTCGGTGAGCTTATGCAGAGGCCGGGCGATGTCAGCAAAGTTCCTTACAAACCGTCGATAGTAGGAGCACAAACCAAGAAATGCCCTGACTTGTGTCTTGTTCTCCGGAACTGGCCAGTCTTTGACAGCAATGATCTTATCCGGGTCCGTTTGGATGCCTTCTTCGGAGACCACATGTCCTAAGAAGTTCACTTGCCGCCTGAACAACGCGCATTTCTTTGGACTTAACTTCAGGTTGGCTCCTCGAATCTTCGAGAGAACGCGTTCCAGGTTGCGAAGGTGATCCTCGAAGGTGCGTCCTACTATGATAATATCGTCCAAGTAGACCAGGCAGGCGTCTCCAATCAATCCAGTAAGTACCCGTTCCATCAATCTCTCAAAAGTGGCAGGGGCATTACACAGTCTAAAGGGCATGACGTTAAATTGCCACAATCCTTTGCCTGTGGAGAATGCTGTCTTCTCCTTATCTCGAGGATGTATCTCGACCTGCCAGTAGCCACTTTTTAGGTCTAGTGTAGAAAACCACTTCATCCCCGTTAGCGTATCCAGAGTGTCGTCAATCCTTGGCAACGGGTAACTGTCTTTCTTTGTGATGTCATTTAGCCGACGATAGTCCACACAGAAGCGCATGCTGCCATCCTTCTTCTTAACCAAAACCACTGGTGAACACCATGGACTGGACGAAGGCTCAATCACACCTTCTTTCACCATACTCTCGATCATAGTGTCAACTTCATGTTCCCGTGCCACTGGTACACGTCTTGGTCGCTGGCGGATCGGTACCTCATTTCCTGTGTTTATTTTGTGTTGAACTAGGGCAGTCTTGCCTATGTCAGCATCACTTGTCGAGAAGATGTCGGCAAACCGGTTTAACATCGTCTCAGCCTTGTTCTTTTCTTCTCTCGACAGGTTATTTTGGCAGTCCTTCAAGAGAGAAGATACGTCGTACCTTGCCCCTTGAACTTTGGCGTTGGTAGGCTGTTCATGGCATCTACGCATCCAAACTGCTCCTTCACAGGTGCCCAATATCGTGCCCTTCTTGAGTACCAGTTCTTTGTCGCTTGGGTTCAGTGCACGTACCGATGTAACGTTGGTATTTCTAGCCAGAGTGCGTGCAATCTTCCATGAAGCATCGTTGTCCAAGCCTTCTATAATTACACATCGATTTTCCTGATCAGAATTCCTTGGTAGACAAACCGGTATGATTGTTTCCGACCTCGGACGAAGTACTACTTTCTTCAGGCAGTACACTTTGCCTGATGATGCGCCCTCCATGAATACTTCTTCTGAGCCACACTTCAATACTCCTTGACTAACGTCGATCTCACAGTGATGCTTCCGTAAGAAGTCTAAACCCAGGATGCAGTCGTCCACTATGTCAGCCACGATGACGTTGTGACGGTAAATTTTATTACCTAGTTTCATATCCACCCCCTTCTCACCTCGGACGGTTATGTGCTGACCGGTAGCTGTTCTTAGATGTATACATTCATGGTTCCCGTAGTAGTCCCCAAGAAACCGTCTTGCTAGTCGGAAACTGACGACTGTCCGAGAAGCTCCAGTGTCCAATGTCATCTTGCACGGCATTCTGTTAATTTCACCTTCGATAATCAGGCTGTTTCCGTCACACGATTGTGAGATCGAGATCCTTGGGGCTCTCCTATCACCAGCCAGCACCCGCCCCGTAGTCCTGGCGTCTACTCGTTTCCCTGCTGTTGTTGCCCGGCAGGCACATCAGGTGTTCCTTCTACCGGCGACTGGTTACTGCTGCGTGGACTCCTTCGCTTCGGGCAGCTCAACCTGATGTGGCCTCTCTCACCGCAGCTATAGCACCGGGGCGAAGTCGACACTTCCCTGATACGGTGAGCTCGATCATCCCGTCGTACTGCTTCCACTTCCAGAGCGTGGGCTAGGGCGTCCTTCAGGTTTTTGAAATGTCCGAGTCTCACTGCGGCCCTAACGTCCAGGTCTCGGATCCCGTCGGTGAAAGCTTGAACGAGGTTTCCGTCGAAGAGCGCAGGTGAGGACTGGTACGCCTTTCGAACCAGCTTCTCCACCTCCAGGGCCCACTGCTGCAAGGTTTCACCAACACGTTGCGATCGGTCTTTCAGCTGGGCGCGAAACACGTGTTCCAGATGTGCGTCGCCATATCTCGCTTCTAATGCCTCCAACAGCTTTTCGTACGTGATGTCTTGACCAAGCGCCTCTAACACAGTCAAGGCCTGGTCACGAAGCCCCAAGGTGAGAGCGGTCAGAGCCTGTTCTTGCGTCCACCCGTTCGATTTCATGACGGCCTCGAACTGGATCTTATAGGCTGACCATGACGATGATCCGTCGAATGGTGGGACTTTAAAGCCTCGTGGTGAAGACGCCACAACCGCAGGTGCCACGATCCCATCGCCAGCCTTGAGCCCATGTATCGTTTTCTCCACCTCGGCGATGCGACTTTCGTGGCGTTGGACTTGCTCTTTCACCTCCTTCACCTCCTTGCCAACCGTTGCGCTGAGGTCTTTTAACATCATCAGCTGCTCCTCCTGGCGGCGCATACCCTCCTCCTTATCGCGTTGCAGCTGTTCCTCAAGGCGGCGTGCCTGCTCCTCCTGGCGGCGTGCCTGCTCCTCCTGGCGGCGCATGCCCTCTTCCTTATCGCGTTGCAGCTGTTCCTCGAGGCGGCGTGCCTGCTCCTCCTGGCGGCGCATGCCCTCTTCCTTATCGCGTTGCAGCTGTTCCTCGAGGCGGCGTGCCTGCTCCTCCTGGCGGCGTGCCTGCTCCTCCTGGCGGCGTGCCTGCTCCTCCTGGCGGCGCATGCCCTCTTCCTTATCGCGTTGCAGCTGTTCCTCGAGGCGGCGTGCCTGCTGCTCCTGGCGGCGTGCCTGCTCCTCCTGGCGGCGTGCCTGCTCCTGCATAAACGCCATCAGAGTCGCGAGGTCGGGGTTCACCGGCGAGTGAGCTGCACTAGATGGTTCCGCTGCAGCCGCGGAGTCACGTGGTTCACCTGACGTCGGCGAGGGGGCGTCTCCAAAGCGCCTCTGGTCCACATCTTGCTGGCGCTGGTTCCTGGTAGGGGTGCGTTCCACTTCCTCCTTCGGTAGTACTGGCATATTCTTATCTTACTTCTGACACGAATTGTTACGAGCTGGGCTCGACGGATAAGAATATAAACAATATTACCGACTAAAACACGTTTTATTCAGACACACAATTAAATTTAAAACACAACAAACACTATACCACACTTTTTCACTGTACTGCTTCAAACTTCGTAGTATTTCCGCTTCCGTTCGCTTCGATGAACACTTGACCGCTTACGATTGTAAACTGACTCGGCGGTGCGCGTGCGCCCTATTTATACGCGGGTAAAGCGCTTCCAGAGCTTTCCAGTAACGCCGTACTCGACGTATAAACAGCACGATGCTTCCAGAAAGTACCAGCATTCTCTCTAAGATTCTCGTACCGTACTACGCAGTTCCGTAAGATGTCAATAGATGGCGGTGTAAACTATTAGACGGAACCGCCGAGTCCCTCCCACAATGCCGAGAGATGTCACTGGGCGTAACAATAACAATAATTTAAACCGCAAATGAAAAAAAAGTTATTAATTTCAAACTTTACTCTAATAACACACGAATTTGGGGCAATGCATAAATTTTATTTTCCCGGCTATAATATTATCTTTTACTGCAGTTCTATTTTTAAATTTTGTTTTTTTTTATGGTCAATGGACAGTTCCGACGTTTTCATTTAGTTTAATCTAAAATGTCTGTATGCAATACTTATCAAAAATATTAATTCGAAAGTAATCCTGTACTTTGATGCAGTTTATGAGTCCGTCAGTGTATAATGTGCACATAATAAAAACAAATAACATTTTAATTCTTGTTTCAATATAATGTGTGGACAAAGGCCAGCTTAATTCAATGTGATAATAGTGTTTTAATTCTTAAGAAAAACAAATTTTAGTAAGTTAATGAATACTAGCGGTCGCCTAGTGGTCGGAATTCGACCATAATTGATTTCAATTTTAAGTTTGATAGTTATTAAGGTTTTATTGCCTAGAAATCATACCCTTATAATCAAATTAATTTACCTATATTTTCAAACAAATTATTATTTACTTAACTATACTCTTTAATTGACGATATTCCTAAGCTTGCTACTTTGTTTTCTTTTTTCTTTATTTCATATAAATACGTAAATATATTACAATAAATAATAAGTATATCATTCCAATCCGCCCAAAGTTTGCCTGTAAGATATTGCTGATATACATATGTCATTATATATTGATATATGTAACCATAGTTACGAATCAGCCGAACAATGCCGAAATACTACGAGCGCATACATTTTTTATGTATATATAAACATATTTAAACTGTAACTGTGCCAAATTTTACACTCGATCGACAATTTTCGTAAAAAGGGGCACAAGGTTTTTCTTCACGTATTAATATATAAATTATTAATAACAATTAATAGTATTTATTAAATTGTTGTCATTTAAAGTAAATTTTCGTTACAATAACAAGATTTACTAATATAAGCCCTGTTTATAAACTGCCCACTGTTGGCAAAGTGATAGTCCTACCCAGGGCCAGGTATTGGTTGTCAGATTTACATATTGAACCGTTGAAGCGCGTGATAGTTATTAATCCTAAGGTTAAGGTTTAAGGCTAGCCTAAGGTGCGTGCCTAGAGTCAAGCTCGAGACCTCTGAGTGCTAGTCCAACGGCCTCCCGCTAGACTGTCGCTGTCGACTGGCCTTGCTTGCACTTAAGTCTTACTACCAAACTCACAGGTCGCGATAGTCGGCTGCTATAATTGGAATGTTCTGCAGTAACCATGTTCGTTACTATGGTTACTGGCGATGCGACTATCAGTTCGGTTAATACCGAACCTATTAGGCTTAACTAATATAAACACAATGTTTTCACCTTTGTCTAACCTTTCGGAGATAAACATGCGATACACAAAGAATGTTATTTACATAGAAACATTCGATCAAGTCAGGAATTTTAATCTTTTTAGCTTACAATTGTGTAAGTCTCTCAGCATTGTTTACATTTTCTAGTATCATGCTATTAAGTTGTTGACAAGAATATTAAACATTTATCATCGGTAAAATCTACATAATTCGCTCCTCTAGAACAACAATGACTTACATGGCAAAGATTCTAAAACTACCCTAATAATGAAAAACGATTTCAGATATATTCAAGTGTTAAGTGTGACATTGACTTTTAAGTAATTGGCAATATTATCGCTACATGCGTGTTATCAAAAAAGGTATCATCAAAACAGTAAATAACCTTAAAAAGCGTATTTATCGAAAATTATATTTTGCTACTTACGTCATTATTTAGAGTTCTATATTGTGAAGCCACAAACGGTCTTCATTACGTCACCCGGATTAGTTATAAAATCAAATAAGTGTTCAATTTTGGATAACTAATTTGATTTTTGGATTACGCTATAGTATAATTATCTATGATATGGACAAACACAATAAACAAGTTTTGAGATGATAAAAAAACTGCTATGACGTATATAGTTTCATTTAATTTATTTTTACTAGTAATTTGGATTGCAAATTAATAGTTATCTTATTAATCCCTTTAGCTAGGTTAGAAGCGTTAATTGCGTGATGAGTGTCCTCACTCATTCACAAGCTCAATTATTGGACCAATAACTTAAATCATTGGGCTAAACTTGTTTAAAAATTTATCTGTATACCCAGAATCACACCAGAGTTATTCTGATGAATTTAAAGTATGGTGGTTTTAAATGTCTAGAACGGACCACCAAATTTTAATCAAAAAAGTATAAAAGGCCAGTGTGAATTGGACGGAATGATGAGACCTACACAGGCGTGTTTAATAGACACGGGGGAGGAATTAATAAAGTGCCAGAGTAAGAGTAGCTGACGTAACACACGAAGAAGTGATGGCAGTCAATGGAGTTAGAGAATAGTAGAGTAATCTAGAAATCCAAACTCACATTGGACTGTTCTCAAAACCGATAGGGGTCCCTGATTATGAGCACGATGTTCAGACGAACATAATTAGGAATCCCGCTCGGACGCCAGCGCCAGGACGTTGCGCTCATGATTAAGAACCCTAGACTAGGCAGGCAAGCCTGAATAACTTATGTAACCCGTTTATAGGTTACAATAGCCGTCCCCCGCGGTTTCATCGACGCTTATAATTACTGCTCCGCTCCCAAGTTATAAAGCCTATGTTACTTCTGGATACAGTAGCTTTTTAATAGTGTGGGTTTTTTTTTATTGTATAGTTTACAAACAAATAAATCTTCCTCATTTGTTATATTGGTATAGACATTAAAAGTACCACTCCTAAATATTGCTACAATAAAACAGTATGTAGTAGTACTCATCTAGTACCATACCAGAAATAAACAAAAGAAAGGTGTCGGTTCATGTATTTATTTATACATATACATACATACATACATAGATTCACGCCTGTTTCCCAGAGGGGTAGGCAGAGACTACGGATTTCCATTTGCTACGATCCTGACACACTTCTCTGGCTTCATTCACTTTCATCACATTCCTCATACACGCCCGTCGGTTCAAGGTGCTCTTAACCTGGCCTTTGTCCAGAACGCCTCCGATCTGATCAAGAAACGTTCGCCTAGGTCTTCCTCTTCCGACTGTTCCATTCACATTACCCTTATAAACTTTCTTAGTCAGTCTTTCCTCGTCCATTCTTTCTACATGCCCAAACCAGCTTAACATACCCTTTTCTATTCTTGTCACTATATCCACTTTATCCACTTATACATATAACATACTCAAATTGGTTTAATACGCGTTACACCTGTCTTTCCTTTGTAGGTAACATGTACAAGTCTTCGCACTAAGAAGGAGCTGTTAGAAGAGGCTAGAACATAATAAATAGTTGTTAATTAACTAGTACTAATCATTGGGATACAAGGTAAAGTTAAACGGCGGTAGATTTAATCTTGCCTAACTGGGCCTTGATATTCGCAGACGGCCATTTCAATCACAGCTTGATTTACATGAAGTCATTATATTTAAACCGTTTTGTGTAAAAACATTCGGTGGCGCAGCGGCACTGAACAAATACTGTATGTAAGGTTCGAATTTGTATTAAGTGGACGGAGTTTAGTACTGTATCCGGTGAAACCTAAAATAATTGTCACCTTCGAGAATAATGGCTTGCGACTATGTATATCTGTAAGAATAGCTAGATTGAAACAACCAAGGCAAATATTTGATGACGATTTGAATAAATCGGCTTTCCCGGGGCAGTGTCATCCTCTTATAAGAAACCGACGTTAAGGTAGTAACACTTACTTGCGTTGAATGAAACTACTGTATTAAAATTTCCACTTTACTGGACTTTTCGGTTGTTTTTCAGCAGCCATAGTCACGGTGCGATTCAGAGGAGGATATAGAGAGGAGAGTCTTCCCGTGACTATGGCTACTGAAAAATTGAGATTTTGATTCATAAACAGTAATCTAATTTCAATATACGGCATTCGCGTAAGCGTAAGACAATATACTGCTAATGCGTTTCGTCCAGAGCACCGTAACCTCAATAACTACCTTTGTCATATTGGATCGAATTAGAAGTAACTTGGCGGAAATCCGTTGTAATAAAATAATTGATTGGTGAGTGAGGAATCAAACACACTTCAATTATTGCAATAGAAAAAGCTTTGGCAACGAATGAGCTCATGTACTACTTAGTCATCCTGAGGATGCCTGGGGGTGACATGAGTCGACGCATATTACGTGATCGAAGTGGAATACTGCAGGTTGGAGTACTCCCGGAGCTCAAGACGCGGCTGTCTCTAACCAGAGGAGTTCAGTACTGTCAACCATTTTCTATTGCAATAGTTGGGGTGGGCAATCCGAGGGTGCATGGCGGGTTCTCCCAATTATTATATTACCTCTGTCATATCTTACCTCCCGTTTTGAATTCCATTTTACATTAGTCGGCAATTCGCGAGTAATACTTGCTTACGGTTTTGCAAGTTAACATATGCTGCGGTAAGCGCTTCAGGCGGACCGCATGCTTGTCTGTCACATTTATCTAAACAAGTTTGCTCCAATTATGTTCAACGTACTCAAGGTGACCTCTGTCTGTGGTTGTGGTAATATACAGCACTGGATATTACTGTTTACCTTGGAAACTATAAATGCTTTTAGATTGTTTCGTGATGGAGATTAGGATCATGCTGTTTTGATGGAAAATATTCCATTTTATGCATCTTAAGCTTTGTAATGACTCTTCGATGACTAAGCCTTGTTTTATTTTAACTTTGTAGATAATTAGTATCTACAAAGATAAAAAAAGTTTAGACAAATTTCTTCTCTTTACAATCTATACTCATATTATAAAGAGGAACGATTTGAGATTTTGTTTGTTTTTAAGGGTTTCACTCAAAAATACTTAACCGATTTTAAATTTGTTTCATCATTAGAAAGCTATATTATAACAGATTATACCACTAGTCCTAAGAAGATTGTAAACAAAACATTCTGGTGTGGTTTCTACAACGAATAAGGTTGCCTGCCTGCTGAAGAAGTAGCTGGACTGTCAGCAAGGGCCTAGTACAGTAAGGTGGTCGCACTTGCGGCATGGTTACTTCTTTTTAGCTGAGCCTTCAACGCGTGAGTTTCACTCGATGTTACAAATCTCCTAGAGCGAGTTGCCATCAGGTGAGCCGTGCGAAAGTTTACTGCGTTGATAGTGTAAAAATATACCTATAGTTATTTTTGCTTTGGTGGCGATAGTAAATGCGACTGCTTGGCCTAAGGTCTTTGGTTGTTACTTTCAGAAACAGCACGGAGTTAGGAAATGTGCCCTAAACACGGCAATTGACTGACCCTCCATATGTAAAGCCATTGCCGGCAAAATGTGGAAGTTATACACCTCAGAGATATAAGCGTAAGACTCTGTATGTATTTCTTTTTATTCACGAGCAGGAAACAATACAACCATGACATTTAATTTGCCGCGTCAAATGTATCAGATTAATTCACCTTCACGTGGCGGATTGATTTCATACATACATTATAATTTATGTTAAACTGTAATAAATAGCCGACCGCGACAGATCGAGTTTTTTATTCGAACATAATTGTGTCGGTCCGGTTTATAACGCCTATCGGTTTGGGCCTCCTTGCGAATAAAGAAAACAAACATAAGTGAATAAATACACAAGTATCTGCAAAGGCGTTACAGATATTTATTTATTTATTTTTTATCTTACAGCTATCATTACAGGTAGGTTTCCAATTCCAAATCGAAAATGCGCTACGGCCTTCATCACTTTATTCTAAATACAACTTAAAACTACTTATACGAAATACACATAACTATTATACCTACATATAAAAACTACAATACATAAAAATAGAAAACAAAACTTAAACATACCTATTTCACAACCAGCTATGTATTATTTAATTATATTGCTCCTCTTGCTATTGCATCTATATTCAGCAAATAAAGATTATTATTATTATAAACTATACTCACAGGACGGCCTTAAAGAATGCAGCGGTAAGGAATATGGCTGCTGTGCATATTGTGGTCTTTGGTTATTGAGATTTCCTGCCAAGAAATGTTCAGTAACAATACAGTCTGGATTTGAGCCCGGCAATAGGCCCGCCCCCTATCACATAGGACCTTAACCCTTAAGCCACCACCCCTATTAAAATCACACTTATCAACCACCATGAGTCTCAGGGAATCATATTAAATGTATCTTTTGACATTTAAGTACCATAATAGAAGCCTAAAATCAAATAAAAACCGATAAATATCAACAACATAATTTTTGTAACTAGAACACCACCATGAGTCCGACGGACTCACATTTAATCGTAACTCACCTTTGCAAATGGCTTGCGCATATGACCGCTTACTCCTTAGTCCTGCGGCTTACTTCAGAAAGGTATCAGATCGCACGACTCCAAACGTCAAATAATACCTATCATTTTCGTTACCTATTTAAAAACAGTGGTGAGTCCCGGGGACTCAGGGTGTTGAATTAAGGGTTAGGTAGCTGGTGTAACGTATCTCTACCTATCCACCTTTGTCTCAGTTGCAGAATGTCCACTACGCAAAATGTCCCGTTTGCAAAATATCCCTTTCTTACTTGACCGTTTTTTTCTGATATCAAGTAATTGGAAACAAAGGACGGGACATATTGCGAAAGGGACATTTTGCGAAAATATTATTTTGCGAAAGGGAAATTCTGCGCAATAGACATTTTACAAAAAGGAAATTTTGCGCCCTGTAGATATTTCGAGAAGTGGACATTCTGCGACTGAGCGACACCGTTGTGGCGAAGAACGATGGATTCATAGAAAACTTTGCGATGTATTGCTATTAGGACTATTTTTGCCTTTCTACCATCCGCTTCAAAAACCTTTTAAGATGTCGTAATAATAAAACGTATATGTCAAGACCTGTTAGATTTATAATTATCATGCATATACACTGTAGGTATATAACAATTATAAATCAATAATATTTATGACATAAATGACGCTTCATTTGAGTTATGAATATTTATTGACTTTTTTGAACTGTGCGGTCTTAGACTGCTTTTTGTGTCGAATTTATCTGCACGTAGGTTTCGTATTATTAAAAAAACGTGATAGACCGTGTTTTTACCACATAAGACCTCGGCCAATTAGTTTTTTAATCGAATTGCATTTTTATGCGTGTGTACCCTGCGGTTTCAAGTGGTGCCTCGTAACATGATGTTATATAGCCTATGTTACTTCTAGATATATGTAGTAGCTATCTAATCCTAACTAATATTAAATATAATTGCGTTTGTTTGTTTGTTACGCTTTCACGCCTTAATTACTCAACCGATCATCATGAAACGCGCATACACGTTGTCAGGGATACAGAAAAGGACATAGGGTTACCTTGTATCCAGAAAAAGTACTGTTACCGAGAGATATAAATTTAGTGAGGAAATGTAGATAAACGCGAGCGAAGCCGCGAGCAAAATCTAGTGGGGAAACAATTATTGATTTGGATTTAGTAGCCTTAGAGTTTATTGATTGTCAAAAAACAAACCATTTCTCTTTATAATATTAGTAGACGAGAATACGTTTCGGTCATGTTACCAATCAATATGGTCGTTTACCAAGCACATCTCCCGACATCGTGAAAAATTATTCTCATCGATCATAATTTTGCTGTCATTGCATGCGCTAGAATGAGTCAGCGTATTACAGAGTGCATACCTTTATCTCGTTCTCATGCAGATAATGACAACGCTTTAAGAGAAATACTTTCATCGAAACATTTAAAGAAAAGGTTTTTTATAGATGAATGAAATATCAATGTGTAAAAGAGATAAATGCAGCTCAGATTAATTTAACAATTAAATCGTCATCAAACCGATTATAATTGTATTTTTATAAACAATATGTGAAGGATTTTGGCTGTCTGTAAGTGTTTAATTATTTACTTAGTTTTGTAGAATCTGTTTGCTAGAGGTCTGAAATAATAGTTTAACCGAGCGGATATCGTATTTTTTTTACGTTCCTAGTGCTTATAATAATTTAATTTTGATAAAATGCTAGACATGGCAACGTTACGTTAGTATACGAGCGTTGGTTATATCCTAAATTTTTAGTTGATCTAGTCTTATTAACCATAGGAATATATTTGTTTGGACTAAACACTGCCCGCATTTCCTGTGAGGCCTGGTTCTTATATCAAGAAACGAGTCGTTTCAGCTACGTATAGTTAAATTTTGACACATATTCTATGAAAAATATGTAAAAATTTAACTGACTGTACGAGCCGTTATGAGTTCTCGCACTAGGATGTCAGAAATGTCAGAAACTACAGTATTATGTCACGGGAAGAGCTATGTGAATCAATAGTAAAATACGTCAATACGGAACGAATGCCTTTAACTGCTAATTACATATTACCATAAAACGTAGTACATTCAAAATAATCCGATTGTGCAAAATGACGGAGCATCGATATAATATTAAAAATGGCTTGTACACTGTCCGCATAGGACCGGAGGGACCTTTAGGAGATGTTGGTAAGGTCTCTGGATCGTTTAATTAATATTCAAATATTGTGTTAAAACTTAGTTTATTTAAGTGGTAGAACCGGTTATAACAAATTACAAGGTATTTAAAACAAATGGGCATAATTACGAAATCGAAAATTTTATTCTAAGTGGAAGGACGATTGACGTACGATACTTTTAATTACCATTCTGATGAAAGGTAACTGTTCGACTCAATTTTTTATGCCATCGTGGTGGTAAACATATGGTTTGGATGCTAAGTGGTTACCGGCTTATAGAGCTTGCAAATATAAAAGTACCTAATGCATGCAGATTCTGCAATTCGGGCATTGTAAAAGTTACTTTAGTTTTTAATTTACTTTAATAGATGTGTAGTTAAGATAAAAGAACCACTGTTGCCTCAAAATGAGGCCTTCGCCAATTTGTATAGTCAGAGGTGACTCTATTGTCTATAGCGAAAAACTAAATAAGCTTTATAATTAATCCTATTGTACTTATCTAAAGCTCCGCAACTCTACCGCTCTGTAACCTACTCTTTGGCTGATTGCAACTCTACTGCTCTGTAACCTACTATTTGGCTGGTTAAACATGTTTATCTGTGGCTCGTGTCTGACACTTACTATAAGGCAGATACCTTGCTTGTTTGCTATCATAGGCAATAGAAAAAGGATTGCTCATGTACCTAAAATTAGATTAGGACAGAGGAGATCAAATAATAAAAGCATTGTGTCTGAACGTCCACGTCTAAAAGATGCTTAATGAGTTAATCTGTACAGTTAAATTCTAACCTAACACCTTTTCGTGATAAATGATCACCCATCCAGTTTTGACTGCGTTGCTTAAGTTGTCAATTCAACAACATTGACACAATTCTACCATAATTATCTTAGTTAAATAAATAACTCTTTAAACTCTTCTAAATAGCAATCGGAATCTAAGATTTATACAGTAAACAATAGTAGTTTAATCATAGTGTCTAAGGTCATTGAACAACTGGTTTGCCAGTAACAATAGTTTTAATATCAAAAACATTATTTCTAAAATTAAATTTCTCTTTTTTTCGATATTTTTACAATATGCACCTTGCGTTGGCACTAATTTTAGTGTTAACTAATCTATTCTAAACACAAACTAGAACAGGACAATGTTAAAAATTACGACATTTTTTTTTATAACCTGTTTATATAGAATATATAGAAGTAGTCCGTGCCCAGCAGGGGAAACATATATATGTTATGTTGTTGGACTACTTCTCAGTGTTAGAAGAGTTATGCGGTATTCTACCACGCTGGCTACATTATGAAGAACTCATAGACTTGCAGGATTCTTCACAATATTTTCCTTGAAAGTTAAAGCAAGCGACATTAAGTTATTAAGTTCGCACACAGTCAGAGGTGTGTTGGGATTGAACTCGAGACCTCTGTGTGGTAGTCCAACGGTCTCCTACTAGGGTAATAATTCTGTTAAGAGTAGATTAAGATTACCCTTGACTACCCCTAATGGTGCAAGGGAGGTTTGCTAGAATCGTTATCTCTACCTAGCCCTCGGGATATGGGCGTACGCTAAGGCTAAAGTAAGTATTTAGGTACTACTGGTTATGTTCGATGAACTATTGTCATTGCTCAATGTCATAACTCCTTTGATGATGTAATACAAGAGTTAAGTCGTAGGAGCGTAGGCGGGATTAACCTCATTAAAAAGTATTTTCAGTGCGCGCTGTTATTGGGCAGGCGACGACAGCCTTTGTTTGGATAAAGGCTCGGAATTGGCCAAGGTACATTGTGGCATTCGACGTTAACAAATTGAAGTAATCGCCTTACAAGTCACCTGCTGACGTATTATATGAATAATTATTCATGTTTAAATGTGTTAAGTATGAAAGAGGAAGTCTCGTAGATGTTGTCCTTCGGTTAAAGACTTGGCTCTCGTAGTTTCCGTTGGTATTTTGTTTATTTTCCTTTACACTTTGTTTAGATCTCCGGTTAGTGATAAACATTGAATACATTGACGACGACTACGATAGCACAGTACATAAGTATGTACTGTGACGATAGTATCATTGTTTGTTTTGCTTTCTGGCCGATGATGATATACATTGTATATCGTTATTATATATTTTTTTTATCTTAAATTGATATAAAATTATTAAGTAGTTATACATTTTGATGAATAATCTAGATATATTTGTTAAAACGTACCATGAATTTTGAACTTCATATGATCCTGCAATTACAATAAAATATCTCAGATTAAGTCTATTAAGTTAAGTTTATAATAATTATTTGCACTTATATTATGAAGAGAAATTATAAGAAGATTTTTATTTCGTTAGAATTTTTAGGCGTTATTACTCCATTAGAGAATTACGTTATCCAGAACTAAAATAGGCTATGTAACATCACGCTACGAACAGGGCCGGGAAAGTAGTCATAAACGTGGGTGAAACCATGGCAAGCAACTACTGTAATATAAAATCGATTTTAATACAACTAAATAAAAATATGATTTATTAAATATCGCTAACACAAACTTCGACTTTGTAGTCCTGAAGTGGTCGTAAAAATCTCGTCTATTATTTAATCGTCTACCTGTGCAATAATATAAATGTATTGAAATTTAATGTAATGTTAAACAGTTATGGTATTTTTCATTTTTATTTTGCCGAATGCCTGATGCATCAATCATATTAATTTACGTCTTTTATAATTTAATAGTAATTACCATACCTTTCTATTGCATTATTAATTTAATATTGCTAACACAAAATTGAAAGGACATATTGTAATAGTACCTACTTGATTAATATTTGACTTAGATTCAACAAAGGCATTTGACTTTGAAGCGCAGGTTCTGCTATAGCTTATTGGATTATGTTTTCCTTTATAATGTTATTTAGTAACAGAGGTCGGTGCCAAGTATTGTCTACAGTGTATGTATCTGAGTCCCGTCAGAGTCAAGGCCCAATTGACAAATGACAAACATAAGAGGTGTCCCACAAGGTGTGTGTCTACGACCTATGCTCTTGAACAATGATGTATTAAATCATTGTTCTTAAATGTTTTGGTAATATATTCTGGCTGGTTAAACAAATGCTTTGGTTGTGTTGTACTAATAGATTGATTAATGCAATGAACTTATTCACTTTACATCGCTATAGTCAAGGGGTCTAGAATCAGTATTTGGTACTATTATACCTAGATGTATGAATGTTGTGACACAAAATTAAATAATCGTTAGTGTATGTAGTTAAAATTATTTTTTACTGTATTGAGAAGAAAATATTATTTCAGTATAAATTATATGCTTGACGAGCAATTTAAATATACTCGTTTACTTTGTGGTAATATACACATCATTTTTATTTTCTATGTCTATATTCTACCTTAAAATGCAAACGAAATTACTGACATATAATGTAAATAAAAATTGAGTTGTTGAATTGATTAATTCTAACACTTTGTATTTGTGTATTGAGTTTAGATAACGAAATAACCGCGGCAATCTGAGTTTCATAACAATTATCATAAAAATGAACGTCTAATATTGACATCGAAATTAGATTTGTAAATAAATATAAATGTTGCGTATAAAATGAATACATATTTGGTTTCATGTTCTCAAGATTTTTTTGCTCATAAAGTTCGTTCTAAATGGCATCACGTGTTACATCAGGAAATGTTTTGGACGATCTTTGAGTTACGGAACATACCGTAAGCGTGGGCTGGTCGTATTAGTCTTGCGTTCTAATTGTAACGATAGATTCTTTAAATTATAGGCGTAAATGACCGCTATCATTTTATTAAAACTTAAAGTGTTTTCTCACAAAGTTTTATTTCTCCAGTTTTAGCGCCCATTTCAGAGGACCGTGTGACCGAGTATGTACTATTTTTTTACAACGATATATTGTGTAAGATTTATGCACTTAAAAAAGATCACATCAATTGCCGTTTTGCTAAAAAAATTACATGATTGTCTGCTGTATAGCGAGGATAAAAGTAACAGTATTTCAAATATGCAGAATTATTTTCTTAGTAAAATTAAACAAAGTAAGCGTTAACATTTCAAAAAATTTACGTCTGCAGAATATAGGGCTTGTACCCAAGCCCTTGCACTAAAGCGTGCCATAGTGAGCTCATCGTTACACTTCCATACAACAGGCCCTTACCCTCTGAACTACTCTTATGATCCCCTTGTACTAATTGTTCTGCTTATACCAGAAGGTTATGTTTCAGTTTATCACCGGTACGCTATCAGTATAATAATGGAGGACTGTACAGCATGAACCACATTGCTGGCATCAGACATGCCGGTAGACCCAATATTACAAGCTTGATGCTAAGCAAAAAACTTGTCACTATGGCTCTTTGTTTTGACACAGCTTCAAATCAAATCAAATGGTTTATTTGTGATACATAGGTTATATACAGTGAACTTCTTACACACATGTTCCTTGTTAGTTTCAATGTCATACATATATCATTCATGGTTCTTTTGTCAGTACCTACAGAATTAACAGTCACTTTAATATGAATATAATCAGGCACTTTTTTATGATAACACGTTTTTTAATAAGTAATTGGTGTTAATAATAATATCTAGATTCAGTCTTTTTTGATGTAATCGTGTTTTAAAGTTATCGTTGACATTTACATTAATCATTTTAAGCTGTTGTTACGTACGTTTTTTATTGTACAATTTGGTAATCTTGTTACTATATAAAACTACTTGTACATGTTGAACTATACTTCACACTAGATTTTGCCCGCAGCTTCGCTCGCCTAAATGTAGGTTAAATAGGTTAGTGACTGTACTTTTCTGGATAATGGTACCCTATGTCCTTTTCTGTACCCTGACAACGTGTAAGCGAATTCCATGATCATCGGTAGAGTAGTTAAGGCGTGAATGTATTGCAAATAAACAAATAAACTCACATTTGCATTTATAATATAAGGTAGGATTCAGATTTATGCGCTTCTATTTTGCTCCGACTCAATAGAGGATAAGTTTTCTAGCCACTGGCCGCGATTCTGAACTTTAATCTATTTACATGGAGATATCTAGCGATACAAAGCTTTAGTACTTGCCTACTACTATGTAAATTTTATTACGGGTTTTTATCGCGTTGTTTATTGTAAACCACTTTTATTACATAATTTTGAAACCCTAACACTTATAACTTATAATATTAAATATTTATTGAAATTATAATTATTTATTTGATTCGACTTGATACTCGTAGCTTCTATTTTATAGAAAGCTTTGAACAGTTTGTGAGTCTGAGCCTCGTCATCAAATACTTCTGACAATGCCATTGAATCAAAACAAAGATTCTCACCTATGAGATCATACGTTACATGATGGACCTTCCATATATCAATAGTTACGTTAAGTTCTTAACACTTGATAATTCTATATCGATACATAATACACAGAACATTATACAGCCGCTATCAGCGACTACTTACTTATAGGTGCACAAATCTGACGCAGTTCAATGTCCATACTTTTTACACTTAATGTTTTGTTGTTAGGGTAATAAATCGTATGTTTCGTTAGGATCTTCAACTTGGTAAGTATATTTGGGTGTAGTCAATCGAATAGCATGTGCCTTTAATATGTGATATACGATCAAGTTATTCAATAACAAGACTTTATTTATAATGTGGAAATAAAGTTATTGGATTTATGTAGTTTCAGCTGTGTACATAAGTTTTAAAATATACTTGGTTTCTTCCGTTATTTAAAACATCTTATAGTTCTTTAATAATTGTCATTATAATTATACAAAACGTTTAAAATATCACCGTCTGCATAAGGACTTGTCAGAAATTCTAATTCTTTCACATATAATTACATATGTACATACACATCATACAATGCGGAAACTACGCAATATAATTAACATAAGCATATAAACATTATTTTGTCATCTATTATTAAAGTGACAAGTTTACGCTCGTCACAACTTATAAATAAATCACGTACTTTGCTATGTACTTGTGAAATACTAACCAGTCGCTGTTCTTTGCAATTAATTGATATCTACATTTATTAATATTCTGCGCAACGGCAATGAAAGCATCAAAGTTAATTATATCAATAATTTCTATATAAATTATATATATATAAATATATATAATATATAATATAATTCCTTTTTATTTTTTCATCAGTACCTATAAAAGAGTTCTAGAGAATAACCACTATGGATAAAGCCAGTTATAAGTCTAATTAATTACTTATGCAATCGTAATTAAAATAACACTATACATAGTTATTACAAGACATCTATGTGTTCGCACGTTGCACAACGCAACTAACAACATTAGTCCATTCAAAAAACGTTTCCAATATTCAAATGAAAATGTTCATGCTACTGCAGTTGTGTTCAGCCTATCAATAAACTTCACAATGGTTATGGCGTGCGTTATGATTATGACTTATGAAGTACGTTTATTGCAATAACTCGACGGGACTTCAACTCACGGCCACTTTTATTGTTCGTCAACGCCCAACAGCCATTGTCGCGTCAAGGCTGAACAGCTATAGCCCTCATGTATACGTATCTTCGTGGTAAGTTCAATGATTGTTACGGCGCATTAGATTAGTTCATTCAACCGATATAGGTTATCCTAACAAATTTGGGCCAGTTTATTGATATCCTTGTATTTATAATTTTACCTACACGATCTAAAAGGCAAGTATTCATCAAAAGATGTAGCAATTCTAGTTTAATATTACCGTTATATATGAAATTCGTGAGAGTGTTCCACGAGGCACTTTCTTCGCTCTATGTTACTTTTTAGTATTTTTGTTGTTAATACTGACGATTTTTCTTTTGCACTTCTACTTACGTAAGCTACGTTCATGCGTCATTAATACAGCAATTAAATTTAAACATGTACAAAGGTATGCCTGTGCATGCCATTGTACATACATGTTTAGTGGCTACTATCTACCCGGGTCACTACAGTTGGAGTCGGCGAGAGATGTCGTGCGGTGTTCAACAGGGATCGGTTCTGGGTCCGCTCCTGTGGAACATCGGTTACGACTGGGTGCTGCGAGGTGCGCTCCTCCGTGGCGTCGGCGTCATTTGTTACGCCGACGACACACTTGTTACGGCGAGGGGTAAGTCGCACCGGGCGGCGGCCATGTTGACGACCGCTGGAGTAACACAAGTCGTGACTCGTATGCGGCGATTGGGACTTGAGGTGGCCCTGTCCAAGTCAGAGGCCGTCTGTTTCCACGGTCTTCGGAACCACCTCAGGGTCTCACATCATGGTAGAAGGGGTCTACATCGCCGTCGAGTCAACCTTTAAGTATCTCCTTCTCGATAGCCGATGGGACTTTGTAGCCCACTTTCGTCGACTGGTCTCCCGTCTTCTAGGCGCTGCAGGTGCGCTCGCGCGTCTGCTGCCCAACCTACAGGGGCCAGGCACCTCCTGCCGGAGGCTCTATATAGGGTCGTGTTGTCCATGGCAGATAACCTGACGGCCCGTAACATTTCAGCTCTTCGTGCGCCTTAGCGTGCAATGGCCGTCAGGTTATTTAGAGGCTACCGCACCATCTCGTTCGAGGCAGCGAGCCCCCTCGCCGGATCTATGCTCTGGGACCTGGAAGCGGCGCTTCTGGCGTCGCTCTACCGTTGGCGCCAAGAGGCGCTGGCTCGAGGCGAAGGACCACCTCTTCGCGCTGTCATAATGGAGAAATCGACTTGTGCAACCCAGTGCCGGGCACGCCAGAATCGTGGCGGTAAGACCCTTTTTTGAGGAGTGGCTGGAGAGACGGCATAGCGCTCTCACCTTTCAGCTGACACAGGTAATAACTAGCCATGGTAGCTTTGGCCAGTTCCTGTGTCGCATAGGCCGGCAAGAGACGCCCGGTTGTCACCACTGCAGTGACTGTAGCGACATTGTTGAGGACATGGCGCTGCACACTTTGGCGGATTGCCCCGCCTGGGAATCGCAGCGCCATGAGTTGATCGCGGCAGTCGGATTGGTTGCCCTCTCGCTCCCACCCGTAATTCAGTCTATGGTCCGGAGTGAGAGGTCGGGGAACGCCGTCGCCTCCTTCTGTGAGGAAGTAATTTCCGTCAAGGAGGCGGTGGAGCAGGAGATGAAGCGTTCAAACCCTCTCCCCAACTGCAAAACCGGGCGCCGGATGGCGCAAGATGACATCCAGCCACCCTGAGGCTTGACCTGGGGGTGGCCGGCTTCGTGGGCCTACCCGTCATTCGATCAGCACCAGGTCCGAGAGGCGACGTGTGTGTTCCCACGCGTGCCTCTGTGTCGTGTCCGTCTCCCCTCTAGGGGAGGGACAGTAGCGATTTTAAAAGTAATGGTGACCAAAGGGTAGGTCTAATCGTGTAGTAGCCTGCCGTTTCATACCGCGGCGGACCGAATATTAAAAATCTACGATTAACAAAAAAAACTGTTTAATATTTACATAATATTGTCTTCTATTTACGCGAATATTATTCATTGAAATTAAACTGCTATATACGGATTATATCGCGTGTTTATTTGACACTTTATTACAAAATTTTGAAAATTGTTACACTACTACTACTAGTATATAATATAATATATATACTAGTATATAATATAGTATATAATAGTATAGTAGTAGTAGTGTAACAATTTTCAAAATTTTGTAATAAAGTGTCAAATAAACACGCGATATAATCCGTATATAGCAGTTTAATTTCAATGTTGAATATTTTTTAATAATTACACTCAAACGAAATTTGAACTCCAAAGCTCGTCCATAGCCAAAACCCAATGACAAAAAATATATATTGACACACGGCGGAAAAACGTACTGAACTGTTTTATCTCTGCCATATTTTCATAAAAATGTGTGAACTCTTTTTGGATGAGTAAATGAACTGTTATATTAATAAAAAAAATAAAAGGAAATAAATATCATTGGTATTAACATGTTCCACCGACAGTGACGTGGATGTAAGAGAATACACGATTAAGAGTTTAAAGGTTAGAGCGCATAGCTCGGAATGAAACTGACAAAGACCGCGGGCCTAAGAGGGGCGGTGGGCGGGGTGCGGGGTTGAAGTTTATTTTAAATTCGTACTTTGACATTGCATGCGGATATTAGACAGTGTGGTATTTGTGGCTCTCATTCCGCACGCTATCCTTTAATTAATAGTTTAATGATTGGCGATATCAGACAACGTTCATCATGTTCTATGAATGTTGTAAATGAGTTGAAAATAGTCTTAAGTTAAGAAACTGCACAGGTGGAGTTGTGGTTTCTGTTGAAGCCTCGTCAATGCTACTGAAATCGAACCCATAACACTTGGCAGCGCGGCCATGGTGAGGCGACTACATAAACCGCTACACCATCACCATCACTACATCATGTTGGACGATACGCTTCTTGCCTGCGCTTAGGTACTCCTTGTGTTTCTCCGTATCGGAGTCTTTGTGGAGAAGCCTGCGACTGTCTTGTTCACCATGGCCTGTCATACAGCTGGAGTACTGGTCGTATATCACGCCAACCTCAATAACATACTCCGTCGGGCTCTAGTCACCGGCTCAGCTTAAACGTGAGGTTGGTAAGCGAAATGTGTAGGCCTTTTGACGCAACTTGTGTCGATACCCTTGCGTTATTATATCTTCCTAGCACAGCGGGTTGGGCTGGTGCTGCTGCATCAGCAACGGCGCAAATATGTAAACCTTATTGGTGAGTACATATTTGAGCCGTTTGTTTTCAAAACGCCAAGGGATCCAAGTGCTATTTCTGTCTATAGAGACCTATCTAAGCGGCTGATCGATGTCTTTTTTTATCTTGTGGGAATGCTTTGACGCATACCTCTCCACAGAAAAGTGGAGCGGAGAGATTATGTCGGGCTAACCCGGGAAAAGAAGGAAAGTTCCGGGTACTACCGTCTAAACCTACCACGGTGTGCCAACTCGCTGCCCTGGATGGTGGATGAGTCGCTCGAACTGAAACTACATCAGCGACCCACCCAGCAGTGCCCAATGCAGGCGAAAATGTTTGCGGACGACACCCCAGCACGACAGAGGGCGTCGCTCCGATTCAATGGCTTACGGACGGGAGATTCCCGTTCTCCCGCCCGCAGCCTTCAATATGGCGATGGTGGCATCAGACGCGCATAAGCGCGCCTGCGCCGCCCGGTCCGCCGGCGCGAATCCGCAAGAATACTTTCCTCACGGATCCGCTCCGATGCCCCCTTCCGCGAGATAACGTACTCGCAAAAGGATGCGACGCTATCCAGTTCCTCTCGCTGTTGACCATGGCTTTGATCCCGGCCGGCAGAGAGAGGTCGACACCCACAATGTCGATGAGTTCGGCTGATCGATGCCTAGCGTGACCAGAGGGCTGGTATTTTCTTTGCGCAAAGAATAAGCATTACTATACAACGTGGCAATGCTGCGAGTCTTCTGGGCACGTCGTCAATAGACAGCGACGCAGGGGAATATTATGCTGCTTTTTAAATGTTGTAGTCTTCTTTATCTCTTTAGGTTATCTTCCTTATAATTTGGCGACACCATTTATGTTTGTTAGTTAAACTATTTAAATGAGGGTTAGTGCTTGTCGTTATAATGACCTCCACTATGACACTACTATGGCTCTATAATGTTATACAGCACAAGCGTGTTCTTCAACACAAGTAGGTACACTCTTTAGAGTAAAAATACATTTTCTATTGTGTCTGCTTCACTGCAGTCGATGTGTTAAAGAGAGCCTCGTTTGTCTGGAGGTTTTACGTTTGTGCTTGTGCTCACAGCCAATAAGGGTCTGGGTTAAATTCATGGAAGAGTACGTTGCTCTTCCGTAAATCGAACCTCTTAACAATGCATGAGTAATGACAAGGACGACAGTTAAAGTATACGTTTCTACGTAGTGTATACGTTTTTTCAAAACATTAAATAATACCATCATTATTTCTAAGTAATTAGTGAATTATTATTATCTATATATTAATACGTGAAGAAGTAAAGTAGAGAGTGATATTTGACCCCTACATATGTATATTGCATATTGCGTGCACGAATGAGTATGACATTTGTCATAGTTAAAGTTTATATGGAGAAGGAATGCAAAATGCTACTTTTTCTTGATGAAAGGTATCCTATGTCATTTTTTGTACCCCGGACTACGTGTATGCAAAATGTTATAATAACTAGTCGAGTAGTGAAAGCGTGAAAGCTTAATAAACAAACAAACTCTTATACGCAATTATAGTATGAGTCGAACGTCGAATTTCGACTTTTGATCGACTACTAGTTCATGCTTTTCCTAGACTATACTGTCGCATAGTTGGGCAAAGGTCTTCCTTACATTTGTTCAACAGTCCCTGTTTAGAGCTTCGGTCTGCTAGTTTATGCTTCGTAAAAATGTTAGGTTAGACACATTGTGACGTCATCGCAGTAGGAGAATGACAGACGGCTGCCAGCGCAGCGGCGCGTGCGCAACTAGGCTTCTGTGTCATTAGTACGTACTCTCTCCGTACAACGGTTTTTATGATCTATAGTAACTGGTAGCTGCCTTTATAATATCGGGTGTTTATTCTACCTATTCTCATTACTCGTGTCATACTTTTTTTCTCTCACCACAATATAACAAAATACATATTACATTATCAGAATCAGACAACATTTGAATATTGTGGGAGACTGGTGCACAAACTGAGCTCTAGGCTCGTATTTCAGGAAAGCAGCAGCGATTGTCGCGGGTTCACTGAACTGCCACAGAGGTTTCGAGTTCAGTCCCATAATTTATGTTTTTATTGTGTGGTATAATTATATATTATCCTCTTCGCTTTGGGCGGAACGAAGGGTTATGTATGTCAGAATTCTACTGGCTAAAACCACATCCATGTTCGTCCTCTTGCCCTTTACATGCCGGGGCCGCAGGATTCCTATGGCTTGCTCCGCGGCCCTGTATTTTGAAGTATTTTATGTATAGTTTATGATGGAACAGTTAATAACCGCTCGCAATAACGGTAAATGAATATATCGTGTGGAAACTTTCATGTTAGATGTAGATGTAGAGCTAATGTTTTCGGGGTTGTGTGAAATCTGTCAAACTACATAGTGGAGAGTGGCCAAACTTTTCTGCCACTGGTAGTGGGACAGCTACTATTTTTAAATTAAAAACAATCACTCAAATAAAACATATGATGATTTGAGTTGATACATAATGTTCATAAATGAGTACTGACACAATATAACAAACAATTGAGAACACTTATCTATATAGTTGCGGGGAGACGACTGCTGCGCCGAGCGGACGCTTGCGCCATTCTATATAAAATCACCGTGACAACAGTGTCCCCACAGTTTGTACAATCCTCTATTCAATCATTGTATTGTACTTATTTAGTAGTATTGTATATTTTGTTTTGGGTAAGTATTCTAATTAAATAAACAAATTTATCCTCGCACTACAGCACTGTGTACTCTATCTAGTGTGCTCAACATCCACATGCATACATAAAAATTGTGTGCTCGACTTAATATAGTAATAATATCAGCCCTCTTAAACTGTTACATTCCATTGCTGGAGCGGCCTCTTCTCGGTGTGAGAAGGGTCAGGCCATAGTAGAATATAGTAGTTCTGTTAATTTGTTAGTAAAGTGTTTTGTGAAACGCGATATTGAGATTATGTCAATGCGAGAGCTTGCATTTTCATACAATAAAGAAAAGTACTAACTACATTTTAAGGGACAAGAAAATAATTTATCTTTTTCTCTTGTTACAGGAAAATGGACGAGGAGACATCACTTCAATGACATGACATGACCCAAACTTTTTGAAATTTCTTATTCACTGTGATTTAAGTATAAGTTACCGATCTCTTTAGTTAAGCATAAATGAACACAGTTATATAAACAATTTAGTTGTTTTTGTACAATGCCCGCCATACTGACCAAGATCCGTGAGCAGGCGTCGAGGGTTCAGCCTTCGATAGCCCTAGGGGTTGGAGTGGGCGTCGCCTTGGCCGCGTGCGCTGTGTACGGTACCAGGGAGAAGAAACAGTCACAGCCGTGCAACAACAATAATAATTATAAGGTTAGTATATCTGTTTAGTTCGGTTATTACATACAATTATATGTACTTGAAGGGCTATATTACATGCAAATCCATCTGTGAAAACTGTGACTTCGCATTAATGATGCTACTTACAATCACACTGTAATATCTTAGTGTAAGTTGTCCTAGAACTGTAATTTTTTCATTTAGCTCTTACGTAATGGTGGCGAGCGTATTGCCATCTACCGAAAATAGTACCATCTACCGAAAATAGTACCAAACTCCGAGCTGCTTCTAAGACATATTTGAATGATTTAACAAACCATAATTATCGATGGTATTTCTTACTGAAGCATCCTATTTATTAGGGTTATCCTTGTCTGTACCCTTAAAGAAGCAGCGGGGGTCAGATAGAAAATAATAAGTTCGATTTGTCCCGTTCTTCATAGTAGGGGAACAAAGTGAACCTTTTTTTGATTGTCTCTCCTATGGGAGAGTTCTGGAGAACATACAGAAATAACCTATTTATTATATTAAATGTAAAGGTTCTTCACATTTAATATAATAAATATATAATCTTTACATGTTTGTTAGTGTGAACCATTAAACTGATTTCGATGTAACTTGGCAAACAGATATCTTCCTTTTTTCGTTTTTTAAATAATTTGTTCTGTTTTAAGTTTATAATAGTACACGTTGAAATATCCTCGCCATGCTACACAGCTTGTTGTTTCAATGGACCATGTTCTGAATAAACACAGCATACTTTTTAACCAGATAATCCGTGGGATTTAAGCTGCAGACAAAATATATTTATAATATAATGAGCAATTTATTTGTTGTTTAGGTGACCAAAAATGGCAAACTACACACAGTGGACGAGGGGACAGCTAATGGCGACACGTGCGGGGGCCGCTGCGGCGCTGAGCAGTGCGCGCTGTGTCGGGGGGACGCCGACACTGACAATAAACAAAATATTGTAAGTATTTACATTTCACAGTGTCATTTATTACTTATTTTATCAGTGTGATTTTCATTTAACTTTAATAGTTTTAAGTCAGATATTTAAGAGCTTCAGTCATATTCACCTGATACCTAGTGATTTTCGAGTCCATTTTGAATATTGGACAGAATATCTGTGTACTATATATTAGTGCTCAAAAAGCATTTATTAATTTACGCTAGGTACAAAAGTAAACATTGGAACATTTTATTTTAATCTCTTGGCCAATGCTCGAGTCTTTTGCGATTGTTTGCTCTGCGTCTGCTTGCCGGTTAATAAATAAGTTAATATTACATTTAAGTTATTAGTTACGTTCAGCCATAAAATTTCGTTATATCTAATATATTTCATATTTGTTTCGATTACAACTTGTTTTGTGCATCGAATAAATAAATAATGGAGCCTCTGAGAAAATAACTGAAAGAATCTTCAAGCGACTCTTTACATCACTGTGTAATTAAAGTTTTGATATTTGAAAATACTTCAATAATACTAAAACTGTTCAATTGTTTATAAGTTTTATACAGTAAAATAAATAAATCAAAATCGGATTCCACCTAAACCCCATCATGTACCTATGATATTACATCATAACTCTTAACATTAAAGGAAGATGCAGACGAGACCCAGTCAGTGGAGGAGCACGTGCCCGGCCTCAACCTGGAATTCCTCCGTCAGCTCATGTCGCTGGCAAAGATCATGGTCCCCGGCGTGAGGAGTCACGAGGTCGCGCTACTCACAGTGCACACAATATGCCTCTTCACCAGAACATTCTTATCTATATATGTGGCGTCTTTGGAAGGCTCCATTGGTAAGTGCTTTTAACTGATTTCTATACATCATAAAACAATGTCCTCCGCCGCGTTTGTTCCCGATAAACTCCAAAACGATTAAACAAATTTTCGGTTTTCACCAATTGACAGAGTGATTCAGGAGGAAGTAGTAGGTGTATAATTTGTAAAGGTTTTATACTATCCGTGCGAAGCCGGGACGGGTCGCTTGTATACCATTATAAAGAGAAAAGATATGTATTTTTGTTTGTAATAAATAAACTTATATTAAGTGCGTTTAGCTGTTTATATCAACAAACGCATATTATTTATTGATCTGGCGAGACCATATTATCATGATAGGGCAGCAGATATTTTCTATCTCATGAATTGATCGGCCACATTATGAACTGGTCAATTCTAAGATCTGGTCACGACAGACGTTGATAACATTACCATAGATGTTTAGAAAAATATTAAAATGTAGATTTTCTATATATAAGTTTGGTTCGATTCCTGACCGGACAAATTCCAGACAAAAACCTATACTTACTGAGATTTTCTGTTAGAAAATTCTTGGTAGCAGCACGGATTTGCCAATATTCTCAGTTCACGGCAATAGGCTCACCCGTCATTCCGTGGCACTTACATCATGTACGACTGTAATATAGGTGTAACACACCTCTGCCTATCCCTACCGGGTGAAACGATCAGCTGATATATGACTGCACGAATGGCGTAGTGGCTTAACCGGTCGTATACCGCCGGCTCGCATACCAGCCGGCAGATTTGTACCCGTCGTAGGCCGGTGGCTCGCGTGCGAGCCACCAAATTGGTTTTACGTTAGCTTAAGCTAAAGCGAAGGCGGCGCGCGGCGTTTTGGCGCCAATTTGGTGGCTCGCATGCGAGCCACCGGCCTACGACGGGTACAAATCTGCCGGCTGGTATGCGAGCCGGCGGTATACGACCGGTTAAGACATCGCCTAGCCCCTGCCACTGCGCCGAGTGTTTTGTGTTCGAATCTCTCACGGAATAAAATTATTGTTCCGAGTTTGGATATTCTTTGTGTCCATTGTTTAAATTTTTGTGAAGTCCTCCGCGATACAGGAATTATTCCTAGTGCGGGAGTTGTGTTTTTAAAATATAAAATAGAATGGAAATTTAAACATACCACCTATTCTGTCCACAGTAAAACACATAGTCCAAAAAGATATGCACCGCTTCGCGTCGCTGCTGATGCAGTGGTTCGGCATCGCCATTCCAGCCACCTTCATCAATTCCATGATCAGATACCTGGAGTCGCGGCTGGCGCTGGCCTTCCGCACGAGGCTGGTCAACCATGCATATGACTTGTACTTTAAGAACCAGACCTATTATAGGGTCGCCAATCTAGATGCTAGGATCGAAAATGCTGATCACAGGTAAATATAACTTTCAGAAATCAACAAACAAACTCGTATTTCCTTCCGCCTTCAATTCTGGGTACTTAAAGCTGGGTGTAACAAAGCACCTTCTTAAACCGTCAAAGTGAGACCTCGGCGACACTTCATGTAAGAACGTGGTGTGGAGGTCTATGCCTGTGGACCACACGACTGCTTACCAGGGAGTGTAGTCATTTTGACAGGCAATAATAAAAGAAAATAACATGTCTGCTCGGTGCGTTCCTTCTATCCAGGACATGGCATCAAGGTACCAGTTATCATAGCCTATCTGAAGGAGACGAGAGCAGGTACCTGTCACCTTCACATAGGCTATGGGGGAAGGCCCTTATTCCTTTCACATAGGTTACGGTAACTGCACCAGACTGTCACCACCTTTGAGGTTTCTGTGGCATAACTTACATGATGCCAACAAAACAAAAAAATTATGAAAACATTCCTTATAAACATTACGCTCCAATTACATGCCATTTTAAAACATAGCTGACGGTGTACCACATATCTGCTTAACCCTTCAAGATATCGCAGCGTGATAATATATATGTGTCATGTTCCAGGCTAACAGAAGACGTGTCAGTGTTCACGCAGTCCGTAGCACATCTCTACAGTTCTCTGACGAAGCCACTGTTCGACCTGCTCCTCATAGTACTGACCCTCGCCAGCTACTCCAACAAAATGAAGGGCAATATATTCATTGGTTAGTATCACTATTTGTTATAGAACTGCCTCTGTATGAGGTCTTGGGTTCGAATCCCTGCTCAGGCCAACAAAACCTCGAGTGCCCGAATGGCGCAGTGGTTAAAGTGGTTGCGTCGTGAGTGCCGCCGCGCCGAGTGTTGTGGGTTCGATCGATATTTGTTCCGAGGCTGGGTGCTCTTTGTGTCCGCTATTTGAATGTTTGTAAAGTGCCCCGAGACAGGCATTATTCCTAGTGCAGGAGTTGTATCTCTTATTAAGAATATGCGATTGCTATTGAAGTATTTTATACAGATTTTAAAATGTTGTTTATTTTTTGAATACATTATTATTATATAACTAGCTGACCCGCGCAACTTCGTCTGCTTCATATAAGAGAATTTCTCCCATTATTGCAATATTTTTTATTACTGCTCTGCTGCTATTGGTCGTAGCGTGATGTTATATAGCCTATAGCCTTCCTCGATAAATGGGCTATCCAACATTGAAATAATTTTTCAATTCGAACAAGTAGTTCTTGAAATTAGCGCGTTCAACCAAACAAACGAACAAACAAACTCTTCAGCTTTATAACATTAGTATAGATATTGAAACTTTAACTACTTTTGTTAACCACTGTTACTAGTTACTTCTATTTCAACTTCGCGGCACAGAGTCAACACTATGTGAAAATAGTGTATTACAAACATAAGCGACGCGATAACATCCGTATAAAGTAGTATGCTCTGTACAAAGTTCGCGTGAACACAAAACAATATTAACGATATGCACCATCAGTCGATACACACTTGCAAGTTTACGATTGCCTCTATCTTTCAAAATTATAACAAATGTAATTTTTTTATTTGGCGGTTGTGGTTAAAAATTGTTATATTAATAAATACTTTACTATTTTGTACGGATTTTATTTTAAACCACTTTTATTGCATTATTTTCAAACTATAACTCTACTATTGTTAAACTTTACTACTATTTAAGCTATTTAAATTATAAAAACTAAACTAAAAAACAACGCGGTTAAATCTGTATAAAGAAGTTTAATTCTATGAACACTATTCGCGTAAACATAAGATAATAAAACTTTTACAATAATTAGAACGTTTAATTCATAAACCAATGTTACAAATTTATTTATTGTTTAGCTACTTATGTCGCTGACTGTACATTCTGTTTGCATTCCAGGTCCCGGGATAGCCACGGTAGTGATCTGCATGACCGGACAACTACTGCGGCTACTGAGTCCCAGGTTCGGTGCCCTGGCGGGTGAAGAAGCACGTATGAAGGCCAACTTGAGACATGTGCATGCGCGGCTCATCGCTCATGCTGAGGAAGTTGCTTTCTATGGAGGACACAAGGTCAGCCTAGTTCTGGACTAATTTGAAGGCACAACAAGGTATAAGGTCTACCGTGCATGGAGTCTTACTTTTGATATCCGGTTGATATAAAGTATTTTTTTGGTTTTCTCTCAAACGAATGTGGAAAGTCTGCATTTCTGGCAGGATTAACCACTAGGTTCAGTGGCAGTGTATGGCTCAGAAAAATTTGTAACCCACAAATGGTGCTCCCGAGTCTCGGTGTTTTTTGTTGTTTGAAAGTTTGTATAGTCTCCCGCAATATGGGCATTAGAGCTTGCTAGTTAGTTGCCACTATAAAAAATAAATTGAAGTAAATAGGTTACGGTAACCGTTTACTACTATTTGTTAAAAAAATCAGCAAATACCTCAAAACTTATAGTTTAAATAAATAAATATAAATTACAATGTAGAAACAATAAAAATGTTATTAACCAACTCTACCTTTCTTTCAGGTGGAACTCGGCCAGCTCCAGTCGGCGTACAAAGAGCTGGTGGCTCAGATGACGTCTGTGTTCAACAAGAAGCTGTGGTACGTGATGCTGGAGCAGTTCTGCATGAAGTACGTGTGGTCGGGCACCGGGATGGTCATGCTGGCGCTGCCCATACTCACCGGGACCAAAGATGATGGTGAGATAAATACTTGTGATAGTCTGCCATAAGTTTTCATAGCTCTTTATAGAACTCGTGGTCGCCTCCCCGCTGCCACTGCGCCGAGTGTCGTGGCTTCGATCGTACGCGGGACTAAACTTTGTGTGTTCTCAAATGGTTGTTCCGAGTCTGGGTGTTATTTGTGCCCGATGTTTGAATGTTTCTAAAGTCCCCTACCTTTTACTACCTACTGGGCAGTACTGGGCGACACAGGAATAATTCATAGTGCGGGAGTTGTCTTATAAAAAAAATACAAAGTGATATTTAAAGATTGGTGTTTCTGTTATAATAATATTTAGTCCTATATATAAACTGTCCCACTATTGACTACGGGCATCTTTTTATTGTGAGAAGGGTTAGCCCATAGTCCACCACATTGGCCCAGTGTTGGTTGGCAAACTTCACATATCTTCAAGAACATTATATAGAACTCTCAGAAATGAGTTTTCCTTAGCCGTTAAAGCGATAATTAACTATTTAATACGCACATAACTTCGAAAAGTCAGAGGTGCGTGCCTTGAGATCGAACTTGAGACCTAACACTAGGCTAACACTACTCCATCAGCTTTGCTGCTAAATTGTTTTAATAATTAAATAATACATTTTCTACGGCACTTTTTGCCTTCTCTAGGCATGCGGACACTTAAATACTTATATTTATCTGTCACATCTTAGAATACCAGCCATAATTGAAAACTTATTCTATCGGGCTACCGTTGTCCCGCTGCAACTCTATAGGTTAAACAATTTTATATATTCTGTTTACAGTTTACTGTAACATTGAACCCTATTTGTTGGCAGGTTCAAGCAAGAGCATAAGCGACAGGACAGAATACATGACGACGTCGAGAAACCTCCTTAATTCCGCCGCAGACGCTATCGAGAGGCTCATGTCCAGTTATAAGGTAACATAAATACACCGTCTTTTTAAGTAGGGGGCTATTCAAGTATCACGTAATCAGGATTTTAGTTATTCGACTCCCTGTTAACCAAAGTAAGCAAAGCTCTCACCTCCCCGTCCTGTGCTTACGTAAGCATCAGTGTCATTTTACTAAATTACGAGAAATTCACTAACATTCAGTTTTCCATCCTAGATAAGTGGAGTGCCCGTCTTGCCACATATGTATGTCCAATTCAGAATCTACTGAATTTAACAAAAGGTTTAACACGTTCAGCGTCCAGCACTCACCCTTTGAGTCGAACAAAAAAAAACCTTCGTAGTTCATTGAGTCATGTCATACGTAACTATTGTTGACGCGTCGCCATGAACAGCACCTCCGTTGAAATGGACAGGACTCGGATTGCGAGTTCTGGGCTTTTTTCTCGACTCATAGGGTAAGTGTTGGGCACTGAACGTGATATGAGAACTAAATTAAAAATATTGGTGATATCATTGTCATCAAAACCACCTCGTCCTCATGCCATAATAAGCAAAATAAAGATTCCCCAATGGTGCTTACCTAATACTTGAACGACTTGAAGCTATCTCTGTATAAAACATAATATTTATTTGCTTTATACAGATTTTGTCGCGTTGTTTATTTTAAAACATTTTTATTACATAATTTTGAACCACTACTATTATGGAACTTTACTACAATTTATTTAAATTAAATAAAACTATTTATATTTAAGTTTACATTTCGCACCTTCACATTTTATTTATAAAGTAGTTTAATTTCAATATATAACATTCGAGTAAACGTAAGATAATATTATAATATTTATTTGTTATTAAATATTGGGGTGCATCCCATTCACCCCGGTCGTCCCGCCCCGTTAACGGGACAGATGGGAAAAATTTTTTCATCGACCTCGGTAGTGACGACCTCGTCGTCTAACGGGGTGGATGGCACAGATCAAGTATCATCTACCCCGGTGTCTTTTTAACGGGGCGGATAGCACAGATTGGGTGGCATATGCCCCGGTAGTGCTTAAAGGGGGAGAATAGAGTACCTACTTATTTTATATACAATAAACATTTAAATTATAAGGCTGATTGGAAAGTATAGCTGTATAACATTATCTGTGACTTTAGGTGTTAAAATAATGTGGTTGTAAATATTGTTTACGTAACAAAAATGTACAAATAGTAAGATATTCAGCAATTAGTTAGTTTCGGTACTCGCTTAGGTTGGGTTATAAAAGACTGAATCACATACCTACGGATTGTGATCTTATATAGTATATAACAAACCAAATGTTTTCTAGATTTTTTATACATCCATATTATGTGATTGTTAACAGTTAATATTTATTTTTATACCAATAATAAAAACTGATTGTTATATACAAACACTTTTTTATTTTTAGTTAATGTTTTTTGTATCTATATATTATCCGTTAAACGACGGGGTCGGCACTATCGGGGTCGGCACTATCGGGGTCGGCACTATCGGGGTCGGCATTATCGGGGTCGGCACTATCGGGGTCGGCACTATCGGGGTCGGCACTATCGGGGTCGGCACTATCGGGGTCGGCACTATCGGGGTCGGCCCTATCGGGGTCGGCACTATCGGGGTCGATGAAACAATTTTTTCCAACTGTCCCGTTAACGGGGCGGGACGACCCGGGTGGATGGGATGCACCTAAATATTGGTCTAAAATATTTTTTAAACCAATACTTACCTAACCTGACCATGACCATTATCGCCTGCTCCGTGCCTCGGAGAGCACGTTAAGCCGTCGGTCCCGGCTGCCATGAACATCTATGGCAGTCGTTATTGGGAGAGTGTCGACACAAAAGATCCCACTGGGTCGAAGTGTCGCCGGTCTGCACTGACTGGCTCCCACATAAGATACATACATACATACATACCTAACCTACATTTACGCAAGCGAAGCTACGGGCAAAATCTAGGAATCTATAAAGAAACAAATACTTGAAGACATCAGGAAGCCGCCGTGTGAAATAAATTATATATAATTCTATCACAATTGACCAAGGCATGTACGTGAATTCAGGTATAATAGCTAACAAATTCAATGACATTTTTATTGACTAAAATTGATCACACCATATCTGACATTTCTGATAGTATTTATTTGACCCCAATTACTGACGGTATTATATATAAAATTATTAATTCCCTAAATTCGACGGGTTACGACGACATTAATACTAAAAATTCTAAAACAATGTTCTAAATTTATATCTTTCCACATTAGCCATATTATCAACTTGTCGCTAGTTCAGGGTCTATATCCCACCAGACTAAAATATAAATGACTTGCCTAACGTAACCTTCACACAACTGTATACTATACGCTGATGATACAACTGTTAATATAAAACTAACCGATAGCAATACTGCAGAATATCAAAAGTAAATCAATCACACATAAAGATAATAATCTGCATGTCAACATGAGCAAGACCAAAATGATACAATTTCAGACTTATAATAGCAATCGTCGACAAATACAAATGTATTGTTACGTGCTGGGTTCGACGGATAAGAATGCAAACAATATTACCGACTAAAACACGTTTTATTCAAACACACAATTAAATTTAAACACAACAAACACTATACTTCACTTTTCCACTGTAACTAGCTTTAAACTCCGTAGTATTTTCGCTTCCGTTCGCTTCACGAACACTTGATCGCTTACGATTTTAAACTGACTCGGCGGTGCGCGTGCGCCCTATTTATACGCGGGTAAAGCGTTTCTAGAGTTTTCTAGTAACGCTATACCCGGTATGTAAACAGTACGATGATTCGAGAAAGTACCAGCGTTCTCTCTATGATTCTTGTACCGTACTACGTAGTTCCGTAAGATGTCAATAGATGGCGGTGTAATAAATTATTAGACGGAACTGCCGAGTCTTTCCCACAATACCAAGAGATGTCACTGGGCGTAACAGTATTATGAAAATGATACTGTAGAAGAAGTTGTTGCAAAATTTCTTGGCATTGCAATAGACAAACATTGCAACTGGACATCACACACTAAGGAATTATGCGCTAAGGCACAACGATTTGTTTTCGTATTAAGCAAACTTACTCGCGTAGCTGGTATTGACGCAACAATAAATGCATATCATGGGTATGTGTACTCAATTTTACGCTATGGCCTTGTAATGTGATTGGACTCCCTTTTCCGCATTTGAACTCCAAGTTGGTCCGTTATGCGTGTCCATTACGCTATGGCCTTATAATATGGGGTAATTCAGATGGCATTATAAATATATTCCGTGCTCAAAAAAGGTGTATTCGTGCAATAACCAATGCACAGACTAAGAGAGGTGCGTCCCCTTCTTTAAAAATTATAAATACCACCATCCAGCATTGTATGTATGTCTTTTTGTGTCTTTGTACATATTAATTCGAATTTCATAATAATGTTGTAATAATGAAAAGCAGGAAGATTAATAAAATGTATGAACCCCAACAATGAATTCAAATAATATCTTTTGTATGGCAATACGTATTTATAATAAATTACCAGACAATTTTAAAACATTGAAATTTTCTTTTAGATAAATGTTACTTAGTATTCAACGTTTGACTTACTAAATGAAACTTTGACATCCTATAATCAAATTATTTTATACATTTTCCATTCATTCATCTTTCATCATCATTACATTCTCCTAATTATCGACATTGTATTTATCTTAGCTTTCTTTTGTTATATTTTTCTTACCTATAGTTTTTTTTATTGTTTCCTATGATCATTGTACCTGTCTGAATATTTGTACGCTGGAAACGGCAGGATATTATGGACATACAAATTTTTTGAAGCACACAATATGCTGACAAATGAATTTTATTATTTTAATTATAAATTATTTAATATTGTCTTCTATTTACGCGAATATTATTCATTGAAATTAAACTGCTATATACGGATTTTATCGCGTTGTTTATAAATTATTAATTATAAATAATAATTTATAAATTATTATTAAAGATAATATGATGACTTTTTAATAATTAAATTTTTGTTTAATTACTGTATCTATTCGGTATCATTGATTATAGTAGCGATAGCTCAGTGGGGAGACCAACAGACTGCAAAGCAGAGGGTCTCGGGTTCGAACCCACGTCGCGCACCTCTGACTTTTGGAAGTTATATGACTTTTCGAAATTATGTGCGTATTGGTTGACAATTATCGCCTGTTCCGTGCCTCGGAAAGCACGTTAAGCCGTCGGTCCCGACTGCCATGAACATTTACGGCAGTCGTTATTGGGAGAGTGTCGACACAAAAGATCCCATTGGGTCGAAGTGTCGCCGGTCTGCACTAACTGGCCCCAAGATAAGATAATATAAGATCATTGATTATTATTATACGCACAATTCGATACAATAGGCATAAAATAATATTTATTCGATGCTATCAAATTTACTTAACTCAATTAAACATTCTAATGATTCAAAGATTCAACTCTATGATTAGTTGACACAAACAGACACTGCATTTGACTGCATGGATAGCGTAGTGGTTTAAGGTGTCGCTTCGTAACTGCCGCCGCGTCTAGTGTTGTGGGTTCGATTCTAACACGGGACAAAAATTAGTGTGATCCACAAATGGTTATTCCGAGTCTGGGTGTTCTTTGTGTCCTTTGTTTGAATGTTTGTAAAGTCCCTCGCGTAACAAGAATTATGTTTGTTTTGTATGTTCTTCATACAAAGCGGTTTTATGTTTAAACTTGTATTAACATATCTCGCGTGTTGTTGGCAGGAGGTGGTGACGCTGGCGGGGTACGCGACGCGCGTGTCGGACATGCTGGTGGTGTTCGGCGAGGTGGCGCGCGGCAAGTGTGTGCGCACCGTGCACGTCGCGCACCACCACGCCGCCTTCCAGGTCACTTTCAAGGACAACCGCCCCGTGCCTGAAGGTAAGTACTGCTGGAAGCACTGCTAGCTAAATTTGCAGTCAGCAACAAAACAGTCGAAAATGTTAAAAAAAAAAATGTTTGTTTATATCATTAACTGCACGGATGGCGCAGTGGTTTAAGTGGTCGCTTCGCCACTGCCACTGCGCTGAGTGTTGTGGGCTCGAATCCCACACGGTACAAAACTTTGTGTGATCTACAAATGGTTGTGCCGAGTCTGGGTGTGCTTTGTGTCCGTTGTTTGAATGTATGTAAAGTCCCCCGCGACACAGGATTTGTTCTTAGTCGAAGAGTAATCTTTAAAAATATCTTTAATTTAATTATTAGAATATGCTTAAATTTCTAACTGTCGTAGTCTTGCTAACTGATTTGTTGTAGTGCCCTCATCTACTATTATAACTACTAATATTATAAAGAGGAAACATTTGTGTTTTTGTATGTATGTATGTTTGTAATGTTTTCACACAAAAACTATTAGACCGATTTCAAAAATTCTTTCACCATTAGAAAGCTGCATCCTCACTGAGTGATATATTATATTTTCAAAAAGAATTGGGTTTCTTAACAAAAATGCAATAATATAACCCAAGGTGTGAAAAAATTAGTCATAAAAAATATGTCAACAGCTAGTGTATTTATATGTTTGGTTGAACGCGCTAATCTCAGGAACTATTGATTCGAATAAAAAAATATTTTAGTGTTGGGTAGCCCATTTATCGAGGAAGGCTATAGGCTATATAACATCACGCTACGACCAATAGGAGCGGAGCAGCAATGAAAAATGTTGCAAAAACAGGGAAAAGTCTCTTATGTGAAGCAGACGAAGTCGCGCAGGTCAGCTAGTGCAAAAAAATATGAACAAGATTATGTATTTTGTTTACATTGTTATATTACTAAGCTTGAATTTAATATTCGAATGTGAAGTTTAATACTAGTGTATAAGTGTTCTCATCGAAGTGAAATTTAAATTTTTGTTTGAGAAAATAAAGTTTGAATCTTTAAAATATTTAGGTTAGTGATTTGACTAAGTTACTAATCCGCACCCGGTGTGTGTCGCAGGTAAGATCCTGTACACCCAGGACCTTTCGATCCGGCTGCGCAACGTGCCGATAGTGACGCCGGCGTGCGATGTGGTGGCAGGCGGCGTCACGCTCGACATCGCGCCCGGCACGCACCTGCTCATCGTCGGGCCCAACGGCTGCGGCAAGTCCAGGTGACCATACACGACCTTTATACTCCTCACCAAACGAATATGGTGTACTACCAGCTACAGAGACACACAGAAACCTAAAATAATCTTTCGAAATCGCTTCTAAAATGTTTTATCCTCATCCATTTTAATTTTTGTATAAATAATTATCCAAAAACTAAAATACTCTAAAATAATAATAAATAATAAAAAAAAAAAAAATTGTTTATTGCCAAAAAGTATTTACAATGTTAAAAGTCATATCCTGTGGCCCCACACTAGGCAAGCCTGTCCTGTGGGTACCTGACGCGATTAATTCTTCGTACATACATTGGTAGCTCGGACAGCATCATATACAGTATAATTTTAGCCTATAATTAAACTATAGTTACAACAAACCTATAATTATTACAACATGCAAAGATTATAATACTAAAATAAGTGCATTGGTCTCGACACAAATAACACAAAAAGTATGAAGGTAGTTAATGTAAATATTATGTAATTAAATATTTTATAAGTGTATATAAAGGAATACATAATTATATATAATGTGTTATGTAAATATTATATATTATTGTTAATAATTGAATATAATTAATAACTGGAAGATTTTAGAAGCGACGGTAGTCTAACTGTTTTATAATACTCCTTAATCAAAAAATAAAAGAGATGTGGCCCCACAAGCGATCCTTGGGGCACTCCGGGAGTCATAATACGATTTGTCTAGAATTCGAAACTGTAAATCAATTTTCTAGTACACTAAGCGAGTCAATAAGTCTAATAAAAGTTATCATATCTAGCAGAAATTTGTGAGTAAAAAGATCAAATACCTTACTGAAATCGACGTACATAGCATGTGCGGCTCATTCTCGTATTTATTATAACTTCTGTTCTTGAGTTCTACAATATGATATTGTAGAATTCTAATATCAGATGTGTGTTCCGTAGAGTGAGTTTGTTTCATGAGTTTTCATGGCTTTCGACGCAATTCGTTTCATCACGAGTATGTTTTTTATACATTTTCTAAAAGCGTCGCTAGCGGAAACATCCGTGGCTGGCGTGAATATGTTGACGTGTCCAAAATTGCGATTATACAGGGCCGCAATTTTGAAGTTTGAAATATTATGAAAATCGAGGTAAGTGTTATACTTGCATGTCTGAATTGATTTAAGAATAATTTTGTGTGATCTTTCGAATAATAATAAGAAATACGCTTAAACTATAAAAGTTATTTTATTATCATACTTATAAATTTGTGCACCAACTAGTTATCAATATATTCAAAAATTTTGAAGAAAAACATACCAATTAAAGGGTCATTAATTAATGATGTAACGATTATTTTGATCATTTTTCTCCCCTACTGCTGCTGTGTTGCTTACATGAGTTTAGAGGAGCTAGGTACATCGGGCACGCCATAATTGTGGTGGTAAGTCTCATTTTTGAGGAGTGGCTGGAGAGGCGGCATGGCGCCCTCACCTGCTGGCTGACACAGGTAATGACTGGCCACGGTTGCTTTGGCCAGTTCCTGTGTCGCATAGGCCGACAATAGACGCCCGGTCGTCACCACTGCGGCGACTGCTGCGATGTTGTTTTAGACACGGTGCTGGTATACGTTGGCGGATTGCCTGCCTGGGCTTCGCAGCACCGTGAGTTAGTGGCGGCATTTGGAATGGTTGCCCTCTCATCCCCGGTTGTGGTTCAGTCCATAGTCCGGAGTGAGAGGTCGTGGAACGCCGTCGCTTCTTTCTGTGAGGAAATTATTTCCATGGAGGAGGCGGCGGAGCGGGCGATGGAGGGCATAAATCCTCTCCCCAACCGCAGAACCGGGAACCGGAGGGCGCGGGACGACCAACAACCACCATGAGGTTTTAGCTGGGGGTGGTGGGCTTTGTAGGCCTGCCTGCCACCCGATCAGCTCCAGGTCAGAGAGGCGGCGTGCTTGTTCCTACGTGCGCCTCTCAGTTGTATGTATGTATAAAAATCTCTCTAAATGGGGAAGGTAGATTTGTGTAGTGGCCTGCCGTTTCATATTGATTGCATGTGAAAGTGATTCGCGCGCCCCTGCCGATTGCGGTTATGTCGAGGAACACCGTGGTGTGGTAATGACATTTAGATTGAAGGAAATTTCCAAGGAGCCACTGCCAATCAGTGCCGAAAAGAAAAAGATCTAATGGATCTTCTGGAGTTAATTGGTTGCCAGAGAAATCTTTGACCGGATGCATCATTCTTCTTTAAAGAAAATGGCACTCTCTTGGATTCTATTTTGACAACATTGAAGTGATTTTTTATTTTGCATGTCCTCACTAACTGCACCCAATTATTCAAATGGTTAATCTTTATTTGTGTTATTTTTTTCCCTTTTCTATAATTGCGTGGTCTGAGTAAAGAAAGTAGGGTGGTTAATTAGTGAAAACATAAACATCATGGCCACGATGCTATTTTTATTTTTCCTCCGCATGTGACGGAGTAGAAAAAGATCTCCTTCACAACCGGTCTTTAATCATTGGCATAATTTAAATAAACATGATGCAATTTGATTTGCTCCTCGTCCTTCTATGGTCTCATTCCACATATAACATGTTGTTGAGTTGTTTCATAGGTCATGAATGGTTAAATTAAATGACCGAAGCTATCGTTTGTAAGAGGAGACCTAAGTTTTTAAATAAGGCGTTGGCAGGCATTGTTGGAGGTCAAATGCAAATGCTCTAATTGAAGAATCTTTTTTATAATGTCTTTATCAAAACGTTTTCATTATAGGCTTTTTCAGCTTGATTTTGATGGTCAGCTAATTCCGCATTCAAGATAATTTTGCGATCTCCATCTGCTACTTTAATTTTAGCGTGGTAAACGTTGCATGTATTGCACATATCTTTCAAGGCGTTGCTTAAAAGAGAGGTGAACCTCTCCTGAAATAATATGCCAAATGCTTCCATGACCTTCAGGTCATGGAAGCATTTGGCATATTATTTCAGAGAAACAGGATTCGACGTATATTTTTCGATTGCGAGCACTTTTGACGATGAAATGACGTTACAACTTAGTTTTGAAGGTTAATTAAAAACTCAAAATAATTACAAAAATATATACCTAGGTATACTTACATTAGTTTAAGAACTTAGTTATTAAGGTTAAATATAAAAGGTTTATTATTTTTTGCTTTTAGTTTTTGCGGTGGTTAATTTTTTTGTTAAAAAGCTTTTATTTTATAATTTTTGTGGTTATAATCTACTAATTACAACATGCTTAATTTTTGATTACTTTTGAAATAGCTACCTACCTTACTTTAGCTATTAACTGTTATATAATACTACTTTAACTATTATTTGTTGTATAATATAAATAATTAAAAAGAACAGGCTTTAAATGCTGGCTTTGATGGTATACCGCCTATCTTTATAAGATTATGCGCGACTAGTCTTGTTACTCCGCTCTCAATAATATTTAACAAATCTCTTAAAGAGGGTGTTTTTCCTGAGTTGTGGAAAATCGCTAAGATTACTCCAATCTACAAGTCTGGTGATAAAAGCGACGCTTCTAATTATAGACCAATTTGTATACTGAACTGGTTTTCTAAAATATTCGAAGGCTTTGTTTATAAACATATATATAATCATCTCAATCATTTATTGAGTCCACGTCAACATGGGTTTATCACGGGTAGATCAACTAATTCGAACCTACTATGTTACTTTACTTATATATGCGAATCTTTCAATTGCAAGCAGCAAGTAGACTCTATATATACAGATTTTGCCAAAGCATTTGATCGTGTCAACCATTTTGCTTTGTTCTCGAAGGCCCAACATTTAGGAATACATGGGAATCTGTATAGGTGGCTCACATCCTATCTATCAAACCGAACTCAACTTGTTGCACTTAGTGGGTACGAATCTATCCCATTTTTGGCAACTTCGGGGGTCCCCCAAGGCTCAAATTTGGGGCCCCTTTTGTTCCTGTTATTCGTCAATGATTTACTTAGTAAAATTGAGAGTGAATGTTTAGCCTACGCTGACGATATTAAAATTTTTAGACGTATCTCTGATCACCGAGACTGTGAGGCACTCCAATCGGATATAAATACTGTTGTCAAATGGTGTGACGAGAATCTTATGTCTCTAAACATAAAAAAGTGCCAGGTTATATCATTTACAAAAAACAAAACACCGCTCAATTACAATTATAATATCAAGGGCATTGTAATAGACAGGGTAAAGGAAATCCGCGACTTGGGGGTAATTTTCGATTCAACTATGTCTTTCAGACCACATTACGATCAGGTTTGTGATAGGGCTAACCGCATGTTATCTTTTGTACTCCGAAATTCAAAACCCTTTAGACAATTAAGTTCATTGATAACTCTATACTATGCTTTAATTAGAAGTATTATTGAATACTGCGCATCCGTGTGGGCTCCGATATACAAAATTCATATAGACCGTATAGAGTCTATACAGAGGCGGTTTGTCAGAGCTCTATGCATGAAATGCGGTTTAAGGCGTAAAATACCTGAATACGAAGCTCGACTTCGTTACTTTAACATGGTTGGATTGGATAAAAGGAGATGGATGAGCGACATGTCCACTTTATATAAAATCTTGAAGGGCTCATTTAATAGTACTCTCCTAAGTCAGTTACACTTCAAGGTACCTACTCGATCTGTGCGTACTCCGCAGCTGTTTCGAATACCAACGTGTAACAATAATGTGTCCCAAAATAATCCACTGTTTCGAATGTGTAGACAGTATAATGATATTTGCGCTCATGTTGATATATTTGTGGATAGTCACAGCAGATTCATAGAATCCTTGCGCAAATTGAATACATCTTAAAATTCACATTACACTCCTAGTCTTAACTATATTGTATGTAACTTCTTTTTTTTTATTGTAACGTTCACTTACATGTTTGAACCTGTATAAATTCTGAATGCTGTGTACAGTAGTAATTGGAGTGCAGATTTAAAAATGTTTTCATGTAAAAATAATCCTAATCACTACTTGGTCTGTATTCTGTAACTTTACCTTTTATAAATAAATAAATAAATAAATAAATAAATACCTATGTAGGTATATAAAGCCTGTTCTTTTTTAAGTGGGTATGGGTAGGCCTACAAAAAATGCTGCTCGAATGAGAAAAAGATATTTAGAAGAATCTAATAATAAGAAAAAAAGGTTGGAAGCAAATAGAAAGACAATTAGATTAACACGTTCACAGGAGAGTTTAGATCAGCGCGAGGAAAGACTGTCGAGGGTGAGAAACTACATTAACGATAGGTTATCGCAAGAAGGTGATAAGCAGCGCGCTCATCGTTTAGATCTGTCACCCCTATTTTCCCACCCTTAGGATATCCAAATTTATATATGACCAACTTCGAGGTATACCTTATCCAATAAATAAAATAAAAAAGAATGATCAAAACCGGTAAAAAGTTATGCGTGGTCATACATTACAATCAGTGAATGAATAATCATTCATACCCTGTTTTCCTACCCTTAGTGCTAGATTTTTTTCCAAATTTATATGGGACCAACTTCGGAGACAAGCAAAAATTTCCAATAAAAAAAGAATTATCAAAATCGGACTACTCTGTGAAATGTTACGCGTGGTCAAACATAAAAAAATATATATATTATATACGCGTCGACAAGAAAACCTTCTCCGTTTTTTCGTCGGTTAAAAAACATGTATCTCGAGATATCAACGTATTGACACCAGCCACATACATATTTGTCAAAGGGGTAGACAGCATATTTTAGTTTTATACCAAATACTTACAATATTTGCTTTTTGTTTTGAGTGCATTTAAAATACGTTACGATTGTCTCTATTATTAATAACCCACCATATGAACCAAATCTATTTTAAAAAAAAAAAATTTTGTTGGTCCCACAAGCGATCCTTGGGGTCCTCCGGGAGATATAAAATTGGTGGGATTTGTCTGGGATTTGAAACTTGAAACCAATATCATCTTTGATAAATATTCTTTTAAGTTAGTACACCAGTGAATCATTAATTTTAATAAAAGTTATTATATCTGGCAGAAATTTGTGAGTAAAAAGATCGAAGGCCATTCTGAAATCGACGTAGACAGCGCCTTTCTCCCATTTCCGTATTTATACATCAAATACTTACAATATTAACTTTATATTTTTGAGTAAATTTCAATATGTTACGGTTGTCTCGTATAATTTAAACACCAATTATTTTATTATTCTTCAATGGTTATCATTAAGATAACGCGTATGGTGCTACGTACATCCCTTTAGTAATTAAATAACTTATCTTATCTGAACTTTTGTGTTGTTCCAGTCTGTTCCGCATCATCTCCGGTCTGTGGCCGGTGTTCGGCGGCGAGCTCCACGTGCCGCGGCCCTGTGCCTGCGCGCACTGCGCCGACGAGACCAACGTCAGCGACGCCGACGCCTGCACCTCGCGCCCCATCATGTTCTACATCCCACAAAGGTCACTCATCCTCTTTTTTTCCCTCACACATACACATAGCACGCATACACTCGAAAATGTAACGCGCACGCACTCAAACACGCATACGGACACGCACACGCAAACACACACGCTCACGTACATGCATACGCACATGCACACATAAACGAGCACACACACACACATACACACACACGCGCGCGCCCACGCACATATGTAACTTGTTTGTGACGGAGTGTATATGAGTAGGTGTGCTCTCCAGGCCGTACATGTCGATGGGGTCGCTGATCGACCAGGTGACGTACCCGGCGCGCGTGCGCGCGGGCGACGCGGCGGCGGAGCGGCGCGCGGCGCACATCCTGCGCACCGTGCGCCTCGACACCTGCGCCGCGCGCCACGGCGGCCTGCGCGCGCACATGGACTGGCGCGCCACGCTCTCCGGCGGCGAGAAGCAGCGCATGGCCATGGCGCGCATGTTCTACCACAGGTCACACACGCATCACTATCTTCTTAGAGACCATACAAAATTTATGTCACACAAATTTCATGATTTTTACCCCTCTCCCGTCCTTATCACAGCCGGTCACATTTGTTAGACTGCCTAGTGTGACGCCACACATTTTGTAATTTTACATCTAGAAATTATTACATTAAAACAGCAGTTCTAAAGTTAGTTTTATTTCCACTCAGGAATGCCCACTGCCCCTCGCGTAAAGCGGGGTATTACTGTACTTCTAAGATATTTTATATTTTGAAATGTGATGTTATAAAATTCAGGACCACTCCCACCCTTTATCACACAATATTACACTTCCCTCAGTCTCCCCCTTAAGGTGTGACGTAATTTATGCATGGCCCCTTATTCACTTAGACATTTACAGTACATGTTTTTAACAAAGGTTTCACGTACAAATATTACGACCAAATAGTGGTTATAATATAAAAAGTTGTGCGAGCGTAAGTATGGAGGAGTGAATAGTGGTTTAAGAGGTTGTGCGAGCGTAACTATGGAGGAGTGAATAGTGGTTTATGAGATTGTCTCGCCACTGCCGCTACGTGCTCCGCGATATTAAAATTATAACGTAATAAGGAGAAGACTTAAAAAAATTAAGTGAAAGATAATCTTTGCTAGTTAAACAAGAAAAGAAAATCATTGAACAAATCGACATAAAAATGCACTGTCTCTCATAAGTACCTATTACAATAAATTATATTACTTTTATGCTGAGCCGAGTATCCACTAGAGTGTTACCGAATTAGATAAGAGTTAGGAAATGATCTGGGCTCGCTTACAACAGTAGAACTGACTAACAACAATCCACGTATTTAATAAATATACAACAATCCTATTCCTAACTAATATTATAAATGCGAACGTAAACTTATTTTCTTTGTTACGCTTTTACGCCTCAAGTACTTGACCGATCATCAAAATATTTCGCACATTCGTTATTAGGGGTACAGCAAAAGAAATAGGATACCTTAAAAAAAAATATTATTACCTTTCAGTCAAAAACGTAGTAACGTAAATAATTTATAACGTTGTTGCTTAATCAAGTATGTGATGGTTGCAGGCCGGTATACGCATTGCTGGATGAGTGTACGAGTGCTGTATCTATGGAGACCGAGGTGGTCATGTATGAGGAGGCCGTGAAGGAAGGCATCACCCTACTGTCCATCACACACAGGCCCAGCGTATGGTGAGTATCACATAGAGTATTTGATTCACCCATATCTCCGCAAAAGAGTCACGCAAACTCAAGTGTCAAAAATCATTTATTCATCTAGGTCACAAAATAACACTTCTGATCATCAAACTGGTTAGTGAGTTTACTAAATTTACAGAAATTATATTTATGTTAGTTGCTACTGAAGCGACTCTGTTGATATCCGTAGCCGCTTCTAAATAATCGTTCACGACGCAGGAATCAAACCTTGATATGCGCGATATGTTAGGTACTTTATTATAGGCGGAAAAGCAAACTAAGGCAGAAGGCACTAATTAATTTATTTATAAATATAAACAAGAATATACAAGCGTAGCTGTGAGCAAGCGAAAGCAAATACGGAATGTACATTACAAAGACGAGACACGGTATTTATAGGTGAACATTATTAATAATAATTATGGTTCGCGCTTGACACTTTTGCTAATGAGTTTGACGCCCACAATATGGTCTCCGACCTACTGGTTGTACCAATAGAGTGGCCTGCGAAAGACTTGTCTTACACCTATTAAATGCGTCTTGTAATTGCGGTGTCCATTTAATAGGCTGTGCTCCTTTAACTTTGGGACCAGCCAGCAAAGAGTTGAGAGGAGCTTGGATACTAGCCGCCCCGGGTAGGAAGCGGCGATAAAAATTTATCATACCAAGGAATCTTCTTAACTCCTTTACAGTCTTGGGCTCAGGGAAGTCTTGGATGACCTGAACTTTGGCTGATAATGGCTGCACACCTTTTGCAGATACAGTGTAACCTAAAAATATTACCTCGGTTTTTCCCAATTGGCACTTAGATGTGTTAATAAGAACGCCGTATTCGGCCAGACGTATGAACAGTACTCTTAGGTGGTCTTCATGTTCCTGGCTATTCCTGCTAGATATTAAAATGTCATCTAAATAGCAATAACAGAAATCTAGCCCGCGAAGCACCTCATCAATAAATCGCTGGAAGGTTTGGGCAGCGTTGCGTAACCCAAAAGTCATAAAAGGAAATTCGTACAAGCCGAATGGTGTTGTCATTGCCGTTTTAGGGATATCCTCTTCCAGGTCTGGGATTTGGTGGTACGCCTTAACCAGGTCGATGGTAGAAAAGATTGTACTACCTGACAGCTGTTGATTGAAATCCTGAACATGCCTGATTGGGTAGCGGTCAGGAATTGTGCGTGCGTTCAGGGCCCGGTAATCACCGCAAGGCCGCCATTCATCGGTTTTCTTACGTACGAGATGGAGTGGTGACGACAAAGGGCTCTCTGATCTTCGAGCTGTTCCATTCTGGAGCATGGTATCAAACTCTCTCTTTGCTATAGCTAACCGTTCTGGGTCCAAGCGGCGAGGTCGACTGTAAACAGGAGGTCCAGGCGTAGTCCGTATTTGATGTACTGTGCTATGCTTGGATATGTTAGGCTTACCGGCAGGGCGTGTGATCTCAGGATACTCTCGAAGTGAACGATGGTAAGGAGCATCATCTAAAGCTGTGATGGCCGTACGTACAAACGATATGCTATCTGCTGATTGTTTCTTAGGTGCTGGAATAGTAAGCGACGTAACTCCATCGATTATGCGTTGATTACGGCAGTCGACGAGTAGGTTATAAAAACCTAAAAATCTACACCGATTATTGGCTTCGACACGTCGGCGACTACGAAACACCAAACAAATGCACGTCTGAGACCTATGTTAAGTTCCAGCTGTATATGGCCATACGTAGCAATAGGTGTTCCATTAGCTGCAAACAGATTATAATTTGTTTTCGGACGCGACTCCCGAACAGCTGACCTAGGATACACACACAAGTCTGAACCCGTGTCGACCAGATACTGGATCTTTGTGTTACGGTCAGTAATGAACAGGCGGTTCGAAATATTAGGGCAGTCGTTTACCGCTATTGTCGACTGCCTTGATAGTTTACCGCTTTGTAGTTACAGGGCTGGATGCACTTTCTTGCTCGCTCCTTAAAACGGTAGTGGTAAAAACAATGCGGGTGATTTGGAGGGCGGGAACGAGATCGGGCACGACTATGGTTCCTGCGGGAACCTGGACCATTTGAGTCGCGTCTGGAATGCCTGCGTAACTCCGCTGACATCATCGACGGACATCTTGCTGCGCCCGCGCCGCCGGCTGAGGAAAGCAGTAGCCATGTTGAAAGGGGTGGCGTCTACGGTCGGATCACAACAACATCACACCATATGACGTAGGGTGGCGTGATTTCTTGGCTGAGCCTCAGTTCATAAACGCGGGAGCGGTTACGATAGCGGTTACGGTAGCGGATATTGCTCGCTATACTAGGTTTCAAAAGGTTGAGCCTATGAGAAACTTGCGGCCGCTGTTTTAAATCATAATACAATATTTCGGGAGCCATGCTTAGGTCCTATGTAAACTATAATAATAATATTAATTTCATATATGATTTATTAATGTACAATAAAGTAAAGATAAACAAGTCATATAGCATAGTACTCACTAGACACATTTTGTGTCCATGCTGCTACTGAGAATTGGATAGTTGACTCACTGTTCTTTATTAAGTCAAATATTTACGTTGCCCAAACCCAAATTAGCAAAAACTTTTTGAAATTCACTCTGTATATAAACCAGAAATGGTAATGAATTGCCGTAAATCTTAGAGTTCGAAAACTGGTTCAAGTAATATACAAAGGTCACGTGATACCACATAACCTTGAGGTCAGAGGTCAAAGGTCAAAGGTCATAGTAATTTCGGGGGTATATCGACTATGCTGAGACGAATGGCGTTAACCGCGAGTGTCTAGCTCTTACGGTTCTTGAGTTAAATGTTGTATAACAGACAGAAGGACGGACAAAGCTGTTGTATAAGAGTTTTTCGAACTCTAAAAAACATGCAATCGTTTCAAATCTAGTAGTAGAGCTAATTATATAATAATGTCAAATGATGGAATAAGGGGGCTTGATACTTATTGTGACGTAATCGTTATTTAAAGTATGTGCACTCACTTGACATGGAGTATAATTTTGAAAGATCGTTTATTATAATAATAATAGTTTAATACAGGTGTGATACCTGTATTAAACTGTCACTGCTGGGCACAGGCCTCTTCTCAGAATGCGAAGGGTTAGGCCATAGTTCACCACGCTGGCCCACTGCGGGTTGCCACTCACATATCTTCGAGAACATTATGGAGAACTCTCAGACATATAGGTTTCCTCACGATCTTTTTCTTCACCGTTTCTTAACTTCTCAGAATATCAGAATCTCGGCGTAAGTGAGTTAGTCACACAATCAAAGTATATCTATTTGAGTCTGATAGTGAGTGCGCAGATGGCGTAGTGGTTTAAGTGGGCACCTCGCCACTGCCTCTGCGCCGAGTGTTGCAGGTTCGATTCCCACACAGGACAAAAAATTGTGTGATTCACAAATGGTTGTCCCGAGTCTGGGTGTTCTTTGTGTCCGTTGTTTGAATGTTTGCTAAGTCCCGCGCGAGACAGGAATTAGTCCTACTGCGGGAGTTGTCTTTTTAAATATAAAAAATATATCTTACAGGAAATACCACACGCACGTATTGGAGTTTGATGGCGCTGGCAACTGGTCCTTCAGACCTCTGGAGAAAGACGCCCCAGCCATCACCACAGCGATGACAGCCCTGCCCAGCATCACCAGCTCGAGTCCTGCCGACCCCCCCACGGAGCACTGACACACAGTAACACGGAGCTATAGCATATTTGTAATGTTGCCCAGGAACGACGGTTGCACTGCCGCGGAGGGGACCTGGACTGGCAATACGTTTTGTGATGAAGGTGCCGCCAACTTTTACCTTTGGTAGATTCAAATTATTTTTATTAAAAAAGTAGTCATTACCTGCAAACAGTTAATTTTGTACAGATTATATGAAAAATATGCCAAAATGTAACTGTTTGTAGGTAAAACGACAATTTAATGTTTCTTTAAGTATATACAGCGCACCGAAACTACTGAGTCATAATCTATGCAAATGCTGTTATGTTACAGGAGGCAGGTGACAGTAGGCTTTGTACGAACTAGACCATATTTAAAGGCAGATCCGATCAATCTTTTACACGAGTATATCTGTTGTTGTGTAGCTTGAAGCCAAGTATGCTTAGTCTTATTGTCAAAAACTGTAACCATCGTGTTATTATGAAGAATCGAAGCTACAGGAAAGCCTATAGACCTACTTTTCACCACATATTGTATAAAAATATTAATAATAATATCAGCCCTGTATATGGCCTACCTCGAGGCAACTATTTTCAGTGTAAGAAAATATTAATAATGTTTATAGGTAAAATGTATTTTCAAAATAGTAATTGTATTTTATACCTATAGGAATCGTGAAATGAGATGTAAGTAAAACAGCAATTGCATAGGTAACAACTTTATAAAAACCTGATGTTCTATCCATTTTGGAATGAATTTCTTGTACTATTTACAAATAGTACAAGAACCTGTACCTTACCAGAAGAAAATATCTGAAGAAAATAGTATTTAGTAACAATACCGCATGCTCTAAACAAAATTGGAAAGAAAGACTCCAGCTTTTATTACAATGTACTATCGTTTTGTGCTCACCAGTGGGCGCCACTAGCGAGTAAGTTCCTGTCACAGCTGCTGTCAAAAGCCGTATTTGGCGGTAATAAGTCTGCTTCTATGGTTACTGTTGAAGTGACTATAGAGGATGACGTCTAGAGATCTTACTATCCACTAGCACCTCTGGCGTTGAATGCAAGCGCGATAGTCCTCATTGCTCCTAAATGCCTTTAGGTTATTTTTATTTACAGAGTTATTACAAATCGAACTAAGGCCTCTTTCTACATATATGTATCGATACTACTTATGTCGCCAGCTAAGGTTTTAAGATGCCCATAATTCCGCAAGTTTAGACTACTGTCAAGAAATTCTGAGTCAGCACGGAGTCTGGTATACGTCAATGGTCTAACAGACCCCGTGCTGACTCAAAATTTCTTGTCAGAGAAACCGAATTACTTTAATATATAGGTAAGTAAGCATTACAAGGTAACACAGCATGTATTGCTGAAAAGGTTACCAGCTCAGCATGTGCTGGGCGTCAAAGACCCATACTGGTCCTATAATTATTCCACCTGTTATGATAAGGTCACAATGTAACAATTAGGTTATTCGGAGCGCTGTTTATATTTATAACTATATGTAAAATCTGAGTCTTCTACATCTGGCACTGCCAACCATGGTGTCATGGCAGCTATACCTTTCTGGCAACTTTCTACGTAGTGAGTAGTAACGATGTTCTATACGAATAATATTCGAATATTCCGACTACACTATACATTCAAAGCCTTACTTATAAACCAATCTCAAATATTTAAGAGGCAGCTAAGTATTAACTAGCGATTAGTCAGAAAAATATTTATCTTATAAATTGTACAGCGTTGAGTGTTAGTTGGATAATAGTTAAGTAATATTCGGGGACGGTGATCAAAGGTTAACCATTGATCAAAGACTTGAGAGGTAGCTAAGTATTAGTTAGCAATATTTTTATAAGTGAGGCTGCATTCTTGACTGTAGGTATAGCGTCGTCCACAACTGTATTTGAAAATTATTCGAATAACGCGTATCATTAATAAGTAGTACCACTGCACTCGCTAGCTAACCATGACCACAGTAGAAAATTGTATCTTGAATGTCGATATCACTGTTACATTATAACTTAGACTAATGGTCGCTTAGTAGTTGACATTAGACTATTGATTATTTCTTAAATGATTGTAAATATGAACCTTCGCTAAGGTTCAAGCATCAAGAGGTCATAAGAAACATATTTGGACATTTGATTGGATGGCGTAGTGGTTTAAGTCGTCGCATCGCTATTGCCACTGCGCCGCGGGTTGTGGGTTCGATCCCCAAACGTAACAAACATTTGTGTGATTCACAAATATGTAGTTGTTTTGAGTCCGAGTGTTCCTTCGTGTCCATCGTTTGAATGTTTATAAAGATACAGGCGACTCAAGATTTATACCTAGTGCGGGAGTTGTCATTTTAAACTATTGAGTCGAAACAGCACCCCGGTGGCCAGACAAATAGATTTTCAATTACATATGTATAGAATACCAAGGATCGAAAGTTCCAGAAAAGGTCTTGTTTTGTAACAGTGACTCGGCGTTTTAGTCAATCGACCAAGTGTAGCATTAGTGCCACTTTTAAAAATTATATATAATATCAGCTCTGTTTATAAACTGTCCCACTGCTGGGCATCGGTCTCTTCTCAGCAATGGCAGGGTTGGCAGACTTCACAGATCTTCCGGAGCATGATGGGAAACTCTCAGACAAGCTGGTTTCCTCGCGATGTTTTCCATCGGGCTATAATTAAATAATAGTACCTATCCTAATGTATGGGGCTTAAATTATTTAAAGTTTCTAAAGGATTATTTAGAAACAACTACTGAAAATATTCTATTGAATAGATAAATAGATTTATTAAGTATGGCTGTAAGAGGTTTTGAGTCGAAATAAGTATTTTAAATGAAATTTTAATTTGGTAGTCTTCGAGCGAATATGAATTGTGTCTGTAAAAGGTTTAGCCAAGTGTAATTATTACTATCGTAGCTTCCAAAAGTAACCATTTTTGTAATCTGTAGATAGCTATTTTGATTCTCGGTGCACCTACCGTAATTTTCTTAACCCTAACGTATAGGGATCAATCCCTATACCAGGAGTTTTTCTTTAATAGAGATTGTGATTTTTGAGATTATTATGCCTATTGGGTTTCCTATTGAAACTTGTATGACAGTATTCAAAATCTCGATTATATGAAAACAGTGCCTTTCATGACAAAAACAAAAATGATTTAATACTACATAAAGGTCGTATTCGCTCAGTGTTTATCAAATAACATAAACCAGTTATTGTAATTCGTTTTATTAGTTAATTAATATTTTTTTGAGTGTCTTTTTAAATATTTTTTATTGTGAGATTATCATCATGGCTGTAAGTTTTGTTTGTTATTTTATTTTTGATATATTTTTTGTATTATAAACGCTACATATCGAAATTGTAAGGAAATTATTTTGTATTTATTTGGTATACTTCGTGTGTATATTGTAAATATGTTAGTTTTACGTACAAGATATATAGAAAGGTTCTAACGGGCGATAGATGAGAAATAAAGTGGGTTTTATATGAACATTGTGCTTTTATTTTACTGAAGGCGTTGATATATTTTCGATTGTATGAATACGCAATTCCTGTTTCGTACGTACATATACCCAGTCGTGAGCTTGAATTCGTCCCAATTATTTATGGGACGAAGTGCTTCTTAGTGCTCGCTCAATGAAACTGTTTCGCTCTGAAATGCAGAGCTAGGTGCGGATACGCGCGTTCGCTAATCATGAGACGCGCTTGGAAAGGCGTCGCCGTCGTACGAGACGATCATACGTCAGGTATGCTATCGCCCTAAAGGGGCTTCAGTACGGCCATTATACGAAGCATCAATCTAAACTGTATTATAGCAGACTCACCCGTAACACCACTATGTAATGCTCATATTCCTATTAACCGGTCGTATTCCGCCGGCTCGCATACCAGCCGGCGGAATACGACCGGTTAAGCATTGCGTTGGTCGGTCTTAAACGTGCGTATTCCGTAGAATGCGCACAAGTTCACACGTTTTGGCTGCATTAATATATTTCGGATTTAGAGCACGCCGCGCTATAGATGAAAATATTGCAGCTTCATTTTACAGCAATATGTGGCTGTGTGAACCAATTATTCGTACTATTGGTACCATGAAACAGAAGAAGTAACGATTTGATCGATCTTAACTACCATGAAGGGGTCTGAACAACGGAGCATTGTCCCTTTGAAAGCAAACAATCCGACGATCGTTTGAGGTATATAGCATATACTACTTTTATAAACAGGATCGATTTGTTTGTTGTGTGTTCGATAAACTCGGAAACTATTAACCCATTTTAATGATTCTTTTACCGATAGAAAGGTAATTTATTCAGAAGTAACATAGGCTGTATAACACGACGCCACGAGCTACGGGAGAGAAGCAATAATCATATGCGTAGGTGACGCCGCAGGGGACAGCTAGTTCCTAATATTCTATGTTGAATCGAAATAGGCGTTACTTGGCGACAAACCATTATAATACGTTTGGCAAGTCGAAGATGCCTCGCGCCGAGGCTAAACACGCGTCGACGAATGTTTTGTGTTTGAAGCGGACGCCGCACGGAGGAAGGCTACAAGTTGGAGGACGCCCAGATGCCACGACGCGGCGGTCCCAGTGCAGACTACGGCACCGTTTACATTTTTCTATTGCAATACTTGTGATGGTTATCCCGGTGCGTGGCGGATTTCTCTTTATTACCAATAATTTTATTTTAGTATTTTATTCGCTCAGAAATTTTGGATAGCCATTTTATTCCTATAGTAAGCTATAGGATGAAAATAGCTATTTGTAATAAGATACACCGTGTGAAAAAAGAAGATTCTTATTGCGGGAATTGTCTCTTTAAAAGTAAAAAAGATAGGCATGTATAAAAAAAACATACACGGAAATTATAATAGTTAGTCATCGTTCGTATTGAGAGCAATCACGTTCACACCACGCGGTTGCGATAACCAGAATCGACAGAAGAATGCACGGGTCATATGGTTAGTATTCTAAAACTGATAACCCCTCAGTACAATAGGTAGGTATACGTTGTTATAATACAGATAAACTTTTCGAATAAAACCTTGCATAGTACAATAAGCACAGTCGTATAAAGATTCTGTAGCTTATAAGTTTGTGGCTGTAGTTACTTTTGAAAGTAGCTTATGTTCTTTCTTAGTTCTAGCTATCTCTATATAAAAATTTATTATAATTAGCCCATCAGTTTAGCCATGAAAATGTATCAACGCTGTCCCCGATCCGGTAGTCAAACCTGAAACTTCACGAACAACAGTCGCCCAAACCACCGCCACGTCGGCGGGACTGTCAAGTATAATATTACCAGATGTTATAACTACATAATATGTTTCTTTCATAGTAATGGATAGTTATACTAAAACCCCAACTGTAATAATAATATCAGCCCTGGATTAAATTGTCCCACTGCTGGGCACGGGCCTCTTTTCACTGTGAGAAGGGTTAGGCCATAGTCCACCACGCTGGCCCAGTGCGGGTTGGCAGACTTCACATATCTTTGAGAACATTACGTAGAATTCTCAGACATGCAGGTTTCCTCACGATGATTTTCTTCACCGTTAAAACGAGCGATAGCTTACTATAATAGATGCACATAACCTCGAAAAGTCAAAGGTGCGCCTTGAGATTGAACTCGAGAAATTTGCGCGGCAGTTCAATGATCTCGCACTTATCTAGCGACCTTCACACATAGATAGGTCTAAGAGCTCTTACACGCCACGGTTTTTCAGGCAGTCACACACCGCACGCACGTTTCCAGCTGTATGTGTGTGTTTGCAGCTAAACAGAGGCGCTGGCACAGTGCGTCTGTATCGATGTAACTCCGCGCTAGGAGCGCGTCGACAGCGCGCGAAAAAGTCGTGAATTGGTTGCGATACCATCATGTTTGCAGAGCGTTACAGTTGTACACGACGCGCGTCGTCGGCGCCGTGGAAAACGTGGTGTGTAAGAGCTGTAACGCCTGTGTCCCCGAAGGGAGCTGTCCTCAGAACATCTTGAATAATCCAATTACACTTTGCCCGACCCGGATATTAAACTCGAGAACACGTGCACAGCATTCACTACTGTTGCATGTTTGTCGTGGGTTTTCAAATAGCTTTGACCTCTAGCCTTCAAGCAGACGAAGAGTATTTCATCAAAATTTGTTTGGTGATTGCGTTTTCATCAAATCCTAACTAATATTACAAATGCGAATGTGAGTTTGTTTGTTTATAACGCTTTCACGCCTTAACTACTTGACCGATCATCATAAAATTTAGCTTCCCAGTTGTCAGAAAAGGACATAAGGTACCTTTCGTCCAGGAAAAGTACTGTTACTAGCCTATGCTACGTTTACGCGAGCAAAGCCGCGGGCTAAATCTAGTTAATGACTAAATGCACGACATTTCATCTTATTGTTTTGTTACTAGTTTGTAGAATATACTTTAAACTTGCCAGCGTTCCTCTGTCACACATGGCGCGGGTTGAACGATCTGAAAGTAAATAATATCAGCATGATGAAAGTTTAGTTTGTTTGTGTGTTTCGGTTAATGACACAATTTAGCCGATACGACTAGCAAATAAATGAATTGTACCTATCAGTTTATTTGAACATCACACACCACGTTAGTTTCACGCAGACACCTACACTCTCGCCCCGTACACTCGTGTTTGCACTTATTTTCTCTTATTTTCAACTTGTTTGTTTCATTTCATTTCTATATTTCTTTGTTTCGCTTTGTTTCTAGTTTACTTTATTAAATGCAAAAGTTTGTGGTAAATTATTATTATATTAAACTGCAATTATTTTACGGAAACCTTCTGTATTGGCTCTCAAGTCTCGTCATACAGGCTTGCATAGTTGGGGTCAATGTTCCACTGTATCGTAATCCTAACTAATAGATATCATCATGCTCTGCTCTGCGACTGCTCATCATGCAATTTTGCATACACCTTGTCAGGGATACCTTACCTATCATCCTACCTACCTTTACCTTTCATCCAGAACAAGTACTTTTCTCTAATATTACCTAATTTTTATCAAAATTTGACATCATCTAGATATACGCGAGCGAAGCCGCGTGCAAAATATAGTATAATTTAGTTTTGCATAAATAAATGATTAACCAACTTTATTGTTAATTGTCATCAAAAGATTGTAAATAAAGTTAGTCCGTGAATTTATTAAGCATCTCAACAGATTCGATCGCCTGCATGACTCGCCATACACTTTCATATTACTGTGTTATTAGCGAATTTGTCATAGAACTAATCAAAATGTACCTATGGCAAGATATCTATAGTAAATATTTTATATAAACCAGAAACTGCTTTTAGAACATGTGTGAGAATAAAGACAATACACAGGAGATATATACCTAGGTATTGTCTATTGCTACCAATAACTACGTCATATTTGTTTATTAAATAATTCAATTAAGATAAATGGGTAGATATATGATTGGACATTTAAAAGTATACTCTAAATATGTATAATATTGTCTTCTGTTTACGCGAATATTATTCATTGAAATTAAACTACTATATGTATATGGATTTTATCGCGTTGTTTATTTGACACTTTATTACATAATTTGGAAAAACTGTTACACTACTACTACTATTAAACTTTACTAATTTTTAAGCTAATTGAATTATTATTATAACTATTATATACGAGTACGGGGTTAGTACTCGTATATAATAGCCTACCACACATAAAGTAGCCTTTGCAAAACTTAAAAATAATCTACAACCGAAGTGTGTAATGGCTGCAACATCTTGTACTGTCAGTAACGTAAGTCGACACACATGCAAAATTAGTTGTTGTAGCAGTCATAGTAATAAGGTAGCAGATATAATGATAGTTGACGCCGTTTAACTTTTGGTCATTGTGGCACAACGGTACGAACTGGACAAAAATAAGCTGAAAACATTGTCTGAGTAAAAGTTTTGTTTTGTGATGGATATCAATTATTATACGGGTACCTACGTTTCATTCCGTATATATGTATTTTCTTTATCAAGTAATGGATTTTAAGATAAGGAATTGATCTTTAGATTGAAACATTCTATAGTTTTTAAAGAGTTACCAATTGACGATTAACAATAAAAATAACACATATTAAAATAAAATGAAAATTTCCTATAGTAATTAACCTTTCCAATAAAATGTAACATGTTATACATTGTAAAATTATTGTTAAAAAGGTACATACAATCTTAAAAGCAATAAACTTGAAGTGAACTTACAATATAATCTTGTAAGTTCACTGTAATGAGCTCGGAGCTCAGAGGCGAAGTTATTGAACTTAGAAACATATTTTTCTGTATTTTCACCTAGCGCAGCGTCGACAGTTTATCTGTTCATATTAGGGCTACTCACATTGTTTACATTGCCGTTAACTACTACTACTGAGTTAGACATTTCCCTTTAACATTTTTACTTTATAGAAGACAACCGTACACTGGGAATAACTCCGGAGTCGCGAAGATTTTACAAATATTCAAACAATGGAGACGGAGAACAGTGAGAACACCCAGACTTGATAAATTAAATATTTGAGGACCACACGACTTTGTCCAACCATACGGTGATCGAACCCACAACACTCGACGCAGTGGCAGCGGTGACCATTTAATCTAGTATGCCATTCATGCTGTCATTCTTTAAACTACTGATTAACTTTAACTTTAACTTAACTTTAAAATACAATGAAACAGAGGAGTTAATTAAATAGAGAGTATATAAACACACGAACACACACAGACACACACACAAAACTAACACAGATCTGAATTATTTGTCTTTGTCTTTCTCATTTCAAAATATAAGGTTTTACTTATTCTATTGCATACATATACTAATATACATTTAAAATAAATTTAAAACACAACTGTTTACGAAGAAGTCCTAAGCTAGCTGCCTGTATATGGAGGGCGCTGACAACTGTCACACAGTATGCATACCAGTTCAGTAGTAAACGTGATCTAAATGGATTACTAAATATATTTTTGTTGAATCTTTGTCTAGATCCATTGTAAAACTGTTGTGTTAAACCAATAAATATTATTTATTATAATACATTTCTTAAAGATATTCCAGACACAGACATATTTTTCGATAGCCATAACGTTATAATTAAAAATATATATGTTCATTTAAATATTGTAATATGATAATTAAATACTATTAGGCAGAATAAATTGTGTATGTATAAAAATAATTTGTTATTTGTAGTGTAATTGTATAATGTTCCTTTGTGTTTCTGTTTTTTGTATTGTTGTAAAGCTAGACTTTATTATTGTATTTATTTTTAGAAATATGTGTAAACTTACACTAGCACATAAGCGATTTGGTGTGTACAATACTGTAAGCTTATTTTGTTGAATAAATAAATAAATAAATAAAATTATTATTATCACCTTTATTTATCATCAATCAATAAAAATTACATTTTTAAATATATTTATAAAAAATACATTTAAAAATATATTTATATAAAAACATTAAAAAATATAAAAGTTATGGAGACCCGCCGACGCCGAGACAAGGTCCAAGCTGTCAGCGGTTAGGGGTCCAGTGAGAGGAACCTCCTCACTATGCATGTCGTATCTAGGAGGACCGCCTTCTACATCTGATCCTTGACCCAAGCACCCAACGCGAGCCTCTTAAGATGTTGGTCGAGGCTCTTGGCTATTAGACCGTTCACCGTAACGACTATCGGTACAATGATTGCCGAGTCCACATCCCACATATCGACAACCTCGTGTGCTAAGTTCAGGTATTTTAACTGATTTTCCTTCTCAGCTTTCACGAGGTTGTCATCATGAGGGATGGTAATATCGACAATCATTGCACGGCGCTCTTATCGATCTATTACCACAATATCAGGCTTGTTGGCAACAACAGTCCTGTCCGTGATAATAGATCGTTCCCAGTACAGTGTGATATGGTCCTTTTGGAGAACTAGTTCTGCTACATACCTGTAGTAAGGCACCTCGACCTCTACAAGTTTGTATTTCAGAGCAAGTTGCTGATGGATAATTCTGGCTACTTGGTTATGCCTGTGCATGTACTCGCCGTTAGCAAGACGAGAACAGCCGGTAACTATATGCCTGAGGGATTCACTGGGTTGGTGGCACGCCCGACATATGTCAATCGTACCATCCCTCAGGATATATTTGCGGTAGTTATTCGTCTTGATAACTTCGTCTATAATTGCACAGACAAACCCTTCGGTTTCCCCAAAGAGGTCACCGAAGCGTAGCCAGTTAACGGAGGCGAGGTCTACATCAGGCCCACATAGGGCCTGGTAAAACCTACCGTGAAGCTCCTTGCTCTGCCATACATTCTTGCGGTCGTCAATGCTCAGTACTGTAGGCATGCGCCAGTTCTCTTTAGCCAGATTAAGCGGAGTGAGTCCATTATCCACTGCGATAACATCACGATGCATACCCACGTTCGCCTGAAGGAAATACTCTCTAAGGTTGCACACCTCACGGTTATGGAGGGTTTTGGCATTTAGAAAACCTCAACCCCCACATTTCTGCGGGATGTACAACCTCATCACAGACGAACGAGGATGATGCACTCGGTATGCCGTCAATAGTACAGAACACTTATATATACTCAGAGAGAAGAATGACAACTTCATACTAAATTTGTGAGGAAATTTTTCCTTAGCGTCTAGCGCCATCTATTTGCAGCCCGCACAAAACTATCGTAAATGTCATGTTTGTATTAGCGCGGGCAATTCAAAATTGGTGGTGTGTAGGTGTATATATATATATACATATATATATATGTATATATATATATATAGGTATGTATATCTATTTGCTTGTCACTATTTTAAGGGTTCAAAATTGAAAGCACTATATTTTTCGAATAGTTCCTTGAAGTTAATGTGTATGCTGATTTAGATTTGTTATGAATATTATAGAAATCTGGTTATTATTAAAATCAGCGTTCACATATTCAAAGAAAAACTTAATCGAAAAACACAGTTTAGAGAATTCAATAAAACATGTACATAACTTTATTATAAAAGGTTTATTTGTGAATAGAACTCATATTGTAAAACAACAGAAACAATGTAAGAGTCACTCTCTCACAGCTTGAGTCTATATCTCACAAAACAACACTTGACTTCACCGAAACACTACAGCGGAGGAACAGGGTACTCGACTCGAACGTTTTTAATGCAAGAGAAACCAAAACTAGTTTATATATCGAAAATAAACCGAAATTACAAGATAAATGGTGCGCAAGCAGCGGCAGACATTTTTCTTGTAGTGTTGCCAGTAAATGACACGAAATTAATTGTAAATATTTATATATTGAATTATTTTTTTTATACTGCGATTAAGATACTTTGCTCTATTGTTTAATTATCAAAAATATAATTCATAATTATTTCCAAGTATTTTACATTGTAATATTGTATTGTATTGTAATAAATTAAAATAAAAACATTTTAAAACTTAAGTGTATTTTTTCAGTGGTATCATTACAGCAAGAATGATATCGCTATTCTTATTATCCACTATCGTTATCTCTGTCTAGTTTAACAGCCCTCCAATCAAAATGTTGTAGAACAGAGTTGACCGACTCTGGTCAATAGTGTACGGACCTTTCTGTCCAGGGCGTCTAACTCAGTCTGAGTCCACTTGAGTATGCCAAAGGAGTATAAAAGAAGCGGCATGACCCAACCGTTAAAAGCACACACCTTGTTGCCGCCTGATAAAAGTCTGTTAAGTACTTTTCTCAGACGACCAAAGAAGAGCTCCTTCAACGATTGCTTCATGTCCGCATCATTTATACCTAAGGCTTGTGACATACCCAAGTATTTGTAGTTATCAGTAATGAGAAGCGATCTTAGGTTAATGGAATCTGAAAGTTGAATGCTCTCAGATTCCACCATCCTCCCTTGCTTAGCATGCATGACTGCACATATATCCACACCAAACTGCATGTTGATAGATTTACTAAAGCAATCAGTTACTCTTAGTAAGTCTATCAAATGTGAATCAGTGCGGGCAAACAGCTTTAAATCATCCATGTATAGCAAGTGTGATACGACCTGACCACATCTCCTTAAACTATAACCTAGTCCTGAAATCTCTAGTAATGTACTGAGAGGGTTCAACGCTAGGCAAAACCAAAGAGGACTCAGGCTGTCGCCTTGAAATACACCTCGCTCTGTATTAGGTCACTGTTCGCCTGGGTCTGACGACACCCTGGATAGTAAAGAGCCGTTTTCTACTGCCCCATACACAACTTCAAGAAGGTGCATAGAGTTGTATTTACTTTATACAACTCCAGCACCCTCAAGAGCCATGTATGCGGCACTGAATCATAAGCTTTCTTGTAATCTATCCAACATGTGACCAGATCCCTGAGATTACGGCGAACCTGTTGACTAATGGCCATATCAATGAGGAGGAGTTCCTTCGCACCACGAGCCCCCTTTCTACAACCATTCTGAGAGGCCGACATAATAGAATTGATTTCAATATGTTTCGAAATTTGGCTCACAGAATAGACGTAAGAAGCTTATAGACCGATGGTAAACAGGTGATCGGTCTATAATTTCCAGGCTCGTGAGCACTACCTGCTATGTGGAGCAGGTGCGTAACTCCTGTGGTTATAAAATCTGGCAACGACCCAGATTCTACGGCTGATTGAAACTGCGATGCCAAGCGAGCATGCAAACTACGTAGCCACTTCAGCCAGAAGTTATACAGCCCGTCCGGACCTGGAGACTTCCAATTTGATAACGAACGGACTGCACTAGTAATATCCTGGCCTTCAATGACTACGTCATATTCATATTCATATTCATATTATTTATTTGCAATCCACAATGTAATATAGGATGGTAGACAAGTATCCTTAAAGCTAGTGACAATCGTGGACCCTGTCGGGCACAGCAAATCAATTTTTTAATCCGATCGTTCCAAGCTTCTATAAACACATCTCTGGTCTCTTTGAAATGTACATTTCACGGTATACCGGTCCACGCGTTTTTTGTATCTGAGCAAACGGTTTGCCCACGCATAAACTTTCTGCTTCAGGAAGTCAATGCGCTCTGTGACCCGAGATGTGTAGTCTTGTGGGCTGATGTCAGTTCCCAAAAAAGCTCGGCTCACAAAGCGCATTACTCTAGGGCGAGTATTGCCCTCCCTAAAGCAGATTAGTTTACCAATAAGTGCCCTTGCCTCAGCGATACGACGCTCAATCCTGCATTGCCATGCTGGAGCAGCTTTTCACCATACAGCAGTGACGTTCAGAGGGATCTTGACGCCTACTGTACGACATGCCGCCACAGCAGCACAATACAGGATTGAATAAGTATCACCAAGACTCTCGCTATTGTCTAAATAACTAGGCAATAGCGAGTCAAGGGCACCTACCAATGCCATATTTTGTCTATGCGTATGCAACCACGGCAGTCGAGGCCTAATAGTATGGGGTATGTACTGATATTCCTGAATCGCACATTCCATAGCTACCCTTACCTCGTCATTGTACTGGATGCTTACATTATTAGTCATGTCATGCACATCCTCACTGGCAATGTTGTGGGGCAACGATGTAACCCTATACGTTGTTACATCAAGTTGGACGTGAATGGCACGACACGTACGTAAACACTCTGAGCAGAGCCTATCAAGTACGTTATCATCCAGCATCCGACTGCGCTGGATAACTCGCACTTGATCCGATAGTCGTTGTGCTGTGACATTGACGCTTGGTTCAAGAGCCTGAAACAGAGGCAGCATTCGATTACGATACGCACTGAGGTTGGTTCCTCCCTCTGTAGCCACAAAATACGCCCGCATGACGTTTTCGTTTATCGAACTCGTCCATCTCATGCGACGCACATCACCACTGATAGCGGGGGCCCTGTTCGAGGCCGGTGGGCCTCAGAGTCCCAAGCAGGACGGTGGCCGGCGTCTCCCCTGTCGACGCACAGGTGTTGGCGACGTCGGCGGGGAGAAACACTCGTAGCTTGATGAGCTCGACGCCTCGCTGCCCGTCGGAGTCACGCGTGCAGGTGCCGACGGCTGCGGGGGTCTTCCTTGTGCTGCTGCCTTGGCTCTTGTTAGCATTGTGTCCCATCATTTACATTATTTTCATCACGTTAATACATTTATATATACTTTTCATTTTGACATGTTTTGTCATTGTATGTCCAGTTTTACTTGTTAGCTATTTGTATATGCTTGATATTTTTGTTTATGGATATGTTATTTTAAAATTTAGACTTTTTATAGTAAATTACGCTTTTTATGACAAAATTGTGGCCAAATTATTATATAATTTACAGAAAATAAATAAAGATGAAAATTTTTTTGTGACGTATATGCTGGTGTTGCCGCTTATTATCTATTATTATTATTAGTGAGATGAGATAGTGGATGCAAGTATGCGAGTCTTAAGTCATAGATTCAGGAAAATTGTTTTTACAATATTAAAGAATTTATAAGCTATATATTTTATATATAAATGTTATTAATATTTTAAGTTTTGTAATGTGTAGACATAAGTATAGTGAATTATTATGCAATTTAGTAAAAACGTTATATAAATTAATAATTTTCGCATGTCCACTGAGGGCGAGATGGGTTTGAACCTTTATGACTTTGTTACAAGTTGTTGATTGTGTACGTTTGCGTCTCAAGCGAATAAAGATTTCTGTTTCTATTTCTATTAAGTTATGTCATTGTAGGTTTTAGTCTCAGGGTGAGCCAGTAAGGTTCTACTACTTTACAAATGCACCTATCTATCTACCTATAGTCGGATTAGATTAGATAGATTCATACTTTATTTTTCTTAACTAACATGAATGCAGAAACCTAAATTATTACTAAAATCAATTAGTTCACTAACCGATAACTGATGTCGCTAATAAGAAAAAAATCAAAATCAAAATAAATTTATTCAGATTAGGTTACAAGGTAACACTTAGGAATGTCAAATTTAGACTATTTTTTTCTGCGAATTTACATTTACTGCCACGTTCAGCAAAGCAAGGGTGTAGGGCTCATGAGAAGAACGGGCAAGAAACTCATGGTCACTCTTTTTAATCGTCAAGTTTTTGTTTACAAATCATAAGAGCTGTGAGGTGCTGCAACCATTTCTCCATGAACTATTTCTGAACATAAGACGTAAGACATAAGAGTTACTTGTGACCTAAATAAATAAATACATTTTGACTTTGGCTTGACTTTTTGCAATAGAGGGCGCCCAAAATCATAAAACTGGTTAAAAATAAAGGTCCTTACAGTAACTAACTAAGCAAAAATATCAATAAATGCATTATCTACAGGTAATAATATTATAAAGAGGAAATATTTGATATTTTGTTTGTTTGTTTTCAGGATTTAACTCAAAAACTTCTTAAACGATTTTATAATTCTTTCACAATTAGAACGCTATATTATCATGGTGTTAACATAGACTATATTCTATAAAAAAAAAACTGTTTCTAACGTAACTTGGCCTATTTTTACGCGAGCGAAGCCGTGGGAAAAATATAGGTTTTATTAAATATAAAGTACATTTGGTACTTCAAGTATGTATGGTGTATCTGCAGCACAGTATAGCGTTACGAGCGTGCGACCACTCGGCCCACACGTGCTCATCTGACCGCTGACACTTTGGTATCGTGGTACATTCCACGAATTCCATTTTTTTATTTATTTACATAGATATTCGGATAATTGGATGTGTGGCGCCTCGCGCCTGCCTGATACACATTAAAATATTGATTTTGATATAATTGGAGTGCAAAGATGTTTTTATTATGTATTATATAAATACCTAAATAATATGATATTTTTATGAGTAGTAGATCCTCACTGATTTCAGCATGAATGGGCCGGCTCGACCGGGGAAGTACTACCCTCTCACAGAATATTGACGTGAAATAAGCAGTATTCCTACTGTTGTCTTTCGTTCGGTGAGTGAGAGTGCCGGCGGCCCAATCACCCTCTTTCCCCCTCCCTGCTCCTTCTGCTTCCCACTTCCTTTTTTTTCTAAAGGGTCGGCAACGCGCAAGTCATGCCTCTGGTATTGCAAGCGTCCATAGGCTACGGTGACCACTTACCATCAGGTGCGTCGTATGCTTGTTTGCCACTTTAGATGTATAAAAAAAAAGTTCAATATAATAGTAAGTTATTATAGAACAATGTATAGTGTTTGTTAAATATTGTTAAGAATGCTCTTCCTATTGCACATATCCCCTGTGATACAGGTACCTATAACCTAGTATAGGCGTCCAAAGTATTGTATCCTTCTTTTAAGTATATTAAGACCTATTATTAATTATATTAGTACCAACTTAATCTAAATAAAGCATTATTATTGTAAAACAGTCTTTTACTTTTGTCTATGTGCGGCCGAAGTTGTTTGTTGCATATCTCCTTTCGCATACCCGTTGTCAGGGGAACAGAAAAGGACATAGGGTTACTTTTATCCAGAAAAGCTACTGTTCCCAAGGGATTTTGTCATAACATAAGCTACATTAGCGAGCGCACCTAGTAGCTTGCATCCTTGACTCCTCATGCCGTTGGCGGCGGTGGTGAGCATTCTTATTTTGCTTTCCTCAATGTTGAAGAGTTGGTTATCTTAAAGCTTTGTATCAAATATGGACCCTGACCGGCACAGTAGGTATATTAGGTGGGTTTGGGATTGTGGAAAATTAGCGATGAAAATGTATGACCAAAAAGCTAAATTGTGTATGCGAAATTTCATGATGATCGGTTGAGTGGTTTAGGCGTGAAAGTGTAAGAAACAAATAAACTTACATTAACTTTTACAATATTAGTTAGGTTGTTTAATGAATAAAGAGTACATTATGAAAATATTCACGATACTTCATTTTAGATCGTACGTATAAGTTACCGACAAACTCAAACGAGCACTGCAAATAACATAGCAGAAATAAAAATATTACAAAATATCGACTTACCAAAAACAAACTTTAAACATTAACAAAAATCATCAAAATGTTAACCTATTACAAAGTAACTTATGATTATTATTTTACTTATTTTACACCTAATATATTAAAACTTAAAAGGAAATCTAAAAATATATTGTATCAGCTATTAGACCTTTTCAGATTAAACAAGTATTACTAAATTGGCGCAGACTTTCGGAGATAATATTGAATCAAAGAAACAAAGTACTGTGCACATAAGACACCTCCTTACTTAAGCCAGTTCAAATTAATGCGTATTTGAAAATTCTCGATTTGTTACCTTTGTTCCTGTTGGGTAACACCAGGTGGTGTCACACTGATACACAATGGGGGGAAAATCCCGAAAAGTAACACTGTAACTTATTGTAACATTTTTTCCCCTTTAAGTAACACTATAACATAACAGAATCCTATAATCTCGTTAAGTATCACCACTTTGTAATAAAATCATTCTTGAAATACGCCTTAACTAAATATTGTAACCATTTAATGTATAAATATTTATTACATATTTAATGATTTATCGTTAGGGTTTTTAGCGGCATTACGATTACTCGACTGATTAAATTTATTGAAAGATTGCAATTAAATCCTTTGCACAGATTACATCGTGTTTTTATTGAACTATGTTATAATATCTCACAATATTGTCTTAGCTAGCGTGTTTATGTTTATGATTGACTGAGCTACTACTAGAGCTCTTAGGAAAGATAGACATCCAAACATAATATTACAAATGCGACTTTGTTTGTTTGTTACGCTTTCACACCTTAACTACTTGATCGATCATCATGAAATTTCGCATACACGTTGTCAGGGGTATAGAGAAGAATACAACTTTCATACAGGAAAACTGTTTTCTCGAGGGATAGACATTTATTGACATAACCTAGATTAACGCGAGCGAAGCTGAGGACACAATGGCTGCCTGGCCGTCGGTGTGCCGCTGCGACGCAATAGGTTAATATTATACCATTGTGATGTTTAGGACTCGGATACTAGATCGGCAATCTATTTTTAACAGTTTTTATTCCGAGAATTGATTCTCTGGGTATTGCATTCCTCGTTGTAAACAAATATATAATTTGATGTTTACTAACCTTAAGACCTTTGCTCCGCAAAATAATAATTAATTATTCACAGATAAGTTTAATTAATTATGTACTGCGCATTAATCGGGATTTCAAGGAATTACAACACTATCTATTTTAAAGTTTTTTATACGTGTCGTAATTATTTAATTCCAGTAATACAAACAACAATTATACATTACCTAGTTTCATCATCATCATCATTATTTTCAGCTGAAAGATGTTCACTGCTGGACATAGGCGTCCTCCAAGGTTACCCACGCCTTTTATCTTATTATTGACTAGATTTTACCCGCGGCTTTGCTTGGAACTAATGCTTTTTTTATAAATTGTACTCTATGTACTGTTTTGTACACCACAAAACGAGTGTGGGAAGTTTCATGATGATCGGCAGAGTGGTTTTGGCGTGAAAGTGTAACAAATAAACTTACATTCGCATTTATAATATTAGGTATTAAATTTAATTTGGGAATTTAGAAATTAAATGACGTGAGTGCACGGGTGGCGTGGTGGTTTAAGTGGTCGCCTCGCCACTGCCGCCGCGCTGAGTGTTGTGGGTTCGATTCCAGCACGAGATAAAAATTTGTGTGATCCACAAATAGTTGGCCCGAGTCTGGGTATTTTTGGGTCTGTTGTTTGAATGTTTGTAAAGTCCCTAGACAATCCCTGGAGCGGCAATTGTCTTTTTAAACTAAAAATATAAACTAATTCTCTATAAGTCGTTCTATAGCTTACGAAGATCGAAGCTACAGTGAAGCGCGGCAAGTTTTAGTCAGTTTGGTGTAATCATTCTAGAATGAAGATCATGTGTTTTTCTGCGCGATACAAAGCGACCATAGAGCAGAATAGGTGTCATACATAGCCCATTATTTACATAGCCTTAATAGTTTGTTTGTTACACATTCACACTGTAACAACTCAATCGGTTATCATGAATTTTTTTCACGTTGTCTGGGGTGCAGAAAGGACCTACGGTACCTTTTACCCAGGAATAAACACTGTCACTAACCTAACCTAGCCAAATTTACATTAACGCGAGCGAAGCCGCGGGCAAAATTTAGTTATTTATACACAAAACATCCACAGACTCGGAGCACTATGTTATTTAAATCACAAAATTGTTATCCTATGTGGTGACCGAAGTCATGACACTCCACGGCGAAGTCAGCACCTTAACCACTGCGTCATACATACATTTATACGTCATTATGACAAACTGATAGTATTTAAATGACAGCTACTAGTAAACGAGCTACCAGCACAGACATGCACCGGGCACTTCACTCGCGAACTATGGCATCGAGTACGACAAGATTCATTTATTTGGGCAATCTCCTACCCTTCCAGGAATAACAACTGTATCGCGGGGAACTTCACAGACATTAAAACAACGAACACAAAGAACATCCCGACTCGGAACAACCATTTGTGGATCACACAAATGTTTGTCCCGTGTGGGATTCGAACCCATAATACCCGGCGCAGTGGAAGTGGCGAGGTGACCACTTGGACCACAGTCCCATCCGTACAGTCCAATATAGCTACTGTGCACCTAAATTACAGGAGTGTGTCTATTTCGTTCACTATTCCTATTAAGTATATTACTATTCCTAACTCAAGCATTTCAGCTTAGCTGTAGGAGTATCATTACTATAATAATAATATCCGCCCTATTTATAAACTGTCCACTGCTGGGCACGGGCCTCTTCTCAGTGGCCTCAGTGGCTAAGGGTTAGCCCATATTCCACCACGCTGGCCAAATGCGGGCTCTACGCGCTTCGATTCGTAGTCCAAATGTATCCGAAAAGGCACATTTGGCTGTTCATAGAGGACTATTAGTGGCCTACAATTATGCATGGAAGTGAAAGTTGCTGAATACTGTAGAAATGAGAGCGCTGAGAAACATATGTGGTGTGACTCTGATAGAATAAGGAATAGTGTGGTTAGAGAGAGATGCGGCGTGAAAGTGGATATAGTGACGAGAATAGAAAAGGGTATATTAAGCTGGATTAAGCATGTAGAAAGAAGGGACGAGAAAAGACTGACTAAGAAAGTTTATAAGGCTAGTGTGAATGGAACAGTCGCAAGAGGCAGACCTAGGCGAACGTTTCTCGATCAGATCGGAGACGTTCTGGACAAAGGCCAGGTTAAAAGCACCTTGAACCGACGGGCGTGTATGAGGAATGTAATGAAAGTGAATGAAGCCAGAGAAGTGTGTCAGGATCGTAGCAAATGGAAATCCGTAGTCTCTGCCTACCCCTCTAGGAAACAGGCGTGTATCTATGTATGAATGACAGAGATAGCTATTTAATTAAGCAGAGGTAGGTGACTATATTTAGTTAATTAAATGACTATCTATAAAATTAATTATGCGTTTGCCGTTTCGGATAACATATTGGATACTGTGTGTAACATTTTACGCAGGTCCAGACAGGTCAAGTTACGAAATAAAAATGAGTAATTTTGTAAGAGGTCAATATAAGTGCGTGACGCAGTAGAAATGGTGCATATATCCGTTGAAAATTTATTTAATTTACTCCAACGCCAAAAGTTTCATCAATAACGAGTAAAAAAATTTTACTTTATTCACTTGTTTAAATGTTCCTGATGCTTTGCTATAAGGGGAGGCAAGAGGGTTATATCGGGCTGTCCCGAGACTGCGGGCCTACCGACTAAAACCACCACGGTGTGCCAACTTGCTGCTTTGTATGGAGGGTGGTTCACTAGAACTGAAACTACATTAGCGACCCACCCAGCAGCGCCCAATGGTGACAGGGAAGGTCTGCAGGAGACGCCCCGGCATGACAGAGGGCGTTGCTCTACCAAACATTTATAATCACCTGCCCCGACAGTAACATAACTTGCCTAATTATAAGTTAAAACTCATTTAATCAAATGGCTTATTTAAAAATGTTTTTAATTCTATAAATGAGTATTTAAATTGTAAGTCAAGTTAAATGTTGATATTATATAAAAGTAAAGTACCTAATTTTAAACTATATTTGCATGTCATAAGACTTGTCAAATGTGTTCTTCTAATCCACATTCTAGCAAGTAAATGATTTGAATTTAAATTAAAAAAAGTAATTTTGTAAGAGGTCAATATAGGCGTGTGACGTAGTAGGAATGGCGCATATCTTCGTTGAGAACTTATTTAATTTCTACAGGTCTATCATGAAAACGTCCATCCGAAACTTTGGGCCAAACGAAAAACTTACACTGACTTTTCTTCGGATTTCTTTCTTTCAAAATTATATTATTTACTTATAAAATCCGTATATAGTAGTTTAATTTCAATGAATAATATTCGCGTAAACAGAAGACAATATTATATTATTTACTTGTTTGGATTGCTTCATGAAAGGGTTTTGATCAATTAAGAGGTTACGTACCGAAATTCAAAAAGAATTTCGTAAGAAATGTGTTTCACAGTACGATCAACCCCGAACTTTGGCATTTACGTTTCATGGCAGGCCTACTGATTCTGAAAGTTTAATCATTGACGTGCCAGTATTAATTAAGTGCATAGACGGGGTAGTGGTTGGACTGGTCGCCTCGCTACTGTTTTAACTACAGATTTAAAGTTGAACATACAGCAATGTAACTGGGAAAATCGCATTTTATTTCATGCAGTAGTTTTTGCGTGATTCGCGTAGATACAAACACACAGACAGACAGACAAAGAGTCTAAAATAATTGTTTTGGCTTCTATAGCTCTTACGAAGACCCCTCACGTTAATTTTCTTAAATATTTCGTATGTACCTACAGACATATTAATTGATTATGTACCTAAATAGTTAATTATCGCTCGCTTTAACGGTGAAGAAACCATCATGAGAATATCTGCTTGTCTGAGAGTTCTTCATAATGCTCTCAAACACGTATCATTGTAAAGTCAGCCAACTCGTACTTGGCCAGCGACTATGGCCCAAATTTTTCATACGGAGAAGAGGTCCGTGTCCAGTAGTGGGACAGTTTATATCCACGGCTGATATGACATGATAGAAGATATGGGTATTAAATAAATGTAGATCGGTTATATTCATTCCGTATGCTTACATGTGCCTGTTATTATGATGGCGTAGTGGTTAGTGTAACCGACTGCCACGCCTGAGTTCGCGGGTTCGATTCCCGCACAAGTCAAACATTTATGTGCATGAACATGGATGTTTGTCTTGGTCTAGGTATTTCTATGTATAATATGTACGTATTTACAAAAAAAAAAGTATACATGTATGTTTATCCATTGTCTAGAACCCATAGTACAAGCTCTGCTTAGTTTGGGCTAGATGGTGTTGTGTGTATGTGGTAGAATATTATATTATTAATATTATATGTCCCAAAAATTAGTCGAGTATGCAGATCAAGAATCACTAAAAGACTACCTATGCAAATAAACTTAATAGACATAATAACAGCATGGCCGCTGTTCGAGCCGTGTAATCGCGTGTATGCACTTGAACAAAGTTCCGTTGTATGATAAGCATCGACTTCGTTTTCATAAATCTTTTACGAACATAAATAATGGGACAATATTATTCGATCTTCTAAAATCTCATTGATCTATTGTAAATGAGCACTTTTTAAAATGAATGATGTATTTTCTTTATGTTTAATCTTCATATTAATTATTTCGTCTATTAATATAATAATTGATTTACGGATATATTATAAATGAACTGCATTCAAGGTAACATGATAATTATATTCAAACATACTTAAATAATATTTGCATGAAATAAAGTCATATGTCCTTAGTATTGTATTATTGTATAATGTGTATTATTCCTAATGTTCATTTATAATAAAATTGCTAGTCCTAAAAAATTTGCTAAAATATAGGTTTTAGTTGCAGGAACGAATCGCTGTAAATCCGACTCCACGCAGTCTTGTCTGCCCTACCCCTAGAGTATAATTCAGAAGCGCGTAGGCGCATAGGGACGAAGTGGCCCGCGGGCTGAGGAGCAGGAGGCTGTGAGCGAGTCGCCGCGGCTGAAGCTGGCCAGCCGGCCAGCAAGTCGAAGCTGCGGTGGTGAGCGAAAGCCGTCTGCGACGATTAGCACGCGTGGGGCCGCAGGAGACCCGCAGCGCCGGAGTCGTAACAAAAGCCATATTGCTTTTGCATCTTTACTATTTATAGGATAAATAAACATTAAATAATTTGAATTTAGAGTTCTAAACAGATTAAAATAGTATAAATAAACATTAAATAATTTGAATTTAGAGTTCTAAACAGATTAAAATAGTATAAATAAACATTAAATAATTTGAATTTAGAGTTCTAAACAGATTAAAATATCGATCGATTTGATTTATTTTATGGCTCAGAAAAGAGGACCATCATTAAAAAAAATACTGTTTAGATTTTTTTACTTGTTGCTTTTGGAAAATTAAAACGATCATTTAAATATATGCCATTAAAAAATTGATTAAAACACTACTTTTACATAATTTTGATACTATTAAATTACTACTGTTAATCTTTTCTACTATTAAATAAACAAAGCGATGAAATACGTATAAAGTATTTTAATTTCAATGTACAAAATTCGTGAAAACGTAAGACAATAAGAGAAGTCGAACTTCGAGTTCAGACATTTTTATTTTATACAATAAAGAAGGCAAATAAACTTACTTGCTTCTGGTGATAAGCAGTTATTGTAGTCTATGATCGCTTGTAATATCTGGGGTTTTACTCACAATCTCAGAACTTAGAGGAATCGACTCAAGCACAAGATGAAACGAATACGATAGGAGAGATCGAAGCTTTCGTAAATCTTACTCATCGGACGATACGCAGTCTCTGTACTCTACAGGTAGTAGAGCCTCGCTGATCTCAGGACTACCCTCTTACAGAATATCGACGTGAAATACCAGTATTCCTACTGTTATTTCACGTCCTACTGTTTCGTTCGGTGAGTGAGAGTGCCGGAGACCCAATCACCCTCTTTCCCCCTTCCCGCTCCTTCTCATTCCCACTTCCTTTTCCTCTTTTTCCTTTCCTAAAGGGTCGGCAACGCGCAAGATGCCTCTTGTGTTGCAGGCGTCCATAGGCTACGGTGACCGCTTACCATCAGGTGGGCCGTATGTTTGTTTGCCACCTTAGTTGTATAAAGCCGGATTCTTCTAACAGGCCAGATATATTTAAAACCTATTATGACTGCCCGCCGGTGTGCCACCGCGACTCAATAGGTTATCTTTATAACAACGAATAGCTTCGCGTAAATTCAAGAAATTTTACAAGCGTTTAATTAAATGGATGTGTCGTAATACCTTACCCAAAGCCAGGACCAAGACGCCTTTAGCCATCTGTGATCAGTCGCGTCTGCTCGACTAGCAGCAAGTCATCTATCCTCGTCCTGGACATCTCGTCTACTCTCCGCCTGTTGCTTTAGGATGCGTCTCAAAGCAACAGTGCTATCATAAAATATCATATGCTTATAAAATTGTAATGTATAATTTGTTAATAGAAATAGAATTATTAGATGACATTGATGACAATCAGTGTCATGTTTGTTGACAAGAGCCGGGGGTCGTTCAGAAATGTAACACAACTTTAATATGATGCGCTCAAACATTATAATATAACGCCTTTATTATTATTTTGTATAAAATTACTTTTGCCATATAAGACCACCGTCTGCCTAATTTATTTAAATTGTTAGTTTGTTTTATGTTTTAATTTTAAATTTTAATCGAGTTATGTATGTTTGTTACTGCCTATATGCACCGAAATCATGCAGGCTCTGCGAGAATACCAGCGTTGTGGATATACTGCAACATTGCTGACGCAGGACCTTATTTGTTCTTATACATACTGGTTGTGTTGCCTGTTACCTCATGAGCGTGGAACAAATAAAATTATGTTTCTTTCTTTCTTTTTATATAATGTTTCTGAAGTCACGTGACAGGGTGTGTAGTGTATGTGTGTAGTATATAATTTTTTTAAAACTTGGTATACGTGTTCTACCTAGTTTTTACCTAAAAGCTATAGTTTCAAACTGGATTAGTCTGAAATACGAATCAAGCTTTTTGAGTAAAAACGTCACACAGCAATTACTTGGTCACACTGACACTGGCTATGCCTGGATACTTCCAGGGAGAGCCAGCGTCTGAGTGTTGCTTTTACATGAAAACGACTGCACGGATGGTTCAGTGGTTTAAATGGTCGCCTCGCCATTACCACTGCGCCGAGTGTTGTGGGTTCGATATCCACACGGGACAAAAATTAGTGTGTTCCACAAATGGTTGTTCCGAGTCTGGGTGTTCTTGGTGTCGGTTGTTTGAATGTTTGTCCCACGTGACATGGAATTTATCCCTAGTGCGGCAGTTGACTGTTAAAACGAAATAAAACAAAAATGGCCGCACACACAACCAAAAAGCCTGAATATACTGGCTTTATCTGTCGCCTGGCATCGCTAGGCATTTCTCTGATTTAATAGTTGAGTTCAGGCGGCTCATAGGTATATTAACCGGTTCAAATCCTTGTTAACTTAAACACCGTTATTGTTGAATCCGTAACGTGCACATAATACACACTCTCACGCATACTCTCACGCACACATTTCCGAAAGGGTACATACTCAATCTATACTAATATTATAAAGAGGAATCATTTGATTTTTTGTTTGTTAGTATATTTGTTTGTTTGCAAGGGCTTACCTCAAAAACTACTCGCCCAATTTTAAAATTCTTTCACCGTTAGAAAGCTGTACCACCGTCGAGTAACATAAGCTATACTTTATTTTTAAAAAGTACTGTTAGTAACGTAACCTTAACTACTTTTAGGCGAGTGAAGACGCGAGCAAAGGCCAGTACTCAATATATTTATTGTATTCCACAATGATAGCTTAGGTGGTAGGTGCAATGGTAAGTGTTGATCAATCGTGGACCCTGTCGGGCACAGCAGTTTAGGAGAGAGGAAGAAAGATTTCTTAAATATTTTATATTATTATATTATTTCAGGACGTTATCGGACGAGATCTTCGTTAACCCTATAAAGGATTTATAATAATAATAATTAGCAAATAAATAATTAATTAGTATATTGTTAGATATGTGAAGACTGCCAACCCGCACTAGGCCAGCGTGGTGGACTATGGCCTAAACCTTCTCACACTGAGAAGAGGCCCATGCCCAGCAGTGGGACAATTTAATACATAGGTACATGATATTATTATTATGTTCCTCTTTCACGGGGTATTTCCCTAATACGTTAGGAAAATTAAAATTAATTATTATGTTTCTTATATCACAGGTATTTTCTAACATATTATATTAGAAAATACCTAGCCCTGTGGGAAGCTTACATGGAGACGTGGGTCCAACGTGAAGAGGGCCTTCGAGGGTTTTAATTAAGGTGGGATGGAACATCTACAACAGCACTGGCCGCAGCAGGCGTAGGACTATTGCTACGAATGGGTTCTAATACACTCGCGTGCAAGTAAATCGACTCAAGCCTCAAGTGCGCATAAAAAGTGATATAACTTAAAAATGCCTTATTATACCTCTATATAATGTTTTACATAATTAAAGCCTAGTAATTGAGCTTTAAAATGGTGTAAGTTGCATGAAAATCGATTCAGTAGTTTAGTAAAAAAGGTTAATGCCAATGATAATGTAAAAAATGTTGAAAATTCATACAATTTCACACTATGGGGTTATTGTGTTTAAATGAAACAAAATGTGCGTAAGATAAAAAATTTATTCGTGTCAATATTTGGTATTTCCTCCTCTAGCTCTGATCACTGCTCTCATGCGATTCTTCATCGACCTTATCAACTTTTTAATGGATGATTATGGTATTCGACCCCACTCTTCTACCAACGCAGTCTTGAGCTCATTGATGTTTGTCGGAGCTGGATTCCTCGCTCTAACTTTCCTTTTGAGCTCGTCCCATATGTGCTCAATGGGATTTAAATCGGGGCTGAGCGCTGGCCAATGCATAGTGTGAATTCCAACTTCGTTCAGGAAATCACGTGTGGCCCGAGCAGTGTGACATCGGGCATTGTCATGCATCAAGATGAAATTTTCCCCAATAAAGCCTTGATAAGGGACAACTTGATCCAGTAGAACATTTTCAATGTAACGATCACTGGTCAGACCTCCTCCCCGGCCTCCCCCAGGAACGAAAACAAGCTCCGTTTTGCCTTCTAAGGAAATTCCGGCCCACATCATGCAAGATCCGCCACCATATGCAACGGTTTCCACAAAGCAGCACTGTGAAAACCGTTCACCGGGACGACGGTATACCCGACCTCTCCTGTCGCTGCCATGGAGACACATCCTCGTCTCATCTGTGAACAGGACTGACTGCCATTGCTCTATGCTCCAATCCAAATGCTCTCGAGCAAAGTGAAGGCGTGCTTGACGATGAGCTGTGGTCAACTTCGGGCCTGTAGCGGGTCTTTTCGGAGTAAGGTTAGCTTCTTTCAACCTTCTTCTAACTGTCCACTGACTGACAGTCACCCCGCGAACTTGACGTAGCTCCTGCTGCACATCTACGCCGGTAAGGTGTCGATTTCGGAGAGAGGTCGAGACCAAAAACCGGTCGTCACGCTCCGAGGTGCACCGGCGTCGGCTGGTATTAGGCCTCCGAGTGAAGGCACCAGTCTCTTGAAACCTTCTGTATACTCTCGAGACAGCGGACTGACTCATATTCAAACGACGAGCGACTTCTCGCTAGTTCAACCCTTCTTGCAATAGGGCAACGACTTGAGCGGCTTCTTCAGGTGTTGTATCCATAATTTTCTTCAAATGACGGCTTTAATTTGCAGAGATGTGTTCAGGTCAACGTCTAATGAGCGACTGATAAGAAAAAACGATTACAGAGGGTTTTTATAGGGGGTTGTGTCGCGCAAGTTGTGTATAGAGCGCAGAGCAGTTTACGGGAGGTTGCGTTCAGTTGCATTCTAAGTACAAGTGTTTATTTAAATTACTGATATTATGCTACTATTTGAAAGCCTAATTACTAGGCTTTAATTATGTAAAACATTATATAGAGGTAAAATAAGTAATTTTTTAGTTATATCACTTTTTATGCGCACTTGAGACTTGAGTCGATTTACTTGCACGCGAGTGTATATGGGCTATAGGTAAGGGTGTTTGGTGGACCGGTATATTGCTAACTATGGATGAAAAATGGCGTCTGCCCTGAATACTCTTTATTATTATTATTAAGTATAAAATTGTCTCAGTATACAAGACTTTCTTTAACTATATTTGACATGTTCATGAGTAAATTAGTCGCATTAATTACGGCAGCGCTTTTAATTATTTTTAATGATAATTAATAAAAAATGCGTGTTATCAATACGTGTCGTCGCCGGGCCGTCGCGTGTGAAGGGTCAGTGTCGTCCACGATACGTGAGTGACACGTGTCGGGTAGGTAGTTTAGACACGCTGAACGAATATTCAAGGGTCCGAGGGTGAGTGGAATAATATACTCGGATCACTGTGTCTCACAAAGCATATATTAACTCAAAATACTACTTACTAAAAAATATTATTCCACGGTATTTATACCTGGCCGTGTAACGAAACCATAGCGCGATTCAGCCCAGTGGGACAGCGCCATCTATCGCGTGCTATGGTCAACTTATAAGCTAACAACTGTATGAAAGGTTTCGTGTTACAATAAACTGTTAACAAAAACTAAATGTATTTGTAATAATCTTAAACTAAACAATATTTATAGTTATAAACTGGACATACCGCCCACCAAGGACATCATTTAGTATGTCCTTGAAACCGCCCACCATGCAACAGTGTTATACATCGAAATAAAATATAAAATACACAGTTTACAAGTACAAGTTATTAATATAAATTTAAAAATACTTATTTTGTTACAGGCAGAATAATTAATTTAGATGTAGGTCGTTTAATTACAGCACCTTTAGTGCGCACTGTAACCACTCGTGTTACATTATCTTGACCTGGATGCTTTTGCTCAATTTTACCTAGCAACCATCTGCCTGGAGGCATATCGTCCTCTTTTATTAAAACAATATCGCCTATTGATGGTTCTGGCTTCTGATATTCCCACTTGTGCCGTTGAAGAAATTGGTGCAGATAATCCTGCGACCAACGTCGCCAAAAATCTTGCATCATTCTTTGATGAAGTTGCCATCGCCGTAGCGTGTCTATATTAGATTTTTCATAGTTGAAATCTGGTGCTACCACGAGTGCTTCTCCTACCAAAAAATGGCCTGGGGTTAAAATCAGAAGATCATTGTGCTCCTCTACGTATGACAAGGGTCTTGAGTTTAGACAAGCCTCAATTTGAGTCAATACTGTGGCTAGTTCCTCATACGTCAATGTAGAGTTGCCAATGACTCTTTTAAGATGGTACTTAGTTGACTTTATTCCTGCCTCCCATAATCCACCGAAATTTGGAGCTCGAGGAGGAATAAAGTTCCATTGAGTACCATTATTCGCAAGAGACTCTGCCAAATCTTGCCTGAACGTTGATTTTTCTTCATTAAATAGAGAACGTAACTCACGAGTGGCACCAACAAAATTTGTAGCATTATCGCTGTATAGTTCTGCACATCGTCCTCGCCTCGCTACAAATCTCTTAAACGCTGCCAAAAATCCTTGGGTAGTTAGGTCACTGACCGCTTCAAGATGTACAGCCCGCGTTGACATACATATAAATAATGCAATATATCCCTTATATGAAATATTGCCCCGACCCTTTGCTGTTCTTATACTTATTGGACCGGCGTAATCAACGCCACTTATAAAGAACGGTTTATTTGGGCTTACTCTAACTGCGGGCAATTGTCCCATAAGTTGGCTTGTTGCCTTAGCTGAATACCGAGTACACATTACACAGCTTCTAAAATACTTTCTAACCAAGCTCTTAACGCCAACAATCCAATATTTTGATCGTAAGTAAGATAACATAAGTTGTGGCCCACCGTGCATCGTTTTTTGATGAGAATCTGCAATCAAGAGACCCGTTAAAAACGATTCCTTAGGAATAAGAATTGGATGCTTTTCATTGTAATTTAATTGGGACATTTCTAGCCTTCCACCGACTCTAATAATCCCCTTTGCATCTAAAAATAAATTCAATGATCTAAATTTCTTCATATTACTAGCCACGTATTCTTTTCTACTTAATTCCTTCAACTCTTGTGATAATCCTTCTTCTTGACATCTCTTTATACATACTTCTGTCGAATCTTCAATTTCTTGTGTGGCCAAATACCTAGTACTAGGTCTGGTCATGGAACTTCTCATATTTACGAATCTTCGACAGTAAGCAACGACACGAACAAGTTTAGAAAAGGAGGAGAATCTTTGCCACAAACTCAAGTCTAGCACAGTTGAATGTGCCTTTATCTGTTCTTGCGTTGTGAGTAGATGTTTTGGCCTTTTGAATTGAATTACTCTTTGCCTTATAAAATCAGGACCTTGAATCCACATAGAGGTTTCTGATAGTTCCGCTGGAGATATACCACGAGAAGCGCAGTCCGCTGGATTTTCTTTCGAGGATATGTGAGACCATGTTTCATTTTCAAGAACAGTTAAAATGTCCGAAACCCGGTTGGCCACAAAGGTCTTCCAACGACTAGGATGGTGATTCAGCCATGCCAAAACTACTTCACTATCAGTATAGGCATGCAAATTACCCTTTGGTATTTCTAAAATATCAGCCACTTCTGTAATCAATTTGGCCAAGAGACCTGCTCCACAAAGTTCAAGACGAGGAATGGATACCTGCTTGATTGGAGCTACTTTTGTTTTGCTCGCGACCAAAGATATTTGAATATTGCCGCTCTCATCCATTGTTCGCAGGTATACTACAGCAGCATAAGCCCTTTTTGAAGCATCAGCAAAACCATGTAATTCGCGTAAAACTTGATTACTACAAGTATGTAACCATCGCGGTATTTTTATATTTGCCAACTGCGGTAAATTACTACGGTAAGTAATCCATTCATTTAATAAATGGCTTGGGACTTCTTGATCCCAATCAACACCAGCTAGCCACAGCTTCTGAATCAATATTTTAGCTACTATAATGCATGGTGCTAACCACCCAAGAGGGTCGAATAATCGTGATATATCGGATATAATTTTCCTTTTTGTTGCAGGTTCACTTAGCGGATTTAGATTAACGGTAAATTGGAAGACATCTTCACGTGGATTCCAGGTAAGTCCAAGGATCTTTCTTATGTCATCTACCTTTATCTTTATATCTTCATTCGTATTCTTATTTTCAATTCGCATTTTATCTAAAATCTCACTGCCATTGCTAATCCACTTCTGCAACTGAAACCCTCCCCTAGCTAACACTCTAGTTAAATCATTATAGAGATTAAAAACTGTTTCTACATCGTCCGCCCCCGTCATCAGATCATCCATATAGAAGTCATTTAAAATAATTTTTGTTATTTCAGGGCTATTTTGACATTCATCGTACGCGACCTGTTGAAGTGCCCGAACAGCGAGGTATGGTGCTGACGCGGTGCCGAAAGTCACAGTCATCAACTCATAATCTTCAATATCTTTTTCAGGACTCTCTCTAAAAAGAATTCGCTGAAATGGAGTGTCACCTTTGTCTACTAAAACCTGACGATACATTTTTATTATATCAGCCACTAGACATATTTTGTGCTTTCTCCAGCGCATAATAATATGACGAAGTTCCGCTTGTAAGGACGGGCCAATCATCAAGTTATCGTTTAGCGATTTCCCATTCGTTCCTTTACAGGAAGCATCAAACACGACTCTAACCTTTGTCGTGTCCTTATCCTCCCGGACTACCGCATGATGAGGTAAGTAAACAGCTTCTTTATTTCTTTTTTCTACGTCTGTAATCTTTCTCATATGATTAAGTTCTAAATATTCTTTAATTACTTTTGTATAATCTATTCTTAGTTGATTATCTTTCCTCAGTTTGAACTCTAACGCTTTAAATCTTCTTTCAGCTATTTTTCTTGATTCCCCATACTTGCAGTCTGGGTCAGAATCGCGGAACGGTAATCGGACTATATAGCGTCCATCATGATTCCGTTTAGTCGTTTCTGTAAAAAGCTTTTCACAACTCTTCTCTTCTTCCGTGAGTATTTTATTGATTTTAAATGGCTCGGCCTCTAACTCCCAGAACCTTTTTAACAAATCATTACTTAGGCTGGAATGCATCACGGTAATATGAGAATGAATTGGGGCGGAGCTATCCACTTCGCACGCTCCTGAAATTATCCACCCAAACGTAGTATCTTGCGCCAAGAGCGATCCATTTGGACTCCGGTTAATACCTTCTCTGATGATTTGACTGTATATATCAGCACCTAATAAAATGTCGATTTTATTAGGCCTGTAATACTCAGGGTCAGCCAAATCTCTAACAGTCAGGTTAACCCATTCTAACTTAGTTACTCTTGTAACCGGTATAAGGGACGTAACCGACTTCAGTACATAGGCACGCACCTTAATCTTAACTTGAGGATCAATTCTCGACCTTATTTTAATGTGGACAATTGATTTTGAAGTTACACTCTTATCTCCACCTACACCTAATATAGTGTGTGTGGCTTCTATTTTCTTTAATCCTAGGTACTGTACCACAGCTTCAGTCACAAAGGATCCTTGTGATCCTTGGTCTAATAAAGCCCTAACCATGCGAAAGGTCCCGTCTTTCGACTCAGCATCCACGACTGCTGTAGTTAATAAAACAGTTTTATTACTGTTCCCTGTCGAAAGGCAAGATACAAGTGGCTTATTAGACCCCTCCGCGTGCGCGGCGTTCTTATTGTTACTTGAAGCAGTTTCCTCCTTCATCGAACTAGTTGATGAGGCTTCTTCATGCGGTATTTCATCAAATACCGGCCCAGAACCACCACTAGGATGTAGTAAAGAATGGTGGCGGCGTTTGCACACCTGACACCGTACAAAGTTCTTACAATTTTTGGCCGAATGGTTGCTATTTAAACAGACAAAGCACAAGTTCTTTGCCATAGCGAAATCACGGCGACTGTCACTAGATTGCTTACAAAATGCCTTACAAGAACTAATTTTATGGTCTGCAGCACAATAAGCACAGACTCCATTTGACTTTATGATATGGAAAGATTTAGTAGCAGTTCTTTTTTCAATGCGTGGCTTAGGATCTAAATTTTCTAGACCTCTAAAACGACTTATTAAAAATTCTGAAAATTGTACAAACGTAGGCAATTCATCGGTCACATCCGATGATACTTTTAGTTCCCAAGCCTTTCTCGTAATTTGGTCTAGTTTGGCGCTAATGACATAAATTATTACAATGTCCCAAGAAGATATATCTACTCCTAAGCCCTTCATTGATTCTAGACATTCGGAAGTAGTATTAATTAGCCCTTTTATATCCGATGCCGATTCAAATGCCAAAGTTTTTTGATGAAATAAGCGCTTTAATATGCCATTGGCTAGAAATCTCTTATTATTATACATTTTATTAAGCTTACTCCACGCGCTTTCATAGTTTTCTAAACTGACTTTTATATTACGTAACAACTGCTCAGCCTCACCAGTTAAGTGCCCTTTTAAATAATAGAATTTTTGAGCATCGTCCAGAGATTTGTTTTCATGAACCAGCCCTAAAAACAAATCTCTAAACGTTTGCCACTCCGTATATTTGCCTGAGAAGATAGGAATTTTTATCTCGGGCAGCTTAACTTTGGCGGCTCTTTTATCGTGCTGACAGCATGACTGAGTGTCCAAAGACGATTGATGGGAAGAACTATGTTGTAATAATATCTCTTTCAAATCGCTTTTAAATTGCACATATAGCTCCTCAACTTGATCGTACATATCATCCTTATAGTACTCGGAACTGCATAATTCAGCTCGCTTTATTGTGGTCATGATTTGTGCATGAGTTTTTGAAAACAAAGACCATTGTTGGTCTAAGTTCTCAATTCTCGTTTCGATATATGAAACCGTTAAACGATCTTTGGGAGACTTTTTAAAATTGCTCCTTAATTTTATCATTTTATCTCTAATGTCCTGTTGCAGGACCGTTAACGATTCCATTTTTATCGTTTACAATAATATTTCACACAATATGTAATAAATAGTTTATCTTAAGTTATGTACTTGCAACTGTTAATATTACAAACAATCAGTTGAAACAATATATTATGATGGTATCACTGTATTTCGCTAACAATAAATTATACTAAGTTCTTATTGTCAGAAAATTCACAAATTTTTACAAGTGTTTTAGACATAAAATCTAGGAAAATTTGAGCATGGATTCCCCGTCTAAACAACTTTTAACTTAAATTATTACAAGTCCTATAAAACAAACTATTTAATTTATTCTAAGTCTCAGCACCAATGTATAAAAATTTTACAAGTGTTTTAGAATTTATAAATATCTGGGCAAAATTGGGCATGGATTCCCCGTCCCAACCACTTTTTACTTAAAATAATTACAAGTCCCGGATATCTAACACTAATTAAATTATTATAGGTAAGTACGGTGCTTTGACTTTAAGGTTAAATTTTACTTAAATTTATGTCTTCTTAGGAACAGCAAATTGTTGTTATTACGTAAAATGTACTCACAGTTTATTGTTCACCTCACTCACTTATGCACCTGTCTTCAATTTTTCCTGAACCTGCTACGCCATCTAGCGCCGATCCGCGTCGATGTGCTACTGACTTCAAATCCTCCCTCGAACGCTCCGCCTCCAGGAACTGCCTCCCAGATTTCCTCGAATACTACCCTTGTACGCCTTTTCCTCCAGGTTTGTCTCCCGGCTCCTTTGTAACCTCCCTCGTGCGCCTCTCCTCCAGGATAATCGCACCCGGTGCCACTCACGTAGCGTAACGCCACTACGTAAGGGTTGATCTGGACAGCGATCCACTGCCCAGTAGACGCGCAGGGGTGATAGCCTCTGCTACCGTTGACGCGTATCAAAAAGTAGTAATCCGGCTCGAAGGACCATGAACGAATATTCAAGGGTCCGAGGGTGAGTGGAATAATATACTCGGATCACTGTGTCTCACAAAGCATATATTAACTCAAAATACTACTTACTAAAAAATATTATTCCACGGTATTTATACCTGGCCGTGTAACGAAACCATAGCGCGATTCAGCCCAGTGGGACAGCGCCATCTATCGCGTGCTATGGTCAACTTATAAGCTAACAACTGTATGAAAGGTTTCGTGTTACAATAAACTGTTAACAAAAACTAAATGTATTTGTAATAATCTTAAACTAAACAATATTTATAGTTATAAACTGGACACACGCCTTCCATATAAACTAAACTATGAAATATGTATAATTTAAAAAATATATTTAAATAGCCATAATGTTATACATTAATTAAAAAAAATTTACTCAATGCATTTTTGCCGGTTGTGTGGCATAAGTGTGCAATCGTGACGTCTCAGATTTGATTTCCAGGTCAAGCAATATTTTTGGATTATCCTGTAAGAATATTCTTAATAGCAGAACCGAAACCTATTTGTAAAAGTTTTGTATTAGTTTGTATATATATATGCATTAAAGCTAAAGACTCAGGTTTAAAGAAGAAATATAATATCATATCCGACATGGATGTATTATGGAGAACATAATGTAACTATAATTGCCTGTCACGTAAAGCAAACCCAAGACCTCACGCACGGCAGTCGCAATCAATACTGCTGCACCACGGATGCAATCAAATTTTATAGATATACTAGCTTTTGCTCGCGGCTTTGCTCGTTTGGAGCAGTACTTTTTTCTGAATTAAAGGTACCTACTCCATACTTTTTCTGCACCCCTGACAATTTAAATGCGAAATTGCACGATGATCGGTCGAGTAAGTAGTTAGGGCGTGAAAGCTAAGATTATTTACAATTAAGGAAGGCAACAGCGTAGTTTGTCTACACAAAATAAAGCAAGAATGAGAACTACGAAACGAAGCTCTGAATCGAGCTGGTTTTTTAAAATTGATATAAGTGTTAAACTGTCGGCCTTATCACGGGTTCTATTTGGATCAATTGAATTAGATAACCCTTACAGATACTTGTAATAAAAACAATACATTTCGCACGCGTGCCCACAACGTGGGTCTTAATAAATTCCTTTGTTATCTTCAACACAATATGATAACTGCAGGAATTTATGACTATACGGATGGCGCAGTGGTTTAAGTGGTCGCCTCGCCACTGCACTGCGCCGAGTGTTGTGGGTTCGAATCTCACGCGGGACAAAACTATGGGTAATCCACAAATCATCCCCAAGCTGACAACACCGACTGCTAGTGCAATTAGATTTATGAATGAGTTCCTTCAATGCAATTCAGATGCTGATATATTTTTTGATTCCAATAACATAATTTTAAAACATTTCTTCTTTACATAGTATAAAATGAAGTCCCTTCCCAGATCTTTTAAACTACTCAACGGATTTGAATGCAGTTTTCAGCAATAGATAGAGTGATTCAAGAGGAAGGTTTATATGTATAATATATACATATTATAGTACAGAAAAGCCGAAATATTCAAAGTTTTGTAGTGTGATGTCGTAACAAACATATTTTTGTGCGCTTAAATCGCAAACGCTGGCTAAACCTTACGAGATAGATCAAATTAATGTACTTCGGAATTGTATATCTTAAAAAGATCGATAAAAGAGTCCGCGATGGTATATATTTCTCTCCAAAGGAAAACCCTTTTTTTATCGTGGGGTTTTGCCTTGACGCATACTCTTCCACGGGGACAGGCGGATGGTTATGTCGGACTCACCGGGGTAAAATAAAGATGTTGAAATGATAATAATGGACCTCTCGGAATACCGACTAAACCTACCACAGTGTTCCTCGACAAAACCGCTATCGACGGGGCCGCGCGAATCACTTGCACATCGGTCGCGACCCCGCCGAGGTTTCGGCCCGCCGCATGAAACGGCAGGCCTCTACACGACAAGATACGTAGGTATCTTGTCGTGTAGAGGCCTGCCGTGCCGAGGCTTTTAAGTAAGTAGTGCCTATAGAGTAGGTAGCTACTCTATAGGCACTACTTACTTAAAAGCCTTACTTTCCCTCCCTGTACCCCTCCCTAAAGAGGAGACGGATACGACACAGAGGCGCGCGTGGGAACACGCACGCCGCCTCTCGGACCTGGTGCTGATCGGATCGTGGACAGGCCCACGAAACCCAACACCCCCAAGTTACATTTTAATCAATTGGCTTTTAGTGAAAGTCAGACCTACTGGTAAAATAGCATTAGCCGTAGCATCATCGGGTATTGCAGCTACTTTTTTAGAAGGAGGGGGGATGGGAGGAAAAAGAAGAGGGTTTTGTGTAGAATCAGCGACTTCGAATTAGTGAACATCATGTGATAAAAGTCATTCAACAGACAAAAGGTGCAATTTTGTTGTGCAGTGATATGTAATCAATATCACTTTCAACAAGCTTATTATTGTTAGTAGTACGTATGTATTATATAATTTGCTAAAATAAATTGATACGTCCTATCTTTTAATTACGTCTTACAGTTTCAATCCCAGTTAAGAGATCACATCTGTATTATGACTATGTAATAATAAGCATCAGCCCTGTATGTAAGTGTCCCACTTCTGGGCCTCATTACCGTGTGAGAAGGGTTTGCAGACCTCACACATTTTCGAGAACATTATGGAGAACTCTCAGACATGCGGGTTTCTTCAGCGTGTTTTCCTTCGCTATTAAAGTGAGCAATAATTAACTATTTAATGCGCACATAACTTTAAACTGCCCGAACTCCGTGCGCCGGGTCGAGCTCGAGACCTCTGCGTGACAGACACGAGACACCAGGCTTTGCTGCCTACTGTTACTGAAGTGTTTCATATTTTTAGATAACTCTAAGCTAATGTTTTTATTAGCTCTAATTGCATATGACCTGGTGCCTCACCTGTTATGTGGTAACTGTAGTCTGGAGCCTCCAAAGTGTAGCGGATACCTACTGCGAACACAATGGTATTTAGAATCTGAACGGGTGGTTCTATGCCTTTGAGTTATTAATTTTGTAAAATTACCCCGCACTAGAACTATGTATAATTATCCTGTATCGCGGAGTACTTTACAAACATTTAAATAACGGGCAGAAAGAATATTTGAATGTTTGTTAAGTCCCCCGCGACACAGGAATTATTTCTAGTGCGTAAGAAGTCTTTAAAAGAAAGAAGAGAATTAAAATCTAAACATTTTCTTAAAGCAATATAAAGATGTTGTGACACAAGTTTGAGTTATGATATAAAGACAAATACAGTAAAATTTACAAAGGGATCTTTTAAATTGACTGTATTCCGTGTACTGTACTAACAGTGAAGATATGTTTATGTATCTGAATAAAGTGTCAGCACAGACTGACAGTGGAAATATATTTATGTATGTGACTAAAGTACACAAACTACCGAGCTTTGTGGCATTTCAATATCTACTGCTCTCTCTTAACCCGTGAATGAAAAAGCGAAGATCGTCTGTCCAAAGAGGAGATACCGCTGGCAACACGAAATAGCTAAAGACGTGACGGAGATGAATGGACCCGATTGGTCGAACTTGGCACAGAATAGGAAGGAAAGGCGGACTTTAATGTTGAAGGCTAACGTCCACTTTGGGTCGCTGAGCTAGCGAAGTAGGCACACGTGTGTGTGTCGCCACGTGCTTTTCGCGAATGGGGCGTCGCGAGACAACAGGTGCTCGTAGCGCTGTCAGTAAAAAAATAACAAAAGAATCTTTGAAAACGGCAAGGAGTTGGACTCGTTTATAGATGATAATATATTATGTAGTTACAACTAAACGACTTTTGACTGCAGGAATGGCTTCGTGGTTTAAGTGGTCGGCTCGCCGCTGCCTCTGCGTTGACTGTTGTGGGTTCGTTCCCCACACAGGACAAAAAATGGTGTAATCCACAAATGGTTGTTCCGAGTCTGGGTGCTTTTTGTGTCTGTTGTTTGAATGTTTGTAAACTCCTTCATGACACAGGACCTGATCCCAGTGCGGAATTCGAACCATAAAAATAAAAGAAATCTTTAATGCATTACATATTGAAAAGGCACACCGAAAAGACATCGCCTGCAGCCACAATACCATATCAACAAGTCGCGCTAATTTGTGCTCTGTTGTCTGGATGTTGCTTATTTTCGTTTTTTGAATATTTGTAAAGTCCCCTATGAAACAGGCTGTTTCCTGAAGTGAGTTGTCTTATATAAAGAAAAAAACGAAATAGGTCAAAAATACTAGCACCGTATAAGCGTTCGTGTTATCCAAAGAACGACGGGCGGGAGAGGCGCAGTGCTTCCGATAAACGTTTAACCGATGTGTAAAGTTCCGTAGTGAAGTTCTAAACAACTATCACGTATTACTTGACTGTTTACAGCCGATATTAGTGCCCACCTACAATGGTGGCACGAGCCACCAAAAAAACTGTTACAAAAACCACAAAGACTTGGAACACAAAGATTTGTTACTGAATTTCAAAACATCGTATTATTAATGCCTATCGTAATTATCTTGTTGGAACGTTACAATAATTCTTTGATTTTAAGGGGATTGCATCGCTCAAACCTTAAAAACACACTCGGTTTAAATAAGTTTGTAAATGAATCCTTTTATGCATACATACATACCATAAAAAATATACAAGTAAACTAGATTATATAGGGAAAACATCGCATTGATTAAAATTTTAATTAAGTTGTACAAGTGTTACCAAAAAATTGAGAAAATAGATCGTTTTAAAACTAAATATTGAATTTTTCTTTATAACGGCTGAGATATTCTGTATGAAATGTATACTAAAAAACATGTAATACCCTATTTAACAATGTGTATTGTGTATTTTCACTTATTTGTTTTAAAATTTTGTAATAATCGACAATAATCTTAACAAAAGTCCCCGCCAAGCAGCCCCGCTACGCCCGTGGCGCTTACTCGGGACTGCAAACCACAGATCTTCAAGGTCATTGGGCAACTTTTGTGTGTTATGGATCTGGCTACGATTTTGGTTCAATATCGTGCTAAGCCTGCCATGCTAAACTGGCCTACCTCAAACAGAGTGAGCTCATACATTAATTAGAATCGGGATAATAACACGTTATTTGTTAAGAACAAGTTTCAGCAACGGTGAAGGAAAACGTCGTAAGAAAACCTGCATCTCTGAAAGTTCTCCATAATATTCTCAAGGATATGTGAAGTCTGCTAGCCGTCACTGGGGCAGTGTGGCAGATTGTGGCCTAACCCTTCCCACACTGAGAAGAACCCCGTGCCCAGCAGTGGGTCAGTTTAATACAGGGCTAACATTACATATATATGTATTATAAGTGACAGTACTCAGGAAAAACATACCGCAACAGATAATGCATTCTGCCCACCTATGGCTCTGCAATAGAGAACTGGAAGAAATGGTCTTTGAAATTATTGTGCTGGATAAAAAAGTATCCAGGTGGAAAGATTAAGCACGCTTGCGTTTGTGGGTGTAGTGTCTCAAGATTCGCCGCAGTCTGTGCTGGTTTTTAGACTTAGAATAAGCTTGACACACAGCTTGCATGTGTATGGTGGATTCATATATTTGTAAAGACCCAAAATCTTTAACGGTCAAGAAAAACATCGTGAGGAAACCTGCATGTCATGTCTGAGAGTTGTTCATAAAGTACTCGAAGATGTGTCAACTCTTTTACGTCACGCGAATATTATTCATTGTAATTAAACTACTTTATACGGATTTTATCGCGTTGTTTGTTTAACACTTTTATTACATAATTTTGAAACTATTACACTACTACTATAAAAATGTAGGTACTACTTTTTAAACTATTTATATTTAAGATTACACTTGCCCCGTCGTTTCGGTTGCTTTTCAGCAGTCATATTCACGGGAAGTAAACATGGCTGCTGAGTATGTATCGACTACACGGATCGTGTGCTGGTTAAGTATTCGCTGCGACATCGCCGCTGGACCGAGTGTGGCGAGTTCGATCCCCACGCCGGACAAATATTTGTGTAATCCACAAATATTTATTACGTGTATTTTATGTCCTTTGTTTGAATGTTTGTAAAATCCTCCGCCACACAGGACTAAGGTTAGAGCTGACATACACATACACCCACACACGCACACACGCACGCACGTGGGCCTGCCCGCCACCCGATCAGCACCAGGTCCGAGAGGTAGCGCGCGTGTGCCCACGCGCTCCTCTGCATCGTGTGACTGTCAGGGTTTAAATCTAGTGGTGACCAAAGCGTAGTCTTGTTGTGTAGTGGCCTGCCGTTTCATACGGCGCGCGGCGGGCCGAAATCTCCGCAGAGTCGCGATTGCGTGTGAAAGCGACTGCGATTATGTCGAGGAACATCGTGGTAGGTTTAGTCGTTATTACCGGGATGTGGCTCACCATCATTCGCCGGTGAGTCCGACATAACCTCTCCGTTGCCCCGCGGAGACGTGTGCGTCAAGGCATTACCTGACGACAAAAAACAAAAATTGGTATATTGTTCAATAATATAATAATAATAATAATATTCTATCACATACACACAACACCATCTAGCCCAAACTAAGCAGAGCTTGTACTATGGGTACTAGACAATGGATAAACATACATATATACTTCTTTTTTTGTAAATGTATACATATTATACATAGAAACACCCAGACCAATTCTATTCCTTCACTCTCATAGTCTGATGGCACGGCAATCGATACGGATATATTATTCAATAAGATTTAGCTAACCCAATTCAAGAGTCGAACCTAGGTCCTCCTGACTCTATACTGAGAATGAATTGTTGCCTTATCCTTGTATGAATAATTATAAAATTGAAGTGTCTGTTTGTAATGTGAAAGTAACAGCTTTTTACTAAATGCATAATATGAAAGTATGGTATCAAATTTTTTGTCTGTCTGTCTGTTTGTTTGTTCCGGCTAACGTCTGAAATGGCTACTTTTATTTTAGAAAAGAATTAACGATCCGCAGATATAATTAATATATATATTTTTAAATTCCTCGCGGTCGAAGTTGCGCGTAACGGTATAAACCTAAAACTATTTCGACGGTGCAGCTACAGTCGACGCAACTGCTGTGCATGAGGTATCAGGTTCGTTACCGGGATCGGGCAAAGTGTTATATATGTAAATACTTACTTACTTATATATTGTATTTTTCTGTGTACTGACAATCCCAGCAGCTGCAAGGTGCATTCAAAATATTAGGTACGATTAGGATATTAGGTGAGCTGACCATTTTTTTTACCTATGCAGGAATAGAACCCATGGAACAAAGCTTTGGCAGTGCCAAGGTTATTCAACCATTAGGCAATTATTATTAGGTATAAGTTTATTTGTCGGTAGCTGTCTATCGTGGTTTCACCTACGTTTATAATTATTGTCCCGCTACCGTCGATCGTAGCGTAATGCTACTAACAGTAATTGTATTTTAAATCATTAATAAATAAAATGGAACAAGGCACTCATAACCGCTGGGCCCGGTTATGCTTTCCTTCTAATTATTTTAATAGACTACACCCGCACTAGTAGTAGTTCCTGTATCGCTGCGGACTCTACAAACATTCAAACAACGGACACAAAGAACATCCAGCCTTGGAACAACCATTTGTGGATCACATACATTCATGTTTGTCCCGTGTGGGATGTGAACCCACAACACTCGGCGCAGTGGCAGTGGCGAGGTGACCACTTATACCACTGCGCCATCTGTGTAGTTTATTTATAACTTACAAAAATAGAAAATAAAAATAATCAAATCTCTTATTTTTATAACATTAGTGTCGATGTCATGTACGCTTCGAGTGCTTAGCGCTTCGTAACCTTTATGACAAGTTCACGTTATTAGGTGATAATCTGTTTATATTTGTGTAGGTAGCAATACTAATATTATCTGTGGTCCGGGAGGTAACTATCCTATCAGGCAAAGGTTGGACTTTATGAACCAGCTAACCGGATAACATTTTTGAACATTATTAGTAACTTAATATTGTCTTCTATTTACGCGAATATTATTCATTGAAATTAAACTGCTATATACGGATTTTATCGCGTTGTTTATTTGACACTTTATTACGAAATTTTGAAAATTGTTACACTACTACTACTATTAAACTTTACTAATTTTTAAGCTAATTAAATTATTATTACACTATTTAGATTTAATTTATTTTTACTTTTACACTTTCCCCGACGTTTCGGTTGATTTTCAGCAGCCATGGTCACGGGGAGACTAAGATGGCAGTTGTCTCAATGTTCCAGTGTAGTTATTTCAAAGTACCCGAACATAATTTAATCATTGGTGTTTCTATTTACGCAGAATGAGCTCAAAGTATCATGAAGTCGTGCTGTGGTTTGTTTCTTCTTGGGTTTGACTATTTTTATTACTTACTTACCACCCACTTACTTACCCACTTACCAGTATGCTTAATTGGTTGAAACATTTCTTCTTTGTGTTTATTATCCTAGATTGTTTACGATTATGCAACTTTATCATATATCGATTATGTAACGTGATCGTACATCTGTCATTTTATGTAGCGTAAGTGTCATGTCATTAGTGTCAATGTCAGAAAGAAGGTGCGTTCATAAATGTAGCTTTGATATAAAAAGAAAAAATATATCTCTGGATATTCGGTTACTGTAATGTCTGTGTGTGAATGTTCAATGTTATAATGGTATAAGTATTGCTCTCAGGGTCTTGACGTCCGTGTCTATTAAGGAGCCAGTTGAAAACCAGCGTCGGGCACATATGCCCGGCAATATTGCTGAACTGGCCTCCTATTTTTGTACGGACGACGGGCGTGTACATTTATTATTAAGTAGTATAGTTTAATTTTTTTTTTTCCTACATTGTTTATATCATGTCCTTCGTCTGTTATGAAATAAACGTCTTATTATTATTATTATTATGATCGATTTTTTGTTTTTCTCAGCATTTTAGGAATGCCGGTAGTCTAATGAAACCACGGGCCTAGGCCAAGTGAGATTCATTTAGAGGGTTTGCATCTTCTTGTAAAAATTTGCGAACTATTCTACACGTGTTTAGTATGGCGGCTTTTTGCATGGTTATGTATGTATTTGTTGGCAATTCAAGTTGTTGTAGGTAATGAAGAAGGTGTGTCGGTATTATACCGGTGCTAGAAAGCACCAGAGGTACAATATATACTTTGTCCATCTTCCAGATTCTAATTATTTCCTCTTTTAAATCTGTGTATTTATTTATTTTTTCAGTGATTGTCTTTTGTAGGTTGTGAGTGTTAGGGACTGCTATGTCTATAATGTATGCATGTTTATTTTGTTTATCTATCATGGTTATATCCGGCCTATTGTTGTGTATCGTTTTATCAGTTAGTATTGCTCTGTCGTAATATATTTTGTGATATTGATTCTCCAGCACCGGTTTGGGATTATATTGATAATAGGGTACAACTTTAGGTGGTAAAAGGTTATGTTTTATAGCTAACTTTTGGTGAATAATATGGGTAACTTGATTGTGTCTGTGGGTATAATCGGTTTGAGCTAAGTTTGGACAGGCACTGGTGATATGTTGAATAGTTTCGGAGGCGCGGTGACATTTCCTGCATTTATCATTCTGAACGGTTGGATCTTTAAGTATATATTTTTTGTAATTTTTTGTATTTATGACCTGGTCTTGTATGGAAATCATAAAGCCTTCGGTCTCTGGAAACAGTGAACCCAATTTCAACCAAGCATTTGAGGCGTCTATATCGACGTGTGGCTGTTCTAGATCATGTAGATGTCTTCCATGCAGTTCTTTGGAACGCCATTTATTGATCTTGTCAGTGACATGAATCTGTGGAGTTTTATAAGCAATGTTTCTATTGGATAAATTTAGTGGAGTATAATTTTTATCGGTATCAACTATTGCTGAATGAATACTGCTAGTGGTAATTTTGTTGAAGAAAAAATCTCGCAGGTTTTGTATTTGCCCTTCCCATAGCACATTTAGGTCTATGAGTCCCCTTCCTCCTTTTTCTCTCTTCGCTGAAATTCTTTCGATAGCTGACTTGGGGTGTAGGTATTTGTGTTTGGTTAATGTGGTCCTAACTTTAATTTCTAAATTACGGATATCTGTGCGTGTCCATTTAACTACACCAAACGAAAATGTCAACACAGGTATTGCAAATGTATTAATAGCTTTAAAGAGATTTTTTGAATATAATTGTTTTTTGCATATTGAATTCAATCTTTTAGTGAAATTTAAACATAGATCTTTCTTTATTTTACTGTGGTCAATTATGTTAGACTGGTGAATACCTAGATATTTATAAGTATCTGTCGGTCCTATGAATTCAAATGTATCAGGTTCGTCTACATGATCAACGTTACTAACTATTTTACCTTTCTGAATGTGTATTGTGCGACATTTATCTAGGCCAAATGACATGTTTATATCTCTACTGTACAGGGCGGTTATTTCTATAAGAGATTTTAAGCATTTCTGGGACTTAGCAAATAATTTGATGTCATCCATATACATGAGATGTGTGATGGCTGTATCTGAATTTAATTTGTAACCATTTGCAGTCCTGTTAAGAAGGTGAGATAATGGATTCAGGGCAAGGCAAAACCATAGCGGACTGAGAGAGTCTCCCTGGAAAATGCCATTTCTAATATAAATTTCATCTGTTGTAATAGACTCTGTACCATTATTAAGGTGTAAAGTCGTTCTCCATTCTGACATAGCATTCTTCAAAAAGTTAATGATGGTGGGGTTTATTTTGTATACCTGTAAGATTTTAAGTAACCAAGAGTGCGGCACGCTATCGAATGCTTTCTTGTAATCTATGTATGATATAAATAAGTTTCTCTTTTGGTTATGAGCACATTTTAGAATGGTAGAGTCTATTACAAGTTGTTCTTTACATCCTCTATGATTCTGCCTACATCCTTTCTGTTCTTCTGACAATATATTGTTTCTATGGAGGTGACTATTGATGTTTCGTGTAATGAGTGAAGTGATAAGTTTGTAGATTGTTGGGAGGCATGTAATGGGGCGGTATTGAGAGGGGTTTGATGTATCATTACTTTTAGGGAGCATATAAGTGATTCCTTTTGTAATAAATTGAGGTAACGGTTGTTCGCCTGCAATAAGTTCTGTGATGTTTTTAGCTAGTATGTGATGTAATGTGAAAAGCTTTTTATACCAAAAGTTGTGAACGTTATCTATGCCGGCTGCCTTCCAATTTTTCATTTTTCTAGTGGCAATTGCTACATCTTCTGGCGTGATATCCATTAATTCCATATCATCTACATGAATCATTCTATTTCTTTCTTCATCAATCCATATTGCATCCTCGTTATGATTGTTTCGTTTTTCCCACAAATCGGCCCAGTAGTTTTTGAGTTCACTTTTGTCAGGTATTATATTGTTGTTTTCACTCTGTATTTTATTTTCTCTGCATGACCTGTAAAAATTCTTCTCATTTATTGTAAAAAGTTTATTGTCTTCCTTCCGTTGTAGCGCTTTTAAATATCTTGCTAATCGTTGTGATTTTAAAATTAATTTTTGCTTTAACGTGTCTAAATATTCTATTGGCCTAACATTATTTGGTTCATGTATACTATGTACTTTTGTTGTTTTGAATATAGTTTCAACTGCTTTCAATACCTTTCTTGATCTATTGTTATTTATGTATTGACTCAATCTACCAATATCTGCCCTTAAATTGTTAATATCTAGTTCGAGTCTTATTTGCCAAGCAGGTTTATTATTTTTTCGTGTTTTCTTTTGATTGCCTAGGTTATGTGTTCGTATTTTATATCCCAAATTTTGACATATAACGTATGCACTGCAATATATTAGTGTGTGAATAGAAACTAAATCGGAATCAACAGAATAAAACCGATCCAGTATGTGTTTGTTAAAAATATCAATAAATCCATAAAGTTTCTTATTTTCTCTCAATTTCGGTAACTTAGGACGTGTTGTAGGGTCTGTGCCTGTGTATTTGATAAGAGCTGTTTCTAGTTGATTAATTAATTCATGTGTAGTTGTGTCTATTTCTGTCGTTTCACTGGGCTGTGTGATTAGAGTGAGTTGTAGTACGGAATCGGATGAGAGATTTGTCTGAGTGGATGCATGTTGAGTGAATGTTTCGTACTGTGTACGTGATATGTTTGATGTTACTGTCTGTGTATTTGGGCTGGCGCCTAATGTGGTCGCTGAAACGTGTTCTAGGTTTAATGAATGGGATTGTTCTGTAGACTGCGATTGCTGGAGTGATTGAAGAGGAATGTTATGTGTATTATGTGACGTGTTTATGAGGTTGTAATCTTCACTCGTTTCTTCTTCTAAGCTTCTACGTACTTCTTCTTTTAGTTGATCTAAGGTGTCCTGTGAAAGTCGCTTATTTCTAACTATTGTTCTCATTTGGTCTGACACGCGCTGTTCAGAAACTGAGATTTGTGGGTACTGTCGTGAGAATAGTTCGTGCAATCGCTTCCTATAGGTTGTCATATCAGTCTCTAATTTCGTAATATAATAATAGGTACGCATGATAAATATATTGACATCCTTGCTCCAAGACATGCGCACCCTTGCTTTGCCAGCTTTGGTGGACGCGGGTAAAAAGGTATTTACCTCCCGCGCAACATCCAAGGCTGGTGTGAATGGATCACTAAAATGAACTGTATGTGGTGATGTATTAGTTGACGAAGGTAACGATTGCAATGAGGGTGTATATAAAACGGTGCTTGGGCTATACGGCTCAATCGGGCTATTTGTAATAAAGTCAGTCTGTCTGTCAGAATAGTCTTGGTCGGCTGAAGTATCTTCGGGTGACCCGGTGGGAGCCCGCCTGCTCAACTCCTCACCACTGACGGCTTGCATGCTGTGACACCCAGCGTCAGCTCCAGGTGTGCCCCGGCGATTGCCCCCGGGAAGCGGTCCTCTCAATTTTCTTTTCGAACGTGTCTCCATGGTGAATGGGTTTCCAGAGCCATGTTGGCCGCGCCAGTAACATATAAGTCGCGTGTCCGCCCCCCACGTGAATCTGATGGTCGATTCGGACGTATGGTTGGATTTGGGGGGCTTATTATTATTATTATTATTATTATTATTATAGCAAGTTTGGTGCAAATGACTAGTATTCCTGTTAGACCCCACCAGCCAGTCTGCCAACATTAAATTCAAATTTGTTTTTGAATAGATGCCATGTTGGTTTTATTCTAATATAATTATTTTATTTGAATCAATTTGTTCTTCCTCTTCTCACGCTGAGAAGAGGGCCCAGCAGTGGGACAGTTTAATACAGGGCTGATATTATTATTTATTTATTTATTTTTAAAAGAAGGCTTACAGACTAATAGTACATTAATTATTTAAACATAAATAATAAGGTTGCTTATGACAAGCCTCCGCACATATATAATTTATACACACAAAAAATAATACAAAGAAAGCAAAGATACTTAACCTAATATAACTATACTTACAGATAACTAAGAATTTAACTATACTTACATGCAGGGAAATACAAAGCAAAATACTTTCGATAAAGATCACATCACATAGTGTTATTGCCACTGTTACGATCTTACATCGACCAATAATAAATAAACGATATTATATGCGTCACAAAACACGCATAAGAAGATATCTTTCCAGTAAGTCAATAATATGCGAATAAGTGATTCCCTAAAAGCTGTCTTACTGTAGATGGGCTTGTACAAAACAGGTCAATATTCGAGCCTGGAGGAATATTATTAAAAGTAACTGCACTACGCAAGAAAAACGCGTTACGCCTGTAATTAAATGTGGTAAAAGGCACATTTAGCAATGGTCTTTGCCGAAATCTAGTTGGATTTTTATTTATGCATATTATAGTAACAAGCTCGGGACTGTCCACTGAACCGTTTGCAATATTTAATAAAAAGCATACATAATTAATTTGGCGTCTATATTCCAACGGTAAAAATAGATATCTCCTACAACGATAATTGTAGTCAACTGAACATTGCTGTGCTCAGAAATCAAGATGTCGTAGAAACATTTTTTGGTCATTTTCAATGTGCGTTTTATAAATTTCATATTGAGGGTTCCACACTTGTAAGACGTCCTCTAAGTGGCTCTGTACAAATGCACAATATAATATTGTAATGGGTTTTAAGGAACTGAAATTAGATGAATTTCTTATTATAAACTCTAGTTGTATTTGTGTTTAATAATGTGCTATACATGGTTATCAACAGATAAAGAAATGTAACGTATGGTTAATGAAGAAAGAGAGAAGTGAGAATCACAAATAACAGAAGAGGAAACTTATTTGGTCACTAGATCCGATACAATGATTTTTTTCAAACCATCTTAGAAGGAAAATTTACGGAAAGAGAGGAAGAGGAATACTAAGGCGTACCTATGCCAACAAGTGAAGTTTCAGGGATCCCGGCCTTGCTCAGTGTGACTGTGGTGAGCTGGAGCAGACAAGAGCACATTTGTTGGTATGCCCTTCTTGCCCGAGTACTTGCACAATATCAGAGCTTTGTGTGGCCACTAGTAACGCAATTAAAATGGCCGAATATTCTGCATATAATATGTATATAGTTCACCTAAGAACTATTGACACGAAGAAGAAGAAGTTAATGAAAAAGGTGGCGTCAAGTTAGGACGCCCCCTTTTTCATTAACTTCTTCTTGGTAGGCCAAGAGGTTAAAAGGAAAGCAGAGGACAGACATATGTGTCGATCGCTCCAAAGATAAGAGCTACGCTTTAAACGGAAGAAAAGCAGATACATTTATAAAACTGGATCTTAGTTTTGGACGTTCAAAACTCGTTAATCGTTCCTACATACCGATTAAAGTGTCAATAATCGAATTGATCATTTCAACATTTTATATAATTACTTTTACTATTTGCTTCTATATAAAGCGAATGATGTTCTGAATATAAATTTAAAACATATAAAAAAAGACAAAGATATGACGGACATTGGCGTGCAAAGTTCATACTGCGCTAATACAAAAACAGCAAAATGTATCGGCCAATACTCTTGTTTCTATCTATACAGGATCTGGGGTCGAAGTATCAAAAAAACTCCGTGTGAGACTTTAACCCCGGATCCTGTTCGCCGGAACTGGCGATAAATCATCTAAAAATATTTGAATAAATAGCTTTAGGTCGCGTTCTATATAAAGTGATACTGTTTGACCTGATTAGTATTGATGGGATGTAAATCAGAAGACGTAGCGAGTTATGTTAAGAACTAGACAACTTAATACTTAAAATGAAGTCTGTATTACCTAGAACATTTCAAATTTTACCAGGTACTTTGTTTAGGTCCCGTATAGAGTGCGAGTCTGTTGCTGTAATATTACAAATGCGAATGTGAGTTTTTTTGTTACGATTTCATGCCTTAACTTCTTGAACGATAATTATGTAATTTTACATACACGTTCTCAGGGGCACAGAAAAGGACATAGGGTACCTTTCACCCAGAATAAACAAGAACAGAAAATTGACATTACATTTACGCGAGCGGAGTCGCGGGCATAATCTAGTCTGATATATTTCCAGATTTCGTGCTTTTGTCAGTACAAAATCTGATAACTTTTAAAATAATCCCGACAACTGGAACTGCAATCAAACTTTGGATCTTACGATTGGTCACAACCGTAAGAGTAAACTTAAACTAGCTCCTCACCCAAGCAGGAGAACAGAGATCTCCTGTCTGCGGAGTGCCAGGGAAGCGACGCCCTTAGTTGTGTCGTGGTGTCTACTCAGAGCCGTCACCTGCGTTTGCAGGCGACGGCTCTGAGTTAGCCTTAGTGCTTAGTGCTTAGCCTGCATTGGATACTGCTGAGTGAATCCCTAAAATAGTTTCAGTTCAGCGATCCACATTCAAGGCAAAGAGTTGGCACACTGTGGTAGGCTTAGTCAGTAGTAGCCGAGACTTCTATCTTTCCTGTGTGAACCCAAAAGACCCACACCGCTTCCCTTTTTCGCGGAGAGGTAAAGGTGAATGGCATCACGTAAGGTAAAGGTAGCCACATAAAACAATTCGTGGCTTGCAATCTATTCCCTCTGTACCTATGTCTCCAAAGTAGTAAGACCTCTTCTTAAATCAGCGATGACACTATCACTACATATTATAAAACCAAGACCTCGCTGCGTCTATTCGCGATAAACTCAAAATGACTTGAACGGATTTTCATTTTTACCAATAGACAGAGTGATTCATGAGGAAGGTTAGGTGTATTATCTGTGAAGGTTTTGTACTAGCCGGGGCGGGTCGCTGGTGAGAATATTAGTCAGGATTACTTCAGAACTGTCCAGAAATATAGTAGGCTAGCTTTTGCCAGTGGCTTTGCTTGGAAAGGTGAGACCTTGGAAAGTCAACTACCATCTCATCTAAGGAGATGAGATGGACTTTCCAGTTGCCAAGTGTTCTGGGTTCAATCCTCACATGGATCTAAAAATTATGATCCAGATATAGATATGCCGAGTCATGATGTTCTTTGTGTCCGATGTTTAAATGTTTGTAAAGTTCTCGGCGACCCAGGAATAATTCCTAGTGCAGTTGTCAATCGCAAATCGCATTTACGTCAATAAATTGTAAAAAGATCAAGTAATCGTCCACCATCATCACTAACAGATTAAATACTTTAATATGTTAGTAATGGTGGATTTTTTATAATATTTTATTATATAAATTTAATTATAGTGACGTTTTTACCCGCATATCAAGGAACCGTCTCGTGCAAATTATAACTGCTGATAATATTATATAGAGTTTGAAATACTTTCCGTAAATTGACGCGTATGAATACACGTACCTAATATATATACATATATATAAGATTAGTTACGACAACGTAACGTTTGGACGTACATTTTATGCGATTGCGGCAGCAGTTTGTAATCCTAACTTCTTATTATTATAAATGCGACTGTGAGTTTGTTTGTTTGTTCGTTACACTTTTACGCCTTTACCAGTCGACCGATCATCATGAAATTTCACATACACTTTGTTAGGGCTACAGAAAAAGACATCACCACACATCCAGGAAAAAAACGGTTCCTGAAGGAACGAAATTGCTGCGAACGCGAGTCAAGTCATTGGCAAAATCTTGTATTTTATAATCGCTTGGGACCTTACGATCACCGTAAGACAGCGAATTACAGTGTATAGCTTTGTCTCGTTCCCGCGAATATAATTATGATACTCTAAGACCCAGCTCTTATATTCAGAAACGAGTCGTTTTATTTACAGTCAGTTAATTAAGCTGTGGAGAATATTAATTAAACTAAACAAATATTGATAAATGTACCTATAATAGTGTTACGTGCTGGGTTCCACAGATAAGAATGCAAACAATATTACCGACTAAAACCCGTTTTATTCAAGCACACAATTGAATTTAAAACACAACAAACACTATACCACACTTTTTCACTGTACTGCTTCAAACTCCGTAGTATTTTCGCTTCCGTTCGCTTCGATGAACACTTGACCGCTTACGATTGTAAACTGCCTTGGCGGTGCGCGTGCGCCCTATTTATACGCGGGTAAAGCGTTTCTAGAGCTTTCTAGTAACGCTATTCCCGGTATGTAAACAGTACGATGATTCGAGAAAGTACCAGCCTCTTCTCTACGATTCTCGTAAGCATACCTACTACGTATGTAGTTCCGTAAGATGTCAAAAGATGGCGGTGTAAATTATTAGACGGAACTGCCGAGTCTTTCCTACAATGCCGAGAGATGTCACTGGGCGTAACAATAGTAATTAATATGTCGGACCTTCTTATTATCCTAACATCTGTTATATCCCGTATTCTATGCGGGTAAATATTGCATTTTATTCCAAGTGACCAGCATGCATAATGAATATAATAATATAATATAATATAATATTCTATCACATACACACAACAACATCTAGCACAAACTAAGCAGAGCTTGTACTATGGGTACTAGACAATGGATAAACATACATATATACCATGGCATCCCGCTTTTATTTATACAAAAATGTCATAAATCTATCTCCATTCCTTTACATAAGCTATTTAACTTGTCTTTAAGAACTGGTGGTATGCCAATTCTTGGAAACGTTCATTCGTTGTGCCGGTGTACAAAAGTGGTAATAAGCATGACATAAATAATTACCACCCAATTTCAAAATTAAGTGTAATCCCTAATCTTTTCGAACGTATTGTATGTAATGTATTAACACGTATCGTTAGACCGATTATAATCCCGCAACTACTACTACTCTCTGTGAGCTGGTTGACTACGTGACAGCTACTATGGACAATGTTCATCAGCTATGCAATGTTCTGTCAGCTTGTGACCACGGCCGGTGTAACCTGGTCGAAACGTCAAGCATAAAAAAGGTAAACATTATGCATGATCGCGTTAATACCCGTTACATATTATATATATATCATGCAACGCGAAAGTTTAAAAGTTATTATGATGGAAAATATTCAGAATAGGCTTTTAAAACATATGAAATGGCGTTATAATACATTGGACAATATAAAAATTATACAATCTCTTGAAGACATTTTATTTATTTATAAAATAATTAGAAATTTAGTGGACTCCCCTTATCTTCTTAGCAAAATATGTGTTGGATGTCCACGACTAGTTGCACGTAAAAAGTCTCTCTTCCATATTTCTCAGTTTAGGACAAATTATGGTAAAATGCTTTTATTAGAAGAGGATGTCGGTTTTAAAAATGAATTAATGGCTATTGATAGTACTAACCTAATTAATGTATTACACCTTTCTCTCCCAGAATTTAAAAGAAATGTTTCGAAAAACTTGGCTATTAGATTTTCATAGACTATATTCTCGTTGGGGGGATATGTATGTTGTGTATAATATGGTTCTTTAAAAATATTATGTATATTTTGTATATGGTTCTTTAGGTTCTCTTCTTTTCTTACTATAGCCTATATGACGGCCTCGATGGCGTAGTGGTTGGTGTAACCGACTGCCACGCCTGAGGTCGCGGGTTCGATTCCCGCACAAGTCAAACATTTGTGTGCATGAACATGGATGTTTGTCTTGGTCTGGGTGTTTCTATGTATAATATGTATGTATTTACAAAAAAAAAAAAAAAAAAGGCATATAATAATATGTATGTTTATCCATTGTCTAGAACCCATAGTACAAGCTCTGCTTAGTTTGGGCTAGATGGTGTTGTGTGTACGTGGTAGAATATTATTATTATATTATATTATTATGTACTTTATTACTATCTGTGGAAAATGCTTCTGGATTATGTACTGTCTATATGTATATTGTAAACTTTATAAAATCTATAGCATCCGTTTTGTTCTCTAATAAATAAACAAATAAACAAATACTGCTTTTTTTAAAGAATGTAACGCAATTAAATGAAGCAAGAGCGATATGCCAAGATAGGTCAGTAGCAATCCGTAGTCTCAACCTACTTGTCCGGGATTAACGAATTACGTAATTAAAAACCTATTATGTCTTGCCGCCGGTGTCCCGGTGCGACTCAAAAGGTTAAGCTACCTTTGTCATTCGTTAAACTTAAAGGCGCCCTAAGTCACATTAGTTAGAAATAACTCTAGGTTCACATGCTGTGTCATTACATGATAAAGGTACAACGAACTTAAATAAAACCTCTTCAGATAGACTATTGGCTGAATACGACATCAATCCAAAGTCACATGTAGATAATGTGAGATGAGTGACCGGTACACTTAATTTTAATGACCTATGACAATAAAACTGGAATTTTTATTTAGACAATCATTCTTAATATGAAATTATACATTTATTTGAATTTTGCAATATAATTTTTATAAGTTGCGTTCTTAAATAATAAGGTAGGTATAACATTTACAATATATGTATTTACGTTATTCATTTTAAAACTAATTAATCTTATATATATTTACAAACGTATTAAAAAAGATAACATAATTATAAAAATACTAATTAATATAATACTAAATATTTACAAAAATGGTTGAGGCGTCGTAGAATTCGTCAGCATCGCTGTCAACTGGTACCGTGCCCAGAAGACTGGCAGCATTGCCACGTTGAATGGCAATGCTAATTCGTTGGGCCAAGAAATGACCAGCCGTCTCATCACACGAAGCGTCGATCAGGCGTTTTGCGACCTCTCTATACAAAATACGAGCGCTCGGACCCCATGAGCCTAAGGTTTCTACCCCAAACGGCTCAAAAATGTAGTTTCCGACTAAATTACTATATTTGTACCGTTTAACTTCATTTTTAGTTATTAGCGTTGTATTATATTATGACTTTTTGCTGTGGCTTCGCTCGCTCGGAAATAACACTATTTTCTGAATGATGTCTATCCTTCTATCCTTTTTTGATCTCCTGAAAACGAGTATGTGAAATTTCGTGATGATTGGTCAAGTAGTTAAGGTGTGAAAGCGTAATAAACGAACTGACATTTACATTTATAATGTTAGTTAGGATTTGCATTTTCATTTTCAGCCATTCCCGTTGGAGGTGGACCGTTGGCGTTCCATTATATTATGACTAGCTTTTGCCTGCGTTTTCGCTTGGTTGGAAACAGTACTTTCTTTTTAGATAAAAGGTATCCTATGTTCTTTTCTGGACCCTTGACAACGTGTATGCAAAATTTCAAGGTGATCAATTCAGTAGTTAAGGCGTGAAAGCGTAACAAAAAAACTTACACTCGCACTTATAATATTGGTTAGGTTAATAGGCTATTAAAAGTATAGATTTAGTGAGACTAAAACCATAGTTGTTGAAATATGGAGCGATATATCTGTCTATCATTTGGGATGTAGGCGTGATTTTTATTTTTGCACCATCATTACATGCATCATCAATTATTATTAAAATGTAGATACAATAAAAAGTAATTACAAGTATATAAAAACATAAAGAAACCTTAAACACAATTAAAATGTTGTTTATGTGCAGATGCACGTCTCACTTGACGGCACAAAAACAACGGTGATGCGCTCAGCATAATGCTGTGGCACTCGCATTGCTGCAAGCACTACACAGCGCTGATTTTAAGAGAACACCACAATTATTGGTAAAATAATAAAATATGTATATATATTTGCATACTTATAACATGCAATGCAAAAAGCAAATTAATTTTTTACTAGCTTTGCCCGCAGTTTCTCCGCGTTTATAGTTACTGCGCCACCCCCGTGGGTCATAGCGTGATGTTATATAACCTTCCTCAATAAATAGGCTATCCAACACTACCAAAAGAATTTTTCAATTCGAACCAGTAGTTCTTAAGATTAGCGCGTTCTACCAAACAAACAAACTCTTCAGCTTTATAATATTAGTATAGATTATTTAATATGATCTCATTTTTCTTGAATGCCATTTTTCTGTTAATTTTATTTTTTATTTATGATGTTGTTGTTTTGTTCTTATATCTTATGTGTATCATCTGCAGGGAGAGCGTTGCAGTCTGAAATACAAATATTAATTTATCTAGTTCAGACACAGATGCCATAAAGATATTTGAGATTATCGATAAATTGAAAATGTAAACTTGTTTTATAATGTATCTTTGCTTTTTATGCAATTAATTATTATTATTAATGCACGGATGATACAGCGGCCAAAGTAGATAGTAAAAATGTGAAAGTTTGTAAGGATGGATGTCTTTCACTCAAAATCTACCTACATAACCGATTGCGATGAAACTTGGTACGTAGATAGCTGATGACCTGCATTACCATATAGGCTACTTTATATTTCGATATTTCTATGGCGTCGGCAGTCACGCGGCGAACGCGATATAACGTGCTGTGCGGCACTTCCAATTCTAAAGCTATAAAACAAATACGTCGCGTACCAGAATTGTTTTTATATGTTGTGTTTTTCACACTTGTGATCGAGAGGTCGCAGGTACTAATCCAATCCCTTGCACTATCGACGTGAAACCAATGCTGACATAAGCGTTTTAGTTTTGCAATTTCAATGCAAATTATTGTAAAAGACAAAAGTTAAACCCAAAAATCATTTATATATTTTAATAACAAGAAACACTTATGAACGTCAAAGGGATAGGTAAATTTACAAAATTTACTTGTTTTTAATTTATGTTAGTCGTTAGGTTCTGGCAAAAGGGAATATACCTGCAAGAAACTCACGGCCAATTAGAGTAAAAATTTTCTTTATTATTAGTAAAAATTCTTAGACATGTTCTATTTTTATTATATTTAAATGTCTTTCATATATCATTATTTATAAAGCTTGAAAATGCTGATCTATTGGCTCAATATTTTTTGTATACATATATATATAAAACCGCTTCCGCTTCTCGCAGACACCGCATTACAACTGCATCTTCCACAGAGACTTTGTCCGCAGGACATTGTTAGACAAGGACAGACAAACAAACGTCAAAACAATATCGCAAAAGCTTCCCAGCTCACGTTGAAAACAATAACTGACAGTCAAAGTAGATTTATTATACCTAGGGCGTATCACGCAGTCCATTGTCCAAGCTCGCGACCTCCGATACGAGAGAATGTTCCGATAATTGTAGAAAAAAAGTTGACGGTAACACCCCGAGTTGTGCGCGTGCGCATATATTAATCCAAGTATTTTTTCGCTCGCGACAGTTGCGCGCCACCCGCCGCCGTGACCGCACGCATGCGGCTCGATCTGCTATACTATTTCAATTGTCTGCGTCGCAGGAATTTACCACTATGGCTCTGTCTAGTGTTTTCGTGTTCATACTAGTCACTAGTTGTTTAAGTTTAGAAGTACTTATGATGGGTAGTTGTGCGAACTGCGCGAATGGGGACTTGAGTGTGAAGGAGCTGACGGAGGTGCGAATAGAGTTTGTGAAACAGCAGATATTGAAGAAGCTGCGACTGAGTAAGAAGCCAGCTGTAGCTCTCCCGGTGAACAGCCTCCCGATGCCTGTTGCCCAGGGTCAGACCTTGAGCGATCGCGTGGATAAGCCACCGGAATTCGACGACTACTATGGAAGAACAGAACAGAAGATCATATTCCCAGTCGAAGGTGAGCTGCTTAGTTTTTCTATAGCGATAATAGTAGTAGGTACAATTGCATTCGAATATTTAGAAAACATTTACGTGCACTACTTTCTTGACATGTATCGCGTTCTTCACAACTAAATACATAATTATAATAAACTAGCCGTCTCGCCTGGTTTCACCCAAGTTTATGATTACTGCTCTGCTCCCGCGGCTCATAGCGCGATGTTATATAGCCTTTGCTACTTCTGGATAAACTAGTTTTCTAAGTGTAAAAGAAATGTAAACAATAGTCAAGTAGTTTTTGGGTTAATTCATTACAACCAAAAATACAAATATTTTTCTCCTTATAATATTAGTATAGATATAGATACTATTAACCCTGTTCATAAACTAACCCTTTGCGGACAGGCCTCTTCTCAGTATGATAAGGGTTAGGTCATAGTCCACTACGCTGGCTCAGTACGGGTTGACAGACTTCACATGTCTTTGAGAACATTACGACGCTGTAACGATGCAGGGTGCCTCACGGCGATTTAATTGTAATGATGCGTGCCGTGGGATCGAACTCGAGACCTCTGCGTAGAAGTCACGCGGTCTCTACGAAGCAACCGTATCGCTTGCTTACATGTAATGATGCTCGCGAACGAAAAGAAGTTCATAGGATTTTGGTTATAACTTATAGTACAACATTTAATAATTTGATACTTACTAATGTTATAAATAAAAGTGCTTTTGTGGGTTTGTTTAATCTCTCGTAGCAATAGAGCAACAAATCGCTATGATTTTTGGTCTAGATATAGTTTCTAGGTCGCCAAGTGACGTAGGCTATCGTTTATCCTAAATAAAATGCACGATTCCTGTAAAAAATCACGGCTAACATATAGTTATGACGCCTAAGGGTCGAAATATGATCCTAATTGATATGTACTTAAAGGTTTTTTTAATTGTAACTATCTGTACCTATTCGTTCTCCATATGGACTCTAATTAAAAAGTGTTACAAAGTTTTCTCTTCACGTATTAATATACAGATGTATTAAACACTAAATTTCGCCCGCAACTTCACAGACGTAAATGTAGGTTAGGTTAGATGAGTGACAGTACTTTTTCTGGTGGAAAGGTACCCTATGTCCTTTTCTTGTACCCCTGACAACATGTGTGCGAAATTTTATGATGAACCGTCGAGTAGTTAAGGTGTGCAAGCGTAACAAACGAACTCACATTCGCATTTATAATATTAGTTAGGATTAAATATGACAAATATAAGCAATAAGATCTTTGTTTAATTAAAGTTTTTTATCAGAACACACCGCTTCTTAATGCTACATTTGTATAGCCTCATAGATTCTGTGGCATCATTTTGCTTTTCTGTTTGAGGTGATTGTGAGGTCCTCAGTTCAATTCTCATACCGGCTAAATGTTATTGGACATTACTAGGAATTTCTCAGTAGTATTAAAGATCTCAGTAGTAACACAATAGTAAGTATACCTACCACACAAGTATACCTTCCATGCATTGCCTGCATTTTGGATCACAAGAATTGTAGTCCCGCGTCTTCGAACTGGCAACACTCGACGCAGTGGCAGTGGCGAGCCGACGATTAACACCACTGCGCCATCCGAACATGTGTTACTCTTCATTTATCCGCGCTTACTATAGTTATTTAGCTCCTAGCTTTATTCAAAAAGACTGTTTGGAAGTCTGCCGAGACCTCCTAGGTAGCGTTGCGGTAATAAATGCGGCTGCAGTACAAGAGGCATCGGGTTCGATTCTCGGATCGGTCAAAGTTATTTTAGGATTTTTTGTTAAGATATAGTTAATAGCAGCACAGAATATGTATTTTAAAAAAACATCGACTCTTTCTATCACCGTGCTACTCCATGGGTTCATCCATATCACCTGGAAGCGTTCAGATCTAAGAAGGCACGCTTTCAGCGATCATTCCTCGTACGTACGAGCAAGCTCTGAAGTGAACTGCCTGCTTCGGTGCTGTCCGGGTGCTCTGTGTCCTCCTTCAAATGAGGTTTAAAGAAAGTGCTTCTTTCACGGTAGGCAGCGGCTTTGCTGCCCCTAACATTGCTGAAGTCCATGAGCAGCGGTTACAATTTTCAAGCAGGTGGACCACAATTTAAAAAAATCGAGGGCAATAAGCTGCGACCACAATGGACCTAGAACCATAGCTGATAAAATGCGGCGTATTACACTCATTCGGGACACACTATGTAACAATCATAATATATAGAAACTAGCTTACCCGACAGTCGTTGTCCTGTCCATCAATACAAAAACACATTTGGCGGCCTCGATGGCGTAGTGGTTAGTGTAACCGATTGCCACGCCTGAGGTCGCGGGGTCGATTCCCGCACAAGTCAAACATTTGTGTGCATGGACATGGATGTTTGACTTGGTCTGGGTGTTTCAATGTATAATATATGCGTATATACAAAAAAAATTATATGTATGTTTATCCATTGTCTAGTACCCATAGTACAAGCTCTGCTTAGTTTGGGCTAGATGGTGTTGTGTGTATGTGATAGAATATTATCATATTATTATGTTTCTCTTATCGCAAGTATTTTCTAACATATTATATTAGAAAATACCTGGCCCTTTGGGAGGCTTACACGGAGATATGGGTCCAACCCACTCTGAAGAGGCCCTTCGAGAGTTTTAATCAAAGGTGGGATGGAACACCTACAGCGGCACTAGCCGCAGCAGGAGTAGGACTATTTCTACGTATGGATTCTAATATATGGGCCATGGGTATGGGTATTTGGTGTACTGGTATATTGGTAACTATGGATGAAATACGGCGTCTGCCCTGGATACTCTAATAGCATCAATGCAATGGGCAGACGGTGACTCGCCAACTCACTAGATGGGCCCCCTGAATGGCCACCATAGGCACACAAGCCAGCAGCAGAGGGCAACACCGGTGCAAGCGGCTAGGGGTGTCGAGCGGTGCAGCGCCGATTTCGCCATCACGGGTCTCGTGACAACGGAGACCCAGAGCGGGTTGCCCCGTAGTGATGTCCTTGAAAATGACACTTCTACCCCCAAGCATAAAGCTCTAGCGACCCCCCCTCTGACCGACCGACTAAGGCAAGCCAGAATTGAGAGTCTTACGGGCGCTTTTAAAGTTCGACCCCAGCCAACCAGTAACGGCAAGCCGGCGACGAGGCCCTAATCGACACTCTGAGGCATTCAGGACCGCAGTGTCGCCACTCACATTCAGCTTGCCACAAGCTGCCCTGCGGTTTGTGCGCTTTTAATTAAACTGGTGATATATTTTTTGTATATATCACAAGGCGAAGGTGGTAGTTTAAAAGCTAGTGCACTGTGCCCTCCGATATCGCGTTAGTCTCATGATGAGATAACGACTGTCCCAGAGGTGTTTATAATATGATTATTATTACAGTTCACGTAATTCAATTTTCGACATTTCCCGCACATTTTCCACAAATTGTTGTTTATACAAACCTTGTCCTAACAATTACAAACATTACAAAAAAAATTAAAACTGTCGAATCGGTCGAGCCGCTCTTAAGTGATGCTCCGTCATACATGCAATTCATTTTTATTTATATGGATAATATCAGCCCTGTATTAAACTGTCCTACTTCTGGGCACGGGCCTCTTCTCAGTGTGATTAGGGTTAAGCCGTAGTCCACCATTCTGGCCTAGTGCGGATTGGCAGACTTCACATATCTTCGAAATCATTATAGAGAACTCTCAGACATGCAGGTTACCTCACGATGTTTTCCTTCACCGTTAAAGCGACCGATAATGAACTATTCAATACGCACATAACTTTGAAAAGTTAGAGATGTGCACCTTGGGGTCGAACTCGAGACCACTGCGTGGCAGTCTGACGGTTTAGCACTCGGCTATCGTATATTATACGCGTATGTATATAATGTAAGTTATAAATTTTACATTTTGTCGACTAGTTGGTAAAATTATTGCATATTATCACGCATTGACAAGTGTTGGCGCGAGAATCGAAGTTTGTACCAGGGACAACACGCGCGCGCGAGCCTCGGTCTGTTACAGACCTGTGTTATTTTTGCTAACAGTTGAATTTTGTTTTTGTACTTTGACCGGCACTATCTGGGTCGAGATTATAATTTGCACAATAATTTATTTTAGTTAGCATATTTCGTACTAGCTGACCCGCGCGACTTCGTCTGATTCACATAAGAGAGTTTTCCCCGTTTTTGCAACATATTGTTTTTTCATTGATGCTCTGCTCCTATTGGTCGTAGCGTGATATTATATAGTCTTCCTCGATAAATGGGCTATCCAACAGTAAAATATTTTTTTAATTCGAACTAGTAGATCCTGAAATTAGCGCGTTGTAACCAAACAAACAAACAAACTCTTAAGCTTTATAATATTCGTATAGATTAAATATGTGTTAGCACTAGTTGTTCCACGCGGCTTTACCCACGTTAATGATTACTGCTCCGCTTCCGTGACTCGTAGCGGGATGTTATCAAAGACAGGAATATTCATTTCTTTAAAAAATATTTATCATTTATTGGACACCTCAATTTAAATTGTTAATTGAAACTAGCGGTCTGCCTCGGCTTCGCACGGGTAATACAAAACCTTATATATATTTGGTGAAAACCGCATGAAAATACGTTCAGCATTTTTTGAGTTTACCACGTACAGACGCGGCGGGATATTTGTTTTGTAATATACAGTAATAAAAAGGAAACAACCCATTTGCATTGAAAACAAATCCACTTCGAGAAGTAGAGGTCTTGTGAAGGGAACTGCCACGAAACTCAGGCCAATTTTTTCAATCGCCAATTATCATTACAATATTTCACGAAAATAACATATTTTGAAATAGGCTGTGGGTGAGAGCATTTCAATCCCAAGCATTTTTATATATCTATACAGTCTATATACTCTATGACTAGACTTTAATTAAACAAACATCGTCTTAAATACAGGTTTTAAATGTCCCTTAGAAGTATATTGTAGAAGCGCACGTAAAGATCAATATGTGCGCTTCTACAATAAAGTCATCATATCTGATTTGCATATCACATAATATCAACACTAGAAATAAGTACAAATTAGTAGACCCAGCTTCAAAAAATTAACATACTATTTACAATATCATTCAATGTTCTTTCATACATAAATAGGATTTAAATTTATACAAATATATTGGCTGTCTATCAAATAATAACATATTTATTTCTTGAATTTATTTCTTAATGATACTTTAGTTTTCATATTGTAAATTGCTTGAAAGGCCCACCCCTCTTCTGCAGTACGAAAATAGTTTGAATATCGGCAGCATTTTCCTACATTAAAATACCAAACGAAATTACACAATTTTTTTCTTTTTATTATTTCCGGGATACCAACAGCTTCAAATTCAAATACAAGGGATAAAAACTTATTAATAACACCATAGCTATTGACAAGTATTCGCAAATAGAATTTAAATGTGTAAACCATACATAAAAATATAGGGGAAAAGTATTTATCCTATGAGTATGTCGCACATGTCTTAGGATTGGGGCCGAAAAATCGAGATTGAACCTCTTTTTCACTTGTGAGGGCTTATTTCTGATTTTTGTATACTATCAAGGTGGGCAACAAGCATACGGCCACCTAATGGTAAGTGGTCACCGTAGCCTATGGACGGACGAACACCTAACGCATAACTTGCGCGTCGCCGACACTTGTGGGGAAACCTCGGCAGGTATATCTAAAATTCGCTATTTTTTTGGAGATAGCTATGATAAACCAGTTTAGCCGCCATTGTACCTATCCCTTTGAAGATACGTAATATGAAGTAAATAAATTCAACGATAAGTACCTATTGCTTATTCACGTTGATATCAGTAAGAACGCAGACGAGTCCATTACTTTCTTCTATAAATAAAATGCGATCTATTGAACCGGATAATTAGAATCGTGTGAATATTTCAGATATCATATCTTATCCTTTATACATATGTGTGTGTGCTTATGTATGTGTGTTTATTTACTTGTGTTGTGTTCGGTGTATTTTTCGACTAGAGTTTCCAGCGGCTTCGCTCGCGTAAATATATGTTAGGTTAATGTGGTAACAGTACTTTTTTCTGGGTGCGTCTCATAACGTATAAACTCATTTGGTCTAATTTCATTTTATGATCGTTCATAAGATACATATAATCGACGTGAGATATACCAACTGTTGATATAATTTCTTTACATATAACATTTATTTATTCTAATACTTAATTAGTATAACGTTGTTTGATATAACATTTATGTAATCGAAAATCATTTGGTCTAACGTTTAATATGTATATTGTTTATTTAATCGAAAATCATTAAGTCTAACGTTTAATATATATAAAAAACGTCATTATGGTTAACACCTCGACTCAGAGTACCCCGACTCGGATAGGTTAGGTTAGAAGGCTAAAGCGGAAGCGAAGCGGAGCGGAGCTCCCGCCTTAGCCTTCGTGGTTATTTTTTTTTAAACCACGCGGAAATAGGAGCCCCGCAAAGCGGGGCTCCGTCGACCTATTTAGACCAAATAAGTTTTATATCTTTTGAGTGGTATGTCAAACGATGTTATATTTAATGTATGTTATGCTTATAAAATTAGTTATTTTAAAATTATATCAATCGTTTATTATATTAACTAATCGCTATATTAAATAAAATTATAGGTTCCGTTGTTATATGTTGTTAATATTATAGATTTTGTTGTTATATCATCTATTACTTACCCCTTTTTTATGGATGAAAGGTACTGTGTCCTTTTCTGTTCCTCTGACAACGTGTAGGCAAAATTTCACGATGATCAGTCGAGAAATTAACGCGTAAAAGCGTAACAAACAAACAAACTCACATTCGCATTTATAATATTAGTAAGGATTTGGATTATTCTTTGGCGATACAGATCAACGACTATTCACCGATATTGGTACTTGAGATTGGTGTCTAAAATCCTAATTCCTAATGCTAATTATAAATGCGAATGTGAGCTTGTTTGTTACGCTTTCACGCCTTAACTACTCGACCGATCATCATGACATTTCACATACACGTTGTCAAGGGTACAGAAAAGGACATCCAGCCTTCATCCAGAAAAACACTGTTTCCAAGGGATATAAATTTACTGACATAGCTTAAACCGTCCAGAGCGAAGGCGTGGCATAAAATCTAGTTCGTTTTTTTTTCTTTGTTTAAGTAGCTTTGTTACAATGTGACTATGTCGCTCCATCATAGCCACCGGATGTATTACTACAGACTGTTCATAATTTTGTTATACATATTATATAAAGAGCTAGCTAGCTCTGAAACAGCTTTAGATAAAACACTATTGCATCTACCAATATCACGCTGCATATTATCAAATATATATATTCTGTATCGCTCGCCCGGACACATTCCATTACAATGTGTTGTACATCCTCCACTGTTCCGCAAACTTCATACTTAGGTGTAGTAGATATGCCCATGAGATAAGTAAATTTTTTGGTTGGAATGTGGCCGGAGCGAAGTCTCGTAGCCGTTATAGAGTCACGTCTACTAATTTGACAGCTATTGATCAAAGGTATAGTTAATGGCTCAGGCTGGATCGTTTTATACCAGATACCCTTTTCAACTGATCTCTGATCAGAAAAATCTAATTTAATTAATCATTTAAAAAAACAAGAATTATATTTATTTACTAACCTATTCAGTTAATTTAATTAATTAACGTATTATGTCGCAGCGGTACACAGGCGGCCAGACACAATACGTGTTCAATTCTTATGTATGGAATTTAAAAAATATTTGTTAGGTTGAAAACTAACAGATTTGGACCAAATTTGTTACTATACTAAAAATTACATATAAATAAATTTTAATCTGAATTGAACTAATTCAAGTTTAATAATCTTACTTATTATTCTGTATTTTGAAATCAACTGTCGCATTGAATATTCAATGAATCCTCTGTTGCAGGGACTTCAGAAATGCTCAAACAACGCAACGTACATAAAGAAGACAAAGTCAAAGTCAAAAATCATTTATTCATTTAGGTCACAAAGTAACACTTATGAACGTCAAAATATATAGGTTAGTGAGTTTACTAAGTTACTGAAGCTACATTTAGGTTAGTTGCTAGGTTCAGGCAAAGGGTTGAGCCTATGAGAAGAAACCTGCAAGAAACTCACGGTGAACACCCAGATTCGGAGTAACTATTAATGATCACACAAATTTTTGCCCCGCGTGGCAATCGAACTTAAACACTTGGTGCGGTTTAAAAGGTTGCCTCGACTACGCAACATAGTGCTCTTTTATGAGCTAGGTTTCTAATTATAGTCGATCACAAAATAATTTATTAATTTAAGTCACAAAGTAAAACTTTTAAATGTGAAAGGTTAGTGTAAAAGGTTAGTGAGACTACTAAAGTTACTGAATTTACATTTATGTTAGTTGCTAGGTTCAGGCAAAGGGTTGAGCCTATGAGAAGATACCTGCAAGAAACTTAAGGCCACTCTTTCAAATTGCCATCTATACAAATAAATAAAATTTAAGGTTCTGTTTGTAATGTCAAAATAATACCTTTTTACTAAATGCATATCAAAGTATATACGGTACTTAAACCAAAAATCAATATTAAAATGTTTGTCTGTCTGTTTGTGCCAGCTAATCGCTGAAACAGCTGGACTGATTTTGACGGGATTTTCACGGGCAGATAGCTGATGTTAAAAGAAGTAACTTGGACTACCTACTTTTATTTTAGATTTTATTTTGTCAAATTCCACGCGGACGAAGTCGCTGGTAACAGCTAGTTAAATTATAGTGTCAGTCATACGGGTGAGCCAAATCCTACATCCATATTTAAGACTTCGACTGTCAGTTCCATAGCTGGCAAACCCAATAGCACTTGCAATTATGGTTCAAAGGTTACTATTATAATAACCAATGACGAAACTATAGTAATCACTGACTACACGAGAAAGTTCTCTTAACGAGCACGTGTAATGATTGATCCATTAGCTTGTGTAGTGCTCAGTTGTATAACTAATACATGGTCACAATATAAATAGAACTGCTATTGTTCTATAATGCTCCTTATATAATATATTATTAAATATATACATATAACTAGCGACCCGCCCCGGCTTCGCCCGACTAGTACAAACCTTAGCAAATTATACACTTAAACCTTCCTCATGAATCACTCTGTCTATTGGTGAAAACTGCAGGAAAATCTGTTAAGTAGTTTTTGAGTTCATCTTGAATACACGCGGCGGGGGTCTTAGTTTTATAATATGATATCAGCCCTGTATTAAACTGTCCCACTGCTGCGCACGGGCTTACTCTGCCTGGGCGTTTTGCGATAAACTCAAAAACTACTGAACAGATTTTCCTGCATTTTTCACCAATAGACAGAGTTAATATATATGTAATATATAGAGACAGAGACAATAAAGAGATGAATGTGCTCGATTGGTCTGACTTGGCACAAAATAGGAAAAAATGGCGCACTTTAATGTCAGAGGCCAAGATCCACTTTGGATCGCTGAGCCAGTAAGTTTATAATACACTAATGTAAATCAATTATTGATTTATGTTCTATTACTGCAATTTTAAGTAATAAAAAGGTCCTGAAAATAAACGCTTTGGGGCACTTTAATGTACAAAATCTCTAATATTAAAGCAGCTAGATTCATGGTAGATACCTATAGATTTCCGTGTGTTGCAATCTCACAAAAATAAAGAATGTAAACATAATGTATTTATACCAATATTTAAGTAAATATTGTCTCATGGAATCACAATACGTAATACCTAAAAAATAAGATATAAAGTAGCTCTTAAAATGTCTGAGTTATGTTAGTTATACGATATCTTGGCCCAGGGTTCACCAAATATTTACTATTTAATGTGTTCAAGAATCAATGAAAGATTTATAATTTTATAACATAAATGTTTGATGATGCCAATTTTAACAAGATTTATTTTTATCATTATGAACGTCTATTGATTTTTCTGAAGCTTTCGGCCCTGTTACCCAAATGTTGTTTAGGAAAGACACATTTTAGTTCACAAATATTTAGTTTATTTGTAACGCTAACCGACAGATATTGTCGACCTATATAGTACTGTAGAAAAGATATTAAAAACGACAGAATGTGGCGATGTATTTTTCCACTAATTAAAACAAAATATCTACACGGAACTGAGACTTAATTAATTTATCTTAGTAGAACGGGCAGAGGTAATAAAAAACTAACGCGGGCTGCCCCTTGAACCCCACCAATTTGTCTGTTATCACTTATCAGCCGCTAAAGTTTAATACTGATAAACTACTGAAAATATGAATATTGATCATAAATAATTGATGCCATTGAACAGTAAGTACGTGTCTCATTTTATGGGTAAATAATATCTAAAACATTGTTTTGTATCAACATATTTATATGTCCCACTGCTGGGTAAAGCCTCTCCCATGGACTTCCAAATAACTCTGTTGGTGGATATCCTCTGCCAGTCCCTATCAAATGCGTCCAGGTCATCTCACCATCTCCGTTGAGGTCTGCCCCGTCGCCATCGACTGTCTTGTGGCACCCAATTGGTGACGATTGGTGCCCATTTCTCTGGGTGTATGCGGCAGACGTGTCCGGCCCAGTCCAATTTCAACCTGTCGGATTTCATACTTACATCATCTATGCGTGTTTGTATCTAAAACTAGTATTTAACTGCACAGCAAAAAAATACTAATTGCACAGCAAAATATGCTTACCAAAAATACTAATTGCACAGCAAAATTTGCTTAACAAAAATACTAATTGCACAGCAAAATTTGCTTACCAAAAATACTAATTGCACAGCAAAATTTGCTTACCAAAAATACTAATTGCACAGCAAAATATATTTGAAGAAATAAAACTAAGTTGACGGTGCGGGGCTCCTATTTTTAGGTCGATTTAAGAAGGAACCAAAATTAATTATTTTTTTTACTTGGGGGAATGCTGTGACGTATACCCCTCCGCGGGGGCGGCCGGAGGGGTTATGTCGGGCTCACCCGGGGAAAGATAGAAAGTCCTGATTCCTGCCGACTAAACCTACCAAGATGTTCCTTCACACGGTCTATGGCCGGGGCGCAGGGATGGCTCGCACATTCATCCTGCAGCCCCGGCAGATCTTGGCCGCCACTGAATCGTGGCGGCTTCATCCAGTCAACTTTCTTTCGTCTGGAGAGACGCGCGCGGAACACGATGCGCCGCCATCTCATGCCTGGTACTGCACGGGCAATAGCCTGCCCCTAACTTTTCCGAGACGGAATGCAGTGATCTGAGGCGTATAGGTGCTCGTTATGCTGTGCAATATTTGCTGTGCAATTAGTATTTTTGATGGTCATTATATTGAATATCATTATATTTCATTATTAATAATTCAGGTGTACCTCAAGGCTGTACGTCAAGTCCATTGTACATTAGAGAGCTACAAGCACTTGTTTCAGTACCCTTTTTATTACTTACTTAATATTGCAGTTATAGAATATAAATCATTATTTTATTCTGTAATATTAAATGTCCTTATTCGTTTTATATAAAAGGTATAATATAATAGGTATCATTATAACTATAGGCAAATATGTAATCATCTGATGTCTATTGGAAATTGCTCTTAGCTGTAATGTATAATCGTTATTCATAGAAATAGGTCAGCAGGTTGCAACTCTAAATTATCAGTATTCAATCTTAGTTCACAAATGAGTATACACATAATTTTAGTATTAATTGGGTTAATTGAAGTTTAATATAGACATAAATATATGGCGTTAGCAATATTGCAAGTTTGCAAGTTCCCTACATTTGTCTGGCACTTTTGTGATATAAAATCATTTAACTTAACTAGAATATTAACTTGATAAGATTTACAATTATTTGCTTTTGCGCATTTATTAGCAGGAGGTTTTGTACATGTGTTTTTTTTTGTAATTTATCTATCTTAAACAGAACAGTCTGATTAACTACCTATTCTAAACGATGTGATCACGCTCGCGCGCTGTGGATTCGGCCTCTAAGATAAGATGACCTCTCGAGCCTAACCGAGAGATATACTAGCATAATACTAACAATGAATACGGAAAAACTTTTTAAGTAGAGACTGTACAAACAGAAAAATGAGGTGAATAGTGCGAAGTCATTGCCTCAGCATTTTCTAGATTTGTGTCTTATTTGTCAACTATCATCTATATATATTTTCATGAGACTCTTGTCGCAATGACACAGCATCTTTGGGAGTCGTAATTACTCTGAAACATGCTATGTATAACAAGCTGGTTAGTTTGCAAATTCATAACTAAATATTTTATTGACTACTATGTCGATCCCAAGGCGCGCACTCTGCCTTTTCGAAGTTATGTGCGCATTAAATAGTTTAATCATTGCTCGCTTTAACGGTGAAGGTAAATAAACATCGTGAGGAAAACGGCAAACTTTTGAGAGTTGTCCATAATATTCTCGAAGATATGTGAAGTGTGCCAACCCGCACTGGGCCAGCATGGTGGACTGTGGGCTCCGTTTTTTAGGTATTGTTTTACTTTTGTATGTATTAGGCTGGGATATATCTCTACACCTCCCGTAACATCGAGCGCTATAAATACTCACTGCTACTACAATGACGGGACGTAAACACAAAGATTAAGACTGTAACATAGCTAAATAATTGAAAATATTTACAAATAATTCGATATACATGTTATCTTTTAAACATAATCAAGTGTATGTAAACAAGGAAGTTCGCCAGTTCACTTTTACGTTAAAAACATCTTTTATCGATCCCAAATAAATATACATGTGTGTAAACAGATAGAGGTATATTCAGAGAGTTATATTTAATTCTCTGATCATGAATACTGATGATGATGGTGCTACTGACGATACTACATACTGATTCTTATATAATAATTGTTTTAATATTAACATAAGTCACAGTACTCTAATCAATTAACTGTTGTTCTTTTAATTAACGTTTGTGCAAACGTCTTTACTCAGCTAAAATGTTTTAAATTTATCTTTATTATATTTCTTAAAAACCGAAAGCTTTCTTCCTTTTGTTATTCCTCGTGTTATCTGGCATATGCGTTTACCAGCACTCTCTTGTATTTATTACAAATAGTCTTTAGCTCATAAACTATATTATAATACTTGTTTCCTTTTTGTTCTGTATGGTTTCGCATCTTCTTGCGAAATTGTCTTTAGTATCGGTTGTCTAATGTAACATAACTCTAATCCTTGTATCTTATGTGGGGGGCCAGTCAGTACAGACCGGCGAGACTTAGACCCAGTGGGATCTTTCGTGTCGACACTCTCCCAATAACGACTGCCATAAATGTACATGGCAGCCGGGACCGACGGCTTAACGTGCTCTCTGAGGCACGGAGCAGGCGATAATTGTCAATCAATACGCACATATTTCGAAAAGTCATATAACTTCGGAAAGTCAGAGATGCGCGACGTGGTTTCGAACCCGAGACCCTCTGCATTGCAGTCTGTTGGTCTCCCCACTGAGCTATCGCTGCTATACGACTCTAATCCCTACTTAATATTATAAATTCGAAAGTAATTCTGTCTATCTGTTGCCTCTTCGCGGCTAAAATACTCGACCGATTTGGATGAAATTTGATACAGAGGTAGTTTAAAACCTGGGAAGTGACATGGGCATAACCTGATGGACAGCCTTGAGGTACACCTGGATTATTAATAATGAAATATTGATGTATGTAGGTACCACGCGTGAGAAGTCGCGCGCGAAAAGCTGGTAGTATATATTTTCCTTATTAGGTTTTATCCCCAGAATCCTTTTAGAGACGTATTTGTAAGAGGTATTATTATCTAGTTATTTATAAAAATTACTTTTATTGACCTTTCTCCTATGATTTGATCATTTCTTGTAATAGAATATATGATTTATGATGCGGCCTTATAATAATGTGTCATTTATCTTAATGTATTCTGAATATCTTGCCGGATACATGTATGTTTATGTGTACTGAGCTCTTTCTCGTGGACTTTGACTTGAAATCTTCATATATTATTTAATATCTATATCAACGTAGCAATGTGCACTTTTCTATATCTTATTCCCTTTACATGTTTTATTTTGGAACTATTCGTTAAATAATGTACTAAGGCAACAATCATTACATACAACTAAACTAAACCAGCCATTTTTATTAATTTATTTACTATATATAATATATCTTGAGCCATTCATTTTTTTTGTTTTCTTAAAAGTTATTTATGTTACTATTGGTAATTAATTTAACTCCCGAAAAAGAACAAATTTTAATAATGAAAGTTACGAACATTCTAGTAATGAAAACAAAGAACATTCAGAATTGTAGTAAAATTCTATTGATCATACAAATTATTGTCTTCTATTTACGCGAATATTATTCATTGAAATTAAACTGCTATATACGGATTTTATCGCGTTGTTTATTTGACACTTTATTACAAAATTTTGAAAATTTTTACACTACTACTACTATTAAACTTTATTAATTTTTAAGCTAATTAAATTATTATTAAAACTATTTAGATTTAATTTATTTTTACACTTTCCCCGACGTTTCGGTTGCTTTTCAGCAGCCATGGTCACGGGGAGACTAAGATGGCAGTTGTCTCAATATTCCAGTGTAGTTATTTCAAAGTACCCGAACATAATTTAATCATTGGTGTTTCTATTTACGCAGAATGAGCTCAAAGTATCATGAAGTCTAGCTGTGGTTTGCTTCGTCTTGGGTTTGACTATTTTTATTACTGGATCCCAAGCTGGTGGTACATTCCAACCATCTTCTCTATTAAAATTAGGATGTTTTTTGATTTCAATAGCCTCGCGAAGCATCCTTGGTAGGAATCGGTGTTCTTTAGCGAGAATCTGTGGTTTGTCAAATCTCAGGTAGTGTTTGGTTCCCTGTTGCACATGTTCACACACAACTTCGACTTCAACGAGCGTTGGTGTTTTACATCAGCTATGTGTTCTTTTATGCGGGTGCCTATGTTTCTCTTGGTTTGACCAATGTATGAGAGTCCGCAGTCACAATCTATTTTATAGACCCCTGCATCTTGTAAAGGTAGTTGGCACTTGACGGATGGTAAAAATTGACTTATCTTCGTTGGCGGCTTGAAGTATGTGTTGATTGAAGCTCGCTTCAAGATGTAGCCAATCTTGTCAGTGACACCCCTTACATAAGGCAGTATAGCAGGCTGGCGCTCGACTGTGGCTGGCTTTTCTCGGGATCTGTGACAGCGGCGCGGCTGTTGGAGCTTGTTGTCTTGCAGTACTTGCTTGACATGTTGAAGCTCGGCGTCCAGGTGTTTCTTGTCACAGATCCCATGGGCTCTCTGAAACAAAGACATTCCCACGGTAGCTAACTGTTTAGGATGGTGGTAAGATTCACCGTTTAAGTACCTATTTGTATGGGTCTTTTTCCTATATACAGTGTGGCTCAAAGTATGATCAGGATTCCTGATGACAAGTACATCTAAGAAAGCTAATGAATTATTTGCCTCTAATTCCATAGTAAATTGGATGTTATTATTAATGGAATTAAGATGTTCTAGGAATACACTTGCACTAATAAATTAATTAATAATAATTTAATTAGCTTAAAAATTAATAAAGTTTAATAGTAGTAGTAGTAGAGTAATAATTTTCAAAATTTTGTAATAAAGTGTTAAATAAACAACGCGATAAAATCCGTATATAGCAGTTTAATTTCAATGATCATACAAATTGTTGTCTTAGGTCTAACTGCCTCCACACATGAGCCTTGTACAAATGGCGCAAAGGTGGTGGCTAGCTGATGGATGCTGCATTTTGGTAAAATTACTTCATCGCTACAATTTTTCTCTTTAAGAGTATAATTAGCGTACTTGTAACATGTTGCTGGGTAAATACATTATTTTTGTTGAACACTAATTAGGTAAACAACCGTTTTTATAATTAATGATCGCTCATTATCGCCTGTTATTGCTTATTATTTTTATCATGTTTACTGAAGGGCTTTTTGTGTTTTATTGTTTGTATATAAACATTATACCTTGATATCTAAATAGTTAAACTTGAAGTATTTAATTCAGTCATGTGTTTTATTGTTATCGATGTTAACGTATTCCGGTGCAGTAATACTAACTATTTAAAGGCGGTTATACCGGTTTCAACTACATAAATAAGATTATATTATCACCACACTTACGCATTGTAAATAACATACTTTTAATTTCACATTTGACCTATATATTTATTCGTTATAGTATATTATCGTTTCTTTTACTGCCATCTCTAAATATAGAAACTATATTGGAACTATTTATAGTAGGTATATCATCGGCTTTAGTTGTCAAATTAACAAGTTCTATATTATCATTATGTGAATGTGTGATCATGTATCTTTTTTATTAATTAAAATTAAAACAATGTCGTGGGTAAATGATAAAATACCTACACATGTCCATCTGTTATCAGGTTGTTTGACCCCAGGGTCACTCCTTGGTCCAATTAACATAGGGTCAATATAGTATGTGTATACCTATCGTCAACGTACAAATTTATATATAAATATATTATTTCGTAATGATAAGTGATATTTACATACATTCTATACTTCTGATGAAGAAGACAGGTATATTAATGTCGTATTCGTCGAATTCAGAGCATGTGCAAACTTTAAATAAACCTAAGATAAGAAACAATATTTCTTCAAAACTGATGCTGTTTTCATCCTTGCGTATGTCTTCATCTTAAGCCAAGAAAACTCAAGATATTGTAAAGAATTAGCTTATTAATACATGTTCGTTATGTATCAATTAGTAAAAAGTTGCTATTAATAAAAAAGTATATATTAGTTAATTACAATACGTTTAATAATTGATGCGGAAAATCAATTAAAGTGATTAAATACACGGCTATTTACTAATTGAAACATGAATGTACTGTATGATTTCAATTTAAAATGTGTATTTCTTAATTAATTGTTTTATCAGGTTATCGAAATTTGCACGCGTTGTTACGTAGGTAGTAACGTAAATAATGTAGTCAAGTTTACATAATAACTTATGGATAGTATATATAATATGCTATGCCTTTTTCTCTGATTAATTTTAATTAGTAATAACAATTGGATCACTTTTATTAATACATATGTTTAAACTTGCAGAATTTATTACGCATTATGACACTCTCTGATCATTGTCATTCTAGGCATTCTTGGCCTCCGACATTATTCCTTCCTTTTTTGTGCCAAGGCAGACCAATGGGGCACATTCATCTCTATCAGTCTTGGTATTAGTTCTCACTAAATGTCTACCTTTAAATAGGAATCACCCGTCATAAACTTTTAATTGTTGCTCGGTGTTGCCGGCACTATTTATCTATTTGCTAAGGTCCTAGGTATACCTCGTTAACTGCTTACAATTAGGCGAGGCGTAAGCTTGTTTGCCGTATAAAATAAACTGCCATAGGACGATTCTATCGAAATTTCGCCTAGTTGAGCTCAATATTCGGTGTCCGACATCAACGTTGTGTTAAAATCTCATGTCAATCAGTTTGATTAGCTTATTCGGACACGGAATCAGTAGGTGATATGCTTTAAAAGCCTGGAAACAAACTATTTAATTCTTTTAGAAATCGAGAGTATATCGGTCAATCTACTACTTTCTTATTTTCGATGTGATAGTTTTCTGTAGTAATTCTATTATTATCAAGCTTAAATAATATAATAATAATATAATATTCTACCACATTATACTACTAGACAATGGATAAACATACATATATACTTTTTTTTTGTAAATACATACATATTATACATAGAAACACCAAAATAACTAATTATCGCTTACTTTAACGGTGAGGGAAAACATTGTTAGAAAAATTCCATATATAAGAGTTCTCCATAATGCTCTCGAAGATATGTGAAGTCTGCCAACCCGCACTGGGCCAGCGTAGTGGACTAAAGCCTAACCCTTCTGACAATGAGAAGAGGCTCATGACCAAAAATGGGGCAGTCTATATACAGAGTGATATTATTATTATTATATATAACTGATTTATTGTTTTCTTTTCAGGTGAATGTTTGACGTCAGGCCGATATCCATTCAAGTGTCTGCAGTTTGAGCTGCCACCTGACGTGGAACCGGAAGAAGTGAACGTTGTGGAATTGTGGTTTTATAAGGTTTGTATTTATTTGCAATATATCAAACCAAATTACTTAAAAGGACTTGACATCTACTTGACATCTATATTAACTTGGACGAGATTGGAGCCATAATCTAATCACCAAGCCCATGTTGATGCAGATGTTTGAAATCAGGCAGACATCTTTTTGCATGCTGGCATTCAAGCAAGTTTAACAAAAACATTGAGTATTTATGGTATACGAGGATAGTACGGAGGGTTTGATTAGGTCCTTATATATATGTATTATAATTTTGCGATTTCTCAACAATTCATCTAAACAATATAGCCGCAGGGATCGCACAATGAGTTGAATGATCACCTCGCCACTGTGGTCACTTACGAGACCAGTGGCGTAGCTTGCCTTAGACGGGCTCTGTATCAAAATGTGTTGAGGGGCCCAAAGGATTAAAGATTGTGGATGACATTTTAGGAATTTTTGCTTACGCACTTTCGGGGTCCCTATAGCCTGGGGCCCCCGTATTATTGATACGGCTGATACGGCGGTAGCTACGCTCCTGCACGGGACCTAAATGAGTGTGTAAATCACAAATTGATTTTTCTGAGCTTGGATGTTGTTTCAATATTTGTAAAGAAGCCTCTGTGACAGATAATAATCCTAGTGCCAGAGGCTTGCCTAAATAAAAAAATAATTAAATCTAGAATCAAAGATGGTGCAGACATGTCACCCACTTTATAGCCTTTTCGATATCTAGTGATATTTGGTTGTAGGCGTGGCAATAAAAAGTTAAATATGATCTAAAAGCGTTTGGCGATGACTGATGCTGCTTCATACAACAAAACTATAGATGTGTCAAATGGATTTAAAATGATATCGTGCCATAATTATGTCTATTATTTATAATAATTTATAATAATTATAATAAAACTATGTATATAAAATGTGTGAACATGTGCAACAGGGGACCAACCACTACCTGAGATTTGACAAACCACAGATTCTCGCTAAAGAACACCGATTCCTACCAAGGATGCTTCGCGAGGCTATTGAAATCAAAAAACATCCTAATTTTAATAGAGAAGATGGTTGGAATGTACCACCAGCTTGGGATCCAGTAATAAAAATAGTCAAACCCAAGAAGAAGCAAACCACAGCTAGACTTCATGATACTTTGAGCTCATTCTGCGTAAATAGAAATACCAATGATTAAATTATGTTCGGGTACTTTGAAATAACTACACTGGAACATTGAGACAACTGCCATCTTAGTCTCCCCGTGACCATGGCTGCTGAAAAGCAACCGAAACGTCGGGGAAAGTGTAAAAATAAATTAAATCTAAATAGTTTAATAATAATTTAATTAGCTTAAAAATTAGTAAAGTTTAATAGTAGTACTTAGTAGTGTAAAAATTTTCAAAAAATTTTGTAATAAAGTGTCAAATAAACAACGCGATAAAATCCGTATATAGCAGTTTAATTTCAATGAATAATATTCGCGTAAATAGAAGACAATATTATATAATTATAATATTTATTAAATTTTTAGGAGCGAGATCCCTTGGATGAATACAACCAAACATTTGTGATTTCGGAAGCTGCTCACTGGGACAGCCAGCAACAGTTCAAGAAGACTAAACCGATAGCTATCAAGGAGACTGATATAGGAGAAGGATGGGTGCGAGTGGAGCTGGCCTGGGCTGTAAGGGTCTGGTTGGAGGGCAGAGAGAGGCTGCATACATTACACGTGGCGTGCAGGACTTGTCAGGTAGAAAAGTTCAATATTTTGAGTAAAGTTTTAGGCAGGGTGCTCCATTTTTGCTGTGAGTATTGGCAACATTATTGACGCCCATGAGCGGCGGTTGCTATGCATTATGTGCTAGTTTAGTAGCGCAGCAGCAGCAGCAGAGGCAACTGCATGAGGCCTAGAGTTCAGTTACGGGGTGGGACAAAGTGCTACAGGTTATTTTTGCCAATAAATTTTTGAAGGTAGCATTATGTCCGGTAGGCGACCATACGCTCGCCCCATCAATTACGTGGAACCTAAATACTATAATGACATAATGTGGATCTAGTACCCCTGCCCGCGCTTTCAGGGATATACAGGTGTCAGACTATATGCGTATAAAAAAAGGCAACTATATCTAAACCAGCAGCGTTAGCCTAGTAGGAGATTGTTAGACTGCCACGCAGAGGTCTCGGGTTTGATCCTGAGGCATCGCTGACTCTTCGCAGTTATGTGCTTATTAGTTAATATTAATTATCGTTTGCTTTAACGGCACAGGAAAACATAGTTAGGAAGCCTGCATGTCTGAGAATTTTCCCATAATCTATTAGAATATATGTAAAGTGTACCAACCTGCACTGGGCCAGCCCTTATGACACTTACAAGCCTAGCAGTGCGACTGATTATATTATTATAATATTAATAATCTTTCTACATATTCCAGTTGCGACGCGCGCCTCTTTCTTTCCACGAGAAACACCGTCCATTCCTCGTCCTCTACACAAAGTACGCAGGCAAACGTCGTCGCGGCAGAGCATTGGAATGTGGTGCTACCACCAGCGAATGTTGTCGAGAACCCCTATACGTCAGCTTCAAGGAGCTTGGCTGGGACGACTGGATTATCAGACCAGCGGGATATCACGCCTACTTCTGTAAAGGCACCTGTGCTCCTATATCAGCTGTGGCGAATACCAATAGTATTCATCATAATATAATCAGAGTAAGTATTTTATTATTAATACACGTGTATACTGTAGTCATAAGTGACTGCACGACTGCCGCAGTGGTTTAAGTGCTCGCCTCGCCGCTGCCGCCGCGCCCGGTGTTGTGGGTTCGATCCGTACACGAGACAAATATTGGTTAGATCCACAAATACTTAGTTCTTTCGAGTCTGGGTGTTCTTTGTGTCCGTTTTTTGAGTGTTTGTAAAGCCTCTCGCGACACAGGAATAAGTGATAGCAGAAATCGGTCCTTTTAAAAAAACGTTCTCAGGAACAGTATTACTTTCCAGGATGAAAGGTATGTCCTTTTCTGCATCCCTGACAAAGTCTATACAAATTTCGTGATGATAGGTCAAGTAGTGAAGGCGTAAAAGCTTAACAATCAAACAAACTCACATTTATTGCATCAGCATACACTAAATCACGACAAAACAGATGTAACTTAATATGATCATGGCGTCAGCCTCTCAACTATAAGTGGCGTTCGGATACACATTACAATGTTCCTTAATTTTTTTAAATATTTGAAGTGTCATTTTCTCATGCAGTGTTTTGTAGTATATCATAATATAGTATGTAATAATTTTTTATCAGCTACTATATATATATATATATATATATATATATATATACACACTTTTATGTATGCATATAGTATAGATATATTGTTATAAGTTTATATTTATTACTCTTATCCCATTTTTTGTGTTTTATTTTCTTATGCATTGGTGTGTAAATTATTGTTACCTGCGAGAATACCAGTGTTAGTCTATACTGCAACAATAGCTGATGCAGTTGCCTAATTTGATCTCCATGTACCGTTTTCTGTTTAAATTGTATTTATTATTGTTTTTTAAATTATGTATTTATGGAGATGCATATAAAACATTTTACTTTCTTTCTTTCAACAGTACAATAAAAATTGATTATTTATATAACTAACAAAGCATCTTTAATCTCACAAAATCTCAAATAACTACGATACATATTTATCCATCTCAAAGCAAACAGACTCCCTCTGATTCCGATGACATGAGTATATTTAAAATAGTCAGTGCTCGAACGAGGGGCGGGCACAAGGTGTTGTAGTGCTTGCCAACTTACCCCTATTATTATATAAGTGTTTTACACCCAACCCAAACAGTTGATAAAAGACGTTTGCACGTTATACAGTCTAATAAAAATAATGTCCTCAAGACCAAGTTTCGGGCACAGCGCCGGCCGGAGACTGGCCATCTGCGCAGAAGAAATTCACACAATTGTGTGTACAAACACAAGTGCAGTTTCTGTTCCTTAACTCTTATGAACCGATAGGACAGTAGTCCGACACGACCAGAGATAGATCAGGCGCAGGACCAGCGGCTTTACGTGGTTTCTGAGACACAGGGGTGACTAAAACCGCCAATTTTCTAACTCCGGGCTGCTATTGAGATTTTTTAGCAAAACAACCCAATAACCTTTTTTCGCTCTACCCAGGATTTGAACCCGAGACCTCATGCACAGCAGTCGCAATCACGACAGCTGCGCCTCAGAAGCAGTTATATATGTACCTACTACACTGTAAAGAATTCCACTAATAAGATGTTTTGTATTGTTCCAGAAATACTTCTACGCGGTTTCCGATAGGAAGGCTGAGTTTAATCCTTGCTGCGCTCCAACCACGTTTAGTTCCCTTCAGCTGCTTTACATGGACTCAACGAACACAGTGACACAAAAGACTTTACCGAACATGGTGGTAGAATCTTGTGGGTGTATGTGAGTGTCCAATATCACCAGACTTGCATTTCTGTGACTATCATTGTGGCAGCTTATCATTGAAGAAGACCTCGTCTTCGTAGAGTCTGGGTTTAATGTCAGAATGGGATAAAATCTGGCTCCAGATTCAAATGGAAAGCTGGACTGGAATGTGATGTTAACTTTGTGACAGTGTCATGCTAGACGAAAGCTTCTTAGAAAAACGTTACCTGTCATGTCAGGACTATCAACTCTTGACAGTAATTATTTGAATGAATATGTACGTTATATCATTAAGTGATGCAATTAGACAATACGTTGTCTGTAAGCAAAATGTGATATCGTGAAAATGATACTAATTGAAGGAATTAGTGGCAGAAATATATATTTCTTTTGCCAGTATGACTTTCCTCTTAACAGGGTTTTAAATATGAAATTGCCGCTTTTTATGAACGTAATAGTTTGATGGCCAATTCGTTCTTTGTTTTCATTTTCATGTATAGTCGCTTATACCTAGGCTACTGTAGTTTGTCTTAAATGAAGGCGAATTGTAACAACGAATACGGCACGACAATAACCGAAACAACAAATTGTATAAAATTTTATTTATATTTATTATTAATAATATACAAGTATATCAATAAATATAGTCTTATCTGGAAATATAAATGCATTTTAAAGATAACCATTGCATTTTGTACAGATAGGTAACACGAAATTTGTTTTAGGACATAAACGGCAGTTTCATAGTTAAAGACCTAATATTCTATAAGTTTGTATTTTCAATCGCAATTTGTTATCAATAACAACTTTTATAGTTATTTATCCACTGCCTCCTTCAAATATGATTGATGACGTGATTGTAATATTATTTTAATATCCAGTGCATTTATTTTGTTTTATTTAAGACATGTACCATGTCTTGTATGTAGTTGTATTAGAATTTTAATATACTTGTACACTAGAAGATTCTAAATTCGTGTGATGTATTTAAAGATTCTTACATCTATTGCCGATATAATATTGCGTTTAGGCTTCTACCAGAAATATATTTTTGCCCTCCGAATTTCGGGAGCGATTCATATCTTTTTCAATTTGTGAACGTATTTTCAAATGTCATTTTAATATTATAATGATCTAGAAACTTAACGTGAGAATGAAATTGTATACTAGGTCAATTGAAGACAAAATTGTATGTTCAGTATAAAATATTTTATCGGACCGTGTGAATTCGAATTCACACAGTCCGATAAAATTATATGTTAATAATAGATTACATGTTTTAAATTAATCACAAGAATTTATAAACACTGTGTATAATCACTTGACAGGCACACAAATGTAAAAGTTAATTATAAAAATTAAGAAATATTACTCCGTGAAAAAAGGAGTTTACAAAGTATATTAAAATATTTTTGTAGTTTAAAATATTTACGTTAGTAATAATGTAAATGTTAAGTATGATAAATTATCAAATGATGTAATATAATATATTTAAGCTAAGCTATTATATTTCGTGTAAGATTCTGTTCCTATATAGATATAGTTAGAAAATTTATAGTTTGACCAAATACTAATTAATATCAAGATATGTTTTATAGATTGTCCAGTTTATATTATTATATAAAGTAAGTACTAGTGACCCGCCCCGGCTTCGCACGGCTAGTTCAAAACCCTAACAAAATATACACCTAAACCTTTCTCATGAATCACTCTGTCTATTTTTCAAAACCGCACAAAAATCCGCTCAGTAGTTTTTGAGATTATCGCGAATAGACAATATCAAAACGGAAAGTTAAATCATTATATTAATTTGTAACAGTTTGTAAAGATAATTAGATGTTTGTCAATCACGACAATCTAACTTGTCCTCGATAAAAATATTGTAATATTGTAATCCCAGTAATGGTTGCCGTGGAACAATAGTTTAATTTTAATGTCGTTTTTATAACAACTCTAGTTCTGAATTTATCGATAGATGGCATTGCCCAATACATAGAGGTGACAACTACTTAAATACGCGGGCGAAGCCGTAGGCAGTGGGTAGTTTATATTTCCAATTAGCCAGAAGCAATATAACTCAGTCAATGTGTGCGACTTGTTTATTGATGGGAGTTTATATTACTTTATGTTCTTTAAGCTCCTTACGTCACATGGCAGTACTACCTTTTTGTACTTATTAATCTATACTAATATTATAAAACTGAAGATTTTGTTTGTTTGGTTGAAGGCGCTAATCTCAGGAACTACTGGTTCTATTTGAAAAATTATTTTAGTGTTGGATAGCCTATTTACCGGGGAAAGGTATAGGCTACATAAAATGACGCTATGACACTCGGGGACGGCGCAGTAATCATAAACGCGGGTGAAACCGCGAACACATCTAGTTATCCATATAAATAAAAATCAATTGCCACATGTATGACGGAGCATCACTTAAGAACAGCTCGACCGATTTGCCTGTTCTTTTTTGATTTTGCTATTGCTAGGACAGGGTTTGTATAAATAAAAATTTGCGAAACATCCGCAGGGAATGACGAAACTTTAAATGGTAGGTATTTGATATGAAAAAAATGATAGACGTTTTGATATTGAATTTAATTACGTGAAATGTATTTTTGTATTGATTGACAGGACAACGACTGTCGGGTCAGCTAATTTAATACAATATACTTAAGTATGGGTATAATGTTTCAAGATTTTTTATCGTTTAAATTTAACTTATAAAACGACAATAGTTATTTGGTCAAGCTGATACGTTAAAATACATAATAATTGTAATTGATTAACGGCTAAAAGTAATAGCTAGTCTCATCGAATATTCTAAATTGTACCACCTAATTACCCGTCTAGGGATTGCTAGATTTACCAACTCTTTAGGAGCAAGTATGGCACTTCAAACTAGAGATTAGCTTATTAATTTTAATCGTTAATGTAATAATAATTTTGAATACTTTAATACTGATTTGAATTAAATATACTGTATGTCTGTGTCGTAGTGTTGTAAAACAATCGATAAATAACTATCGATAATTAAAGTTCTTACTCAAAAAATTCATAATATCGATAGTGTCGCTAATGTATTGAATATCGGTCGCTAAATACTTGGTAGTGTTTCAGTAATTTATTTGTATAGATTTTCACGAAAATACGTATCAAACAGCCTAAACTTTTGATTTAAAAACAAATTCGGAATTTATATTAATTGTATTTTATAACATTAAGTCGGATAGGCATTACGATTTTTTGTGAGTTTATTTCAAAAGTCCCTTAGAATTATTTTAATGCCTAAGCACTTAATTTTGATAAGTTAGGTAAATGATATATATGGAAACCCAGGCTATTTTTATCGACAGCGACGATAACTTTTTATTAAGGGTGAAATATCCATATTGTTGATAGTAAATCAACACGTTTTCGACAAAGCGAACAGCATGAGTGAATTAAGAACTTTGATAGAGAATCGATATATCGAGTACATTGATGTTTGAGCAGCACTAACAGAATTTACAAACTTGTACTTAAATATAGTCTTGTACCAGTTAATAATTTGATTTAATTTTCACAACGGTGTCTAAGTATTATAGAATAAGACCAAAGTTAACAAAAAATAAAATATTCTGAATCCTAAGGATGTTGTTTTATTTTATAACGGGCCACGTTGATTTATCTGCACTTTTAGATGGTCGTATATCGAATCTAAGAATGTTCTCAAACGTTCTCGAATTTTCTCGAAGTCTACACGCAAGGAAAATGGATTAGTATATTGTAATAACAACAGCTGCTATGTTCATTTATACACGAAATTGCCGGAATAGGTCAGCGGGTCTACCGTGAAAATGTTTTTACGCAATGACGTACCGACACGAATTACGAACGAAATAATAAGCATATACCTACCATGAAAACACTTCGGATTTTTAAATTCGTTCGTGAACCATAAAATAGCTTCGTGAATGAATGAAAGATTACAAGTTTGTTTTCGCATACAAAAATATTATGCATTAAATGAACTGGTATAAATCAACAAATTGTAATATGCATGCATTACTCATAGAACTATGATAAATTGTAGACTACTTAAATAAGTAGCGTATAATTATTTTTTAGCGGTTCATACCCGCAATGTCTGGACCATATATAGACGGTTTGGGACAACGCAAACGAAAGCGCAACAAATCGAGCAGCTTGGAAGATGAAAATAGCGATATTTTTTTCTCAGACGACCGTCACGCAAGCCAATTGTACAGCAAGAAACGACACGTCGCCCCCAGCGATGCTGAAGTCATTCCTAAATTTCGGCCAGAAGACAGCAACAGCAACGTGATAGGCTTCACAAGATAGACCAGCTCGGCGACGTCTACGGTTGGGACCACACGGATCGCATATTTATAATGCAAATACTGCTACGTGGCTCCGCTCGAGAATGGTATGATGATCTCGAAAACTACGATCTGACATGGGATGGATGGAAGGAGATGCTGCGGACCGCTTTTCCGCGATCTTCTGACTACGTGGACAAATTGGAACGCATGTTGGCGAGAACTAAAGAAGATAAGGAAACTATGACGAAGTATTATCACGAGAAATTATCTTTACTAAAGAAATGCAACATAACTGGTGAAGATGCTATTTCATGTATAATTCGGGGACTGCCCGAATCCCGAATTAATGGCAAATGCTAAAGCCTATAGTTGTGATACACCTGAACAACTTTATTATGGCTACCTATCATCACTAGAAAATTTCAAACGAGTCGAAGCCTATACTGTCCGAAAAGGTACGTGGAGAAGAGGAGCCAGCAATAGTACACCAGGTTCAACGTCAACCCATCAGCTGCAGCCGAAGATATGTTACATGTGTCGGCGGCCGGGTCACGAGATGCGGGACTGCAGGCAACAACAGCGCTGTGACAACTGCCGACGCAGCGGGCACACCACTGCGGCCTGCTGGTTTGGCGCTGGGAGTGCCGGGACATCACGCCACCAGCCACATAAGGTTACTCAAATATTGCATATCACCTATGATATATATACTGATATTTATAAAAGAACAGTGATAGTAAATGGACAACAGCTCAAACCATATGTAGACACCGGTAGTAAAATTAATTTACTCTGTATCTCGCAAGTTAAGAACTTACAAATCAAAATCGAGCCTAGCACTACTATTATGAAAGGTTTCGGTGGAGCATGTGTAAATTCACTCGGTTCATGTCGCTTAAGTATCTTGATAGATAATGTACAATTGAAGGGAATAGCCGAATTGACTAATTACATAACATCTGATATTGATCTCTTAATTGAACAAACAATGATTAATAGTAAAAATGTAAGTTTAGTGACCTCTGCTTCTTCTATACATTTTGTTCAAAGTCAAGTTATACAGGATATATTTGCAGACTTATATCTAAAGCTTCCAGTCTATTTAAAAAATAAAGTTATAATACCTAAACAAAGTCAACTATATGTAGAAGTCTATGTACTGTTATAGTGAAGGTGGAGAGGAGCACACATTTTTAACGAATACAGTATGGGTGCAGTTAGGAAACATAACCTATTTCATACCCTCGGCTATTATTAAACAATATCACTCTCATTTGAAAATTGTTAATTTAGGCTATACAGAAATAGTATGGGAGGCTCATAGGTTGATAGCTCGGGCGGAATTAGTGACAATACCAGTGTGCGATAGTGAGTCTAGAATACTAACTATAGATAATTCAAAAAAGGAGAATATACGCATTAACTTAACTGACATTGAGAAAGGTCAGCTCAGTGATTTGGAAAACAAACAATTGTTATTACTCTTAAATAAATATGTTCAGTCATTTGCTAGAAGTACCAAAGATTTAGGTTGCACTGATCTTATAAAAATGCACATTCACACAATCAATAACCAACCGGTCTGCTGTAAACCTTATAGACTATCACACAAAGAAAGCGAAATTGTAAATGGAAAAATCAAAGACTTACTGGAGGCAGGCATAATTAGGGAATCAATGTCCGATTATTCTAGCCCCGTAGTTCTGGTTTAGAAGAAGGGTGGGGATTATAGGCTCTGTATTGATTATAGGGCTTTGAATGCTAATACTGTTAAAGATCGATATCCTTTGCCACACATTGAAGATCAGGTTAATAAGCTGTCAGGTAAATTCTTCTTTACAACCCTAGATCTCGCTCAAGGCTACTATCAGGTCAGTCTCCATGAAGATTCGATACCGAAGACTGCATTTGTAACTCCATCGGGACAATATGAATTTTAAAAATGCCCTTTGGCTTAGCTAACGCTCCAGCTGTATTCTCGCGATTAATACAGATGACACTAGGTAGGATCGATCAAAACATAGCTTTGTATTTAGATGACGTGATGTTGCCCACAACAACTGTACAGGAAGGTTTAGTGCTGCTAGAAAAGGTCTTACGATTACTAACACAGGCAAATTTAAAATTAAATCTCAATAAATATTCTTTTCTAAAGCGTACTGCAACTTACTTAGGTCATGAAATCTCAGCTGGAACGATACAACCGGGTCAAGCTAAAATTAAATGTGTCGCTGAATATAATAGGCCACGTAACGTACACGAAATAAGGCAGTTTATAGGATTGACGTCGTATTTTAGAAAATTCGTTCATGATTTTGCTCAAATTGCTCGCCCTCTTACCTTACTTACGAAAAAGGACGTAAAATGGTATTGGGGCCCTGGCCAAGAAAATGCATTCAAAACCCTTAAGCAACGTTTAATTAGAAAACCAGTCTTATCCATTTACAGTTCCGATGCAAAGACAGAATTACACACTGACGCCAACAAGGTAGGTTTAGGCGCTATTTTTATGCAGTACCAAATAGACGGTAGTTTAAAACCAATAGCTTATTTTAGTAGGGTGACCACTAACGAAGAGAAACATTATCATAGTTACGAGCTCGAAACACTCGCTGTCGTTGAATCTCTCAAACGTTTCCGAATTTATTTAACAGGCATCAAAGTTAAAGTTATTACTGATTGCTCAGCTTTAAGAACCACCCTTGTAAAACGCGATTTAATTCCTCGAATAGCTCGTTGGTGGCTCACAATTCAGCAATTTGATCTTGAGATTGAATATAGGCCAGGGGAACGGATGAAGCATGTAGATGCATTAAGTAGAAATCCCGCGACTAATACTATACTTATGATTGACAATTCCGATTGGTTAATAACTTTAATTACTAGACTTCGTAATAACTCCGATTCAAATTTATTTACAAATTACACCGTTAAAGATAATTTACTTTTTAGAAAAACTGTTACTGGTGAACGTTTTGAAATACCAAAATTAGCTAAATATGGTCTACTACAAAAACTTCATGATCAAATAGGACATCTCGGTTTCGAAAAATGTGAAAGTTCTATTAAAGCTCAATTTTGGTTTGAAGGTATGACTAGATTTATAAGAAAATATATAAACTCTTGCTTACAATGTGCGTTTAACAAGGGCAACTATGGTAGGTTGGAGGGTGAATTACATCCAATTAGCAAGCCAGCAATACCTATGCATACGTTGCACGCAGATCATTTAGGTCCTTTTGCTAAAACTCGTAAGGGGAACACCTATATCCTTGTAGTAATTGACGCTTTTACTAAATTTGTATTCGCTCGACCTGCTAAAAATTGTAGTTCAGTAGAGACAATTCGGCTGTTGAAGGAAACTATCGTGCAGTTTGGTTATCCAATTAGAATAATAACAGATAGAGGCAAAGCTTTTACAAGTAGATATTTTAAGCAATTTTCCGAAGAAAATCAATTTAAACACATTTTAAATGCAATAGCCAGCCCTCGCTCCAATGGCCAAGTTGAACGAGTCAATCGCACTTTATTAAATGGTCTTAACACTATGTCGGAAAGCGAATGCACGTAGGACCATAAGTTAGATGATATAGTCTGGGGAATCAATAACACACCTAACGCAACTACTGGGTTTTCACCATTCAATCTTATGTTTGGTCATAAGAACTCCAGATACCCATCCTTCCCTTCGGATGCACCTTCCGTCTCTGAGACTCAACTAAATGAACTACAGGCTAATAGGGAAACTGCTAAGCTTCGGATCGATAGAAATATGACTACCATGAAAAGACAATTCGATAAAAAGCATAAAAGGTGTATTAAATATACCGTAGGCCGATTAGTTCTTTGGAAAGGTGGTGGAGCTAGAGATGCAGTTACTGGGGTTACTACAAAGTTAAACGGGTTATACACAGGTCCCTATAGAATATGTAAAGCAGATAGCTCATTAGATCGATACACAATCACAAGTATAAAGGGTATGAAAGGTTACAAAAGGTTCAATGCCATAGTACGTGGAGAGACCCTACGGCCATATAAACCAACTATGTCCGAGGATGATAGTTCAGGCAGTGACCGAGAGGTAGATAGAGACGATTTGATTGATCTTTTTGAAAGTTAATTAAGAAATAAAATTATGAATGTTTGATCTCACCTATATATTAGATAAATTACATTGATCGTTACAGATATGCGACTCTTAATTATAAGTTTTGGTAACAGTAAATAAGTATAATATGAGTAAAAGATTGCTAGCATTATTAAATCGTATGTTTAGCAAATAATTGTTTCTCTATATCCTACCCATAGACATAATAACACTCCTAACTGTGTGATAAATATTAGTAAAGACGGCTATGTGATCAAGTCTATATAAATAAAGACGGCTGTGTGATCAAGTCTATGGAAATACGGACGGCTGTGTGATTAAGTCTATGGAAATACGGACGGCTGTGTGATCAAGTCTATGGAAGGAAATACGGATGGCTGTGTGATCAAGTCTATAAGTAGAAACAGCTATGTGATCCAGTTTATATGGATAAAGACGGCTAAGTGATCAAGTCTGTCTGTGTGATTATGTTATCCATATAGAGACGGCTGAGTGATCAAGTCACGTGTTTGTGATTAAGTCCATTTGTTATGTTGCTATGTGATCAAGTCTATATAAATAGGGGATGGCTATGTGATTATGTTCATAATAATAGAAATGATAGCTGTGTGATTAAGTAGAAAGACAGCTGACCCGATATGTATAACACTTTAGTCAAATAGAAATAACTGAAATAAGTAAATCTGTGTGGCATACTTAAATACCTGCTAAAAGGTATAACACAAACCAATACAAATGACTTTAAAATAATGATCACAAAACAACAAGTTACTGCTGAATCATATTTCCGTTCCAGGATTCCGGGTTCAGTCCTGAAGCGCAGCAGAACGCGGGCCATGGGACACGACCTACACAGAATGGCCGTTATCAAGTACTCAATAGTCGCACACGGTTGTGACGTATTATATTTAATTGTTATATTATAATCGCATATTTACATTTGATTATTTCTATAATTAATAATTATCATTGTTATTTGTTACTGTACTAATTTTATACCTTAAAATGTAATTAATTGATATTTAACTCTCAATTTGATACTTTGATAAAAACATATAAATAAGGTAGAAGATTAACAAATATTGATTCTCGTTACAACTGTCGGATAGAACGTTACTCTGTTGAAATATATACTGTGTGTGTAAAAATATATCTCGGCGTTTCATTGAGCAAAGATCCACGACTGCGTAATACAACATTTATGATATAGGGTATGTAGTTAATATTAATATTAAAAAGGGAAAGTTCGAAAAATGTTCGCGGTAAATAAGTTTGGAATGTGTGTTGACATAAAACTTGCAACATAATGTTGCCAATAATGATTTTAAATAATTCATTAATCATAATTATTGCATAATTTAGAACATAACAATTACATTTAATAATAATACATAACAAGAATTCACAATATAAAAAGAAATACATCATTTTGATAAACCTGTCAAATATCATAAATGAACCGCTAAAAAAATAATTATACGCTACTTATTTAAGTAGTCTACAATTTATCATAGTTCTATGAGTAATGCATGTATATTACAATTTGTTGATTTATACCAGTTTCAATCGAAAACAAACTTGTAATCTTTCATTCATTCACGAAGCTATTTTATGGTTCACGAACGAATTTAAAAATCCGAAGTGTTTTCATGGTAGGTATATGCTTATTATTTCGTTCGTAATTCGTGTCGGTACGTCATTGCGTAAAAACATTTTTACGGTAGACCCGCTTCGCTATACGCCCTGCGATAAAGTTTTAGTTAAAAACGAAACCGCCAACAAACTTAACCATATATATTCTGGACCATACAATGTAATAAGAGATTTGTCACCAATAAATGTCGAAATTGATATGGATGGAAATGGCAATATTTTCCACAAAAATAGGACTGAAAATTTCGGTGGCGTTGTGCAAGACAAAACAAATGAAGACCTTCTGCTGAAAACCCGGTAAGAATATATTATGAATATTTACTGCTTTTAGACGTTAAAATATCTGAAAAATCGATGTACCATTACACCTCGGTACTGATTTGTATAGAAATTTAGACAACAAAATTTAGCAATTCCCACCATCGGGGGCGGTCGAGGGGGGTGCGGATCGACGGGGAATAATTCCTGGCGCCGATTAATGACGGTTTGCTGAAAAAAATTTGATAAATTTCAGAGTATTTGCCAAAAAACAAAAAAATTTTAAGCCAAAAAACTCTGAAATGTTGGCAACACTGAAAATTTCGGTGGCGTTGTGCAAGACAAAACGAATGAAGACCTTCTGCTGAAAACCCGGTAAGAATATATTATGAATATTTACTGCTTTTAGACGTTAAAATATCTGAAAAATCGATGTACCATTACACCTCGGTACTGATTTGTATAGAAATTTAGACAACAAAATTTAGCAATTCCCACTATCGGGGGCAGTCGAGGGGGAAGCGGATCGACGGGGAATAATTCCTGGCGCCGATAAATGACGGTTTGCTGAAAAAAATTTGACAAATTTCAGAGTCTTTGCCAAAAAACCAAAAAATTTTAAGGCAAAAAATTCTGAAATGTTGGCAAAACTGAAAATTTCGGTGGCGTTGTGCAAGACAAAACGAATGAAGACCTTCTGCTGAAAATCCGGTAAGAATATATTATGAATATTTACTGCTTTTAGACGTTAAAATATCTGGAAAATCGATGTACCATTACACCTCGGTACTGATTTGTATAGAAATTTAGACAACAAAATTTAGCAATTCCCACAATCGGGGGCGGTCGAAGGGGGCGCGGATCGACGGGGAATAATTCCTGGCGCCGATTAGAGACGGTTTGCTGAAAAAAATTTGACAAATTTCAGAGTCTTGGCCAAAAAACAAAAAAAATTTAAGGCAAAAAATTCTGGAATGTTGGCAACACTGAAAATGTCGGTGGCGTTGTGCAAGACAAAACAAATGAAGACCTTCTGCTGAAAACCCGGTAAGAATATATTATGAATATTTACTGCTTTTAGACGTTAAAATATCTGAAAAATCGATGTACCATTACACCTCGGTACTGATTTGTATAGAAATTTAGACAACAAAATTTAGCAATTCCCACAATCGGGGGCGGTCGAGGGGGGTGCGGATCGACGGGGAATAATTCCTGGCGCCGATTATGACGGTATGCTGAAAAAAATTTGACAAATTTCAGAGTCTTTGCCAAAAAACAAAAAAAAATTAAGGCATAATATTCTGAAATGTTGGCAACACTGAAAATTTCGGTGGCGTTGTGCAAGACAAAACGAATGAAGACCTTCTGCTGAAAACCCGGTAAGAATATATAATGAATATTTACTGCTTTTAGACGTTAAAATATCTGAAAAATCGATGTACCATTACACCTCGGTACTGATTTGTATAGAAATTTAGACAACAAAATTTAGCAATTCCCACAATCGGGGGCGGTCGAGGGGGGTGCGGATCGACGGGGAATAATTCCTGGCGCCGATTAATGACGGTTTGCTGAAAAAAATTTGAAAATTTCAGTCTTGGCCAAAAAACAATAAAAATTTAAGGCAAAATATTCTGAAATGTTGGTAACACTAAATATTTCGGTGGCGTTGTGCAAGACAAAACAAATGAAGACCTTCTGCTGAAAACCCGGTAAGAATATATTATGAATATTTACTGCTTTTAGACGTTACAATATCTGAAAAATCGATGTACCATTACACCTCGGTACTGATTTGTATAGAAATTTAGACAACAAAATTTAGCAATTCCCACCATCGGGGGCGGTCGAGGGGGGTGCAGATCGACGGGGAATAATTCCTGGCGCCGATTAATGACGGTTTGCTGAAAAAAATTTGATAAATTTCAGAGTCTTTGCCAAAAAACAAAAAATTTTAAGCCAAAAAACTCTGAAATGTTGGCAACACTGAAAATTTCGGTGGCGTTGTGTAAGACAAAACGAATGAAGACCTTCTGCTGAAAACCCGGTAAGAATATATTATGAATATTTACTGCTTTTAGACGTTAAAATATCTGGCAAATCGATGTACCATTACACCTCGGTACTGATTTGTATAGAAATTTAGACAACAAAATTTAGCAATTCCCACAATCGGGGGCGGTCGAAGGGGGTGCGGATCGACGGAGAATAATTCCTGGCGCCGATTAATGACGGTTTGCTGAAAAAAATTTGACAAATTTCAGAGTCTTGGCCAAAAAACAAAAAAAATTTAAGGGAAAAAATTCTGGAATGTTGGCAACACTGAAAATGTCGGTGGCGTTGTGCAAGACAAAACGAATGAAGACCTTCTGCTGAAAACCCGGTAAGAATATATTATGAATATTTACTGCTTTTAGACGTTAAAATATCTGAAAAATCGATGTACCATTACACCTCGGTACTGATTTGTATAGAAATTTAGACAACAAAATTTAGCAATTCCCACAATCGGGGGCGGTCGAAGGGGGTGCGGATCGACGGGGAATAATTCCTGGCGCCGATTAATGACGGTTTGCTGAAAAAAATTTGACAAATTTCAGAGTCTTGGCCAAAAACTCGTCGCACTAGATGGCGTTATCAAGTAAACATCGCTGTTGACGAGCTCTCACAAATTTTATTTTATAAATAATGTTATAATCAATATTAAGTGGAACTTTTATGATAAATAAGTAGACAATGGACCAGTAATATAGTGACAGTGTTATCTTTGGTTAATACAAACTATTTAACAAGAAAGTGCACAATACTTTACAGTGTCAATAAACACATAATATCAACATTAAACCACTACGTGGATATATCTGGATAATATAATAGTGAGTAAAGACATTTATTAGACAATAACATTATATTCCAATGAAGTAACAACGGCTTACAGTGAAATAAGTGAACAATAATTTTAAAGAACCGTTGAAGAAAAATTTTTCATTCAAAAATTGGCTTTGTATAACAACTAGCGCCTCGGGTGGAGAGTAGCTAAATAAAGTTTGACACTAACTTTGGAGTTGCGACTGCAAAAAATATAATTTTGTTATTAAGATTTTATGAAAGAGCCATCTAGCTAAACAAAATCAAAATCAATCATATTTGACATATTTGACATTTTTGATGACACTGTCGGTAGTGTAGCTATTGTACAAAAATAAAAGTACATGATTTGGTAATACCATTATATAAAATTAAACCGTAATTGGTAGAAATTAATAGTATATTGGAGAACATTTGTAGCGACCGAGAACGAGTAACAAGTAGTCATGTTATTGTTTGCTCCAGTTACAAAAATAGTTATTTGTCTTTGAAAGTGTCAGTTTCGAATGCATCATTGATAAAACAATATAATAAGTGTGTGATAGTGTTATCTCGACATAAACTCAAGTAAAAGTGCATAAAAAACTATTTCAAAACTTAGTTGAAAAAGTTTGTTTACATTTAAACCAACCGTGAACATTCAGTGAATTAATTATATTACAACAATATACAGTTCATAAAAACAATAATTGTTTACTAAAAAGTGAATAACTAACACAAATAAGTGTATTTATAAAAATTCTAAGTGATAAAAAATAACCGACGGTATCAACAAAATACAAAATCATAACGTCTCGCGCCTTTTAAAAAGTTGTTTACTTAGTAGAAACAGAACAGATATTTAGAACGTCCAAATAGTTACCATTTGGCTGAATGGTTTCAAAGCGTGACGCTGTGTAACCATATGTGCTGTGGTTTCAAATCCAGCCTATACTAGATTGGACTTTTTGTAAATGTTCTCAACAAATTGAACATTTTCTTTGTAAACAGTCAATCTTCATAAATTTGAAATACAAAACTTAGAACACTTTGGAAATAAGTTCCAATTCTTACCGCAAGATGTCACTAGATGCTAATTTGGATACTTCTAAGGATACTAGTTATAATATGCTCAGTGGCAAAACCGAAATAATGGATACACAGATAAATAACGTAACATTAAGAAACAAATGTAAGATAAATATTCCGACTGATAACTCTTTCGAAGCATTATCCGAAATAATGGAAACTGAGGATGAAATTGCATCTCTTGTGTCAACATCCTCTTGCGGTTTTAACCGAAGCTACCCTGAATTACATATGCGCTCACAAGATGATGTTACGGAACTTAAAAACAGAATATCTAAACTTGAGGAAAATTTAAAGATCGCTGAACATGAAATAGAAAAATTATTATTAGAAAACAGTGCACAAGCGAAAGAAATTAGTAACTGCAAATTAACAATCAGTAAGTTATCACATGTATGTACGAGTACAATTAAAAAGCCGTCCACCACCAAGCCAAAACGGAAAACCTTAATTAAATCTAAGCTTGATTTTATGAACATGCAAGAAAGCCCAATTATTAAACAAAATAAATTTAAGAAAACGCCACCTGTCGAGGAAGAATGTATCAAAGTTTCCATGAGCCGAAAACCAATCAATGAAGAACCACGTAATTCTAAACAATCATCAGAGGGCACTACTACATCAGAAATGTGTGCTCCAGAGACATATCGTGCAAAACTGGACAGTGAAACAAACTTTAACAAAATCTGTATAATAAGTGATAATAATGTAAATAATATTTTAGAAACAGCTGTAAATTCCTTTCCGTATGCTAAAATCTGCCATTATTGTTTACCGAACGCGGGGATATCGGAACTCTTAGCAACATTACATTTAAAACTTGCGAATTACTCTCTAAATGACTATTGTATAATTCTAATAGGCGAAAAAGACTTTTTAGTATCCACTAACTATGAAATACTGGTGAATTATATAAAATGTAAGCTCGAAAAAATAACACATACGAATGTTATCTTATGTTGCCCAAACTTTAAGCTAAATAGGAACGTAATGTTATTTAATACGAGAATAGAAGCCTTTAACCACCGTTTACATTTAAGCAATCAGAGCTATGAATACACTTATATGTTTGATACAAATAAATATCTACAGTACACCTTTAACATGTTCTCCAAATATACTGGTAAAGTAAACAATACAGCTATCGCTAATATATTCCAGAATTTAAAAAAATATATAGATTATCTCAATAGTTATTATAAAAATAATTTTAAAAACAAATCCTATAAAGAAAGTGCAATAATATCCAACAATGGAGACCCGGAACTATTCCCTATTATTTTAAGAAAATAACTACCACAAAAAATCGTCATGACCTTGAATCCAATAGTCAGAATCCATGTCTATTAAATGATAGATGTTCTCAAAATGCTGTGGACATAACATCCACACCACAAATACCAAATCAGTTTTTTCGTGTATAAAAACATTACAGTTCTACACCAAAACATTAATGGACTTATATCTAAATCTGGTCTTCTGACACTGGCTCTTGAGAATGAGGTAAGTCCTATTGATGTATTGTGCATTACTGAACACAATATGATAGTGACTGATAAAAGTACCCTTTGCATCACTGGTTATAAGCTGGGCTCTTGTTTCTGTCGGAAAAACCGACGTGGAGGTTCTTGTATTTTGATTAAAAAATCGCTTGCATATGTCCCAATTGACGAAATCACCAAATATTCACAAGAAAACATCATAGAATGCACCGGTATCGAAGTAACTGAACATAAAATATACATTATATGCATTTATAGACCACCAAGATCCAATGCAGAAGATATAAATAAGTTCTTCTTAACCTTTAACTCCCTTCTAAGTAGATTCTGTTACAGTAAAAAAAGGATTGTAATTTGCGGTGATTTTAATATAAATACACTCAACACCACTTTTGATGCAAATGAATTTAAACAAATTCTTCACAGTTACAATCTGAAACTCAGTATAAAAGAACCAACGCGTTTGTCAAGCCAAACATGCATTGACAACATTATATTTAATATTAGGGGCTGTACAGCAAAGGTAATTGAATTCGCGTTGTCGGATCATACCGCTCAGTTGCTTAGATGCCCAGTCAAACCTACTTTCTTTCTTAAGTCATGGATAATAGAAAAACGAAATTATTCTAAAGATAATATCAAAAAATTTGAAGAATGTTTGAATTCACTTACATTTAATGATGTTTATAACAATACAGACCCAAACTTAGCATTTAACGAATTTTATGAACTTTTCACCCTTTTTTATAATCTTTGTTTTCCCTTAGTTAAAATAAAAATAAGAAATAGACACCGCCCTCAATGGGTGACGAAAGGCCTAAAAATATGCTGTAAGCGTAAACGACAGCTTCTATGGGAGTACAGGAAGAAACCAACAGATGAAAATAAAAATAAATTCTTAACTTTATCAGCACGGCTTAATCGTATCATCAGGTTAACTCAAAAGTCTCGTAATGATCATTATATAAATAATGCTAGTAATAAATCACAAGCCACCTGGAAGATAATAAATGCCAATAAGCTAAATCTACCGACCGATCAAATACAACAAATTTTGTTAGACGGTAATGTGATAAATGATCCCAAGCAGATAGCGAGTCATTTTAATAATTTTTTCGTTGACCAGACTAAAAATGCCGTTTCTAACCGATCAAAATGTCATATTCCATACGAGAAAAATTCAATATTTGTTCGCCCAACCATGCCAAAAGATATTTATAGTATTATTAGAGGATTAAAAAATACAAACAGCACTGGGTATGACGACATATCAACTAAAATTTTAAAACATGTTGCCATTAAACTTGCAGATATTCTAAACCACATAATAAACTTATGTATTACGACTGGTATATTTCCAGAAAAACTCAAAGTAACGGTAATTAAACCTTTATTCAAGAAAAATGAAGGGAATGACATGAGCTGCTATCGTCCAATAGCGCTTGTGCCAGTCATATCAAAAATTTTTGAGAAAGTTTTTTATGATAGAATTTATAATTACTTTGAAAATAACGCTTTATTTTGTAACGAACAGGTTGGCTTTCGTAAAAAGAAAACGATTGACATGGCCATATATAACTTTCTTCATACTATATTAACTAACATGGATAAAGGTAAACAGGCATGTGCGCTATTTATGGACCTCACAAAGGCCTTCGATTATGTAAATCATGACATACTACTAGACAAACTCTACGCCTATGGTGTGAGAGGGAACATGTATGATTTGATTAAAAGTTATTTAAGTAATAGAAATCAAATAACTCAGATAACTAGGATATGTCCCATTACAAAACTAATAAAGAAACACTCATCAACATACAGAATAGTTAGATCGGGCGTTCCACAAGGAAGTGTGCTTGGTCCGCTTCTATTTATCATATACGTAAATGACCTTCCTTTAGCCTCGAAACATAACACAGTTCTGTTTGCTGATGATAGCACTATACTGTTCACAGGAAATAATAAATCTGATATGGAAGCAGAAATAAACAAGACTCTGGAGAATATTGTAAAATGGTTGACAAAAAATAATTTACATGTTAATTTAAACAAAACTAATTTAATGACATTTAGAAGTAGATCTAATAAAATAACCAATATGAATATTAATTACCAAAACAATAAGATTCGAGAAGTAGACGTAACAAGATTTTTAGGCCTGAACATTGATAATACTTTAAACTTTAAACAACATATTGATTCACTTTGCTCTAGAATTAATAGCTATTCATATGCACTGTATATGCTTAGGCAAACGGTCAGTAACTCAACCCTTCTTACAGCATATCATGGCTATGTTGCATCCATTTTAAGGTATTGTGTTATTTTTTGGGGCAACTCTACCGATAAACAAGTAGTTTTTAATGCGCAAAAGAAATGTATTCGAGCCATATCTAATATAAAGCAGACAGATAGCTGCAAACCATTCTTTATAAAATTAAATATTCTTACATTGCCATGTATATATATAAATGAAGTTGTATTATTTGTCAGAAATAACATGCAATATTTTAAAAAATTAAAAAGTAAGAGACATAATTTTTATATATGTATACCAAAAAATAGAACAGCGCTACTGAATAAAAGTATTTTTTGCATGGCACCACGCATATATAACCATTTGCCTAGATCAGTCCTCGAGATAGCAGATATTAACATATTTAAGAAAAAAGTTAAAACATTGCTATTGTCAAAAGCTTACTATACTGTTAGTGAATTTTTACAAGATAAATTATAATTGTATTTTCAGTTTTGTACCTAATTTATTATATAACATTGAGGTACTACTAACCTCAATTTGTACATTTTAAACTATTTATTATTAGTTTTGCATGCCTTATGGTAGGATATGGTCAATGCACATTTGTAAACTATGTAAGATCTTCATGTACCCATATTCGCAAACAAATAAATGAATTTGAATTTGAATTTGAAAAAACAAAAAAAATTTAAGGCAAAAAATTCTGGAATGTTGGCAACACTGAAAATTTCGGTGGCGTTGTGCAAGACAAAACGAATGAAGACCTTCTGCTGAAAACCCGGTAAGAATATATTATGAATATTTACTGCTTTTAGACGTTAAAATATCTGAAAAATCGATGTACCATTACACCTCGGTACTGATTTGTATAGAAATTTAGACAACAAAATTTAGCAATTCCCACAATCGGGGGCGGTCGAGGGGGGTGCGGATCGACGGGGAATAATTCCTGGCGCCGATTAATGACGGTTTGCTGAAAAAAATTTGACAAATTTCAGTCTTGGCCAAAAAACAATAAAAATTTAAGGCAAAAAATTCTGAAATGTTGGCAACACTGAAAATTTCGGTGGCGTTGTGCAAGACAAAACAAATGAAGACCTTCTGCTGAAAACCCGGTAAGAATATATTATGAATATTTACTGCTTTTAGACGTTACAATATCTGAAAAATCGATGTACCATTACACCTCGGTACTGATTTGTATAGAAATTTAGACAACAAAATTTAGCAATTCCCACAATCGGGGGCGGTCGAAGGGGGTGCGGATCGACGGGGAATAATTCCTGGCGCCGATTAATGACGGTTTGCTGAAAAAAATTTGACAAATTTCAGAGTCTTGGCCAAAAAACAAAAAAAATTTAAGGCAAAAAATTCTGGAATGTTGGCAACACTGAAAATTTCGGTGGCGTTGTGCAAGACAAAACGAATGAAGACCTTCTGCTGAAAACCCGGTAAGAATATATTATGAATATTTACTGCTTTTAGACGTTAAAATATCTGAAAAATGTATGTACCATTACACCTCGGTACTGATTTGTATAGAAATTTAGACAACAAAATTTAGCAATTCCCACAATCGGGGGCGGTCGAGGGGGGTGCGGATCGACGGGGAATAATTCCTGGCGCCGATTAATGACGGTTTGCTGAAAAAAATTTGACAAATTTCAGTCTTGGCCAAAAAACAATAAAAATTTAAGGCAAAAAATTCTGAAATGTTGGCAACACTGAAAATTTCGGTGGCGTTGTGCAAGACAAAACAAATGAAGACCTTCTGCTGAAAACCCGGTAAGAATATATTATGAATATTTACTGCTTTTAGACGTTAAAATATCTGGAAAATCGATGTACCATTACACCTCGGTACTGATTTGTATAGAAATTTAGACAACAAAATTTAGCAATTCCCACAATCGGGGGCGGTCGAAAGGGGTGCGGATCGACGGGGAATAATTCCTGGCGCCGATTAATGACGGTTTGCTGAAAAAAATTTAACAAATTTCAGAGTCTTGGCCAAAAAACAAAAAAAATTTAAGGCAAAAAATTCTGGAATGTTGGCAACACTGAAAATGTCGGTGGCGTTGTGCAAGACAAAACGAATGAAGACCTTCTGCTGAAAACCCGGTAAGAATATATTATGAATATTTACTGCTTTTAGACGTTAAAATATCTGAAAAATCGATGTACCATTACACCTCGGTACTGATTTGTATAGAAATTTAGACAACAAAATTTAGCAATTCCCACAATCGGGGGCGGTCGAAGGGGGTGCGGATTTACGGGGAATAATTCCTGGCGCCGATTAATGACGGTTTGCTGAAAAAAATTTGACAAATTTCAGAGTCTTGGCCAAAAAACAAAAAAAAATTAAGGCAAAAAATTCTGGAATGTTGGCAACACTGAAAATGTCGGTGGCGTTGTGCAAGACAAAACGAATGAAGACCTTCTGCTGAAAACCCGGTAAGAATATATTATGAATATTTACTGCTTTTAGACGTTAAAATATCTGAAAAATCGATGTACCATTACACCTCGGTACTGATTTGTATAGAAATTTAGACAACAAAATTTAGCAATTCCCACAATCGGGGGCGGTCGAAGGGGGTGCGGATCGACGGGGAATAATTCCTGGCGCCGATTAATGACGGTTTGCTGAAAAAAATTTGACAAATTTCAGAGTCTTGGCCAAAAACCAAAAAAAATTAAGGCAAAAAATTCTGGAATGTTGGCAACACTGAAAATGTCGGTGGCGTTGTGTAAGACAAAACGAATGAAGACCTTCTGCTGAAAACCCGGTAAGAATATATTATGAATATTTACTGCTTTTAGACGTTAAAATATCTGGAAAATCGATGTACCATTACACCTCGGTACTGATTTGTATAGAAATTTAGACAACAAAATTTAGCAATTCCCACAATCGGGGGCGGTCGAGGGGGGTGCGGATCGACGGGGAATAATTCCTGGCGCCGATTAATGACGGTTTGCTGAAAAAAATTTGACAAATTTCAGTCTCGGCCAAAAAACAATAAAAATTTAAGGCAAAAAATTCTGAAATGTTGGCAACACTGAAAATTTCGGTGGCGTTGTGCAAGACAAAACGAATGAAGACCTTCTGCTGAAAACCCGGTAAGAATATATTATGAATATTTACTGCTTTTAGACGTTAAAATATCTGAAAAATCGATGTACCATTACACCTCGGTACTGATTTGTATAGAAATTTAGACAACAAAATTTAGCAATTCCCACAATCGGGAGCGGTCGAGGGGGGTGCGGATCGACGGGGAATAATTCCTGGCGCCGATTAATGACGGTTTGCTGAAAAAAATTTGACAAATTTCAGAGTCTTGGCCAAAAAACAAAAAAAAATTAAGGCAAAAAATTCTGGAATGTTGGCAACACTGAAAATGTCGGTGGCGTTGTGCAAGACAAAACGAATGAAGACCTTCTGCTGAAAACCCGGTAAGAATATATTATGAATATTTACTGCTTTTAGACGTTAAAATATCTGAAAAATCGATGTACCATTACACCTCGGTACTGATTTGTATAGAAATTTAGACAACAAAATTTAGCAATTCCCACAATCGGGGGCGGTCGAAGGGGGTGCGGATCGACGGGGAATAATTCCTGGCGCCGATTAATGACGGTTTGCTGAAAAAAATTTGACAAATTTCAGAGTCTTGGCCAAAAACCAAAAAAAATTAAGGCAAAAAATTCTGGAATGTTGGCAACACTGAAAATGTCGGTGGCGTTGTGTAAGACAAAACGAATGAAGACCTTCTGCTGAAAACCCGGTAAGAATATATTATGAATATTTACTGCTTTTAGACGTTAAAATATCTGGAAAATCGATGTACCATTACACCTCGGTACTGATTTGTATAGAAATTTAGACAACAAAATTTAGCAATTCCCACAATCGGGGGCGGTCGAGGGGGGTGCGGATCGACGGGGAATAATTCCTGGCGCCGATTAATGACGGTTTGCTGAAAAAAATTTGACAAATTTCAGTCTCGGCCAAAAAACAATAAAAATTTAAGGCAAAAAATTCTGAAATGTTGGCAACACTGAAAATTTCGGTGGCGTTGTGCAAGACAAAACGAATGAAGACCTTCTGCTGAAAACCCGGTAAGAATATATTATGAATATTTACTGCTTTTAGACGTTAAAATATCTGAAAAATCGATGTACCATTACACCTCGGTACTGATTTGTATAGAAATTTAGACAACAAAATTTAGCAATTCCCACAATCGGGAGCGGTCGAGGGGGGTGCGGATCGACGGGGAATAATTCCTGGCGCCGATTAATGACGGTTTGCTGAAAAAAATTTGACAAATTTCAGAGTCTTGGCCAAAAAACAAAAAAAATTTAAGGCAAAAAATTCTGGAATGTTGGCAACACTGAAAATTTCGGTGGCGTTGTGCAAGACAAAACGAATGAAGACCTTCTGCTGAAAACCCGGTAAGAAAATATTATGAATATTTACTGCTTTTAGACGTTAAAATATCTGAAAAATCGATGTACCATTACACCTCGGTACTGATTTGTATAGAAATTTAGACAACAAAATTTAGCAATTCCCACAATCGGGAGCGGTCGAGGGGGGTGCGGATCGACGGGGAATAATTCCTGGCGCCGATTAATGACGGTTTGCTGAAAAAAATTTGACAAATTTCAGTCTTGGCCAAAAAACAATAAAAATTTAAGGCAAAAAATTCTGAAATGTTGGCAACACTGAAAATTTCGGTGGCGTTATGCAAGACAAAACAAATGAAGACCTTCTGCTGAAAACCCGGTAAGAATATATTATGAATATTTACTGCTTTTAGACGTTAAAATATCTGAAAAATCGATGTACCATTACACCTCGGTACTGATTTGTATAGAAATTTAGACAACAAAATTTAGCAATTCCCACCATCGGGGGCGGTCGAGGGAGGTGCGGATCGACGGGGAATAATTCCTGGCGCCGATTAATGACGGTTTGCTGAAAAAAAATTGATAAATTTCAGAGTCTTTGCCAAAAAACAAAAAAATTTTAAGCCAAAAAACTCTGAAATGTTGGCAACACTGAAAATTTCGGTGGCGTTGTGTAAGACAAAACGAATGAAGACCTTCTGCTGAAAACCCGGTAAGAATATATTATGAATATTTACTGCTTTTAGACGTTAAAATATCTGGAAAATCGATGTACCATTACACCTCGGTACTGATTTGTATAGAAATTTAGACAACAAAATTTAGCAATTCCCACAATCGGGGGCGGTCGAAGGGGGTGCGGATCGACGGGGAATAATTCCTGGCGCCGATTAATGACGGTTTGCTGAAAAAAATTTGACAAATTTCAGAGTCTTGGCCAAAAAACAAAAAAAATTTAAGGCAAAAAATTCTGGAATGTTGGCAACACTGAAAATGTCGGTGGCGTTGTGCAAGACAAAACGAATGAAGACCTTCTGCTGAAAACCCGGTAAGAATATATTACGAATATTTACTGCTTTTAGACGTTAAAATATCTGGAAAATCGATGTACCATTACACCTCGGTACTGATTTGTATAGAAATTTAGACAACAAAATTTAGCAATTCCCACACTCGGGGGCGGTCGAGGGGGGTGCGGATCGACGGGGAATAATTCCTGGCGCCGATTAATGACGGTTTGCTGAAAAAAATTTGACAAATTTCAGAGTCTTGGCCAAAAAACAAAAAAAATTTAAGGCAAAAAATTCTGGAATGTTGGCAACACTGAAAATTTCGGTGGCGTTGTGCAAGACAAAACGAATGAAGACCTTCTGCTGAAAACCCGGTAAGAATATATTATGAATATTTACTGCTTTTAGACGTTAAAATATCTGAAAAATCGATGTACCATTACACCTCGGTACTGATTTGTATAGAAATTTAGACAACAAAATTTAGCAATTCCCACAATCGGGGGCGGTCGAGGGGGGTGCGGATCGACGGGGAATGATTTCAGGCGCCGATTATGACGGTATGCTGAAAAAAATTTGACAAATTTCAGAGTCTTTGCCAAAAAACAAAAAAATTAAGGCATAATATTCTGAAATGTTGGCAACACTGAAAATGTCGGTGGCGTTGTGCAAGACAAAACGAATGAAGACCTTCTGCTGAAAACCCGGTAAGAATATATTATGAATATTTACTGCTTTTAGACGTTAAAATATCTGAAAAATCGATGTACCATTACACCTCGGTACTGATTTGTATAGAAATTTAGACAACAAAATTTAGCAATTCCCACAATCGGGGGCGGTCGAGGGGGGTGCGGATCGACGGGGAATAATTCCTGGCGCCGATTAATGACGGTTTGCTGAAAAAAATTTGACAAATTTCAGTCTTGGCCAAAAAACAATAAAAATTTAAGGCAAAAAATTCTGAAATGTTGGCAACACTGAAAATTTCGGTGGCGTTGTGCAAGACAAAACAAATGAAGACCTTCTGCTGAAAACCCGGTAAGAATATATTATGAATATTTACTGCTTTTAGACGTTAAAATATCTGAAAAATCGATGTACCATTACACCTCGGTACTGATTTGTATAGGAATTTAGACAACAAAATTTAGCAATTCCCACCATCGGGGGCGGTCGAGGGGGGTGCGGATCGACGGGGAATAATTCCTGGCGCCGATTAATGACGGTTTGCTGAAAAAAATTTGATAAATTTCAGAGTCTTTGCCAAAAACAAAAAAATTTTAAGCCAAAAAACTCTGAAATGTTGGCAACACTGAAAATTTCGGTGGCGTTGTGTAAGACAAAACGAATGAAGACCTTCTGCTGAAAACCCGGTAAGAATATATTATGAATATTTACTGCTTTTAGACGTTAAAATATCTGGCAAATCGATGTACCATTACACCTCGGTACTGATTTGTATAGAAATTTAGACAACAAAATTTAGCAATTCCCACAATCGGGGGCGGTCGAAGGGGGTGCGGATCGACGGGGAATAATTCCTGGCGCCGATTAATGACGGTTTGCTGAAAAAAATTTGACAAATTTCAGTCTTGGCCAAAAAACAAAAAAAATTTAAGGCAAAAAAATCTGGAATGTTGGCAACACTGAAAATGTCGGTGGCGTTGTGCAAGACAAAACGAATGAAGACCTTCTGCTGAAAACCCGGTAAGAATATATTATGAATATTTACTGCTTTTAGACGTTAAAATATCTGAAAAATCGATGTACCATTACACCTCGGTACTGATTTGTATAGAAATTTAGACAACAAAATTTAGCAATTCCCACAATCGGGGGCGGTCGAAGGGGGTGCGGATCGACGGGGAATAATTCCTGGCGCCGATTAATGACGGTTTGCTGAAAAAAATTTGACAAATTTCAGAGTCTTGGCCAAAAAACAAAAAAAATTTAAGGCAAAAAATTCTGGAATGTTGGCAACACTGAAAATTTCGGTGGCGTTGTGCAAGACAAAACGAATGAAGACCTTCTGCTGAAAACCCGGTAAGAATATATTATGAATATTTACTGCTTTTAGACGTTAAAATATCTGAAAAATCGATGTACCATTACACCTCGGTACTGATTTGTATAGAAATTTAGACAACAAAATTTAGCAATTCCCACCATCGGGGGCGGTCGAGGGAGGTGCGGATCGACGGGGAATAATTCCTGGCGCCGATTAATGACGGTTTGCTGAAAAAAATTTGATTAATTTCAGAGTCTTTGCCAAAAAACAAAAAAATTTTAAGCCAAAAAACTCTGAAATGTTGGCAACACTGAAAATTTCGGTGGCGTTGTGTAAGACAAAACGAATGAAGACCTTCTGCTGAAAACCCGGTAAGAATATATTATGAATATTTACTGCTTTTAGACGTTAAAATATCTGGAAAATCGATGTACCATTACACCTCGGTACTGATTTGTATAGAAATTTAGACAACAAAATTTAGCAATTCCCACAATCGGGGGCGGTCGAGGGGGGTGCGGATCGACGGGGAATAATTCCTGGCGCCGATTAATGACGGTTTGCTGAAAAAAATTTGACAAATTTCAGTCTCGGCCAAAAAACAATAAAAATTTAAGGCAAAAAATTCTGAAATGTTGGCAACACTGAAAATTTCGGTGGCGTTGTGCAAGACAAAACGAATGAAGACCTTCTGCTGAAAACCCGGTAAGAATATATTATGAATATTTACTGCTTTTAGACGTTAAAATATCTGAAAAATCGATGTACCATTACACCTCGGTACTGATTTGTATAGAAATTTAGACAACAAAATTTAGCAATTCCCACAATCGGGAGCGGTCGAGGGGGGTGCGGATCGACGGGGAATAATTCCTGGCGCCGATTAATGACGGTTTGCTGAAAAAAATTTGACAAATTTCAGAGTCTTGGCCAAAAAACAAAAAAAATTTAAGGCAAAAAATTCTGGAATGTTGGCAACACTGAAAATTTCGGTGGCGTTGTGCAAGACAAAACGAATGAAGACCTTCTGCTGAAAACCCGGTAAGAAAATATTATGAATATTTACTGCTTTTAGACGTTAAAATATCTGAAAAATCGATGTACCATTACACCTCGGTACTGATTTGTATAGAAATTTAGACAACAGAATTTAGCAATTCCCACAATCGGGAGCGGTCGAGGGGGGTGCGGATCGACGGGGAATAATTCCTGGCGCCGATTAATGACGGTTTGCTGAAAAAAATTTGACAAATTTCAGTCTTGGCCAAAAAACAATAAAAATTTAAGGCAAAAAATTCTGAAATGTTGGCAACACTGAAAATTTCGGTGGCGTTATGCAAGACAAAACAAATGAAGACCTTCTGCTGAAAACCCGGTAAGAATATATTATGAATATTTACTGCTTTTAGACGTTAAAATATCTGAAAAATCGATGTACCATTACACCTCGGTACTGATTTGTATAGAAATTTAGACAACAAAATTTAGCAATTCCCACCATCGGGGGCGGTCGAGGGAGGTGCGGATCGACGGGGAATAATTCCTGGCGCCGATTAATGACGGTTTGCTGAAAAAAAATTGATAAATTTCAGAGTCTTTGCCAAAAAACAAAAAAATTTTAAGCCAAAAAACTCTGAAATGTTGGCAACACTGAAAATTTCGGTGGCGTTGTGTAAGACAAAACGAATGAAGACCTTCTGCTGAAAACCCGGTAAGAATATATTATGAATATTTACTGCTTTTAGACGTTAAAATATCTGGAAAATCGATGTACCATTACACCTCGGTACTGATTTGTATAGAAATTTAGACAACAAAATTTAGCAATTCCCACAATCGGGGGCGGTCGAAGGGGGTGCGGATCGACGGGGAATAATTCCTGGCGCCGATTAATGACGGTTTGCTGAAAAAAATTTGACAAATTTCAGAGTCTTGGCCAAAAAACAAAAAAAATTTAAGGCAAAAAATTCTGGAATGTTGGCAACACTGAAAATGTCGGTGGCGTTGTGCAAGACAAAACGAATGAAGACCTTCTGCTGAAAACCCGGTAAGAATATATTACGAATATTTACTGCTTTTAGACGTTAAAATATCTGGAAAATCGATGTACCATTACACCTCGGTACTGATTTGTATAGAAATTTAGACAACAAAATTTAGCAATTCCCACAATCGGGGGCGGTCGAGGGGGGTGCGGATCGACGGGGAATAATTCCTGGCGCCGATTAATGACGGTTTGCTGAAAAAAATTTGACAAATTTCAGAGTCTTGGCCAAAAAACAAAAAAAATTTAAGGCAAAAAATTCTGGAATGTTGGCAACACTGAAAATTTCGGTGGCGTTGTGCAAGACAAAACGAATGAAGACCTTCTGCTGAAAACCCGGTAAGAATATATCATGAATATTTACTGCTTTTAGACGTTAAAATATCTGAAAAATCGATGTACCATTACACCTCGGTACTGATTTGTATAGAAATTTAGACAACAAAATTTAGCAATTCCCACAATCGGGGGCGGTCGAGGGGGGTGCGGATCGACGGGGAATGATTTCTGGCGCCGATTATGACGGTATGCTGAAAAAAATTTGACAAATTTCAGAGTCTTTGCCAAAAAACAAAAAAATTAAGGCATAATATTCTGAAATGTTGGCAACACTGAAAATGTCGGTGGCGTTGTGCAAGACAAAACGAATGAAGACCTTCTGCTGAAAACCCGGTAAGAATATATTATGAATATTTACTGCTTTTAGACGTTAAAATATCTGAAAAATCGATGTACCATTACACCTCGGTACTGATTTGTATAGAAATTTAGACAACAAAATTTAGCAATTCCCACAATCGGGGGCGGTCGAGGGGGGTGCGGATCGACGGGGAATAATTCCTGGCGCCGATTAATGACGGTTTGCTGAAAAAAATTTGACAAATTTCAGTCTTGGCCAAAAAACAATAAAAATTTAAGGCAAAAAATTCTGAAATGTTGGCAACACTGAAAATTTCGGTGGCGTTGTGCAAGACAAAACAAATGAAGACCTTCTGCTGAAAACCCGGTAAGAATATATTATGAATATTTACTGCTTTTAGACGTTAAAATATCTGAAAAATCGATGTACCATTACACCTCGGTACTGATTTGTATAGGAATTTAGACAACAAAATTTAGCAATTCCCACCATCGGGGGCGGTCGAGGGGGGTGCGGATCGACGGGGAATAATTCCTGGCGCCGATTAATGACGGTTTGCTGAAAAAAATTTGATAAATTTCAGAGTCTTTGCCAAAAACAAAAAAATTTTAAGCCAAAAAACTCTGAAATGTTGGCAACACTGAAAATTTCGGTGGCGTTGTGTAAGACAAAACGAATGAAGACCTTCTGCTGAAAACCCGGTAAGAATATATTATGAATATTTACTGCTTTTAGACGTTAAAATATCTGGCAAATCGATGTACCATTACACCTCGGTACTGATTTGTATAGAAATTTAGACAACAAAATTTAGCAATTCCCACAATCGGGGGCGGTCGAAGGGGGTGCGGATCGACGGGGAATAATTCCTGGCGCCGATTAATGACGGTTTGCTGAAAAAAATTTGACAAATTTCAGTCTTGGCCAAAAAACAAAAAAAATTTAAGGCAAAAAAATCTGGAATGTTGGCAACACTGAAAATGTCGGTGGCGTTGTGCAAGACAAAACGAATGAAGACCTTCTGCTGAAAACCCGGTAAGAATATATTATGAATATTTACTGCTTTTAGACGTTAAAATATCTGAAAAATCGATGTACCATTACACCTCGGTACTGATTTGTATAGAAATTTAGACAACAAAATTTAGCAATTCCCACAATCGGGGGCGGTCGAAGGGGGTGCGGATCGACGGGGAATAATTCCTGGCGCCGATTAATGACGGTTTGCTGAAAAAAATTTGACAAATTTCAGAGTCTTGGCCAAAAAACAAAAAAAATTTAAGGCAAAAAATTCTGGAATGTTGGCAACACTGAAAATTTCGGTGGCGTTGTGCAAGACAAAACGAATGAAGACCTTCTGCTGAAAACCCGGTAAGAATATATTATGAATATTTACTGCTTTTAGACGTTAAAATATCTGAAAAATCGATGTACCATTACACCTCGGTACTGATTTGTATAGAAATTTAGACAACAAAATTTAGCAATTCCCACCATCGGGGGCGGTCGAGGGAGGTGCGGATCGACGGGGAATAATTCCTGGCGCCGATTAATGACGGTTTGCTGAAAAAAATTTGATTAATTTCAGAGTCTTTGCCAAAAAACAAAAAAATTTTAAGCCAAAAAACTCTGAAATGTTGGCAACACTGAAAATTTCGGTGGCGTTGTGTAAGACAAAACGAATGAAGACCTTCTGCTGAAAACCCGGTAAGAATATATTATGAATATTTACTGCTTTTAGACGTTAAAATATCTGAAAAATCGATGTACCATTACACCTCGGTACTGATTTGTATAGAAATTTAGACAACAAAATTTAGCAATTCCCACAATCGGGGGCGGTCGAAGGGGGTGCGGATTGACGAGGAATAATTCCTGGCGCCGATTAATGACGGTTTGCTGAAAAAAATTTGACAAATTTCAGTCTTGGCCAAAAAACAAAAAAAAATTAAGGCAAAAAATTCTGGAATGTTGGCAACACTGAAAATGTCGGTGGCGTTGTGCAAGACAAAACGAATGAAGACCTTCTGCTGAAAACCCGGTAAGAATATATTATGAATATTTACTGCTTTTAGACGTTAAAATATCTGAAAAATCGATGTACCATTACACCTCGGTACTGATTTGTATAGAAATTTAGACAACAAAATTTAGCAATTCCCACAATCGGGGGCGGTCGAAGGGGGTGCGGATCGACGGGGAATAATTCCTGGCGCCGATTAATGACGGTTTGCTGAAAAAAATTTGACAAATTTCAGAGTCTTGGCCAAAAAACAAAAAAAATTTAAGGCAAAAAATTCTGGAATGTTGGCAACACTGAAAATTTCGGTGGCGTTGTGCAAGACAAAACGAATGAAGACCTTCTGCTGAAAACCCGGTAAGAATATATTATGAATATTTACTGCTTTTAGACGTTAAAATATCTGAAAAATCGATGTACCATTACACCTCGGTACTGATTTGTATAGAAATTTAGACAACAAAATTTAGCAATTCCCACCATCGGGGGCGGTCGAGGGAGGTGCGGATCGACGGGGAATAATTCCTGGCGCCGATTAATGACGGTTTGCTGAAAAAAATTTGATTAATTTCAGAGTCTTTGCCAAAAAACAAAAAAATTTTAAGCCAAAAAACTCTGAAATGTTGGCAACACTGAAAATTTCGGTGGCGTTGTGTAAGACAAAACGAATGAAGACCTTCTGCTGAAAACCCGGTAAGAATATATTATGAATATTTACTGCTTTTAGACGTTAAAATATCTGAAAAATCGATGTACCATTACACCTCGGTACTGATTTGTATAGAAATTTAGACAACAAAATTTAGCAATTCCCACAATCGGGGGCGGTCGAAGGGGGTGCGGATTGACGAGGAATAATTCCTGGCGCCGATTAATGACGGTTTGCTGAAAAAAATTTGACAAATTTCAGTCTTGGCCAAAAAACAAAAAAAAATTAAGGCAAAAAATTCTGGAATGTTGGCAACACTGAAAATGTCGGTGGCGTTGTGCAAGACAAAACGAATGAAGACCTTCTGCTGAAAACCCGGTAAGAATATATTATGAATATTTACTGCTTTTAGACGTTAAAATATCTGAAAAATCGATGTACCATTACACCTCGGTACTGATTTGTATAGAAATTTAGACAACAAAATTTAGCAATTCCCACAATCGGGGGCGGTCGAAGGGGGTGCGGATCGACGGGGAATAATTCCTGGCGCCGATTAATGACGGTTTGCTGAAAAAAATTTGACAAATTTCAGAGTCTTGGCCAAAAAACAAAAAAAATTTAAGGCAAAAAATTCTGGAATGTTGGCAACACTGAAAATTTCGGTGGCGTTGTGCAAGACAAAACGAATGAAGACCTTCTGCTGAAAACCCGGTAAGAATATATTATGAATATTTACTGCTTTTAGACGTTAAAATATCTGAAAAATCGATGTACCATTACACCTCGGTACTGATTTGTATAGAAATTTAGACAACAAAATTTAGCAATTCCCACAATCGGGGGCGGTCGAAGGGGGTGCGGATCGACGGGGAATAATTCCTGGCGCCGATTAATGATGGTTTGCTGAAAAAAATTTGACAAATTTCAGTCTTGGCCAAAAAACAATAAAAATTTAAGGCAAAAAATTCTGAAATGTTGGCAACACTGAAAATTTCGGTGGCGTTGTGCAAGACAAAACAAATGAAGACCTTCTGCTGAAAACCCGGTAAGAATATATTATGAATATTTACTGCTTTTAGACGTTAAAATATCTGAAAAATCGATGTACCATTACACCTCGGTACTGATTTGTATAGAAATTTAGACAACAAAATTTAGCAATTCCCACAATCGGGGGCGGTCGAAGGGGGTGCGGATCGACGGGGAATAATTCCTGGCGCCGATTAATGACGGTTTGCTGAAAAAAATTTGACAAATTTCAGAGTCTTGGCCAAAAAACAAAAAAAATTTAAGGCAAAAAATTCTGGAATGTTGGCAACACTGAAAATGTCGGTGGCGTTGTGCAAGACAAAACGAATGAAGACCTTCTGCTGAAAACCCGGTAAGAATATATTATGAATATTTACTGCTTTTAGACGTTAAAATATCTGAAAAATCGATGTACCATTACACCTCGGTACTGATTTGTATAGAAATTTAGACAACAAAATTTAGCAATTCCCACCATCGGGGGCGGTCGAGGGGGGTGTGGATCGACGGGGAATAATTCCTGGCGCCGATTAATGACGGTTTGCTGAAAAAAATTTGACAAATTTCAGAGTCTTTGCCAAAAAACAAAAAAATTTTAAGGCAAAAAATTCTGAAATGTTGGCAACACTGAAAATTTCGGTGGCGTTGTGTAAGACAATACGAATGAAGACCTTCTGCTGAAAACCCGGTAAGAATATATTATGAATATTTACTGCTTTTAGACGTTAAAATATCTGAAAAATCGATGTACCATTACACCTCGGTACTGATTTGTATAGAAATTTAGACAACAAAATTTAGCAATTCCCACAATCGGGGGCGGTCGAAGGGGGTGCGGATTGACGGGGAATAATTCCTGGCGCCGATTAATGACGGTTTGCTGAAAAAAATTTGACAAATTTCAGAGTCTTGGCCAAAAAACAAAAAAAAATTAAGGCAAAAAATTCTGGAATGTTGGCAACACTGAAAATGTCGGTGGCGTTGTGCAAGACAAAACGAATGAAGACCTTCTGCTGAAAACCCGGTAAGAATATATTATGAATATTTACTGCTTTTAGACGTTAAAATATCTGAAAAATCGATGTACCATTACACCTCGGTACTGATTTGTATAGAAATTTAGACAACAAAATTTAGCAATTCCCACAATCGGGGGCGGTCGAAGGGGGTGCGGATCGACGGGGAATAATTCCTGGCGCCGATTAATGACGGTTTGCTGAAAAAAATTTGACAAATTTCAGAGTCTTGGCCAAAAAACAAAAAAAATTTAAGGCAAAAAATTCTGGAATGTTGGCAACACTGAAAATTTCGGTGGCGTTGTGCAAGACAAAACGAATGAAGACCTTCTGCTGAAAACCCGGTAAGAATATATTATGAATATTTACTGCTTTTAGACGTTAAAATATCTGAAAAATCGATGTACCATTACACCTCGGTACTGATTTGTATAGAAATTTAGACAACAAAATTTAGCAATTCCCACCATCGGGGGCGGTCGAGGGGGGTGCGGATCGACGGGGAATAATTCCTGGCGCCGATTAATGACGGTTTGCTGAAAAAAATTTGACAAATTTCAGTCTTGGCCAAAAAACAATAAAAATTTAAGGCAAAAAGTTCTGAAATGTTGGCAACACTGAAAATTTCGGTGGCGTTGTGCAAGACAAAACAAATGAAGACCTTCTGCTGAAAACCCGGTAAGAATATATTATGAATATTTACTGCTTTTAGACGTTAAAATATCTGAAAAATCGATGTACCATTACACCTCGGTACTGATTTGTATAGAAATTTAGACAACAAAATTTAGCAATTCCCACCATCGGGGGCGGTCGAGGGAGGTGCGGATCGACGGGGAATAATTCCTGGCGCCGATTAATGACGGTTTGCTGAAAAAAAATTGATAAATTTCAGAGTCTTTGCCAAAAAACAAAAAAATTTTAAGCCAAAAAACTCTGAAATGTTGGCAACACTGAAAATTTCGGTGGCGTTGTGTAAGACAAAACGAATGAAGACCTTCTGCTGAAAACCCGGTAAGAATATACTATGAATATTTACTGCTTTTAGACGTTAAAATATCTGGAAAATCGATGTACCATTACACCTCGGTACTGATTTGTATAGAAATTTAGACAACAAAATTTAGCAATTCCCACAATCGGGGGCGGTCGAAGGGGGTGCGGATCGACGGGGAATAATTCCTGGCGCCGATTAATGACGGTTTGCTGAAAAAAATTTGACAAATTTCAGAGTCTTGGCCAAAAAACAAAAAAAATTTAAGGCAAAAATTCTGGAATGTTGGCAACACTGAAAATGTCGGTGGCGTTGTGCAAGACAAAACGAATGAAGACCTTCTGCTGAAAACCCGGTAAGAATATATTATGAATATTTACTGCTTTTAGACATTAAAATATCTGAAAAATCGATGTACCATTACACCTCGGTACTGATTTGTATAGAAATTTAGACAACAAAATTTAGCAATTCCCACAATCGGGGGCGGTCGAGGGGGGTGCGGATCGACGGGGAATAATTCCTGGCGCCGATTATGACGGTATGCTGAAAAAAAATTGACAAATTTCAGAGTCTTTGCCAAAAAACAAAAAAAAATTAAGGCATAATATTCTGAAATGTTGGCAACACTGAAAATTTCGGTGGCGTTGTGCAAGACAAAACAAATGAAGACCTTCTGCTGAAAACCCGGTAAGAATATATTATGAATATTTACTGCTTTTAGACGTTAAAATATCTGAAAAATCGATGTACCATTACACCTCGGTACTGATATGTATAGAAATTTAGACAACAAAATTTAGCAATTCCCACAATCGGGGGCGGTCGAAGGGGGTGCGGATCGACGGGGAATAATTCCTGGCGCCGATTAATGACGGTTTGCTGAAAAAAATTTGACAAATTTCAGAGTCTTGGCCAAAAAACAAAAAAAATTTAAGGCAAAAAATTCTGGAATGTTGGCAACACTGAAAATTTCGGTGGCGTTGTGCAAGACAAAACGAATGAAGACCTTCTGCTGAAAACCCGGTAAGAATATATTATGAATATTTACTGCTTTTAGACGTTAAAATATCTGAAAAATCGATGTACCATTACACCTCGGTACTGATTTGTATAGAAATTTAGACAACAAAATTTAGCAATTCCCACAATCGGGGGCGGTCGAGGGGGGTGCGGATCGACGGGGAATGATTTCTGGCGCCGATTATGACGGTATGCTGAAAAAAATTTGACAAATTTCAGAGTCTTTGCCAAAAAACAAAAAAAAATTAAGGCATAATATTCTGAAATGTTGGCAACACTGAAAATGTCGGTGGCGTTGTGCAAGACAAAACGAATGAAGACCTTCTGCTGAAAACCCGGTAAGAATATATTATGAATATTTACTGCTTTTAGACGTTAAAATATCTGAAAAATCGATGTACCATTACACCTCGGTACTGATTTGTATAGAAATTTAGACAACAAAATTTAGCAATTCCCACAATCGGAGGCGGTCGAGGGGGGTGCGGATCGACGGGGAATAATTCCTGGCGCCGATTAATGACGGTTTGCTGAAAAAAATTTGACAAATTTCAGTCTTGGCCAAAAAACAATAAAAATTTAAGGCAAAAAATTCTGAAATGTTGGCAACACTGAAAATTTCGGTGGCGTTGTGCAAGACAAAACAAATGAAGACCTTCTGCTGAAAACCCGGTAAGAATATATTATGAATATTTACTGCTTTTAGACGTTAAAATATCTGAAAAATCGATGTACCATTACACCTCGGTACTGATTTGTATAGGAATTTAGACAACAAAATTTAGCAATTCCCACCATCGGGGGCGGTCGAGGGGGGTGCGGATCGACGGGGAATAATTCCTGGCGCCGATTAATGACGGTTTGCTGAAAAAAATTTGATAAATTTCAGAGTCTTTGCCAAAAACAAAAAAATTTTAAGCCAAAAAACTCTGAAATGTTGGCAACACTGAAAATGTCGGTGGCGTTGTGCAAGACAAAACGAATGAAGACCTACTGCTGAAAACCCGGTAAGAATATATTATGAATATTTACTGCTTTTAGACGTTAAAATATCTGGAAAATCAATGTACCATTACACCTCGGTACTGATTTGTATAGAAATTTAGACAACAAAATTTAGCAATTCCCACAATCGGGGGCGGTCGAAGGGGGTGCGGATCGACGGGGAATAATTCCTGGCGCCGATTAATGACGGTTTGCTGAAAAAAATTTGACAAATTTCAGAGTCTTGGCCAAAAAACAAAAAAAATTTAAGGCAAAAAATTCTGGAATGTTGGCAACACTGAAAATGTCGGTGGCGTTGTGCAAGACAAAACGAATGAAGACCTTCTGCTGAAAACCCGGTAAGAATATATTATGAATATTTACTGCTTTTAGACGTTAAAATATCTGAAAAATCGATGTACCATTACACCTCGGTACTGATTTGTATAGAAATTTAGACAACAAAATTTAGCAATTCCCACCATCGGGGGCGGTCGAGGGGGGTGCGGATCGACGGGGAATAATTCCTGGCGCCGATTAATGACGGTTTGCTGAAAAAAATTTGACAAATTTCAGAGTCTTTGCCAAAAAACAAAAAAATTTTAAGGCAAAAAATTCTGAAATGTTGGCAACACTGAAAATTTCGGTGGCGTTGTGCAAGACAAAACGAATGAAGACCTTCTGCTGAAAACCCGGTAAGAATATATTATGAATATTTACTGCTTTTAGACGTTAAAATATCTGAAAAATCGATGTACCATTACACCTCGGTACTGATTTGTATAGGAATTTAGACAACAAAATTTAGCAATTCCCACCATCGGGGGCGGTCGAGGGGGGTGCGGATCGACGGGGAATAATTCCTGGCGCCGATTAATGACGGTTTGCTGAAAAAAATTTGATAAATTTCAGAGTCTTTGCCAAAAACAAAAAAATTTTAAGCCAAAAAACTCTGAAATGTTGGCAACACTGAAAATTTCGGTGGCGTTGTGCAAGACAAAACGAATGAAGACCTTCTGCTGAAAACCCGGTAAGAATATATTATGAATATTTACTGCTTTTAGACGTTAAAATATCTGGAAAATCAATGTACCATTACACCTCGGTACTGATTTGTATAGAAATTTAGACAACAAAATTTAGCAATTCCCACAATCGGGGGCGGTCGAAGGGGGTGCGGATCGACGGGGAATAATTCCTGGCGCCGATTAATGACGGTTTGCTGAAAAAAATTTGACAAATTTCAGAGTCTTGGCCAAAAAACAAAAAAAATTTAAGGCAAAAAATTCTGGAATGTTGGCAACACTGAAAATGTCGGTGGCGTTGTGCAAGACAAAACGAATGAAGACCTTCTGCTGAAAACCCGGTAAGAATATATTATGAATATTTACTGCTTTTAGACGTTAAAATATCTGAAAAATCGATGTACCATTACACCTCGGTACTGATTTGTATAGGAATTTAGACAACAAAATTTAGCAATTCCCACCATCGGGGGCGGTCGAGGGGGGTGCGGATCGACGGGGAATAATTCCTGGCGCCGATTAATGACGGTTTGCTGAAAAAAATTTGACAAATTTCAGAGTCTTTGCCAAAAAACAAAAAAATTTTAAGGCAAAAAATTCTGAAATGTTGGCAACACTGAAAATTTCGGTGGCGTTGTGTAAGACAAAACGAATGAAGACCTTCTGCTGAAAACCCGGTAAGAATATATTATGAATATTTACTGCTTTTAGACGTTAAAATATCTGAAAAATCGATGTACCATTACACCTCGGTACTGATTTGTATAGGAATTTAGACAACAAAATTTAGCAATTCCCACCATCGGGGGCGGTCGAGGGGGGTGCGGATCGACGGGGAATAATTCCTGGCGCCGATTAATGACGGTTTGCTGAAAAAAATTTGATAAATTTCAGAGTCTTTGCCAAAAACAAAAAAATTTTAAGCCAAAAAACTCTGAAATGTTGGCAACACTGAAAATTTCGGTGGCGTTGTGCAAGACAAAACGAATGAAGACCTTCTGCTGAAAACCCGGTAAGAATATATTATGAATATTTACTGCTTTTAGACGTTAAAATATCTGAAAAATCGATGTACCATTACACCTCGGTACTGATTTGTATAGAAATTTAGACAACAAAATTTAGCAATTCCCACAATCGGGGGCGGTCGAGGGGGGTGCGGATCGACGGGGAATAATTCCTGGCGCCGATTAATGACGGTTTGCTGAAAAAAATTTGACAAATTTCAGTCTTGGCCAAAAAACAAAAAAAATTTAAGGCAAAAAATTCTGGAATGTTGGCAACACTGAAAATGTCGGTGGCGTTGTGCAAGACAAAACGAATGAAGACCTTCTGCTGAAAACCCGGTAAGAATATATTATGAATATTTACTGCTTTTAGACGTTAAAATATCTGAAAAATCGATGTACCATTACACCTCGGTACTGATTTGTATAGAAATTTAGACAACAAAATTTAGCAATTCCCACAATCGGGGGCGGTCGAAGGGGGTGCGGATCGACGGGGAATAATTCCTGGCGCCGATTAATGACGGTTTGCTGAAAAAAATTTGACAAATTTCAGAGTCTTGGCCAAAAAACAAAAAAAATTTAAGGCAAAAAATTCTGGAATGTTGGCAACACTGAAAATGTCGGTGGCGTTGTGCAAGACAAAACGAATGAAGACCTTCTGCTGAAAACCCGGTAAGAATATATTATGAATATTTACTGCTTTTAGACGTTAAAATATCTGGAAAATCGATGTACCATTACACCTCGGTACTGATTTGTATAGAAATTTAGACAACAAAATTTAGCAATTCCCACAATCGGGGGCGGTCGAGGGGGGTGCGGATCGACGGGGAATAATTCCTGGCGCCGATTAATGACGGTTTGCTGAAAAAAATTTGACAAATTTCAGTCTTGGCCAAAAAACAATAAAAATTTAAGGCAAAAAATTCTGAAATGTTGGCAACACTGAAAATTTCGGTGGCGTTGTGCAAGACAAAACAAATGAAGACCTTCTGCTGAAAACCCGGTAAGAATATATTATGAATATTTACTGCTTTTAGATGTTAAAATATCTGAAAAATCGATGTACCATTACACCTCGGTACTGATTTGTATAGAAATTTAGACAACAAAATTTAGCAATTCCCACAATCGGGGGCGGTCGAGGGGGGTGCGGATCGACGGGGAATAATTCCTGGCGCAGATTAATGACGGTTTGCTGAAAAAAATTTGCCAAATTTCAGAGTCTTGGCCAAAAAACAAAAAAAATTTAAGGCAAAAAATTCTGGAATGTTGGCAACACTGAAAATGTCGGTGGCGTTGTGCAAGACAAAACGAATGAAGACCTTCTGCTGAAAACCCGGTAAGAATATATTATGAATATTTACTGCTTTTAGACGTTAAAATATCTGAAAAATCGATGTACCATTACACCTCGGTACTGATTTGTATAGAAATTTAGACAACAAAATTTAGCAATTCCCACAATCGGGGGCGGTCGAGGGGGGTGCGGATCGACGGGGAATAATTCCTGGCGCCGATTATGACGGTATGCTGAAAAAAATTTGACAAATTTCAGAGTTTTTGACAAAAAACAAAAAAAAATTAAGGCAAAAAAAAATTCTGAAATGTGTGCACACTGAAAATTTCGATGGCGTTGTGCAAGACAAAACGAATGAAGACCTTCTGCTGAAAACCCGGTAAGAATATTTGAATATTTACTGCTTTTAGACGTTAAAATATCTGAAAAATCGATGTACCATTACACCTCGGTACTGATTTGTATAGGAATTTAGACAACAAAATTTAGCAATTCCCACCATCGGGGGCGGTCGAGGGGGGTGCGGATCGACGGGGAATAATTCCTGGCGCCGATTAATGATGGTTTGCTGAAAAAAATTTGACAAATTTCAGAGTTTTTGACAAAAAACAAAAAAAAATTAAGGCAAAAAAAAATTCTGAAATGTTTGCACACTGAAAATTTCGATGGCGTTGTGCAAGACAAAACGAATGAAGACCTTCTGCTGAAAACCCGGTAAGAATATTTGAATATTTACTGCTTTTAGACGTTAAAATATCTGAAAAATCGATGTACCATTACACCTCGGTACTGATTTGTATAGGAATTTAGACAACAAAATTTAGCAATTCCCACCATCGGGGGCGGTCGAGGGGGGTGCGGATCGACGGGGAATAATTCCTGGCGCCGATTAATGACGGTTTGCTGAAAAAAATTTGACAAATTTCAGAGTTTTTGACAAAAAACAAAAAAAAATTAAGGCATAATATTCTGAAATGTTGGCAACACTGAAAATGTCGGTGGCGTTGTGCAATACAAAACGAATGAAGACCTTCTGCTGAAAACCCGGTAAGAATATATTATGAATATTTACTGCTTTTAGACGTTAAAATATCTGAAAAATCGATGTACCATTACACCTCGGTACTGATTTGTATAGAAATTTAGACAACAAAATTTAGCAATTCCCACAATCGGGGGCGGTCGAAGGGGGTGCGGATCGACGGGGAATAATTCCTGGCGCCGATTAATGACGGTTTGCTGAAAAAAATTTGACAAATTTCAGTCTTGGCCAAAAAACAATAAAAATTTAAGGCAAAAAATTCTGAAATGTTGGCAACACTGAAAATTTCGGTGGCGTTGTGCAAGACAAAACAAATGAAGACCTTCTGCTGAAAACCCGGTAAGAATATATTATGAATATTTACTGCTTTTAGATGTTAAAATATCTGAAAAATCGATGTACCATTACACCTCGGTACTGATTTGTATAGAAATTTAGACAACAAAATTTAGCAATTCCCACAATCGGGGGCGGTCGAGGGGGGTGCGGATCGACGGGGAATAATTCCTGGCGCCGATTAATGACGGTTTGCTGAAAAAAATTTGCCAAATTTCAGAGTCTTGGCCAAAAAACAAAAAAAATTTAAGGCAAAAAATTCTGGAATGTTGGCAACACTGAAAATGTCGGTGGCGTTGTGCAAGACAAAACGAATGAAGACCTTCTGCTGAAAACCCGGTAAGAATATATTATGAATATTTACTGCTTTTAGACGTTAAAATATCTGAAAAATCGATGTACCATTACACCTCGGTACTGATTTGTATAGAAATTTAGACAACAAAATTTAGCAATTCCCACAATCGGGGGCGTTCGAGGGGGGTGCGGATCGACGGGGAATAATTCCTGGCGCCGATTATGACGGTATGCTGAAAAAAATTTGACAAATTTCAGAGTTTTTGACAAAAAACAAAAAAAATTAAGGCAAAAAAAAATTCTGAAATGTGTGCACACTGAAAATTTCGATGGCGTTGTGCAAGACAAAACGAATGAAGACCTTCTGCTGAAAACCCGGTAAGAATATTTGAATATTTACTGCTTTTAGACGTTAAAATATCTGAAAAATCGATGTACCATTACACCTCGGTACTGATTTGTATAGGAATTTAGACAACAAAATTTAGCAATTCCCACCATCGGGGGCGGTCGAGGGGGGTGCGGATCGACGGGGAATAATTCCTGGCGCCGATTAATGACGGTTTGCTGAAAAAAATTTGATAAATTTCAGAGTCTTTGCCAAAAACAAAAAAAATTTAAGCCAAAAAACTCTGAAATGTTGGCAACACTGAAAATTTCGGTGGCGTTGTGCAAGACAAAACGAATGAAGACCTTCTGCTGAAAACCCGGTAAGAATATATTATGAATATTTACTGCTTTTAGACGTTAAAATATCTGGAAAATCGATGTACCATTACACCTCGGTACTGATTTGTATAGAAATTTAGACAACAAAATTTAGCAATTCGCACAATCGGGGGCGGTCGAAGGGGGTGCGGATCGACGGGGAATAATTCCTGGCGCCGATTAATGACGGTTTGCTGAAAAAAATTTGACAAATTTCAGAGTCTTGGCCAAAAAACAAAAAAAATTTAAGGCAAAAAATTCTGGAATGTTGGCAACACTGAAAATGTCGGTGGCGTTGTGCAAGACAAAACGAATGAAGACCTTCTGCTGAAAACCCGGTAAGAATATATTATGAATATTTACTGCTTTTAGACGTTAAAATATCTGAAAAATCGATGTACCATTACACCTCGGTACTGATTTGTATAGAAATTTAGACAACAAAATTTAGCAATTCCCACAATCGGGGGCGGTCGAAGGGGGTGCGGATCGACGGGGAATAATTCCTGGCGCCGATTAATGACGGTTTGCTGAAAAAAATTTGACAAATTTCAGAGTCTTGGCCAAAAAACAAAAAAAATTTAAGGCAAAAAATTCTGGAATGTTGGCAACACTGAAAATGTCGGTGGCGTTGTGCAAGACAAAACGAATGAAGACCTTCTGCTGAAAACCCGGTAAGAATATATTATGAATATTTACTGCTTTTAGACGTTAAAATATCTGGAAAATCGATGTACCATTACACCTCGGTACTGATTTGTATAGAAATTTAGACAACAAAATTTAGCAATTCCCACAATCGGGGGCGGTCGAGGGGGGTGCGGATCGACGGGGAATAATTCCTGGCGCCGATTATGACGGTATGCTGAAAAAAATTTGACAAATTTCAGAGTTTTTGACAAAAAACAAAAAAAATTAAGGCAAAAAAAAATTCTGAAATGTGTGCACACTGAAAATTTCGAAGGCGTTGTGCAAGACAAAACGAATGAAGACCTTCTGCTGAAAACCCGGTAAGAATATTTGAATATTTACTGCTTTTAGACGTTAAAATATCTGAAAAATCGATGTACCATTACACCTCGGTACTGATTTGTATAGGAATTTAGACAACAAAATTTAGCAATTCCCACCATCGGGGGCGGTCGAGGGGGGTGCGGATCGACGGGGAATAATTCCTGGCGCCGATTAATGATGGTTTGCTGAAAAAAATTTGACAAATTTCAGAGTTTTTGACAAAAAACAAAAAAAAATTAAGGCAAAAAAAAATTCTGAAATGTTTGCACACTGAAAATTTCGATGGCGTTGTGCAAGACAAAACGAATGAAGACCTTCTGCTGAAAACCCGGTAAGAATATATTATGAATATTTACTGCTTTTAGACGTTAAAATATCTGAAAAATCGATGTACCATTACACCTCGGTACTGATTTGTATAGAAATTTAGACAACAAAATTTAGCAATTCCCACAATCGGGGGCGGTCGAAGGGGGTGCGGATCGACGGGGAATAATTCCTGGCGCCGATTAATGACGGTTTGCTGAAAAAAATTTGACAAATTTCAGAGTCTTTGCCAAAAAACAAAAAAAAATTAAGGCATAATATTCTGAAATGTTGGCAACACTGAAAATGTCGGTGGCGTTGTGCAAGACAAAACGAATGAAGACCTTCTGCTGAAAACCCGGTAAGAATATATTATGAATATTTACTGCTTTTAGACGTTAAAATATCTGAAAAATCGATGTACCATTACACCTCGGTACTGATTTGTATAGAAATTTAGACAACAAAATTTAGCAATTCCCACAATCGGGGGCGGTCGAGGGGGGTGCGGATCGACGGGGAATAATTCCTGGCGCCGATTAATGACGGTTTGCTGAAAAAAATTTGACAAATTTCAGTCTTGGCCAAAAAACAATAAAAATTTAAGGCAAAAAATTCTGAAATGTTGGCAACACTGAAAATGTCGGTGGCGTTGTGCAAGACAAAACGAATGAAGACCTTCTGCTGAAAACCCGGTAAGAATATATTATGAATATTTACTGCTTTTAGACGTTAAAATATCTGAAAAATCGATGTACCATTACACCTCGGTACTGATTTGTATAGAAATTTAGACAACAAAATTTAGCAATTCCCACAATCGGGGGCGGTCGAAGGGGGTGCGGATCGACGGGGAATAATTCCTGGCGCCGATTAATGACGGTTTGCTGAAAAAAATTTGACAAATTTCAGAGTCTTGGCCAAAAAACAAAAAAAATTTAAGGCAAAAAATTCTGGAATGTTGGCAACACTGAAAATGTCGGTGGCGTTGTGCAAGACAAAACGAATGAAGACCTTCTGCTGAAAACCCGGTAAGAATATATTATGAATATTTACTGCTTTTAGACGTTAAAATATCTGGAAAATCGATGTACCATTACACCTCGGTACTGATTTGTATAGAAATTTAGACAACAAAATTTAGCAATTCCCACAATCGGGGGCGGTCGAGGGGGGTGCGGATCGACGGGGAATAATTCCTGGCGCCGATTATGACGGTATGCTGAAAAAAATTTGACAAATTTCAGAGTTTTTGACAAAAAACAAAAAAAATTAAGGCAAAAAAAAATTCTGAAATGTGTGCACACTGAAAATTTCGATGGCGTTGTGCAAGACAAAACGAATGAAGACCTTCTGCTGAAAACCCGGTAAGAATATTTGAATATTTACTGCTTTTAGACGTTAAAATATCTGAAAAATCGATGTACCATTACACCTCGGTACTGATTTGTATAGGAATTTAGACAACAAAATTTAGCAATTCCCACCATCGGGGGCGGTCGAGGGGGGTGCGGATCGACGGGGAATAATTCCTGGCGCCGATTAATGATGGTTTGCTGAAAAAAATTTGACAAATTTCAGAGTTTTTGACAAAAAACAAAAAAAAATTAAGGCAAAAAAAAATTCTGAAATGTTTGCACACTGAAAATTTCGATGGCGTTGTGCAAGACAAAACGAATGAAGACCTTCTGCTGAAAACCCGGTAAGAATATATTATGAATATTTACTGCTTTTAGACGTTAAAATATCTGAAAAATCGATGTACCATTACACCTCGGTACTGATTTGTATAGAAATTTAGACAACAAAATTTAGCAATTCCCACAATCGGGGGCGGTCGAAGGGGGTGCGGATCGACGGGGAATAATTCCTGGCGCCGATTAATGACGGTTTGCTGAAAAAAATTTGACAAATTTCAGAGTCTTTGCCAAAAAACAAAAAAAAATTAAGGCATAATATTCTGAAATGTTGGCAACACTGAAAATGTCGGTGGCGTTGTGCAAGACAAAACGAATGAAGACCTTCTGCTGAAAACCCGGTAAGAATATATTATGAATATTTACTGCTTTTAGACGTTAAAATATCTGAAAAATCGATGTACCATTACACCTCGGTACTGATTTGTATAGAAATTTAGACAACAAAATTTAGCAATTCCCACCATCGGGGGCGGTCGAGGGGGGTGCGGATCGACGGGGAATAATTCCTGGCGCCGATTAATGACGGTTTGCTGAAAAAAATTTGACAAATTTCAGTCTTGGCCAAAAAACAATAAAAATTTAAGGCAAAAAATTCTGAAATGTTGGCAACACTGAAAATTTCGGTGGCGTTGTGCAAGACAAAACAAATGAAGACCTTCTGCTGAAAACCCGGTAAGAATATATTATGAATATTTACTGCTTTTAGACGTTAAAATATCTGAAAAATCGATGTACCATTACACCTCGGTACTGATTTGTATAGGAATTTAGACAACAAAATTTAGCAATTCCCACCATCGGGGGCGGTCGAGGGGGGTGCGGATCGACGGGGAATAATTCCTGGCGCCGATTAATGACGGTTTGCTGAAAAAAATTTGATAAATTTCAGAGTCTTTGCCAAAAACAAAAAAATTTTAAGCCAAATACTCTGAAATGTTGGCAACACTGAAAATTTCGGTGGCGTTGTGCAAGACAAAACGAATGAAGACCTTCTGCTGAAAACCCGGTAAGAATATATTATGAATATTTACTGCTTTTAGACGTTAAAATATCTGGAAAATCGATGTACCATTACACCTCGGTACTGATTTGTATAGAAATTTAGACAACAAAATTTAGCAATTCCCACAATCGGGGGCGGTCGAAGGGGGTGCGGATCGACGGGGAATAATTCCTGGCGCCGATTAATGACGGTTTGCTGAAAAAAATTTGACAAATTTCAGAGTCTTGGCCAAAAAACAAAAAAAATTTAAGGCAAAAAATTCTGGAATGTTGGCAACACTGAAAATGTCGGTGGCGTTGTGCAAGACAAAACGAATGAAGACCTTCTGCTGAAAACCCGGTAAGAATATATTATGAATATTTACTGCTTTTAGACGTTAAAATATCTGAAAAATCGATGTACCATTACACCTCGGTACTGATTTGTATAGAAATTTAGACAACAAAATTTAGCAATTCCCACCATCGGGGGCGGTCGAGGGGGGTGCGGATCGACGGGGAATAATTCCTGGCGCCGATTAATGACGGTGTGCTGAAAAAAATTTGACAAATTTCAGAGTCTTTGCCAAAAAACAAAAAAATTTTAAGGCAAAAAATTCTGAAATGTTGGCAACACTGAAAATTTCGGTGGCGTTGTGTAAGACAAAACGAATGAAGACCTTCTGCTGAAAACCCGGTAAGAATATATTATGAATATTTACTGCTTTTAGACGTTAAAATATCTGAAAAATCGATGTACCATTACACCTCGGTACTGATTTGTATAGGAATTTAGACAACAAAATTTAGCAATTCCCACCATCGGGGGCGGTCGAGGGGGGTGCGGATCGACGGGGAATAATTCCTGGCGCCGATTAATGACGGTTTGCTGAAAAAAATTTGATAAATTTCAGAGTCTTTGCCAAAAACAAAAAAATTTTAAGCCAAAAAACTCTGAAATGTTGGCAACACTGAAAATTTCGGTGGCGTTGTGCAAGACAAAACGAATGAAGACCTTCTGCTGAAAACCCGGTAAGAATATATTATGAATATTTACTGCTTTTAGACGTTAAAATATCTGGAAAATCGATGTACCATTACACCTCGGTACTGATTTGTATAGAAATTTAGACAACAAAATTTAGCAATTCCCACAATCGGGGGCGGTCGAGGGGGGTGCGGATCGACGGGGAATAATTCCTGGCGCCGATTAATGACGGTTTGCTGAAAAAAATTTGACAAATTTCAGTCTTGGCCAAAAAACAATAAAAATTTAAGGCAAAAAATTCTGAAATGTTGGCAACACTGAAAATTTCGGTGGCGTTGTGCAAGACAAAACAAATGAAGACCTTCTGCTGAAAACCCGGTAAGAATATATTATGAATATTTACTGCTTTTAGATGTTAAAATATCTGAAAAATCGATGTACCATTACACCTCGGTACTGATTTGTATAGAAATTTAGACAACAAAATTTAGCAATTCCCACAATCGGGGGCGGTCGAGGGGGGTGCGGATCGACGGGGAATAATTCCTGGCGCCGATTAATGACGGTTTGCTGAAAAAAATTTGCCAAATTTCAGAGTCTTGGCCAAAAAACAAAAAAAATTTAAGGCAAAAAATTCTGGAATGTTGGCAACACTGAAAATGTCGGTGGCGTTGTGCAAGACAAAACGAATGAAGACCTTCTGCTGAAAACTCGGTAAGAATATATTATGAATATTTACTGCTTTTAGACGTTAAAATATCTGAAAAATCGATGTACCATTACACCTCGGTACTGATTTGTATAGAAATTTAGACAACAAAATTTAGCAATTCCCACAATCGGGGGCGGTCGAGGGGGGTGCGGATCGACGGGGAATAATTCCTGGCGCCGATTATGACGGTATGCTGAAAAAAATTTGACAAATTTCAGAGTTTTTGACAAAAAACAAAAAAAAATTAAGGCAAAAAAAAATTCTGAAATGTGTGCACACTGAAAATTTCGATGGCGTTGTGCAAGACAAAACGAATGAAGACCTTCTGCTGAAAACCCGGTAAGAATATTTGAATATTTACTGCTTTTAGACGTTAAAATATCTGAAAAATCGATGTACCATTACACCTCGGTACTGATTTGTATAGGAATTTAGACAACAAAATTTAGCAATTCCCACCATCGGGGGCGGTCGAGGGGGGTGCGGATCGACGGGGAATAATTCCTGGAGCCGATTAATGACGGTTTTCTAAAAAAAATTTGACAAATTTCAGAGATTTTGATAAAAGACAAAAAAAAATTAAGGCAAAAAAAATTTTTGAAATGTGTGCACACTGCAAATTTCGATGGCGTTGTGCAAGACAAAACGAATGAAGACCTTCTGCTGAAAACCCGGTAAGAATATTTGAATATTTACTGCTTTTAGACGTTAAAATATCTGAAAAATCGATGTACCATTACACCTCGGTACTGATTTGTATAGAAATTTAGACAACAAAATTTAGCAATTCCCACAATCGGGGGCCGTCGAAGGGGGTGCGGATCGACGGGGAATAATTCCTAGCGCCGATTAATGACGGTTTGCTGAAAAAAATTTGACAAATTTCAGTCTTGGCCAAAAAACAATAAAAATTTAAGGCAAAAAATTCTGAAATGTTGGCAACACTGAAAATTTCGGTGGCGTTGTGCAAGACAAAACAAATGAAGACCTTCTGCTGAAAACCCGGTAAGAATATATTATGAATATTTACTGCTTTTAGACGTTAAAATATCTGAAAAATCGATGTACCATTACACCTCGGTACTGATTTGTATAGAAATTTAGACAACAAAATTTAGCAATTCCCACCATCGGGGGCGGTCGAGGGGGGTGCGGATCGACGGGGAATAATTCCTGGCGCCGATTAATGACGGTTTGCTGAAAAAAATTTGATAAATTTCAGAGTCTTTGCCAAAAAACAAAAAAAATTTAAGCCAAAAAACCCTGAAATGTTGGCAACACTGAAAATTTCGGTGGCGTTGTGCAAGACAAAACGAATGAAGACCTTCTGCTGAAAACCCGGTAAGAATATATTATGAATATTTACTGCTTTTAGACGTTAAAATATCTGAAAAATCGATGTACCATTACACCTCGGTACTGATTTGTATAGAAATTTAGACAACAAAATTTAGCAATTCCCACAATCGGGGGCGGTCGAAGGGGGTGCGGATCGACGGGGAATAATTCCTGGCGCCGATTAATGACGGTTTGCTGAAAAAAATTTGACAAATTTCAGAGTCTTGGCCAAAAAACAAAAAAAATTTAAGGCAAAAAATTCTGGAATGTTGGCAACACTGAAAATTTCGATGGCGTTGTGCAAGACAAAACGAATGAAGACCTGCTGAAAACCCGGTAAGAATATTTGAATATTTACTGCTTTTAGACGTTAAAATATCTGAAAAATCGATGTACCATTACACCTCGGTACTGATTTGTATAGGAATTTAGACAACAAAATTTAGCAATTCCCACCATCGGGGGCGGTCGAGGGGGGTGCGGATCGACGGGGAATAATTCCTGGCGCCGATTAATGACGGTTTGCTGAAAAAAATTTGACAAATTTCAGAGTTTTTGACAAAAAACAAAAAAAAATTAAGGCGAAAAAAATTCTGAAATGTTTGCACACTGAAAATTTCGATGGCGTTGTGCAAGACAAAACGAATGAAGACCTTCTGCTGAAAACCCGGTAAGAATATTTGAATATTTACTGCTTTTAGACGTTAAAATATCTGAAAAATCGATGTACCATTACACCTCGGTACTGATTTGTATAGGAATTTAGACAACAAAATTTAGCAATTCCCGCCATCGGGGGCGGTCGAGGGGGGTGCGGATCGACGGGGAATAATTCCTGGCGCCGATTAATGACGGTTTGCTGAAAAAAATTTGACAAATTTCAGAGTTTTTGACAAAAAAAAAAAAATTTAAGGCAATAAAAAATTCTGAAATGTTGGCACACTGAAAATTTCGATGGCGTTGTGCAAGACAAAACGAATGAAGACCTTCTGCTGAAAACCCGGTAAGAATATTTGAATATTTACTGCTTTTAGACGTTAAAATATCTGAAAAATCGATGTACCATTACACCTCGGTACTGATTTGTATAGGAATTTAGACAACAAAATTTAGCAATTCCCACCATCGGGGGCGGTCGAGGGGGGTGCGGATCGACGGGGAATAATTCCTGGCGCCGATTAATGACGGTTTGCTGAAAAAAATTTGACAAATTTCAGAGTTTTTGACAAAAAACAAAAAAAATTTAAGCCAGAAATAAAAACTGAAATGTTTGCACACTGAAAATTTCGATGGCGTTGTGCAAGACAAAACGAATGAAGACCTTCTGCTGAAAACCCGGTAAGAATATTTGAATATTTACTGCTTTTAGACGTTAAAATATCTGAAAAATCGATGTACCATTACACCTCGGTACTGATTTGTATAGGAATTTAGACAACAAAATTTAGCAATTCCCACCATCGGGGGCGGTCGAGGGGGGTGCGGATCGACGGGGAATAATTCCTGGAGCCGATTAATGACGGTTTTCTAAAAAAAATTTGACAAATTTCAGAGATTTTGATAAAAAACAAAAAAAAATTAAGGCAAAAAAAATTTTTGAAATGTGTGCACACTGAAAATTTCGATGGCGTTGTGCAAGACAAAACGAATGAAGACCTTCTGCTGAAAACCCGGTAAGAATATTTGAATATTTACTGCTTTTAGACGTTAAAATATCTGAAAAATCGATGTACCATTACACCTCGGTACTGATTTGTATAGAAATTTAGACAACAAAATTTAGCAATTCCCACAATCGGGGGCGGTCGAAGGGGGTGCGGATCGACGGGGAATAATTCCTGGCGCCGATTAATGACGGTTTGCTGAAAAAAATTTGACAAATTTCAGTCTTGGCCAAAAAACAATAAAAATTTAAGGCAAAAAATTCTGAAATGTTGGCAACACTGAAAATTTCGGTGGCGTTGTGCAAGACAAAACAAATGAAGACCTTCTGCTGAAAACCCGGTAAGAATATATTATGAATATTTACTGCTTTTAGACGTTAAAATATCTGAAAAATCGATGTACCATTACACCTCGGTACTGATTTGTATAGAAATTTAGACAACAAAATTTAGCAATTCCCACCATCGGGGGCGGTCGAGGGGGATGCGGATCGACGGGGAATAATTCCTGGCGCCGATTAATGACGGTTTGCTGAAAAAAATTTGATAAATTTCAGAGTCTTTGCCAAAAAACAAAAAAAATTTAAGCCAAAAAACTCTGAAATGTTGGCAACACTGAAAATTTCGGTGGCGTTGTGCAAGACAAAACGAATGAAGACCTTCTGCTGAAAACCCGGTAAGAATATTTAAATATTTACTGCTTTTAGACGTTAAAATATCTGAAAAATCGATGTACCGTTACACCTCGGTACTGATTTGTATAGGAATTTAGACAACAAAATTTAGCAATTCCCACCATCGGGGGCGGTCGAGCGGGGTGCGGATCGACGGGGAATAATTCCTGGCGCCGATTAATGACGGTTTGCTGAAAAAAATTTGACAAATTTCAGAGTTTTTGACAAAAAACAAAAAAAATTAAGGCCAAAAAAAATTCTGAAATGTTTGCACACTGAAAATTTCGATGGCGTTGTGCAAGACAAAACGAATGAAGACCTTCTGGTGAAAACCCGGTAAGAATATTTGAATATTTACTGCTTTTAGACGTTAAAATATCTGAAAAATCGATGTACCATTACACCTCGGTACTGATTTGTATAGGAATTTAGACAACAAAATTTAGCAATTCCCACCATCGGGGGCGGTCGAGGGGGGTGCGGATCGACGGGGAATAATTCCTGGCGCCGATTAATGACGGTTTGCTGAAAAAAAATTGACAAATTTCAGAGTTTTTGACAAAAAACAAAAAAAATTAAGGCAAAAAAAAAAATCTGAAATGTTTGCACACTGAAAATTTCGATGGCGTTGTGCAAGACAAAACGAATGAAGACCTTCTGCTGAAAACCCGGTAAGAATATTTGAATATTTACTGCTTTTAGACGTTAAAATATCTGAAAAATCGATGTACCATTACACCTCGGTACTGATTTGTATAGGAATTTAGACAACAAAATTTAGCAATTCCCACCATCGGGGGCGGTCGAGGGGGGTGCGGATCGACGGGGAATAATTCCTGGCGCCGATTAATGACGGTTTGCTGAAAAAAATTTGACAAATTTCAGAGTTTTTGACAAAAAACAAAAAAAATTAAGGCCAAAAAAAATTCTGAAATGTTTGCACACTGAAAATTTCGATGGCGTTGTGCAAGACAAAACGAATGAAGACCTTCTGCTGAAAACCCGGTAAGAATATTTGAATATTTACTGCTTTTAGACGTTAAAATATCTGAAAAATCGATGTACCATTACACCTCGGTACTGATTTGTATAGGAATTTAGACAACAAAATTTAGCAATTCCCACCATCGGGGGCGGTCGAGGGGGGTGCGGATCGACGGGGACTAATTCCTGGCGCCGATTAATGACGGTTTGCTGAAAAAAATTTGACAAATTTCAGAGTTTTTGACAAAAAACAAAAAAAATTTAAGGCAAAAAAAAATTCTGAAATGTTTGCACACTGAAAATTTCGATGGCGTTGTGCAAGACAAAACGAATGAAGACCTTCTGCTGAAAACCCGGTAAGAATATTTGAATATTTACTGCTTTTAGACGTTAAAATATCTGAAAAATCGATGTACCATTACACCTCGGTACTGATTTGTATAGGAATTTAGACAACAAAATTTAGCAATTCCCACCATCGGGGGCGGTCGAGGGGGGTGCGGATCGACGGGGACTAATTCCTGGCGCCGATTAATGACGGTTTGCTGAAAAAAATTTGACAAATTTCAGAGTTTTTGACAAAAAACAAAAAAAATTTAAGGCAAAAAAAATTCTGAAATGTTTGCACACTGAAAATTTCGATGGCGTTGTGCAAGACAAAACGAATGAAGACCTTCTGCTGAAAACCCGGTAAGAATATTTGAATATTTACTGCTTTTAGACGTTAAAATATCTGAAAAATCGATGTACCATTACACCTCGGTACTGATTTGTATAGGAATTTAGACAACAAAATTTAGCAATTCCCACCATCGGGGGCGGTCGAGGGGGGTGCGGATCGACGGGGAATAATTCCTGGCGCCGATTAATGACGGTTTGCTGAAAAAAATTTGACAAATTTCAGAGTTTTTGACAAAAAAGAAAAAAAATTTAAGGCAAAAAAAAATTCTGAAATGTTAGCGCACTGAAAATTTCGATGGCGTTGTGCAAGACAAAACGAATGAAGACCTTCTGCTGAAAACCCGGTAAGAATATTTGAATATTTACTGCTTTTAGACGTTAAAATATCTGAAAAATCGATGTACCATTACACCTCGGTACTGATTTGTATAGGAATTTAGACAACAAAATTTAGCAATTCCCACCATCGGGGGCGGTCGAGGGGGGTGCGGATCGACGGGGAATAATTCCTGGCGCCGATTAATGACGGTTTGCTGAAAAAAATTTGACAAATTTCAGAGTTTTTGACAAAAAACAAAAAAAAATTAAGGCGAAAAAAATTCTGAAATGTTTGCACACTGAAAATTTCGATGGCGTTGTGCAAGACAAAACGAATGAAGACCTTCTGCTGAAAACCCGGTAAGAATATTTGAATATTTACTGCTTTTAGACGTTAAAATATCTGAAAAATCGATGTACCATTACACCTCGGTACTGATTTGTATAGGAATTTAGACAACAAAATTTAGCAATTCCCGCCATCGGGGGCGGTCGAGGGGGGTGCGGATCGACGGGGAATAATTCCTGGCGCCGATTAATGACGGTTTGCTGAAAAAAATTTGACAAATTTCAGAGTTTTTGACAAAAAACAAAAAAAATTTAAGCCAAAAATAAAAACTGAAATGTTTGCACACTGAAAATTTCGATGGCGTTGTGCAAGACAAAACGAATGAAGACCTTCTGCTGAAAACCCGGTAAGAATATTTGAATATTTACTGCTTTTAGACGTTAAAATATCTGAAAAATCGATGTACCATTACACCTCGGTACTGATTTGTATAGGAATTTAGACAACAAAATTTAGCAATTCCCACCATCGGGGGCGGTCGAGGGGGGTGCGGATCGACGGGGAATAATTCCTGGAGCCGATTAATGACGGTTTTCTAAAAAAAATTTGACAAATTTCAGAGATTTTGATAAAAAACAAAAAAAAATTAAGGCAAAAAAAATTTTTGAAATGTGTGCACACTGAAAATTTCGATGGCGTTGTGCAAGACAAAACGAATGAAGACCTTCTGCTGAAAACCCGGTAAGAATATTTGAATATTTACTGCTTTTAGACGTTAAAATATCTGAAAAATCGATGTACCATTACACCTCGGTACTGATTTGTATAGAAATTTAGACAACAAAATTTAGCAATTCCCACAATCGGGGGCGGTCGAAGGGGGTGCGGATCGACGGGGAATAATTCCTGGCGCCGATTAATGACGGTTTGCTGAAAAAAATTTGACAAATTTCAGTCTTGGCCAAAAAACAATAAAAATTTAAGGCAAAAAATTCTGAAATGTTGGCAACACTGAAAATTTCGGTGGCGTTGTGCAAGACAAAACAAATGAAGACCTTCTGCTGAAAACCCGGTAAGAATATATTATGAATATTTACTGCTTTTAGACGTTAAAATATCTGAAAAATCGATGTACCATTACACCTCGGTACTGATTTGTATAGAAATTTAGACAACAAAATTTAGCAATTCCCACCATCGGGGGCGGTCGAGGGGGGTGCGGATCGACGGGGAATAATTCCTGGCGCCGATTAATGACGGTTTGCTGAAAAAAATTTGACAAATTTCAGAGTTTTTGACAAAAAACAAAAAAAATTTAAGGCAAAAAAAAATTCTGAAATAATTGCACACTGAAAATTTCGATGGCGTTGTGCAAGACAAAACGAATGAAGACCTTCTGCTGAAAACCCGGTAAGAATATTTGAATATTTACTGCTTTTAGACGTTAAAATATCTGAAAAATCGATGTACCATTACACCTCGGTACTGATTTGTATAGGAATTTAGACAACAAAATTTAGCAATTCCCACCATCGGGGGCGGTCGAAGGGGGTGCGGATCGACGGGGAATAATTCCTGGCGCCGATTAATGACGGTTTGCTGAAAAAAATTTGACAAATTTCAGAGTTTTTGACAAAAAAGAAAAAAATTTAAGGCAAAAAAAAATTCTGAAATGTTAGCGCACTGAAAATTTCGATGGCGTTGTGCAAGACAAAACGAATGAAGACCTTCTGCTGAAAACCCGGTAAGAATATTTGAATATTTACTGCTTTTAGACGTTAAAATATCTGAAAAATCGATGTACCATTACACCTCGGTACTGATTTGTATAGGAATTTAGACAACAAAATTTAGCAATTCCCACCATCGGGGGCGGTCGAGGGGGGTGCGGATCGACGGGGAATAATTCCTGGCGCCGATTAATGACGGTTTGCTGAAAAAAATTTGACAAATTTCAGAGTTTTTGACAAAAAACAAAAAAAATTTAAGGCAAAAAAAAATTCTGAAATGTTTGCACACTGAAAATTTCGATGGCGTTGTGCAAGACAAAACGAATGAAGACCTTCTGCTGAAAACCCGGTAAGAATATTTGAATATTTACTGCTTTTAGACGTTAAAATATCTGAAAAATCGATGTACCATTACACCTCGGTACTGATTTGTATAGGAATTTAGACAACAAAATTTAGCAATTCCCACCATCGGGGGCGGTCGAGGGGGGTGCGGATCGACGGGGAATAATTCCTGGCGCCGATTAATGACGGTTTGCTGAAAAAAATTTGACAAATTTCAGAGTTTTTGACAAAAAACAAAAAAAATTTAAGGCAAAAAAAAATTCTGAAATGTGTGCACATTGAAAATTTCGATGGCGTTGTGCAAGACAAAACGAATGAAGACCTTCTGCTGAAAACCCGGTAAGAATATTTAAATATTTACTGCTTTTAGACGTTAAAATATCTGAAAAATCGATGTACCGTTACACCTCGGTACTGATTTGTATAGGAATTTAGACAACAAAATTTAGCAATTCCCACCATCGGGGGCGGTCGAGCGGGGTGCGGATCGACGGGGAATAATTCCTGGCGCCGATTAATGACGGTTTGCTGAAAAAAATTTGACAAATTTCAGAGTTTTTGACAAAAAACAAAAAAAATTAAGGCCAAAAAAAATTCTGAAATGTTTGCACACTGAAAATTTCGATGGCGTTGTGCAAGACAAAACGAATGAAGACCTTCTGCTGAAAACCCGGTAAGAATATTTGAATATTTACTGCTTTTAGACGTTAAAATATCTGAAAAATCGATGTACCATTACACCTCGGTACTGATTTGTATAGGAATTTAGACAACAAAATTTAGCAATTCCCACCATCGGGGGCGGTCGAGGGGGGTGCGGATCGACGGGGACTAATTCCTGGCGCCGATTAATGACGGTTTGCTGAAAAAAATTTGACAAATTTCAGAGTTTTTGACAAAAAACAAAAAAAATTTAAGGCAAAAAAAAATTCTGAAATGTTTGCACACTGAAAATTTCGATGGCGTTGTGCAAGACAAAACGAATGAAGACCTTCTGCTGAAAACCCGGTAAGAATATTTGAATATTTACTGCTTTTAGACGTTAAAATATCTGAAAAATCGATGTACCATTACACCTCGGTACTGATTTGTATAGGAATTTAGACAACAAAATTTAGCAATTCCCACCATCGGGGGCGGTCGAGGGGGGTGCGGATCGACGGGGACTAATTCCTGGCGCCGATTAATGACGGTTTGCTGAAAAAAATTTGACAAATTTCAGAGTTTTTGACAAAAAACAAAAAAAATTTAAGGCAAAAAAAATTCTGAAATGTTTGCACACTGAAAATTTCGATGGCGTTGTGCAAGACAAAACGAATGAAGACCTTCTGCTGAAAACCCGGTAAGAATATTTGAATATTTACTGCTTTTAGACGTTAAAATATCTGAAAAATCGATGTACCATTACACCTCGGTACTGATTTGTATAGGAATTTAGACAACAAAATTTAGCAATTCCCACCATCGGGGGCGGTCGAGGGGGGTGCGGATCGACGGGGAATAATTCCTGGCGCCGATTAATGACGGTTTGCTGAAAAAAATTTGACAAATTTCAGAGTTTTTGACAAAAAAGAAAAAAAATTTAAGGCAAAAAAAAATTCTGAAATGTTAGCGCACTGAAAATTTCGATGGCGTTGTGCAAGACAAAACGAATGAAGACCTTCTGCTGAAAACCCGGTAAGAATATTTGAATATTTACTGCTTTTAGACGTTAAAATATCTGAAAAATCGATGTACCATTACACCTCGGTACTGATTTGTATAGGAATTTAGACAACAAAATTTAGCAATTCCCACCATCGGGGGCGGTCGAGGGGGGTGCGGATCGACGGGGAATAATTCCTGGCGCCGATTAATGACGGTTTGCTGAAAAAAATTTGACAAATTTCAGAGTTTTTGACAAAAAACAAAAAAAATTTAAGGCAAAAAAAAATTATGAAATGTTTGCACACTGAAAATTTCGATGGCGTTGTGCAAGACAAAACGAATGAAGACCTTCTGCTGAAAACCCGGTAAGAATATTTGAATATTTACTGCTTTTAGACGTTAAAATATCTGAAAAATCGATGTACCATTACACCTCGGTACTGATTTGTATAGGAATTTAGACAACAAAATTTAGCAATTCCCACCATCAGGGGCGGTCGAGGGGGGTGCGGATCGACGGGGAATAATTCCTGGCGCCGATTAATGACGGTTTGCTGAAAAAAAATTGACAAATTTCAGAGTTTTTGACAAACAAAAAAAAATTAAGGCAAAAAAAAATTCTGAAATGTTTGCACACTGAAAATTTCGATGGCGTTGTGCAAGACAAAACGAATGAAGACCTTCTGCTGAAAACCAGGTAAGAATATTTGAATATTTACTGCTTTTAGACGTTAAAATATCTGAAAAATCGATGTACCATTACACCTCGGTACTGATTTGTATAGGAATTTAGACAACAAAATTTAGCAATTCCCACCATCGGGGGCGGTCGAGGGGGGTGCGGATCGACGGGGAATAATTCCTGGCGCCGATTAATGACGGTTTGCTGAAAAAAATTTGACAAATTTCAGAGTTTTTGACAAAAAACAAAAAAAATTTAAGGCAAAAAAAAATTCTGAAATGTTTGCACACTGAAAATTTCGATGGCGTTGTGCAAGACAAAACGAATGAAGACCTTCTGCTGAAAACCCGGTAAGAATATTTGAATATTTACTGCTTTTAGACGTTAAAATATCTGAAAAATCGATGTACCATTACACCTCGGTACTGATTTGTATAGGAATTTAGACAACAAAATTTAGCAATTCCCACCATCGGGGGCGGTCGAGGGGGGTGCGGATCGACGGGGAATAATTCCTGGCGCCGATTAATGACGGTTTGCTGAAAAAAATTTGACAAATTTCAGAGTTTTTGACAAAAAACAAAAAAAATTTAAGGCAAAAAAAAATTCTGAAATGTTTGCACACTGAAAATTTCGATGGCGTTGTGCAAGACAAAACGAATGAAGACCTTCTGCTGAAAACCAGGTAAGAATATTTGAATATTTACTGCTTTTAGACGTTAAAATATCTGAAAAATCGATGTACCATTACACCTCGGTACTGATTTGTATAGGAATTTAGACAACAAAATTTAGCAATTCCCACCATCGGGGGCGGTCGAGGGGGGTGCGGATCGACGGGGAATAATTCCTGGCGCCGATTAATGACGGTTTGCTGAAAAAAATTTGACAAATTTCAGAGTTTTTGACAAAAAACAAAAAAAATTTAAGGCAAAAAAAAATTCTGAAATGTTTGCACACTGAAAATTTCGATGGCGTTGTGCAAGACAAAACGAATGAAGACCTTCTGCTGAAAACCCGGTAAGAATATTTGAATATTTACTGCTTTTAGACGTTAAAATATCTGAAAAATCGATGTACCATTACACCTCGGTACTGATTTGTATAGGAATTTAGACAACAAAATTTAGCAATTCCCACCATCGGGGGCGGTCGAGGGGGGTGCGGATCGACGGGGAATAATTCCTGGCGCCGATTAATGACGGTTTGCTGAAAAAAATTTGACAAATTTCAGAGTTTTTGACAAAAAAGAAAAAAAATTTAAGGCAAAAAAAAATTCTGAAATGTTAGCGCACTGAAAATTTCGATGGCGTTGTGCAAGACAAAACGAATGAAGACCTTCTGCTGAAAACCCGGTAAGAATATTTGAATATTTACTGCTTTTAGACGTTAAAATATCTGAAAAATCGATGTACCATTACACCTCGGTACTGATTTGTATAGGAATTTAGACAACAAAATTTAGCAATTCCCACCATCGGGGGCGGTCGAGGGGGGTGCGGATCGACGGGGAATAATTCCTGGCGCCGATTAATGACGGTTTGCATAAAAAAATTTGACAAATTTCAGAGTTTTTGACAAAAAAAAAAAAAAATTTAAGGCAAAAAAAAATTATGAAATGTTTGCACACTGAAAATTTCGATGGCGTTGTGCAAGACAAAACGAATGAAGACCTTCTGCTGAAAACCCGGTAAGAATATTTGAATATTTACTGCTTTTAGACGTTAAAATATCTGAAAAATCGATGTACCATTACACCTCGGTACTGATTTGTATAGGAATTTAGACAACAAAATTTAGCAATTCCCACCATCAGGGGCGGTCGAGGGGGGTGCGGATCGACGGGGAATAATTCCTGGCGCCGATTAATGACGGTTTGCTGAAAAAAAATTGACAAATTTCAGAGTTTTTGACAAACAAAAAAAAATTAAGGCAAAAAAAAATTCTGAAATGTTTGCACACTGAAAATTTCGATGGCGTTGTGCAAGACAAAACGAATGAAGACCTTCTGCTGAAAACCAGGTAAGAATATTTGAATATTTACTGCTTTTAGACGTTAAAATATCTGAAAAATCGATGTACCATTACACCTCGGTACTGATTTGTATAGGAATTTAGACAACAAAATTTAGCAATTCCCACCATCGGGGGCGGTCGAGGGGGGTGCGGATCGACGGGGAATAATTCCTGGCGCCGATTAATGACGGTTTGCTGAAAAAAATTTGACAAATTTCAGAGTTTTTGACAAAAAACAAAAAAAATTTAAGGCAAAAAAAAATTCTGAAATGTTTGCACACTGAAAATTTCGATGGCGTTGTGCAAGACAAAACGAATGAAGACCTTCTGCTGAAAACCCGGTAAGAATATTTGAATATTTACTGCTTTTAGACGTTAAAATATCTGAAAAATCGATGTACCATTACACCTCGGTACTGATTTGTATAGGAATTTAGACAACAAAATTTAGCAATTCCCACCATCGGGGGCGGTCGAGGGGGGTGCGGATCGACGGGGAATAATTCCTGGCGCCGATTAATGACGGTTTGCTGAAAAAAATTTGACAAATTTCAGAGTTTTTGACAAAAAACAAAAAAAATTTAAGGCAAAAAAAAATTCTGAAATGTTTGCACACTGAAAATTTCGATGGCGTTGTGCAAGACAAAACGAATGAAGACCTTCTGCTGAAAACCAGGTAAGAATATTTGAATATTTACTGCTTTTAGACGTTAAAATATCTGAAAAATCGATGTACCATTACACCTCGGTACTGATTTGTATAGGAATTTAGACAACAAAATTTAGCAATTCCCACCATCGGGGGCGGTCGAGGGGGGTGCGGATCGACGGGGAATAATTCCTGGCGCCGATTAATGACGGTTTGCTGAAAAAAATTTGACAAATTTCAGAGTTTTTGACAAAAAACAAAAAAAATTTAAGGCAAAAAAAAATTCTGAAATGTTTGCACACTGAAAATTTCGATGGCGTTGTGCAAGACAAAACGAATGAAGACCTTCTGCTGAAAACCCGGTAAGAATATTTGAATATTTACTGCTTTTAGACGTTAAAATATCTGAAAAATCGATGTACCATTACACCTCGGTACTGATTTGTATAGGAATTTAGACAACAAAATTTAGCAATTCCCACCATCGGGGGCGGTCGAGGGGGGTGCGGATCGACGGGGAATAATTCCTGGCGCCGATTAATGACGGTTTGCTGAAAAAAATTTGACAAATTTCAGAGTTTTTGACAAAAAACAAAAAAAATTTAAGGCAAAAAAAAATTCTGAAATGTTTGCACACTGAAAATTTCGATGGCGTTGTGCAAGACAAAACGAATGAAGACCTTCTGCTGAAAACCCGGTAAGAATATTTGAATATTTACTGCTTTTAGACGTTAAAATATCTGAAAAATCGATGTACCATTACACCTCGGTACTGATTTGTATAGGAATTTAGACAACAAAATTTAGCAATTCCCACCATCGGGGGCGGTCGAAGGGGGTGCGGATCGACGGGGAATAATTCCTGGCGCCGATTAATGACGGTTTGCTGAAAAAAATTTGACAAATTTCAGAGTTTTTGACAAAAAAGAAAAAAATTTAAGGCAAAAAAAAATTCTGAAATGTTAGCGCACTGAAAATTTCGATGGCGTTGTGCAAGACAAAACGAATGAAGACCTTCTGCTGAAAACCCGGTAAGAATATTTGAATATTTACTGCTTTTAGACGTTAAAATATCTGAAAAATCGATGTACCATTACACCTCGGTACTGATTTGTATAGGAATTTAGACAACAAAATTTAGCAATTCCCACCATCGGGGGCGGTCGAGGGGGGTGCGGATCGACGGGGAATAATTCCTGGCGCCGATTAATGACGGTTTGCTGAAAAAAATTTGACAAATTTCAGAGTTTTTGACAAAAAACAAAAAAAATTTAAGGCAAAAAAAAATTCTGAAATGTTTGCACACTGAAAATTTCGATGGCGTTGTGCAAGACAAAACGAATGAAGACCTTCTGCTGAAAACCCGGTAAGAATATTTGAATATTTACTGCTTTTAGACGTTAAAATATCTGAAAAATCGATGTACCATTACACCTCGGTACTGATTTGTATAGGAATTTAGACAACAAAATTTAGCAATTGCCACCATCGGGGGCGGTCGAGGGGGGTGCGGATCGACGGGGAATAATTCCTGGCGCCGATTAATGACGGTTTGCTGAAAAAAATTTGACAAATTTCAGAGTTTTAGACAAACAAAAAAAAAAATTAAGGCAAAAAAAATTCTGAAATGTTTGCACACTGAAAATTTCGATGGCGTTGTGCAAGACAAAACGAATGAAGACCTTCTGCTGAAAACCCGGTAAGAATATTTGAATATTTACTGCTTTTAGACGTTAAAATATCTGAAAAATCGATGTACCATTACACCTCGGTACTGATTTGTATAGGAATTTAGACAACAAAATTTAGCAATTCCCACCATCGGGGGCGGTCGAGGGGGGTGCGGATCGACGGGGAATAATTCCTGGCGCCGATTAATGACGGTTTGCTAAAAAAAATTTGACAAATTTCAGAGTTTTTGACAAAAAAGAAAAAAAATTTAAGGCAAAAAAAAATTCTGAAATGTTAGCGCACTGAAAATTTCGATGGCGTTGTGCAAGACAAAACGAATGAAGACCTTCTGCTGAAAACCCGGTAAGAATATTTGAATATTTACTGCTTTTAGACGTTAAAATATCTGAAAAATCGATGTACCATTACACCTCGGTACTGATTTGTATAGGAATTTAGACAACAAAATTTAGCAATTCCCACCATCGGGGGCGGTCGAGGGGGGTGCGGATCGACGGGGAATAATTCCTGGCGCCGATTAATGACGGTTTGCTGAAAAAAATTTGACAAATTTCAGAGTTTTTGACAAAAAACAAAAAAAATTAAGGCCACAAAAAATTCTGAAATGTTTGCACACTGAAAATTTCGATGGCGTTGTGCAAGACAAAACGAATGAAGACCTTCTGCTGAAAACCCGGTAAGAATATTTGAATATTTACTGCTTTTAGACGTTAAAATATCTGAAAAATCGATGTACCATTACACCTCGGTACTGATTTGTATAGGAATTTAGACAACAAAATTTAGCAATTCCCACCATCGGGGGCGGTCGAGGGGGGTGCGGATCGACGGGGAATAATTCCTGGAGCCGATTAATGACGGTTTTCTAAAAAAAATTTGACAAATTTCAGAGATTTTGATAAAAACAAAAAAAAATTAAGGCAAAAAAAAATTCTGAAATGTGTGCACACTGAAAATTTCGATGGCGTTGTGCAAGACAAAACGAATGAAGACCTTCTGCTGAAAACCCGGTAAGAATATATTATGAATATTTACTGCTTTTAGACGTTAAAATATCTGAAAAATCGATGTACCATTACACCTCGGTACTGATTTGTATAGAAATTTAGACAACAAAATTTAGCAATTCCCACCATCGGGGGCGGTCGAGGGGGGTGCGGATCGACGGGGAATAATTCCTGGCGCCGATTAATGACGGTTTGCTGAAAAAAATTTGATAAATTTCAGAGTGTTTGCCAAAAAACAAAAAAAATTTAAGCCAAAAAACTCTGAAATGTTGGCAACACTGAAAATTTCGGTGGCGTTGTGCAAGACAAAACGAATGAAGACCTTCTGCTGAAAACCCGGTAAGAATATATTATGAATATTTACTGCTTTTAGACGTTAAAATATCTGAAAAATCGATGTACCATTACACCTCGGTACTGATTTGTATAGAAATTTAGACAACAAAATTTAGCAATTCCCACAATCGGGGGCGGTCGAAAGGGGTGCGGATCGACGGGGAATAATTCCTGGCGCCGATTAATGACGGTTTGCTGAAAAAAATTTGACAAATTTCAGAGTCTTGGCCAAAAAACAAAAAAAATTTAAGGCAAAAAATTCTGGAATGTTGGCAACACTGAAAATTTCGGTGGCGTTGTGCAAGACAAAACGAATGAAGACCTTCTGCTGAAAACCCGGTAAGAATATATTATGAATATTTACTGCTTTTAGACGTTAAAATATCTGAAAAATCGATGTACCATTACACCTCGGTACTGATTTGTATAGAAATTTAGACAACAAAATTTAGCAATTCCCACCATCGGGGGCGGTCGAGGGGGGTGCGGATCGACGGGGAATAATTCCTGGCGCCGATTAATGACGGTTTGCTGAAAAAAATTTGACAAATTTCAGAGTTTTTGACAAAAAACAAAAAAAATTAAGGCCACAAAAAATTCTGAAATGTTTGCACACTGAAAATTTCGATGGTGTTGTGCAAGACAAAACGAATGAAGACCTTCTGCTGAAAACCCGGTAAGAATATTTGAATATTTACTGCTTTTAGACGTTAAAATATCTGAAAAATCGATGTACCATTACACCTCGGTACTGATTTGTATAGGAATTTAGACAACAAAATTTAGCAATTCCCACCATCGGGGGCGGTCGAGGGGGGTGCGGATCGACGGGGAATAATTCCTGGAGCCGATTAATGACGGTTTTCTAAAAAAAATTTGACAAATTTCAGAGATTTTGATAAAAACAAAAAAAAATTAAGGCAAAAAAAAATTCTGAAATGTGTGCACACTGAAAATTTCGGTGGCGTTGTGCAAGACAAAACGAATGAAGACCTTCTGCTGAAAACCCGGTAAGAATATATTATGAATATTTACTGCTTTTAGACGTTAAAATATCTGAAAAATCGATGTACCATTACACCTCGGTACTGATTTGTATAGAAATTTAGACAACAAAATTTAGCAATTCCCACAATCGGGGGCGGTCGAAAGGGGTGCGGATCGACGGGGAATAATTCCTGGCGCCGATTAATGACGGTTTGCTGAAAAAAATTTGACAAATTTCAGAGTCTTGGCCAAAAAACAAAAAAAATTTAAGGCAAAAAATTCTGGAATGTTGGCAACACTGAAAATTTCGGTGGCGTTGTGCAAGACAAAACGAATGAAGACCTTCTGCTGAAAACCCGGTAAGAATATATTATGAATATTTACTGCTTTTAGACGTTAAAATATCTGAAAAATTGATGTACCATTACACCTCGGTACTGATTTGTATAGAAATTTAGACAACAAAATTTAGCAATTCCCACCATCGGGGGCGGTCGAGGGGGGTGCGGATCGACGGGGAATAATTCCTGGCGCCGATTAATGACGGTTTGCTGAAAAAAATTTGATAAATTTCAGAGTGTTTGCCAAAAAACAAAAAAAATTTAAGCCAAAAAACTCTGAAATGTTGGCAACACTGAAAATTTCGGTGGCGTTGTGCAAGACAAAACGAATGAAGACCTTCTGCTGAAAACCCGGTAAGAATATATTATGAATATTTACTGCTTTTAGACGTTAAAATATCTGAAAAATCGATGTACCATTACACCTCGGTACTGATTTGTATAGAAATTTAGACAACAAAATTTAGCAATTCCCACAATCGGGGGCGGTCGAAAGGGGTGCGGATCGACGGGGAATAATTCCTGGCGCCGATTAATGACGGTTTGCTGAAAAAAATTTGACAAATTTCAGAGTCTTGGCCAAAAAACAAAAAAAATTTAAGGCAAAAAATTCTGGAATGTTGGCAACACTGAAAATTTCGGTGGCGTTGTGCAAGACAAAACGAATGAAGACCTTCTGCTGAAAACCCGGTAAGAATATATTATGAATATTTACTGCTTTTAGACGTTAAAATATCTGAAAAATCGATGTACCATTACACCTCGGTACTGATTTGTATAGAAATTTAGACAACAAAATTTAGCAATTCCCACAATCGGGGGCGGTCGAAGGGGGTGCGGATCGACGGGGAATAATTCCTGGCGCCGATTAATGACGGTTTGCTGAAAAAAATTTGACAAATTTCAGAGTCTTGGCCAAAAAACAAAAAAAATTTAAGGCAAAAAATTCTGGAATGTTGGCAACACTGAAAATGTCGGTGGCGTTGTGCAAGACAAAACGAATGAAGACCTTCTGCTGAAAACCCGGTAAGAATATATTATGAATATTTACTGCTTTTAGACGTTAAAATATCTGGAAAATCGATGTACCATTACACCTCGGTACTGATTTGTATAGAAATTTAGACAACAAAATTTAGCAATTCCCACAATCGGGGGCAGTCGAGGGGGGTGCGGATCGACGGGGAATAATTCCTGGCGCCGATTAATGACGGTTTGCTGAAAAAAATTTGACAAATTTCAGTCTTGGCCAAAAAACAATAAAAATTTAAGGCAAAAAATTCTGAAATGTTGGCAACACTGAAAATTTCGGTGGCGTTGTGCAAGACAAAACGAATGAAGACCTTCTGCTGAAAACCCGGTAAGAATATATTATGAATATTTACTGCTTTTAGACGTTAAAATATCTGAAAAATCGATGTACCATTACACCTCGGTACTGATTTGTATAGAAATTTAGACAACAAAATTTAGCAATTCCCACAATCGGGGGCGGTCGAGGGGGGTGCGGATCGACGGGGAATAATTCCTGGCGCCGATTATGACGGTATGCTGAAAAAAATTTGACAAATTTCAGAGTTTTTGACAAAAAACAAAAAAAAATTAAGGCAAAAAAAAATTCTGAAATGTGTGCACACTGAAAATTTCGATGGCGTTGTGCAAGACAAAACGAATGAAGACCTTCTGCTGAAAACCCGGTAAGAATATTTGAATATTTACTGCTTTTAGACGTTAAAATATCTGAAAAATCGATGTACCATTACACCTCGGTACTGATTTGTATAGGAATTTAGACAACAAAATTTAGCAATTCCCACCATCGGGGGCGGTCGAGGGGGGTGCGGATCGACGGGGAATAATTCCTGGCGCCGATTAATGACGGTTTGCTGAAAAAAATTTGACAAATTTCAGAGTTTTTGACAAAAAACAAAAAAAATTTAAGGCAAAAAAAAATTCTGAAATAATTGCACACTGAAAATTTCGATGGCGTTGTGCAAGACAAAACGAATGAAGACCTTCTGCTGAAAACCCGGTAAGAATATTTGAATATTTACTGCTTTTAGACGTTAAAATATCTGAAAAATCGATGTAACATTACACCTCGGTACTGATTTGTATAGGAATTTAGACAACAAAATTTAGCAATTCCCACCATCGGGGGCGGTCGAGGGGGGTGCGGGTCGACGGGGAATAATTCCTGGCGCCGATTAATGACGGTTTGCTGAAAAAAATTTGACAAATTTCAGAGTTTTTGACAAAAAAAAAAAAAATTTAAGGCAAAAAAAAATTCTGAAATGTTTGCACACTGAAAATTTCGATGGCGTTGTGCAAGACAAAACGAATGAAGACCTTCTGCTGAAAACCCGGTAAGAATATTTGAATATTTACTGCTTTTAGACGTTAAAATATCTGAAAAATCGATGTACCATTACACCTCGGTACTGATTTGTATAGGAATTTAGACAACAAAATTTAGCAATTCCCACCATCGGGGGCGGTCGAGGGGGGTGCGGATCGACGGGGAATAATTCCTGGCGCCGATTAATGACGGTTTGCTGAAAAAAATTTGACAAATTTCAGAGTTTTTGACAAAAAACAAAAAAAATTAAGGTCAAAAAAAATTCTGAAATGTTTGCACACTGAAAATTTCGATGGCGTTGTGCAAGACAAAACGAATGAAGACCTTCTGCTGAAAACCCGGTAAGAATATATTATGAATATTTACTGCTTTTAGACGTTAAAATATCTGAAAAATCGATGTACCATTACACCTCGGTACTGATTTGTATAGAAATTTAGACAACAAAATTTAGCAATTCCCACAATCGGGGGCGGTCGAGGGGGGTGCGGATCGACGGGGAATAATTCCTGGCGCCGATTATGACGGTATGCTGAAAAAAATTTGACAAATTTCAGAGTTTTTGACAAAAAAAAAAAAAAATTAAGGCAAAAAAAAATTCTGAAATGTGTGCACACTGAAAATTTCGATGGCGTTGTGCAAGACAAAACGAATGAAGACCTTCTGCTGAAAACCCGGTAAGAATATTTGAATATTTACTGCTTTTAGACGTTAAAATATCTGAAAAATCGATGTACCATTACACCTCGGTACTGATTTGTATAGGAATTTAGACAACAAAATTTAGCAATTCCCACCATCGGGGGCGGTCGAGGGGGGTGCGGATCGACGGGGAATAATTCCTGGCGCCGATTAATAACGGTTTGCTGAAAAAAAATTGACAAATTTCAGAGTCTTTGCCAAAAAACAAAAAAATTTTAAGGCAAAAAATTCTGAAATGTTGGCAACACTGAAAATTTCGATGGCGTTGTGCAAGACAAAACGAATGAAGACCTTCTGCTGAAAACCCGGTAAGAATATTTGAATATTTACTGCTTTTAGACGTTAAAATATCTGAAAAATCGATGTACCATTACACCTCGGTACTGATTTGTATAGGAATTTAGACAACAAAATTTAGCAATTCCCACCATCGGGGGCGGTCGAGGGGGGTGCGGATCGACGGGGAATAATTCCTGGCGCCGATTAATGACGGTTTGCTGAAAAAAATTTGACAAATTTCAGAGTTTTTGACAAAAAACAAAAAAAATTAAGGTCAAAAAAAATTCTGAAATGTTTGCACACTGAAAATTTCGATGGCGTTGTGCAAGACAAAACGAATGAAGACCTTCTGCTGAAAACCCGGTAAGAATATATTATGAATATTTACTGCTTTTAGACGTTAAAATATCTGAAAAATCGATGTACCATTACACCTCGGTACTGATTTGTATAGAAATTTAGACAACAAAATTTAGCAATTCCCACAATCGGGGGCGGTCGAGGGGGGTGCGGATCGACGGGGAATAATTCCTGGCGCCGATTATGACGGTATGCTGAAAAAAATTTGACAAATTTCAGAGTTTTTGACAAAAAACAAAAAAAAATTAAGGCAAAAAAAAATTCTGAAATGTGTGCACACTGAAAATTTCGATGGCGTTGTGCAAGACAAAACGAATGAAGACCTTCTGCTGAAAACCCGGTAAGAATATTTGAATATTTACTGCTTTTAGACGTTAAAATATCTGAAAAATCGATGTACCATTACACCTCGGTACTGATTTGTATAGGAATTTAGACAACAAAATTTAGCAATTCCCACCATCGGGGGCGGTCGAGGGGGGTGCGGATCGACGGGGAATAATTCCTGGCGCCGATTAATGACGGTTTGCTGAAAAAAATTTGACAAATTTCAGAGTTTTTGACAAAAAACAAAAAAAATTTAAGGCAAAAAAAAATTCTGAAATAATTGCACACTGAAAATTTCGATGGCGTTGTGCAAGACAAAACGAATGAAGACCTTCTGCTGAAAACCCGGTAAGAATATTTGAATATTTACTGCTTTTAGACGTTAAAATATCTGAAAAATCGATGTACCATTACACCTCGGTACTGATTTGTATAGGAATTTAGACAACAAAATTTAGCAATTCCCACCATCGGGGGCGGTCGAGGGGGGTGCGGGTCGACGGGGAATAATTCCTGGCGCCGATTAATGACGGTTTGCTGAAAAAAATTTGACAAATTTCAGAGTTTTTGACAAAAAAAAAAAAAATTTAAGGCAAAAAAAAATTCTGAAATGTTTGCACACTGAAAATTTCGATGGCGTTGTGCAAGACAAAACGAATGAAGACCTTCTGCTGAAAACCCGGTAAGAATATTTGAATATTTACTGCTTTTAGACGTTAAAATATCTGAAAAATCGATGTACCATTACACCTCGGTACTGATTTGTATAGGAATTTAGACAACAAAATTTAGCAATTCCCACCATCGGGGGCGGTCGAGGGGGGTGCGGATCGACGGGGAATAATTCCTGGCGCCGATTAATGACGGTTTGCTGAAAAAAATTTGACAAATTTCAGAGTTTTTGACAAAAAAAAAAAAAATTTAAGGCAAAAAAAAATTCTGAAATGTTTGCACACTGAAAATTTCGATCGCGTTGTGCAAGACAAAACGAATGAAGACCTTCTGCTGAAAACCCGGTAAGAATATTTGAATATTTACTGCTTTTAGACGTTAAAATATCTGAAAAATCGATGTACCATTACACCTCGGTACTGATTTGTATAGGAATTTAGACAACAAAATTTAGCAATTCCCACCATCGGGGGCGGTCGAGGGGGGTGCGGATCGACGGGGAATAATTCCTGGCGCCGATTAATGACGGTTTGCTGAAAAAAAATTGACAAATTTCAGAGTCTTTGCCAAAAAACAGAAAAATTTTAAGGCAAAAAATTCTGAAATGTTGGCAACACTGAAAATTTCGATGGCGTTGTGCAAGACAAAACGAATGAAGACCTTCTGCTGAAAACCCGGTAAGAATATTTGAATATTTACTGCTTTTAGACGTTAAAATATCTGAAAAATCGATGTACCATTACACCTCGGTACTGATTTGTATAGGAATTTAGACAACAAAATTTAGCAATTCCCACCATCGGGGGCGGTCGAGGGGGGTGCGGATCGACGGGGAATAATTCCTGGCGCCGATTAATGACGGTTTGCTGAAAAAAATTTGACAAATTTCAGAGTTTTTGACAAAAAACAAAAAAAATTAAGGTCAAAAAAAATTCTGAAATGTTTGCACACTGAAAATTTCGATGGCGTTGTGCAAGACAAAACGAATGAAGACCTTCTGCTGAAAACCCGGTAAGAATATATTATGAATATTTACTGCTTTTAGACGTTAAAATATCTGAAAAATCGATGTACCATTACACCTCGGTACTGATTTGTATAGAAATTTAGACAACAAAATTTTGCAATTCCCACCATCGGGGGCGGTCGAGGGGGGTGCGGATCGACGGGGAATAATTCCTGGCGCCGATTAATGACGGCTTGCTGAAAAAAATTTGACAAATTTCAGAGTTTTTGACAAAAAACAAAAAAAATTAAGGCAAAAAAAAAATCTGAAATGTTTGCACACTGAAAATTTCGATGGCGTTGTGCAAGACAAAACGAATGAAGACCTTCTGCTGAAAACCCGGTAAGAATATTTGAATATTTACTGCTTTTAGACGTTAAAATATCTGAAAAATCGATGTACCATTACACCTCGGTACTGATTTGTATAGGAATTTAGACAACAAAATTTAGCAATTCCCACCATCGGGGGCGGTCGAGGGGGGTGCGGATCGACGGGGAATAATTCCTGGAGCCGATTAATGACGGTTTTCTAAAAAAAATTTGACAAATTTCAGAGATTTTGATAAAAACAAAAAAAAATTAAGGCAAAAAAAAATTCTGAAATGTGTGCACACTGAAAATTTCGATGGCGTTGTGCAAGACAAAACGAATGAAGACCTTCTGCTGAAAACCCGGTAAGAATATTTAAATATTTACTGCTTTTAGACGTTAAAATATCTGAAAAATCGATGTACCGTTACACCTCGGTACTGATTTGTATAGGAATTTAGACAACAAAATTTAGCAATTCCCACCATCGGGGGCGGTCGAGCGGGGTGCGGATCGACGGGGAATAATTCCTGGCGCCGATTAATGACGGTTTGCTGAAAAAAATTTGACAAATTTCAGAGTTTTTGACAAAAAACAAAAAAAATTAAGGCCAAAAAAAATTCTGAAATGTTTGCACACTGAAAATTTCGATGGCGTTGTGCAAGACAAAACGAATGAAGACCTTCTGGTGAAAACTCGGTAAGAATATTTGAATATTTACTGCTTTTAGACGTTAAAATATCTGAAAAATCGATGTACCATTACACCTCGGTACTGATTTGTATAGGAATTTAGACAACAAAATTTAGCAATTCCCACCATCGGGGGCGGTCGAGGGGGGTGCGGATCGACGGGGAATAATTCCTGGCGCCGATTAATGACGGTTTGCTGAAAAAAAATTGACAAATTTCAGAGTTTTTGACAAAAAACAAAAAAAATTAAGGCAAAAAAAAAAATCTGAAATGTTTGCACACTGAAAATTTCGATGGCGTTGTGCAAGACAAAACGAATGAAGACCTTCTGCTGAAAACCCGGTAAGAATATTTGAATATTTACTGCTTTTAGACGTTAAAATATCTGAAAAATCGATGTACCATTACACCTCGGTACTGATTTGTATAGGAATTTAGACAACAAAATTTAGCAATTCCCACCATCGGGGGCGGTCGAGGGGGGTGCGGATCGACGGGGAATAATTCCTGGCGCCGATTAATGACGGTTTGCTGAAAAAAATTTGACAAATTTCAGAGTTTTTGACAAAAAACAAAAAAAATTTAAGGCAAAAAAAAATTCTGAAATGTGTGCACATTGAAAATTTCGATGGCGTTGTGCAAGACAAAACGAATGAAGACCTTCTGCTGAAAACCCGGTAAGAATATTTAAATATTTACTGCTTTTAGACGTTAAAATATCTGAAAAATCGATGTCCCGTTACACCTCGGTACTGATTTGTATAGGAATTTAGACAACAAAATTTAGCAATTCCCACCATCGGGGGCGGTCGAGCGGGGTGCGGATCGACGGGGAATAATTCCTGGCGCCGATTAATGACGGTTTGCTGAAAAAAATTTGACAAATTTCAGAGATTTTGACAAAAAACAAAAAAAATTAAGGCCAAAAAAAATTCTGAAATGTTTGCACACTGAAAATTTCGATGGCGTTGTGCAAGACAAAACGAATGAAGACCTTCTGCTGAAAACCCGGTAAGAATATTTGAATATTTACTGCTTTTAGACGTTAAAATATCTGAAAAATCGATGTACCATTACACCTCGGTACTGATTTGTATAGGAATTTAGACAACAAAATTTAGCAATTCCCACCATCGGGGGCGGTCGAGGGGGATCGGATCGACGGGGAATAATTCCTGGCGCCGATTAATGACGGTTTGCTGAAAAAAATTTGACAAATTTCAGAGTTTTTGACAAAAAACAAAAAAAATTTAAGCCAAAAAAAAAAACTGAAATGTTTGCACACTGAAAATTTCGATGGCGTTGTGCAAGACAAAACGAATGAAGACCTTCTGCTGAAAACCCGGTAAGAATATTTGAATATTTACTGCTTTTAGACGTTAAAATATCTGAAAAATCGATGTACCATTACACCTCGGTACTGATTTGTATAGGAATTTAGACAACAAAATTTAGCAATTCCCACCATCGGGGGCGGTCGAGGGGGGTGCGGATCGACGGGGAATAATTCCTGGAGCCGATTAATGACGGTTTTCTAAAAAAAATTTGACAAATTTCAGAGATTTTGATAAAAAACAAAAAAAAATTAAGGCAAAAAAAATTTTTGAAATGTGTGCACACTGAAAATTTCGATGGCGTTGTGCAAGACAAAACGAATGAAGACCTTCTGCTGAAAACCCGGTAAGAATATTTGAATATTTACTGCTTTTAGACGTTAAAATATCTGAAAAATCGATGTACCATTACACCTCGGTACTGATTTGTATAGGAATTTAGACAACAAAATTTAGCAATTCCCACCATCGGGGGCGGTCGAGGGGGGTGCGGATCGACGGGGACTAATTCCTGGCGCCGATTAATGACGGTTTGCTGAAAAAAATTTGACAAATTTCAGAGTTTTTGACAATAAAAAAAAAAATTTAAGGCAAAAAAAAATTCTGAAATGTTTGCACACTGAAAATTTCGATGGCGTTGTGCAAGACAAAACGAATGAAGACCTTCTGCTGAAAACCCGGTAAGAATATTTGAATATTTACTGCTTTTAGACGTTAAAATATCTGAAAAATCGATGTACCATTACACCTCGGTACTGATTTGTATAGGAATTTAGACAACAAAATTTAGCAATTCCCACCATCGGGGGCGGTCGAGGGGGGTGCGGATCGACGGGGAATAATTCCTGGCGCCGATTAATGACGGTTTGCTGAAAAAAATTTGATAAATTTCAGAGTCTTTGCCAAAAACAAAAAAAATTTAAGCCAAAAAACTCTGAAATGTTGGCAACACTGAAAATTTCGGTGGCGTTGTGCAAGACAAAACGAATGAAGACCTTCTGCTGAAAACCCGGTAAGAATATATTATGAATATTTACTGCTTTTAGACGTTAAAATATCTGGAAAATCGATGTACAATTACACCTCGGTACTGATTTGTATAGAAATTTAGACAACAAAATTTAGCAATTCCCACAATCGGGGGCGGTCGAAGGGGGTGCGGATCGACGGGGAATAATTCCTGGCGCCGATTAATGACGGTTTGCTGAAAAAAATTTGACAAATTTCAGAGTCTTGGCCAAAAAACAAAAAAAAATTAAGGCAAAAAATTCTGGAATGTTGGCAACACTGAAAATGTCGGTGGCGTTGTGCAAGACAAAACGAATGAAGACCTTCTGCTGAAAACCCGGTAAGAATATATTATGAATATTTACTGCTTTTAGACGTTAAAATATCTGAAAAATCGATGTACCATTACACCTCGGTACTGATTTGTATAGAAATTTAGACAACAAAATTTAGCAATTCCCACAATCGGGGGAGGTCGAAGGGGGTGCGGATCGACGGGGAATAATTCCTGGCGCCGATTAATGACGGTTTGCTGAAAAAAATTTGACAAATTTCAGAGTCTTGGCCAAAAAACAAAAAAAATTTAAGGCAAAAAATTCTGGAATGTTGGCAACACTGAAAATTTCGGTGGCGTTTTGCAAGACAAATGGAATGAAGACCTTCTGCTGAAAACCCGGTAAGAATATATTATGAATATTTACTGCTTTTAGACGTTAAAATATCTGAAAAATCGATGTACCATTACACCTCGGTACTGATTTGTATAGAAATTTAGACAACAAAATTTAGCAATTCCCACAATCGGGGGCGGTCGAAGGGGGTGCGGATCGACGGGGAATAATTCCTGGCGCCGATTAATGACGGTTTGCTGAAAAAAATTTAACAAATTTCAGTCTTGGCCAAAAAACAATAAAAATTTAAGGCAAAAAATTCTGAAATGTTGGCAACACTGAAAATTTCGGTGGCGTTGTGCAAGACAAAACGAATGAAGACCTTCTGCTGAAAACCCGGTAAGAATATATTATGAATATTTACTGCTTTTAGACGTTAAAATATCTGAAAAATCGATGTACCATTACACCTCGGTACTGATTTGTATAGAAATTTAGACAACAAAATTTAGCAATTCCCACAATCGGGGGCGGTCGAAGGGGGTGCGGATCGACGGGGAATAATTCCTGGCGCCGATTAATGACGGTTTGCTGAAAAAAATTTGACAAATTTCAGAGGCTTGGCCAAAAAACAAAAAAAATTTAAGGCAAAAAATTCTGGAATGTTGGCAACACTGAAAATGTCGGTGGCGTTGTGCAAGACAAAACGAATGAAGACCTTCTGCTGAAAACCCGGTAAGAATATATTATGAATATTTACTGCTTTTAGACGTTAAAATATCTGGAAAATCGATGTACCATTACACCTCGGTACTGATTTGTATAGAAATTTAGACAACAAAATTTAGCAATTCCCACAATCGGGGGCGGTCGAGGGGGGTGCGGATCGACGGGGAATAATTCCTGGCGCCGATTAATGACGGTTTGCTGAAAAAAATTTGACAAATTTCAGTCTTGGCCAAAAAACAATAAAAATTTAAGGCAAAAAATTCTGAAATGTTGGCAACACTGAAAATTTCGGTGGCGTTGTGCAAGACAAAACAAATGAAGACCTTCTGCTGAAAACCCGGTAAGAATATATTATGAATATTTACTGCTTTTAGATGTTAAAATATCTGAAAAATCGATGTACCATTACACCTCGGTACTGATTTGTATAGAAATTTAGACAACAAAATTTAGCAATTCCCACAATCGGGGGCGGTCGAGGGGGGTGCGGATCGACGGGGAATAATTCCTGGCGCCGATTAATGACGGTTTGCTGAAAAAAATTTGCCAAATTTCAGAGTCTTGGCCAAAAAACAAAAAAAATTTAAGGCAAAAAATTCTGGAATGTTGGCAACACTGAAAATGTCGGTGGCGTTGTGCAAGACAAAACGAATGAAGACCTTCTGCTGAAAACCCGGTAAGAATATATTATGAATATTTACTGCTTTTAGACGTTAAAATATCTGAAAAATCGATGTACCATTACACCTCGGTACTGATTTGTATAGAAATTTAGACAACAAAATTTAGCAATTCCCACAATCGGGGGCGGTCGAGGGGGGTGCGGATCGACGCGGAATAATTCCTGGCGCCGATTATGACGGTATGCTGAAAAAAATTTGACAAATTTCAGAGTTTTTGACAAAAAACAAAAAAAAATTAAGGCAAAAAAAAATTCTGAAATGTGTGCACACTGAAAATTTCGATGGCGTTGTGCAAGACAAAACGAATGAAGACCTTCTGCTGAAAACCCGGTAAGAATATTTGAATATTTACTGCTTTTAGACGTTAAAATATCTGAAAAATCGATGTACCATTACACCTCGGTACTGATTTGTATAGGAATTTAGACAACAAAATTTAGCAATTCCCACCATCGGGGGCGGTCGAGGGGGGTGCGGATCGACGGGGAATAATTCCTGGCGCCGATTAATGATGGTTTGCTGAAAAAAATTTGACAAATTTCAGAGTTTTTGACAAAAAACAAAAAAAAATTAAGGAAAAAAAAAATTCTGAAATGTTTGCACACTGAAAATTTCGATGGCGTTGTGCAAGACAAAACGAATGAAGACCTTCTGCTGAAAACCCGGTAAGAATATTTGAATATTTACTGCTTTTAGACGTTAAAATATCTGAAAAATCGATGTACCATTACACCTCGGTACTGATTTGTATAGGAATTTAGACAACAAAATTTAGCAATTCCCACCATCGGGGGCGGTCGAGGGGGGTGCGGATCGACGGGGAATAATTCCTGGCGCCGATTAATGACGGTTTGCTGAAAAAAATTTGACAAATTTCAGAGTTTTTGACAAAAAACAAAAAAAAATTAAGGCATAATATTCTGAAATGTTGGCAACACTGAAAATGTCGGTGGCGTTGTGCAATACAAAACGAATGAAAACCTTCTGCTGAAAACCCGGTAAGAATATATTATGAATATTTACTGCTTTTAGACGTTAAAATATCTGAAAAATCGATGTACCATTACACCTCGGTACTGATTTGTATAGAAATTTAGACAACAAAATTTAGCAATTCCCACAATCGGGGGCGGTCGAAGGGGGTGCGGATCGACGGGGAATAATTCCTGGCGCCGATTAATGACGGTTTGCTGAAAAAAATTTGACAAATTTCAGTCTTGGCCAAAAAACAATAAAAATTTAAGGCAAAAAATTCTGAAATGTTGGCAACACTGAAAATTTCGGTGGCGTTGTGCAAGACAAAACAAATGAAGACCTTCTGCTGAAAACCCGGTAAGAATATATTATGAATATTTACTGCTTTTAGACGTTAAATTATCTGAAAAATCGATGTACCATTACACCTCGGTACTGATTTGTATAGAAATTTAGACAACAAAATTTAGCAATTCCCACAATCGGGGGCGGTCGAAGGGGGTGCGGATCGACGGGGAATAATTCCTGGCGCCGATTAATGACGGTTTGCTGAAAAAAATTTGACATATTTCAGAGTCTTGGCCAAACAACAAAAAAAATTTAAGGCAAAAAGTTCTGGAATGTTGGCAACACTGAAAATTTCGGTGGCGTTGTGCAAGACAAAACGAATGAAGACCTTCTGCTGAAAACCCGGTAAGAATATATTATGAATATTTACTGCTTTTAGACGTTAAAATATCTGAAAAATCGATGTACCATTACACCTCGGTACTGATTTGTATAGAAATTTAGACAACAAAATTTAGCAATTCCCACAATCGGGGGCGGTCGAAGGGGGTGCGGATCGACGGGGAATAATTCCTGGCGCCGATTAATGACGGTTTGCTGAAAAAAATTTGACAAATTTCAGAGGCTTGGCCAAAAAACAAAAAAAATTTAAGGCAAAAAATTCTGGAATGTTGGCAACACTGAAAATGTCGGTGGCGTTGTGCAAGACAAAACGAATGAAGACCTTCTGCTGAAAACCCGGTAAGAATATATTATGAATATTTACTGCTTTTAGACGTTAAAATATCTGGAAAATCGATGTACCATTACACCTCGGTACTGATTTGTATAGAAATTTAGACAACAAAATTTAGCAATTCCCACAATCGGGGGCGGTCGAGGGGGGTGCGGATCGACGGGGAATAATTCCTGGCGCCGATTAATGACGGTTTGCTGAAAAAAATTTGACAAATTTCAGTCTTGGCCAAAAAACAATAAAAATTTAAGGCAAACAATTCTGAAATGTTGGCAACACTGAAAATTTCGGTGGCGTTGTGCAAGACAAAACAAATGAAGACCTTCTGCTGAAAACCCGGTAAGAATATATTATGAATATTTACTGCTTTTAGATGTTTAAATATCTGAAAAATCGATGTACCATTACACCTCGGTACTGATTTGTATAGAAATTTAGACAACAAAATTTAGCAATTCCCACAATCGGGGGCGGTCGAGGGGGGTGCGGATCGACGGGGAATAATTCCTGGCGCCGATTAATGACGGTTTGCTGAAAAAAATTTGCCAAATTTCAGAGTCTTGGCCAAAAAACAAAAAAAATTTAAGGCAAAAAATTCTGGAATGTTGGCAACACTGAAAATGTCGGTGGCGTTGTGCAAGACAAAACGAATGAAGACCTTCTGCTGAAAACCCGGTAAGAATATATTATGAATATTTACTGCTTTTAGACGTTAAAATATCTGAAAAATCGATGTACCATTACACCTCGGTACTGATTTGTATAGAAATTTAGACAACAAAATTTAGCAATTCCCACAATCGGGGGCGGTCGAGGGGGGTGCGGATCGACGGGGAATAATTCCTGGCGCCGATTATGACGGTATGCTGAAAAAAATTTGACAAATTTCAGAGTTTTTGACAAAAAACAAAAAAAAATTAAGGCAAAAAAAAATTCTGAAATGTGTGCACACTGAAAACTTCGATGGCGTTGTGCAAGACAAAACGAATGAAGACCTTCTGCTGAAAACCCGGTAAGAATATTTGAATATTTACTGCTTTTAGACGTTAAAATATCTGAAAAATCGATGTACCATTACACCTCGGTACTGATTTGTATAGGAATTTAGACAACAAAATTTAGCAATTCCCACCATCGGGGGCGGTCGAGGGGGGTGCGGATCGACGGGGAATAATTCCTGGCGCCGATTAATGACGGTTTGCTGAAAAAAATTTGACAAATTTCAGAGTTTTTGACAAAAAACAAAAAAAAATTAAGGCAAAAAAAAATTCTGAAATGTTTGCACACTGAAAATTTCGATGGCGTTGTGCAAGACAAAACGAATGAAGACCTTCTGCTGAAAACCCGGTAAGAATATTTGAATATTTACTGCTTTTAGACGTTAAAATATCTGAAAAATCGATGTACCATTACACCTCGGTACTGATTTGTATAGGAATTTAGACAACAAAATTTAGCAATTCCCACCATCGGGGGCGGTCGAGGGGGGTGCGGATCGACGGGGAATAATTCCTGGCGCCGATTAATGACGGTTTGCTGAAAAAAATTTGACAAATTTCAGAGTTTTTGACAAAAAACAAAAAAAAATTAAGGCAAAAAAAAATTCTGAAATGTTTGCACACTGAAAATTTCGATGGCGTTGTGCAAGACAAAACGAATGAAGACCTTCTGCTGAAAACCCGGTAAGAATATTTGAATATTTACTGCTTTTAGACGTTAAAATATCTGAAAAATCGATGTACCATTACACCTCGGTACTGATTTGTATAGGAATTTAGACAACAAAATTTAGCAATTCCCACCATCGGGGGCGGTCGAGGGGGGTGCGGATCGACGGGGAATAATTCCTGGCGCCGATTAATGACGGTTTGCTGAAAAAAATTTGACAAATTTCAGAGTTTTTGACAAAAAACAAAAGAAAATTAAGGCAAAAAAAAATTCTGAAATGTTTGCACACTGAAAATTTCGATGGCGTTGTGCAAGACAAAACGAATGAAGACCTTCTGCTGAAAACCCGGTAAGAATATTTGAATATTTACTGCTTTTAGACGTTAAAATATCTGAAAAATCGATGTACCATTACACCTCGGTACTGATTTGTATAGGAATTTAGACAACAAAATTTAGCAATTCCCGCCATCGGGGGCGGTCGAGGGGAGTGCGGATCGACGGGGAATAATTCCTGGCGCCGATTAATGACGGTTTGCTGAAAAAAATTTGACAAATTTCAGAGTTTTTGACAAAAAACAAAAAAAATTTAAGGCAAAAAAAAATTCTGAAATGTTTGCACACTGAAAATTTCGATGGCGTTGTGCAAGACAAAACGAATGAAGACCTTCTGCTGAAAACCCGGTAAGAATATTTGAATATTTACTGCTTTTAGACGTTAAAATATCTGAAAAATCGATGTACCATTACACCTCGGTACTGATTTGTATAGGAATTTAGACAACAAAATTTAGCAATTCCCACCATCGGGGGCGGTCGAGGGGGGTGCGGATCGACGGGGAATAATTCCTGGCGCCGATTAATGACGGTTTGCTGAAAAAAATTTGACAAATTTCAGAGTTTTTGACAAAAAACAAAAAAAATTTAAGCCAAAAAAAAAAACTGAAATGTTTGCACACTGAAAATTTCGATGGCGTTGTGCAAGACAAAACGAATGAAGACCTTCTGCTGAAAACCCGGTAAGAATATTTGAATATTTACTGCTTTTAGACGTTAAAATATCTGAAAAATCGATGTACCATTACACCTCGGTACTGATTTGTATAGGAATTTAGACAACAAAATTTAGCAATTCCCACCATCGGGGGCGGTCGAGGGGGGGTGCGGATCGACGGGGAATAATTCCTGGCGCCGATTATGACGGTATGCTGAAAAATATTTGACAAATTTCAGAGTTCTTGACAAAAAACAAAAAAAAATTAAGGCAAAAAAAAATTCTGAAATGTGTGCACACTGAAAATTTCGATGGCGTTGTGCAAGACAAAACGAATGAAGACCTTCTGCTGAAAACCCGGTAAGAATATTTGAATATTTACTGCTTTTAGACGTTAAAATATCTGAAAAATCGATGTACCATTACACCTCGGTACTGATTTGTATAGGAATTTAGACAACAAAATTTAGCAATTCCCACCATCGGGGGCGGTCGAGGGGGGTGCGGATCGACGGGGAATAATTCCTGGCGCCGATTAATGACGGTTTGCTGAAAAAAATTTGACAAATTTCAGAGGCTTGGCCAAAAAACAAAAAAAATTTAAGGCAAAAAATTCTGGAATGTTGGCAACACTGAAAATGTCGGTGGCGTTGTGCAAGACAAAACGAATGAAGACCTTCTGCTGAAAACCCGGTAAGAATATATTATGAATATTTACTGCTTTTAGACGTTAAAATATCTGGAAAATCGATGTACCATTACACCTCGGTACTGATTTGTATAGAAATTTAGACAACAAAATTTAGCAATTCCCACAATCGGGGGCGGTCGAGGGGGGTGCGGATCGACGGGGAATAATTCCTGGCGCCGATTAATGACGGTTTGCTGAAAAAAATTTGACAAATTTCAGAGTTTTTGACAAAAAACAAAAAAAAATTAAGGCAAAAAAAAATTCTGAAATGTTTGCACACTGAAAATTTCGATGGCGTTGTGCAAGACAAAACGAATGAAGACCTTCTGCTGAAAACCCGGTAAGAATATTTGAATATTTACTGCTTTTAGACGTTAAAATATCTGAAAAATCGATGTACCATTACACCTCGGTACTGATTTGTATAGGAATTTAGACAACAAAATTTAGCAATTCCCACCATCGGGGGCGGTCGAGGGGGGTGCGGATCGACGGGGAATAATTCCTGGCGCCGATTAATGAGGGTTTGCTGAAAAAAATTTGACAAATTTCAGAGTTTTTGACAAAAAACAAAAAAAAATTAAGGCGAAAAAAATTCTGAAATGTTTGCACACTGAAAATTTCGATGGCGTTGTGCAAGACAAAACGAATGAAGACCTTCTGCTGAAAACCCGGTAAGAATATTTGAATATTTACTGCTTTTAGACGTTAAAATATCTGAAAAATCGATGTACCATTACACCTCGGTACTGATTTGTATAGGAATTTAGACAACAAAATTTAGCAATTCCCGCCATCGGGGGCGGTCGAGGGGGGTGCGGATCGACGGGGAATAATTCCTGGCGCCGATTAATGACGGTTTGCTGAAAAAAATTTGACAAATTTCAGAGTTTTTGACAAAAAACAAAAAAAATTTAAGGCAAAAAAAAATTCTGAAATGTTTGCACACTGAAAATTTCGATGGCGTTGTGCAAGACAAAACGAATGAAGACCTTCTGCTGAAAACCCGGTAAGAATATTTGAATATTTACTGCTTTTAGACGTTAAAATATCTGAAAAATCGATGTACCATTACACCTCGGTACTGATTTGTATAGGAATTTAGACAACAAAATTTAGCAATTCCCACCATCGGGGGCGGTCGAGGGGGGTGCGGATCGACGGGGAATAATTCCTGGCGCCGATTAATGACGGTTTGCTGAAAAAAATTTGACAAATTTCAGAGTTTTTGACAAAAAACAAAAAAAATTTTAGCCAATAAAAAAAACTGAAATGTTTGCACACTGAAAATTTCGATGGCGTTGTGCAAGACAAAACGAATGAAGACCTTCTGCTGAAAACCTGGTAAGAATATTTGAATATTTACTGCTTTTAGACGTTAAAATATCTGAAAAATCGATGTACCATTACACCTCGGTACTGATTTGTATAGGAATTTAAACAACAAAATTTAGCAATTCCCACCATCGGGGGCGGTCGAGGGGGGTGCGGATCGACGGGGAATAATTCCTGGAGCCGATTAATGACGGTTTTCTAAAAAAAATTTGACAAATTTCAGAGATTTTGATAAAAAACAAAAAAAAATTAAGGCAAAAAAAATTTTTGAAATGTGTGCACACTGAAAATTTCGATGGCGTTGTGCAAGACAAAACGAATGAAGACCTTCTGCTGAAAACCCGGTAAGAATATTTGAATATTTACTGCTTTTAGACGTTAAAATATCTGAAAAATCGATGTACCATTACACCTCGGTACTGATTTGTATAGAAATTTAGACAACAAAATTTAGCAATTCCCACAATCGGGGGCCGTCGAAGGGGGTGCGGATCGACGGGGAATAATTCCTGGCGCCGATTAATGACGGTTTGCTGAAAAAAATTTGACAAATTTCAGTCTTGGCCAAAAAACAATAAAAATTTAAGGCAAAAAATTCTGAAATGTTGGCAACACTGAAAATTTCGGTGGCGTTGTGCAAGACAAAACAAATGAAGACCTTCTGCTGAAAACCCGGTAAGAATATATTATGAATATTTACTGCTTTTAGACGTTAAAATATCTGAAAAATCGATGTACCATTACACCTCGGTACTGATTTGTATAGAAATTTAGACAACAAAATTTAGCAATTCCCACCATCGGGGGCGGTCGAGGGGGGTGCGGATCGACGGGGAATAATTCCTGGCGCCGATTAATGACGGTTTGCTGAAAAAAATTTGAAAAATTTCAGAGTCTTTGCCAAAAAACAAAAAAAATTTAAGCCAAAAAACTCTGAAATGTTGGCAACACTGAAAATTTCGGTGGCGTTGTGCAAGACAAAACGAATGAAGACCTTCTGCTGAAAACCCGGTAAGAATATATTATGAATATTTACTGCTTTTAGACGTTAAAATATCTGAAAAATCGATGTACCATTACACCTCGGTACTGATTTGTATAGAAATTTAGACAACAAAATTTAGCAATTCCCACAATCGGGGGCGGTCGAGGGGGGTGCGGATCGACGGGGAATAATTCCTGGCGCCGATTAATGACGGTTTGCTGAAAAAAATTTGACAAATTTCAGAGTCTTGGCCAAAAAACAAAAAAAATTTAAGGCAAAAAATTCTGGAATGTTGACAACACTGAAAATTTCGATGGCGTTGTGCAAGACAAAACGAATGAAGACCTTCTGCTGAAAACCCGGTAAGAATATTTGAATATTTACTGCTTTTAGACGTTAAAATATCTGAAAAATCGATGTACCATTACACCTCGGTACTGATTTGTATAGGAATTTAGACAACAAAATTTAGCAATTCCCACCATCGGGGGCGGTCGAGGGGGGTGCGGATCGACGGGGAATAATTCCTGGCGCCGATTAATGACGGTTTGCTGAAAAAAATTTGACAAATTTCAGAGTTTTTGACAAAAAACAAAAAAAAATTAAGGCGAAAAAAATTCTGAAATGTTTGCACACTGAAAATTTCGATGGCGTTGTGCAAGACAAAACGAATGAAGACCTTCTGCTGAAAACCCGGTAAGAATATTTGAATATTTACTGCTTTTAGACGTTAAAATATCTGAAAAATCGATGTACCATTACACCTCGGTACTGATTTGTATAGAAATTTAGACAACAAAATTTAGCAATTCCCACAATCGGGGGCGGTCGAGGGGGGTGCGGATCGACGGGGAATAATTCCTGGCGCCGATTAATGACGGTTTGCTGAAAAAAATTTGACAAATTTCAGAGTTTTTGACAAAAAACAAAAAAAATTTAAGGCAAAAAATTCTGGAATGTTGGCAACACTGAAAATTTCGGTGGCGTTGTGCAAGACAAAACGAATGAAGACCTTCTGCTGAAAACCCGGTAAGAATATATTATGAATATTTACTGCTTTTAGACGTTAAAATATCTGAAAAATCGATGTACCATTACACCTCGGTACTGATTTGTATAGGAATTTAGACAACAAAATTTAGCAATTCCCACCATCGGGGGCGGTCGAGGGGGGTGCGGATCGACGGGGAATAATTCCTGGCGCCGATTAATGACGGTTTGCTGAAAAAAATTTGACAAATTTCAGAGTTTTTGACAAAAAACAAAAAAAATTAAGGCCACAAAAAATTCTGAAATGTTTGCACACTGAAAATTTCGATGGCGTTGTGCAAGACAAAACGAATGAAGACCTTCTGCTGAAAACCCGGTAAGAATATATTATGAATATTTACTGCTTTTAGACGTTAAAATATCTGAAAAATCGATGTACCATTACACCTCGGTACTGATTTGTATAGAAATTTAGACAACAAAATTTAGCAATTCCCACCATCGGGGGCGGTCGAGGGGGGTGCGGATCGACGGGGAATAATTCCTGGCGCCGATTAATGACGGTTTGCTGAAAAAAATTTGATAAATTTCAGAGTGTTTGCCAAAAAACAAAAAAAATTTAAGCCAAAAAACTCTGAAATGTTGGCAACACTGAAAATTTCGGTGGCGTTGTGCAAGACAAAACGAATAAAGACCTTCTGCTGAAAACCCGGTAAGAATATATTATGAATATTTACTGCTTTTAGACGTTAAAATATCTGAAAAATCGATGTACCATTACACCTCGGTACTGATTTGTATAGAAATTTAGACAACAAAATTTAGCAATTCCCACAATCGGGGGCGGTCGAAAGGGGTGCGGATCGACGGGGAATAATTCCTGGCGCCGATTAATGACGGTTTGCTGAAAAAAATTTGACAAATTTCAGAGTCTTGGCCAAAAAACAAAAAAAATTTAAGGCAAAAAATTCTGGAATGTTGGCAACACTGAAAATGTCGGTGGCGTTGTGCAAGACAAAACGAATGAAGACCTTCTGCTGAAAACCCGGTAAGAATATATTATGAATATTTACTGCTTTTAGACGTTAAAATATCTGGAAAATCGATGTACCATTACACCTCGGTACTGATTTGTATAGAAATTTAGACAACAAAATTTAGCAATTCCCACAATCGGGGGCGGTCGAGGGGGGTGCGGATCGACGGGGAATAATTCCTGGCGCCGATTAATGACGGTTTGCTGAAAAAAATTTGACAAATTTCAGTCTTGGCCAAAAAACAATAAAAATTTAAGGCAAAAAATTCTGAAATGTTGGCAACACTGAAAATTTCGGTGGCGTTGTGCAAGACAAAACAAATGAAGACCTTCTGCTGAAAACCCGGTAAGAATATATTATGAATATTTACTGCTTTTAGATGTTAAAATATCTGAAAAATCGATGTACCATTACACCTCGGTACTGATTTGTATAGAAATTTAGACAACAAAATTTAGCAATTCCCACAATCGGGGGCGGTCGAGGGGGGTGCGGATCGACGGGGAATAATTCCTGGCGCCGATTAATGACGGTTTGCTGAAAAAAATTTGACAAATTTCAGAGTTTTTGACAAAAAACAAAAAAAATTTAAGGCAAAAAATTCTGGAATGTTGGCAACACTGAAAATTTCGGTGGCGTTGTGCAAGACAAAACGAATGAAGACCTTCTGCTGAAAACCCGGTAAGAATATATTATGAATATTTACTGCTTTTAGACGTTAAAATATCTGAAAAATCGATGTACCATTACACCTCGGTACTGATTTGTATAGGAATTTAGACAACAAAATTTAGCAATTCCCACCATCGGGGGCGGTCGAGGGGGGTGCGGATCGACGGGGAATAATTCCTGGCGCCGATTAATGACGGTTTGCTGAAAAAAATTTGACAAATTTCAGAGTTTTTGACAAAAAACAAAAAAAATTAAGGCCACAAAAAATTCTGAAATGTTTGCACACTGAAAATTTCGATGGCGTTGTGCAAGACAAAACGAATGAAGACCTTCTGCTGAAAACCCGGTAAGAATATATTATGAATATTTACTGCTTTTAGACGTTAAAATATCTGAAAAATCGATGTACCATTACACCTCGGTACTGATTTGTATAGAAATTTAGACAACAAAATTTAGCAATTCCCACCATCGGGGGCGGTCGAGGGGGGTGCGGATCGACGGGGAATAATTCCTGGCGCCGATTAATGACGGTTTGCTGAAAAAAATTTGATAAATTTCAGAGTGTTTGCCAAAAAACAAAAAAAATTTAAGCCAAAAAACTCTGAAATGTTGGCAACACTGAAAATTTCGGTGGCGTTGTGCAAGACAAAACGAATAAAGACCTTCTGCTGAAAACCCGGTAAGAATATATTATGAATATTTACTGCTTTTAGACGTTAAAATATCTGAAAAATCGATGTACCATTACACCTCGGTACTGATTTGTATAGAAATTTAGACAACAAAATTTAGCAATTCCCACAATCGGGGGCGGTCGAAAGGGGTGCGGATCGACGGGGAATAATTCCTGGCGCCGATTAATGACGGTTTGCTGAAAAAAATTTGACAAATTTCAGAGTCTTGGCCAAAAAACAAAAAAAATTTAAGGCAAAAAATTCTGGAATGTTGGCAACACTGAAAATGTCGGTGGCGTTGTGCAAGACAAAACGAATGAAGACCTTCTGCTGAAAACCCGGTAAGAATATATTATGAATATTTACTGCTTTTAGACGTTAAAATATCTGGAAAATCGATGTACCATTACACCTCGGTACTGATTTGTATAGAAATTTAGACAACAAAATTTAGCAATTCCCACAATCGGGGGCGGTCGAGGGGGGTGCGGATCGACGGGGAATAATTCCTGGCGCCGATTAATGACGGTTTGCTGAAAAAAATTTGACAAATTTCAGTCTTGGCCAAAAAACAATAAAAATTTAAGGCAAAAAATTCTGAAATGTTGGCAACACTGAAAATTTCGGTGGCGTTGTGCAAGACAAAACAAATGAAGACCTTCTGCTGAAAACCCGGTAAGAATATATTATGAATATTTACTGCTTTTAGATGTTAAAATATCTGAAAAATCGATGTACCATTACACCTCGGTACTGATTTGTATAGAAATTTAGACAACAAAATTTAGCAATTCCCACCATCGGGGGCGGTCGAGGGGGGTGCGGATCGACGGGGAATAATTCCTGGCGCCGATTAATGACGGTTTGCTGAAAAAAATTTGCCAAATTTAAGAGTCTTGGCCAAAAAACAAAAAAAATTTAAGGCAAAAAATTCTGGAATGTTGGCAACACTGAAAATGTCGGTGGCGTTGTGCAAGACAAAACGAATGAAGACCTTCTGCTGAAAACCCGGTAAGAATATATTATGAATATTTACTGCTTTTAGACGTTAAAATATCTGAAAAATCGATGTACCATTACACCTCGGTACTGATTTGTATAGAAATTTAGACAACAAAATTTAGCAATTCCCACAATCGGGGGCGGTCGAGGGGGGTGCGGATCGACGGGGAATAATTCCTGGCGCCGATTATGACGGTATGCTGAAAAAAATTTGACAAATTTCAGAGTTTTTGACAAAAAACAAAAAAAATTAAGGTCAAAAAAAATTCTGAAATGTTTGCACACTGAAAATTTCGATGGCGTTGTGCAAGACAAAACGAATGAAGACCTTCTGCTGAAAACCCGGTAAGAATATATTATGAATATTTACTGCTTTTAGACGTTAAAATATCTGAAAAATCGATGTACCATTACACCTCGGTACTGATTTGTATAGAAATTTAGACAACAAAATTTAGCAATTCCCACAATCGGGGGCAGTCGAGGGGGGTGCGGATCGACGGGGAATAATTCCTGGCGCCGATTATGACGGTATGCTGAAAAAAATTTGACAAATTTCAGAGTTTTTGACAAAAAACAAAAAAAAATTAAGGCAAAAAAAAATTCTGAAATGTGTGCACACTGAAAATTTCGATGGCGTTGTGCAAGACAAAACGAATGAAGACCTTCTGCTGAAAACCCGGTAAGAATATTTGAATATTTACTGCTTTTAGACGTTAAAATATCTGAAAAATCGATGTACCATTACACCTCGGTACTGATTTGTATAGGAATTTAGACAACAAAATTTAGCAATTCCCACCATCGGGGGCGGTCGAGGGGGGTGCGGATCGACGGGGAATAATTCCTGGCGCCGATTAATGACGGTTTGCTGAAAAAAATTTGACAAATTTCAGAGTTTTAGACAAAAAACAAAAAAAATTAAGGTCAAAAAAAATTCTGAAATGTTTGCACACTGAAAATTTCGATGGCGTTGTGCAAGACAAAACGAATGAAGACCTTCTGGTGAAAACCCGGTAAGAATATTTGAATATTTACTGCTTTTAGACGTTAAAATATCTGAAAAATCGATGTACCATTACACCTCGGTACTGATTTGTATAGGAATTTAGACAACAAAATTTAGCAATTCCCACCATCGGGGGCGGTCGAGGGGGGTGCGGATCGACGGGGAATAATTCCTGGCGCCGATTAATGACGGTTTGCTGAAAAAAAATTGACAAATTTCAGAGTTTTTGACAAACAAAAAAAAAAATTAAGGCAAAAAAAAATTCTGAAATGTTTACACACTGAAAATTTCGATGGCGTTGTGCAAGACAAAACGAATGAAGACCTTCTGCTGAAAACCCGGTAAGAATATTTGAATATTTACTGCTTTTAGACGTTAAAATATCTGAAAAATCGATGTACCATTACACCTCGGTACTGATTTGTATAGGAATTTAGACAACAAAATTTAGCAATTCCCACCATCGGGGGCAGTCGAGGGGGGTGCGGATCGACGGGGAATAATTCCTGGCGCCGATTAATGACGGTTTGCTGAAAAAAAATTGACAAATTTCAGAGTTTTTGACAAAAAACAAAAAAAAATTAAGGCAAAAAAAAATTCTGAAATGTTTGCACACTGAAAATTTCGATGGCGTTGTGCAAGACAAAACGAATGAAGACCTTCTGCTGAAAACCCGGTAAGAATATTTGAATATTTACTGCTTTTAGACGTTAAAATATCTGAAAAATCGATGTACCATTACACCTCGGTACTGATTTGTATAGGAATTTAGACAACAAAATTTAGCAATTCCCACCATCGGGGGCGGTCGAGGGGGGTGCGGATCGACGGGGAATAATTCCTGGCGCCGATTAATGACGGTTTGCTGAAAAAAATTCGACAAATTTCAGAGTTTTTGACAAAAAACAAAAAAAATTAAGGTCAAAAAAAATTCTGAAATGTTTGCACACTGAAAATTTCGATGGCGTTGTGCAAGACAAAACGAATGAAGACCTTCTGCTGAAAACCCGGTAAGAATATATTATGAATATTTACTGCTTTTAGACGTTAAAATATCTGAAAAATCGATGTACCATTACACCTCGGTACTGATTTGTATAGAAATTTAGACAACAAAATTTAGCAATTCCCACAATCGGGGGCGGTCGAGGGGGGTGCGGATCGACGGGGAATAATTCCTGGCGCCGATTATGACGGTATGCTGAAAAAAATTTGACAAATTTCAGAGTTTTTGACAAAAAACAAAAAAAAATTAAGGCAAAAAAAAATTCTGAAATGTGTGCACACTGAAAATTTCGATGGCGTTGTGCAAGACAAAACGAATGAAGACCTTCTGCTGAAAACCCGGTAAGAATATTTGAATATTTACTGCTTTTAGACGTTAAAATATCTGAAAAATCGATGTACCATTACACCTCGGTACTGATTTGTATAGGAATTTAGACAACAAAATTTAGCAATTCCCACCATCGGGGGCGGTCGAGGGGGGTGCGGATCGACGGGGAATAATTCCTGGCGCCGATTAATGACGGTTTGCTGAAAAAAATTTGACAAATTTCAGAGTATTTGACAAAAAAAAAAAAAAATTAAGGCAAAAAAAAATTCTGAAATGTTTGCACACTGAAAATTTCGATGGCGTTGTGCAAGACAAAACGAATGAAGACCTTCTGCTGAAAACCCGGTAAGAATATTTGAATATTTACTGCTTTTAGACGTTAAAATATCTGAAAAATCGATGTACCATTACACCTCGGTACTGATTTGTATAGGAATTTAGACAACAAAATTTAGCAATTCCCACCATCGGGGGCGGTCGAGGGGGGTGCGGATCGACGGGGAATAATTCCTGGCGCCGATTAATGACGGTTTGCTGAAAAAAATTTGACAAATTTCAGAGTTTTTGACAAAAAACAAAAAAAATTAAGGTCAAAAAAAATTCTGAAATGTTTGCACACTGAAAATTTCGATGGCGTTGTGCAAGACAAAACGAATGAAGACCTTCTGCTGAAAACCCGGTAAGAATATTTGAATATTTACTGCTTTTAGACGTTAAAATATCTGAAAAATCGATGTACCATTACACCTCGGTACTGATTTGTATAGGAATTTAGACAACAAAATTTAGCGATTCCCACCATCGGGGGCGGTCGAGGGGGGTGCGGATCGACGGGGAATAATTCCTGGCGCCGATTAATGACGGTTTGCTGAAAAAAAATTGACAAATTTCAGAGTCTTTGCCAAAAAACAAAAAAATTTTAAGGCAAAAAATTCTGAAATGTTGGCAACACTGAAAATTTCGATGGCGTTGTGCAAGACAAAACGAATGAAGACCTTCTGCTGAAAACCCGGTAAGAATATTTGAATATTTACTGCTTTTAGACGTTAAAATATCTGAAAAATCGATGTACCATTACACCTCGGTACTGATTTGTATAGGAATTTAGACAACAAAATTTAGCAATTCCCACCATCGGGGGCGGTCGAGGGGGGTGCGGATCGACGGGGAATAATTCCTGGCGCCGATTAATGACGGTTTGCTGAAAAAAAATTGACAAATTTCAGAGTCTTTGCCAAAAAACAAAAAAATTTTAAGGCAAAAAATTCTGAAATGTTGGCAACACTGAAAATTTCGATGGCGTTGTGCAAGACAAAACGAATGAAGACCTTCTGCTGAAAACCCGGTAAGAATATTTGAATATTTACTGCTTTTAGACGTTAAAATATCTGAAAAATCGATGTACCATTACACCTCGGTACTGATTTGTATAGGAATTTAGACAACAAAATTTAGCAATTCCCACCATCGGGGGCGGTCGAGGGGGGTGCGGATCGACGGGGAATCATTCCTGGCGCCGATTAATGACGGTTTGCTGAAAAAAATTTGACAAATTTCAGAGTTTTTGACAAAAAACAAAAAAAAATTAAGGCAAAAAAAAATTCTGAAATGTTTGCACACTGAAAATTTCGATGGCGTTGTGCAAGACAAAACGAATGAAGACCTTCTGCTGAAAACCCGGTAAGAATATTTGAATATTTACTGCTTTTAGACGTTAAAATATCTGAAAAATCGATGTACCATTACACCTCGGTACTGATTTGTATAGGAATTTAGACAACAAAATTTAGCAATTCCCACCATCGGGGGCGGTCGAGGGGGGTGCGGATCGACGGGGAATAATTCCTGGCGCCGATTAATGACGGTTTGCTGAAAAAAATTTGACAAATTTCAGAGTTTTTGACAAAAAACAAAAAAAAATTAAGGCAAAAAAAAATTCTGAAATGTTTGCACACTGAAAATTTCGATGGCGTTGTGCAAGACAAAACGAATGAAGACCTTCTGGTGAAAACCCGGTAAGAATATTTGAATATTTACTGCTTTTAGACGTTAAAATATCTGAAAAATCGATCTAACATAACACCTCGGTACTGATTTGTATAGGAATTTAGACAACAAAATTTAGCAATTCCCACCATCGGGGGCGGTCGAGGGGGGTGCGGATCGACGGGGAATAATTCCTGGCGCCGATTAATGACGGTTTGCTGAAAAAAATTCGACAAATTTCAGAGTTTTTGACAAAAAACAAAAAAAATTAAGGTCAAAAAAAATTCTGAAATGTTTGCACACTGAAAATTTCGATGGCGTTGTGCAAGACAAAACGAATGAAGACCTTCTGCTGAAAACCCGGTAAGAATATATTATGAATATTTACTGCTTTTAGACGTTAAAATATCTGAAAAATCGATGTACCATTACACCTCGGTACTGATTTGTATAGAAATTTAGACAACAAAATTTAGCAATTCCCACAATCGGGGGCGGTCGAGGGGGGTGCGGATCGACGGGGAATAATTCCTGGCGCCGATTATGACGGTATGCTGAAAAAAATTTGACAAATTTCAGAGTTTTTGACAAAAAACAAAAAAAAATTAAGGCAAAAAAAAATTCTGAAATGTGTGCACACTGAAAATTTCGATGGCGTTGTGCAAGACAAAACGAATGAAGACCTTCTGCTGAAAACCCGGTAAGAATATTTGAATATTTACTGCTTTTAGACGTTAAAATATCTGAAAAATCGATGTACCATTACACCTCGGTACTGATTTGTATAGGAATTTAGACAACAAAATTTAGCAATTCCCACCATCGGGGGCGGTCGAGGGGGGTGCGGATCGACGGGGAATAATTCCTGGCGCCGATTAATGACGGTTTGCTGAAAAAAATTTGACAAATTTCAGAGTATTTGACAAAAAAAAAAAAAAATTAAGGCAAAAAAAAATTCTGAAATGTTTGCACACTGAAAATTTCGATGGCGTTGTGCAAGACAAAACGAATGAAGACCTTCTGCTGAAAACCCGGTAAGAATATTTGAATATTTACTGCTTTTAGACGTTAAAATATCTGAAAAATCGATGTACCATTACACCTCGGTACTGATTTGTATAGGAATTTAGACAACAAAATTTAGCAATTCCCACCATCGGGGGCGGTCGAGGGGGGTGCGGATCGACGGGGAATAATTCCTGGCGCCGATTAATGACGGTTTGCTGAAAAAAATTTGACAAATTTCAGAGTTTTTGACAAAAAACAAAAAAAATTAAGGTCAAAAAAAATTCTGAAATGTTTGCACACTGAAAATTTCGATGGCGTTGTGCAAGACAAAACGAATGAAGACCTTCTGCTGAAAACCCGGTAAGAATATTTGAATATTTACTGCTTTTAGACGTTAAAATATCTGAAAAATCGATGTACCATTACACCTCGGTACTGATTTGTATAGGAATTTAGACAACAAAATTTAGCGATTCCCACCATCGGGGGCGGTCGAGGGGGGTGCGGATCGACGGGGAATAATTCCTGGCGCCGATTAATGACGGTTTGCTGAAAAAAAATTGACAAATTTCAGAGTCTTTGCCAAAAAACAAAAAAATTTTAAGGCAAAAAATTCTGAAATGTTGGCAACACTGAAAATTTCGATGGCGTTGTGCAAGACAAAACGAATGAAGACCTTCTGCTGAAAACCCGGTAAGAATATTTGAATATTTACTGCTTTTAGACGTTAAAATATCTGAAAAATCGATGTACCATTACACCTCGGTACTGATTTGTATAGGAATTTAGACAACAAAATTTAGCAATTCCCACCATCGGGGGCGGTCGAGGGGGGTGCGGATCGACGGGGAATAATTCCTGGCGCCGATTAATGACGGTTTGCTGAAAAAAAATTGACAAATTTCAGAGTCTTTGCCAAAAAACAAAAAAATTTTAAGGCAAAAAATTCTGAAATGTTGGCAACACTGAAAATTTCGATGGCGTTGTGCAAGACAAAACGAATGAAGACCTTCTGCTGAAAACCCGGTAAGAATATTTGAATATTTACTGCTTTTAGACGTTAAAATATCTGAAAAATCGATGTACCATTACACCTCGGTACTGATTTGTATAGGAATTTAGACAACAAAATTTAGCAATTCCCACCATCGGGGGCGGTCGAGGGGGGTGCGGATCGACGGGGAATAATTCCTGGCGCCGATTAATGACGGTTTGCTGAAAAAAATTTGACAAATTTCAGAGTTTTTGACAAAAAACAAAAAAAAATTAAGGCAAAAAAAAATTCTGAAATGTTTGCACACTGAAAATTTCGATGGCGTTGTGCAAGACAAAACGAATGAAGACCTTCTGGTGAAAACCCGGTAAGAATATTTGAATATTTACTGCTTTTAGACGTTAAAATATCTGAAAAATCGATGTACCATTACACCTCGGTACTGATTTGTATAGGAATTTAGACAACAAAATTTAGCAATTCCCACCATCGGGGGCGGTCGAGGGGGGTGCGGATCGACGGGGAATAATTCCTGGCGCCGATTAATGACGGTTTGCTGAAAAAAATTTGACAAATTTCAGAGTTTTTGACAAAAAACAAAAAAAAATTAAGGCAAAACAAAATTCTGAAATGTGTGCACACTGAAAATTTCGATGGCGTTGTGCAAGACAAAACGAATGAAGACCTTCTGCTGAAAACCCGGTAAGAATATTTGAATATTTACTGCTTTTAGACGTTAAAATATCTGAAAAATCGATGTACCATTACACCTCGGTACTGATTTGTATAGGAATTTAGACAACAAAATTTAGCGATTCCCACCATCGGGGGCGGTCGAGGGGGGTGCGGATCGACGGGGAATAATTCCTGGCGCCGATTAATGACGGTTTGCTGAAAAAAAATTGACAAATTTCAGAGTCTTTGCCAAAAAACAAAAAAATTTTAAGGCAAAAAATTCTGAAATGTTGGCAACACTGAAAATTTCGGTGGCGTTGTGCAAGACAAAACGAATGAAGACCTTCTGCTGAAAACCCGGTAAGAATATTTGAATATTTACTGCTTTTAGACGTTAAAATATCTGAAAAATCGATGTACCATTACACCTCGGTACTGATTTGTATAGGAATTTAGACAACAAAATTTAGCAATTCCCACCATCGGGGGCGGTCGAGGGGGGTGCGGATCGACGGGGAATAATTCCTGGCGCCGATTAATGACGGTTTGCTGAAAAAAAATTGACAAATTTCAGAGTCTTTGCCAAAAAACAAAAAAATTTTAAGGCAAAAAATTCTGAAATGTTGGCAACACTGAAAATTTCGATGGCGTTGTGCAAGACAAAACGAATGAAGACCTTCTGCTGAAAACCCGGTAAGAATATTTGAATATTTACTGCTTTTAGACGTTAAAATATCTGAAAAATCGATGTACCATTACACCTCGGTACTGATTTGTATAGGAATTTAGACAACAAAATTTAGCAATTCCCACCATCGGGGGCGGTCGAGGGGGGTGCGGATCGACGGGGAATCATTCCTGGCGCCGATTAATGACGGTTTGCTGAAAAAAATTTGACAAATTTCAGAGTTTTTGACAAAAAACAAAAAAAAATTAAGGCAAAAAAAAATTCTGAAATGTTTGCACACTGAAAATTTCGATGGCGTTGTGCAAGACAAAACGAATGAAGACCTTCTGCTGAAAACCCGGTAAGAATATTTGAATATTTACTGCTTTTAGACGTTAAAATATCTGAAAAATCGATGTACCATTACACCTCGGTACTGATTTGTATAGGAATTTAGACAACAAAATTTAGCAATTCCCACCATCGGGGGCGGTCGAGGGGGGTGCGGATCGACGGGGAATAATTCCTGGCGCCGATTATGACGGTATGCTGAAAAAAATTTGACAAATTTCAGAGTTTTTGACAAAAAACAAAAAAAAATTAAGGCAAAAAAAAATTCTGAAATGTGTGCACACTGAAAATTTCGATGGCGTTGTGCAAGACAAAACGAATGAAGACCTTCTGCTGAAAACCCGGTAAGAATATTTGAATATTTACTGCTTTTAGACGTTAAAATATCTGAAAAATCGATGTACCATTACACCTCGGTACTGATTTGTATAGGAATTTAGACAACAAAATTTAGCAATTCCCACCATCGGGGGCGGTCGAGGGGGGTGCGGATCGACGGGGAATAATTCCTGGCGCCGATTAATGACGGTTTGCTGAAAAAAATTTGACAAATTTCAGAGTATTTGACAAAAAAAAAAAAAAATTAAGGCAAAAAAAAATTCTGAAATGTTTGCACACTGAAAATTTCGATGGCGTTGTGCAAGACAAAACGAATGAAGACCTTCTGCTGAAAACCCGGTAAGAATATTTGAATATTTACTGCTTTTAGACGTTAAAATATCTGAAAAATCGATGTACCATTACACCTCGGTACTGATTTGTATAGGAATTTAGACAACAAAATTTAGCAATTCCCACCATCGGGGGCGGTCGAGGGGGGTGCGGATCGACGGGGAATAATTCCTGGCGCCGATTAATGACGGTTTGCTGAAAAAAATTTGACAAATTTCAGAGTTTTTGACAAAAAACAAAAAAAATTAAGGTCAAAAAAAATTCTGAAATGTTTGCACACTGAAAATTTCGATGGCGTTGTGCAAGACAAAACGAATGAAGACCTTCTGCTGAAAACCCGGTAAGAATATTTGAATATTTACTGCTTTTAGACGTTAAAATATCTGAAAAATCGATGTACCATTACACCTCGGTACTGATTTGTATAGGAATTTAGACAACAAAATTTAGCGATTCCCACCATCGGGGGCGGTCGAGGGGGGTGCGGATCGACGGGGAATAATTCCTGGCGCCGATTAATGACGGTTTGCTGAAAAAAAATTGACAAATTTCAGAGTCTTTGCCAAAAAACAAAAAAATTTTAAGGCAAAAAATTCTGAAATGTTGGCAACACTGAAAATTTCGATGGCGTTGTGCAAGACAAAACGAATGAAGACCTTCTGCTGAAAACCCGGTAAGAATATTTGAATATTTACTGCTTTTAGACGTTAAAATATCTGAAAAATCGATGTACCATTACACCTCGGTACTGATTTGTATAGGAATTTAGACAACAAAATTTAGCAATTCCCACCATCGGGGGCGGTCGAGGGGGGTGCGGATCGACGGGGAATAATTCCTGGCGCCGATTAATGACGGTTTGCTGAAAAAAAATTGACAAATTTCAGAGTCTTTGCCAAAAAACAAAAAAATTTTAAGGCAAAAAATTCTGAAATGTTGGCAACACTGAAAATTTCGATGGCGTTGTGCAAGACAAAACGAATGAAGACCTTCTGCTGAAAACCCGGTAAGAATATTTGAATATTTACTGCTTTTAGACGTTAAAATATCTGAAAAATCGATGTACCATTACACCTCGGTACTGATTTGTATAGGAATTTAGACAACAAAATTTAGCAATTCCCACCATCGGGGGCGGTCGAGGGGGGTGCGGATCGACGGGGAATAATTCCTGGCGCCGATTAATGACGGTTTGCTGAAAAAAATTTGACAAATTTCAGAGTTTTTGACAAAAAACAAAAAAAAATTAAGGCAAAAAAAAATTCTGAAATGTTTGCACACTGAAAATTTCGATGGCGTTGTGCAAGACAAAACGAATGAAGACCTTCTGGTGAAAACCCGGTAAGAATATTTGAATATTTACTGCTTTTAGACGTTAAAATATCTGAAAAATCGATGTACCATTACACCTCGGTACTGATTTGTATAGGAATTTAGACAACAAAATTTAGCAATTCCCACCATCGGGGGCGGTCGAGGGGGGTGCGGATCGACGGGGAATAATTCCTGGCGCCGATTAATGACGGTTTGCTGAAAAAAATTTGACAAATTTCAGAGTTTTTGACAAAAAACAAAAAAAAATTAAGGCAAAACAAAATTCTGAAATGTGTGCACACTGAAAATTTCGATGGCGTTGTGCAAGACAAAACGAATGAAGACCTTCTGCTGAAAACCCGGTAAGAATATTTGAATATTTACTGCTTTTAGACGTTAAAATATCTGAAAAATCGATGTACCATTACACCTCGGTACTGATTTGTATAGGAATTTAGACAACAAAATTTAGCGATTCCCACCATCGGGGGCGGTCGAGGGGGGTGCGGATCGACGGGGAATAATTCCTGGCGCCGATTAATGACGGTTTGCTGAAAAAAAATTGACAAATTTCAGAGTCTTTGCCAAAAAACAAAAAAATTTTAAGGCAAAAAATTCTGAAATGTTGGCAACACTGAAAATTTCGATGGCGTTGTGCAAGACAAAACGAATGAAGACCTTCTGCTGAAAACCCGGTAAGAATATTTGAATATTTACTGCTTTTAGACGTTAAAATATCTGAAAAATCGATGTACCATTACACCTCGGTACTGATTTGTATAGGAATTTAGACAACAAAATTTAGCAATTCCCACCATCGGGGGCGGTCGAGGGGGGTGCGGATCGACGGGGAATAATTCCTGGCGCCGATTAATGACGGTTTGCTGAAAAAAAATTGACAAATTTCAGAGTCTTTGCCAAAAAACAAAAAAATTTTAAGGCAAAAAATTCTGAAATGTTGGCAACACTGAAAATTTCGATGGCGTTGTGCAAGACAAAACGAATGAAGACCTTCTGCTGAAAACCCGGTAAGAATATTTGAATATTTACTGCTTTTAGACGTTAAAATATCTGAAAAATCGATGTACCATTACACCTCGGTACTGATTTGTATAGGAATTTAGACAACAAAATTTAGCAATTCCCACCATCGGGGGCGGTCGAGGGGGGTGCGGATCGACGGGGAATCATTCCTGGCGCCGATTAATGACGGTTTGCTGAAAAAAATTTGACAAATTTCAGAGTTTTTGACAAAAAACAAAAAAAAATTAAGGCAAAAAAAAATTCTGAAATGTTTGCACACTGAAAATTTCGATGGCGTTGTGCAAGACAAAACGAATGAAGACCTTCTGCTGAAAACCCGGTAAGAATATTTGAATATTTACTGCTTTTAGACGTTAAAATATCTGAAAAATCGATGTACCATTACACCTCGGTACTGATTTGTATAGGAATTTAGACAACAAAATTTAGCAATTCCCACCATCGGGGGCGGTCGAGGGGGGTGCGGATCGACGGGGAATAATTCCTGGCGCCGATTAATGACGGTTTGCTGAAAAAAATTTGACAAATTTCAGAGTTTTTGACAAAAAACAAAAAAAAATTAAGGCAAAAAAAAATTCTGAAATGTTTGCACACTGAAAATTTCGATGGCGTTGTGCAAGACAAAACGAATGAAGACCTTCTGGTGAAAACCCGGTAAGAATATTTGAATATTTACTGCTTTTAGACGTTAAAATATCTGAAAAATCGATGTACCATTACACCTCGGTACTGATTTGTATAGGAATTTAGACAACAAAATTTAGCAATTCCCACCATCGGGGGCGGTCGAGGGGGGTGCGGATCGACGGGGAATAATTCCTGGCGCCGATTAATGACGGTTTGCTGAAAAAAATTTGACAAATTTCAGAGTTTTTGACAAAAAACAAAAAAAAATTAAGGCAAAACAAAATTCTGAAATGTGTGCACACTGAAAATTTCGATGGCGTTGTGCAAGACAAAACGAATGAAGACCTTCTGCTGAAAACCCGGTAAGAATATTTGAATATTTACTGCTTTTAGACGTTAAAATATCTGAAAAATCGATGTACCATTACACCTCGGTACTGATTTGTATAGGAATTTAGACAACAAAATTTAGCAATTCCCACCATCGGGGGCGGTCGAGGGGGGTGCGGATCGACGGGGAATAATTCCTGGCGCCGATTAATGACGGTTTGCTGAAAAAAATTTGACAAATTTCAGAGTTTTTGACAAAAAACAAAAAAAATTTAAGGCAAAACAAAATTCTGAAATGTTTGCACACTGAAAATTTCGATGGCGTTGTGCAGACAAAACGAATGAAGACCTTCTGCTGAAAACCCGGTAAGAATATTTGAATATTTACTGCTTTTAGACGTTAAAATATCTGAAAAATCGATGTACCATTACACCTCGGTACTGATTTGTATAGGAATTTAGACAACAAAATTTAGCAATTCCCACCATCGGGGGCGGTCGAGGGGGGTGCGGATCGACGGGGAATAATTCCTGGCGCCGATTAATGACGGTTTGCTAAAAAAAATTTGACAAATTTCAGAGTTTTTGACAAAAAACAAAAAAAATTTAAGGCAAAAAAAAATTCTAAAATGTTTGCACACTGAAAATTTCGATGGCGTTGTGCAAGACAAAACGAATGAAGACCTTCTGCTGAAAACCCGGTAAGAATATTTGAATATTTACTGCTTTTAGACGTTAAAATATCTGAAAAATCGATGTACCATTACACCTCGGTACTGATTTGTATAGGAATTTAGACAACAAAATTTAGCAATTCCCACCATCGGGGGCGGTCGAGGGGGGTGCGGATCGACGGGGAATAATTCCTGGCGCCGATTAATGACGGTTTGCTGAAAAAAATTTGACAAATTTCAGAGTTTTTGACAAAAAACAAAAAAAATTTAAGGCAAAAAAAAATTCTGAAATGTTTGCACACTGAAAATTTCGATGGCGTTGTGCAAGACAAAACGAATGAAGACCTTCTGGTGAAAACCCGGTAAGAATATTTGAATATTTACTGCTTTTAGACGTTAAAATATCTGAAAAATCGATGTACCATTACACCTCGGTACTGATTTGTATAGGAATTTAGACAACAAAATTTAGCAATTCCCACCATCGGGGGCGGTCGAGGGGGGTGCGGATCGACGGGGAATAATTCCTGGCGCCGATTAATGACGGTTTGCTGAAAAAAATTTGACAAATTTCAGAGTTTTTGACAAAAAACAAAAAAAATTTAAGTCAAAAAAAAATTCTGAAATGTTTGCACACTGAAAATTTCGATGGCGTTGTGCAAGACAAAACGAATGAAGACCTTCTGGTGAAAACCCGGTAAGAATATTTGAATATTTACTGCTTTTAGACGTTAAAATATCTGAAAAATCGATGTACCATTACACCTCGGTACTGATTTGTATAGGAATTTAGACAACAAAATTTAGCAATTCCCGCCATCGGGGGCGGTCGAGGGGAGTGCGGATCGACGGGGAATAATTCCTGGCGCCGATTAATGACGGTTTGCTGAAAAAAATTTGACAAATTTCAGAGTTTTTGACAAAAAACAAAAAAAATTTAAGGCAAAAAAAAATTCTGAAATGTTTGCACACTGAAAATTTCGATGGCGTTGTGCAAGACAAAACGAATGAAGACCTTCTGCTGAAAACCCGGTAAGAATATTTGAATATTTACTGCTTTTAGACGTTAAAATATCTGAAAAATCGATGTACCATTACACCTCGGTACTGATTTGTATAGGAATTTAGACAACAAAATTTAGCAATTCCCACCATCGGGGGCGGTCGAGGGGGGTGCGGATCGACGGGGAATAATTCCTGGCGCCGATTAATGACGGTTTGCTGAAAAAAATTTGACAAATTTCAGAGTTTTTGACAAAAAACAAAAAAAATTTAAGCCAAAAAAAAAAACTGAAATGTTTGCACACTGAAAATTTCGATGGCGTTGTGCAAGACAAAACGAATGAAGACCTTCTGCTGAAAACCCGGTAAGAATATTTGAATATTTACTGCTTTTAGACGTTAAAATATCTGAAAAATCGATGTACCATTACACCTCGGTACTGATTTGTATAGGAATTTAGACAACAAAATTTAGCAATTCCCACCATCGGGGGCGGTCGAGGGGGGTGCGGATCGACGGGGAATAATTCCTGGCGCCGATTAATGACGGTTTGCTGAAAAAAAATTGACAAATTTCAGAGTCTTTGCCAAAAAACAAAAAAATTTTAAGGCAAAAAATTCTGAAATGTTGGCAACACTGAAAATTTCGATGGCGTTGTGCAAGACAAAACGAATGAAGACCTTCTGCTGAAAACCCGGTAAGAATATTTGAATATTTACTGCTTTTAGACGTTAAAATATCTGAAAAATCGATGTACCATTACACCTCGGTACTGATTTGTATAGGAATTTAGACAACAAAATTTAGCAATTCCCACCATCGGGGGCGGTCGAGGGGGGTGCGGATCGACGGGGAATAATTCCTGGCGCCGATTAATGACGGTTTGCTGAAAAAAATTTGACAAATTTCAGAGTTTTTGACAAAAAACAAAAAAAAATTAAGGCAAAAAAAAATTCTGAAATGTTTGCACACTGAAAATTTCGATGGCGTTGTGCAAGACAAAACGAATGAAGACCTTCTGGTGAAAACCCGGTAAGAATATTTGAATATTTACTGCTTTTAGACGTTAAAATATCTGAAAAATCGATGTACCATTACACCTCGGTACTGATTTGTATAGGAATTTAGACAACAAAATTTAGCAATTCCCACCATCGGGGGCGGTCGAGGGGGGTGCGGATCGACGGGGAATAATTCCTGGCGCCGATTAATGACGGTTTGCTGAAAAAAATTTGACAAATTTCAGAGTTTTTGACAAAAAACAAAAAAAAATTAAGGCAAAACAAAATTCTGAAATGTGTGCACACTGAAAATTTCGATGGCGTTGTGCAAGACAAAACGAATGAAGACCTTCTGCTGAAAACCCGGTAAGAATATTTGAATATTTACTGCTTTTAGACGTTAAAATATCTGAAAAATCGATGTACCATTACACCTCGGTACTGATTTGTATAGGAATTTAGACAACAAAATTTAGCGATTCCCACCATCGGGGGCGGTCGAGGGGGGTGCGGATCGACGGGGAATAATTCCTGGCGCCGATTAATGACGGTTTGCTGAAAAAAAATTGACAAATTTCAGAGTCTTTGCCAAAAAACAAAAAAATTTTAAGGCAAAAAATTCTGAAATGTTGGCAACACTGAAAATTTCGATGGCGTTGTGCAAGACAAAACGAATGAAGACCTTCTGCTGAAAACCCGGTAAGAATATTTGAATATTTACTGCTTTTAGACGTTAAAATATCTGAAAAATCGATGTACCATTACACCTCGGTACTGATTTGTATAGGAATTTAGACAACAAAATTTAGCAATTCCCACCATCGGGGGCGGTCGAGGGGGGTGCGGATCGACGGGGAATAATTCCTGGCGCCGATTAATGACGGTTTGCTGAAAAAAAATTGACAAATTTCAGAGTCTTTGCCAAAAAACAAAAAAATTTTAAGGCAAAAAATTCTGAAATGTTGGCAACACTGAAAATTTCGATGGCGTTGTGCAAGACAAAACGAATGAAGACCTTCTGCTGAAAACCCGGTAAGAATATTTGAATATTTACTGCTTTTAGACGTTAAAATATCTGAAAAATCGATGTACCATTACACCTCGGTACTGATTTGTATAGGAATTTAGACAACAAAATTTAGCAATTCCCACCATCGGGGGCGGTCGAGGGGGGTGCGGATCGACGGGGAATCATTCCTGGCGCCGATTAATGACGGTTTGCTGAAAAAAATTTGACAAATTTCAGAGTTTTTGACAAAAAACAAAAAAAAATTAAGGCAAAAAAAAATTCTGAAATGTTTGCACACTGAAAATTTCGATGGCGTTGTGCAAGACAAAACGAATGAAGACCTTCTGCTGAAAACCCGGTAAGAATATTTGAATATTTACTGCTTTTAGACGTTAAAATATCTGAAAAATCGATGTACCATTACACCTCGGTACTGATTTGTATAGGAATTTAGACAACAAAATTTAGCAATTCCCACCATCGGGGGCGGTCGAGGGGGGTGCGGATCGACGGGGAATAATTCCTGGCGCCGATTAATGACGGTTTGCTGAAAAAAATTTGACAAATTTCAGAGTTTTTGACAAAAAACAAAAAAAAATTAAGGCAAAAAAAAATTCTGAAATGTTTGCACACTGAAAATTTCGATGGCGTTGTGCAAGACAAAACGAATGAAGACCTTCTGGTGAAAACCCGGTAAGAATATTTGAATATTTACTGCTTTTAGACGTTAAAATATCTGAAAAATCGATGTACCATTACACCTCGGTACTGATTTGTATAGGAATTTAGACAACAAAATTTAGCAATTCCCACCATCGGGGGCGGTCGAGGGGGGTGCGGATCGACGGGGAATAATTCCTGGCGCCGATTAATGACGGTTTGCTGAAAAAAATTTGACAAATTTCAGAGTTTTTGACAAAAAACAAAAAAAAATTAAGGCAAAACAAAATTCTGAAATGTGTGCACACTGAAAATTTCGATGGCGTTGTGCAAGACAAAACGAATGAAGACCTTCTGCTGAAAACCCGGTAAGAATATTTGAATATTTACTGCTTTTAGACGTTAAAATATCTGAAAAATCGATGTACCATTACACCTCGGTACTGATTTGTATAGGAATTTAGACAACAAAATTTAGCAATTCCCACCATCGGGGGCGGTCGAGGGGGGTGCGGATCGACGGGGAATAATTCCTGGCGCCGATTAATGACGGTTTGCTGAAAAAAATTTGACAAATTTCAGAGTTTTTGACAAAAAACAAAAAAAATTTAAGGCAAAACAAAATTCTGAAATGTTTGCACACTGAAAATTTCGATGGCGTTGTGCAAGACAAAACGAATGAAGACCTTCTGCTGAAAACCCGGTAAGAATATTTGAATATTTACTGCTTTTAGACGTTAAAATATCTGAAAAATCGATGTACCATTACACCTCGGTACTGATTTGTATAGGAATTTAGACAACAAAATTTAGCAATTCCCACCATCGGGGGCGGTCGAGGGGGGTGCGGATCGACGGGGAATAATTCCTGGCGCCGATTAATGACGGTTTGCTAAAAAAAATTTGACAAATTTCAGAGTTTTTGACAAAAAACAAAAAAAATTTAAGGCAAAAAAAAATTCTAAAATGTTTGCACACTGAAAATTTCGATGGCGTTGTGCAAGACAAAACGAATGAAGACCTTCTGCTGAAAACCCGGTAAGAATATTTGAATATTTACTGCTTTTAGACGTTAAAATATCTGAAAAATCGATGTACCATTACACCTCGGTACTGATTTGTATAGGAATTTAGACAACAAAATTTAGCAATTCCCACCATCGGGGGCGGTCGAGGGGGGTGCGGATCGACGGGGAATAATTCCTGGCGCCGATTAATGACGGTTTGCTGAAAAAAATTTGACAAATTTCAGAGTTTTTGACAAAAAACAAAAAAAATTTAAGGCAAAAAAAAATTCTGAAATGTTTGCACACTGAAAATTTCGATGGCGTTGTGCAAGACAAAACGAATGAAGACCTTCTGGTGAAAACCCGGTAAGAATATTTGAATATTTACTGCTTTTAGACGTTAAAATATCTGAAAAATCGATGTACCATTACACCTCGGTACTGATTTGTATAGGAATTTAGACAACAAAATTTAGCAATTCCCACCATCGGGGGCGGTCGAGGGGGGTGCGGATCGACGGGGAATAATTCCTGGCGCCGATTAATGACGGTTTGCTGAAAAAAATTTGACAAATTTCAGAGTTTTTGACAAAAAACAAAAAAAATTTAAGTCAAAAAAAAATTCTGAAATGTTTGCACACTGAAAATTTCGATGGCGTTGTGCAAGACAAAACGAATGAAGACCTTCTGGTGAAAACCCGGTAAGAATATTTGAATATTTACTGCTTTTAGACGTTAAAATATCTGAAAAATCGATGTACCATTACACCTCGGTACTGATTTGTATAGGAATTTAGACAACAAAATTTAGCAATTCCCGCCATCGGGGGCGGTCGAGGGGAGTGCGGATCGACGGGGAATAATTCCTGGCGCCGATTAATGACGGTTTGCTGAAAAAAATTTGACAAATTTCAGAGTTTTTGACAAAAAACAAAAAAAATTTAAGGCAAAAAAAAATTCTGAAATGTTTGCACACTGAAAATTTCGATGGCGTTGTGCAAGACAAAACGAATGAAGACCTTCTGCTGAAAACCCGGTAAGAATATTTGAATATTTACTGCTTTTAGACGTTAAAATATCTGAAAAATCGATGTACCATTACACCTCGGTACTGATTTGTATAGGAATTTAGACAACAAAATTTAGCAATTCCCACCATCGGGGGCGGTCGAGGGGGGTGCGGATCGACGGGGAATAATTCCTGGCGCCGATTAATGACGGTTTGCTGAAAAAAATTTGACAAATTTCAGAGTTTTTGACAAAAAACAAAAAAAATTTAAGCCAAAAAAAAAAACTGAAATGTTTGCACACTGAAAATTTCGATGGCGTTGTGCAAGACAAAACGAATGAAGACCTTCTGCTGAAAACCCGGTAAGAATATTTGAATATTTACTGCTTTTAGACGTTAAAATATCTGAAAAATCGATGTACCATTACACCTCGGTACTGATTTGTATAGGAATTTAGACAACAAAATTTAGCAATTCCCACCATCGGGGGCGGTCGAGGGGGGTGCGGATCGACGGGGAATAATTCCTGGCGCCGATTATGACGGTATGCTGAAAAATATTTGACAAATTTCAGAGTTCTTGACAAAAAACAAAAAAAAATTAAGGCAAAAAAAAATTCTGAAATGTGTGCACACTGAAAATTTCGATGGCGTTGTGCAAGACAAAACGAATGAAGACCTTCTGCTGAAAACCCGGTAAGAATATTTGAATATTTACTGCTTTTAGACGTTAAAATATCTGAAAAATCGATGTACCATTACACCTCGGTACTGATTTGTATAGGAATTTAGACAACAAAATTTAGCAATTCCCACCATCGGGGGCGGTCGAGGGGGGTGCGGATCGACGGGGAATAATTCCTGGCGCCGATTAATGACGGTTTGCTGAAAAAAATTTGACAAATTTCAGAGGCTTGGCCAAAAAACAAAAAAAATTTAAGGCAAAAAATTCTGGAATGTTGGCAACACTGAAAATGTCGGTGGCGTTGTGCAAGACAAAACGAATGAAGACCTTCTGCTGAAAACCCGGTAAGAATATTTGAATATTTACTGCTTTTAGACGTTAAAATATCTGAAAAATCGATGTACCATTACACCTCGGTACTGATTTGTATAGGAATTTAGACAACAAAATTTAGCAATTCCCACCATCGGGGGCGGTCGAGGGGGGTGCGGATCGACGGGGAATAATTCCTGGCGCCGATTAATGACGGTTTGCTGAAAAAAAATTGACAAATTTCAGAGTCTTTGCCAAAAAACAAAAAAATTTTAAGGCAAAAAATTCTGAAATGTTGGCAACACTGAAAATTTCGATGGCGTTGTGCAAGACAAAACGAATGAAGACCTTCTGCTGAAAACCCGGTAAGAATATTTGAATATTTACTGCTTTTAGACGTTAAAATATCTGAAAAATCGATGTACCATTACACCTCGGTACTGATTTGTATAGGAATTTAGACAACAAAATTTAGCAATTCCCACCATCGGGGGCGGTCGAGGGGGGTGCGGATCGACGGGGAATCATTCCTGGCGCCGATTAATGACGGTTTGCTGAAAAAAATTTGACAAATTTCAGAGTTTTTGACAAAAAACAAAAAAAAATTAAGGCAAAAAAAAATTCTGAAATGTTTGCACACTGAAAATTTCGATGGCGTTGTGCAAGACAAAACGAATGAAGACCTTCTGCTGAAAACCCGGTAAGAATATTTGAATATTTACTGCTTTTAGACGTTAAAATATCTGAAAAATCGATGTACCATTACACCTCGGTACTGATTTGTATAGGAATTTAGACAACAAAATTTAGCAATTCCCACCATCGGGGGCGGTCGAGGGGGGTGCGGATCGACGGGGAATAATTCCTGGCGCCGATTAATGACGGTTTGCTGAAAAAAATTTGACAAATTTCAGAGTTTTTGACAAAAAACAAAAAAAAATTAAGTCAAAAAAAAATTCTGAAATGTTTGCACACTGAAAATTTCGATGGCGTTGTGCAAGACAAAACGAATGAAGACCTTCTGGTGAAAACCCGGTAAGAATATTTGAATATTTACTGCTTTTAGACGTTAAAATATCTGAAAAATCGATGTACCATTACACCTCGGTACTGATTTGTATAGGAATTTAGACAACAAAATTTAGCAATTCCCACCATCGGGGGCGGTCGAGGGGGGTGCGGATCGACGGGGAATAATTCCTGGCGCCGATTAATGACGGTTTGCTGAAAAAAATTCGACAAATTTCAGAGTTTTTGACAAAAAACAAAAAAAATTAAGGTCAAAAAAAATTCTGAAATGTTTGCACACTGAAAATTTCGATGGCGTTGTGCAAGACAAAACGAATGAAGACCTTCTGCTGAAAACCCGGTAAGAATATATTATGAATATTTACTGCTTTTAGACGTTAAAATATCTGAAAAATCGATGTACCATTACACCTCGGTACTGATTTGTATAGAAATTTAGACAACAAAATTTAGCAATTCCCACAATCGGGGGCGGTCGAGGGGGGTGCGGATCGACGGGGAATAATTCCTGGCGCCGATTATGACGGTATGCTGAAAAAAATTTGACAAATTTCAGAGTTTTTGACAAAAAACAAAAAAAAATTAAGGCAAAAAAAAATTCTGAAATGTGTGCACACTGAAAATTTCGATGGCGTTGTGCAAGACAAAACGAATGAAGACCTTCTGCTGAAAACCCGGTAAGAATATTTGAATATTTACTGCTTTTAGACGTTAAAATATCTGAAAAATCGATGTACCATTACACCTCGGTACTGATTTGTATAGGAATTTAGACAACAAAATTTAGCAATTCCCACCATCGGGGGCGGTCGAGGGGGGTGCGGATCGACGGGGAATAATTCCTGGCGCCGATTAATGACGGTTTGCTGAAAAAAATTTGACAAATTTCAGAGTATTTGACAAAAAAAAAAAAAATTAAGGCAAAAAAAAATTCTGAAATGTTTGCACACTGAAAATTTCGATGGCGTTGTGCAAGACAAAACGAATGAAGACCTTCTGCTGAAAACCCGGTAAGAATATTTGAATATTTACTGCTTTTAGACGTTAAAATATCTGAAAAATCGATGTACCATTACACCTCGGTACTGATTTGTATAGGAATTTAGACAACAAAATTTAGCAATTCCCACCATCGGGGGCGGTCGAGGGGGGTGCGGATCGACGGGGAATAATTCCTGGCGCCGATTAATGACGGTTTGCTGAAAAAAATTTGACAAATTTCAGAGTTTTTGACAAAAAACAAAAAAAATTAAGGTCAAAAAAAATTCTGAAATGTTTGCACACTGAAAATTTCGATGGCGTTGTGCAAGACAAAACGAATGAAGACCTTCTGCTGAAAACCCGGTAAGAATATTTGAATATTTACTGCTTTTAGACGTTAAAATATCTGAAAAATCGATGTACCATTACACCTCGGTACTGATTTGTATAGGAATTTAGACAACAAAATTTAGCGATTCCCACCATCGGGGGCGGTCGAGGGGGGTGCGGATCGACGGGGAATAATTCCTGGCGCCGATTAATGACGGTTTGCTGAAAAAAAATTGACAAATTTCAGAGTCTTTGCCAAAAAACAAAAAAATTTTAAGGCAAAAAATTCTGAAATGTTGGCAACACTGAAAATTTCGATGGCGTTGTGCAAGACAAAACGAATGAAGACCTTCTGCTGAAAACCCGGTAAGAATATTTGAATATTTACTGCTTTTAGACGTTAAAATATCTGAAAAATCGATGTACCATTACACCTCGGTACTGATTTGTATAGGAATTTAGACAACAAAATTTAGCAATTCCCACCATCGGGGGCGGTCGAGGGGGGTGCGGATCGACGGGGAATCATTCCTGGCGCCGATTAATGACGGTTTGCTGAAAAAAATTTGACAAATTTCAGAGTTTTTGACAAAAAACAAAAAAAAATTAAGGCAAAAAAAAATTCTGAAATGTTTGCACACTGAAAATTTCGATGGCGTTGTGCAAGACAAAACGAATGAAGACCTTCTGCTGAAAACCCGGTAAGAATATTTGAATATTTACTGCTTTTAGACGTTAAAATATCTGAAAAATCGATGTACCATTACACCTCGGTACTGATTTGTATAGGAATTTAGACAACAAAATTTAGCAATTCCCACCATCGGGGGCGGTCGAGGGGGGTGCGGATCGACGGGGAATAATTCCTGGCGCCGATTAATGACGGTTTGCTGAAAAAAATTTGACAAATTTCAGAGTTTTTGACAAAAAACAAAAAAAAATTAAGGCAAAAAAAAATTCTGAAATGTTTGCACACTGAAAATTTCGATGGCGTTGTGCAAGACAAAACGAATGAAGACCTTCTGGTGAAAACCCGGTAAGAATATTTGAATATTTACTGCTTTTAGACGTTAAAATATCTGAAAAATCGATGTACCATTACACCTCGGTACTGATTTGTATAGGAATTTAGACAACAAAATTTAGCAATTCCCACCATCGGGGGCGGTCGAGGGGGGTGCGGATCGACGGGGAATAATTCCTGGCGCCGATTAATGACGGTTTGCTGAAAAAAATTTGACAAATTTCAGAGTTTTTGACAAAAAACAAAAAAAAATTAAGGCAAAACAAAATTCTGAAGTGTGTGCACACTGAAAATTTCGATGGCGTTGTGCAAGACAAAACGAATGAAGACCTTCTGCTGAAAACCCGGTAAGAATATTTGAATATTTACTGCTTTTAGACGTTAAAATATCTGAAAAATCGATGTACCATTACACCTCGGTACTGATTTGTATAGGAATTTAGACAACAAAATTTAGCGATTCCCACCATCGGGGGCGGTCGAGGGGGGTGCGGATCGACGGGGAATAATTCCTGGCGCCGATTAATGACGGTTTGCTGAAAAAAAATTGACAAATTTCAGAGTCTTTGCCAAAAAACAAAAAAATTTTAAGGCAAAAAATTCTGAAATGTTGGCAACACTGAAAATTTCGATGGCGTTGTGCAAGACAAAACGAATGAAGACCTTCTGCTGAAAACCCGGTAAGAATATTTGAATATTTACTGCTTTTAGACGTTAAAATATCTGAAAAATCGATGTACCATTACACCTCGGTACTGATTTGTATAGGAATTTAGACAACAAAATTTAGCAATTCCCACCATCGGGGGCGGTCGAGGGGGGTGCGGATCGACGGGGAATAATTCCTGGCGCCGATTAATGACGGTTTGCTGAAAAAAAATTGACAAATTTCAGAGTCTTTGCCAAAAAACAAAAAAATTTTAAGGCAAAAAATTCTGAAATGTTGGCAACACTGAAAATTTCGATGGCGTTGTGCAAGACAAAACGAATGAAGACCTTCTGCTGAAAACCCGGTAAGAATATTTGAATATTTACTGCTTTTAGACGTTAAAATATCTGAAAAATCGATGTACCATTACACCTCGGTACTGATTTGTATAGGAATTTAGACAACAAAATTTAGCAATTCCCACCATCGGGGGCGGTCGAGGGGGGTGCGGATCGACGGGGAATCATTCCTGGCGCCGATTAATGACGGTTTGCTGAAAAAAATTTGACAAATTTCAGAGTTTTTGACAAAAAACAAAAAAAAATTAAGGCAAAAAAAAATTCTGAAATGTTTGCACACTGAAAATTTCGATGGCGTTGTGCAAGACAAAACGAATGAAGACCTTCTGCTGAAAACCCGGTAAGAATATTTGAATATTTACTGCTTTTAGACGTTAAAATATCTGAAAAATCGATGTACCATTACACCTCGGTACTGATTTGTATAGGAATTTAGACAACAAAATTTAGCAATTCCCACCATCGGGGGCGGTCGAGGGGGGTGCGGATCGACGGGGAATAATTCCTGGCGCCGATTAATGACGGTTTGCTGAAAAAAATTTGACAAATTTCAGAGTTTTTGACAAAAAACAAAAAAAAATTAAGGCAAAAAAAAATTCTGAAATGTTTGCACACTGAAAATTTCGATGGCGTTGTGCAAGACAAAACGAATGAAGACCTTCTGGTGAAAACCCGGTAAGAATATTTGAATATTTACTGCTTTTAGACGTTAAAATATCTGAAAAATCGATGTACCATTACACCTCGGTACTGATTTGTATAGGAATTTAGACAACAAAATTTAGCAATTCCCACCATCGGGGGCGGTCGAGGGGGGTGCGGATCGACGGGGAATAATTCCTGGCGCCGATTAATGACGGTTTGCTGAAAAAAATTTGACAAATTTCAGAGTTTTTGACAAAAAACAAAAAAAAATTAAGGCAAAACAAAATTCTGAAATGTGTGCACACTGAAAATTTCGATGGCGTTGTGCAAGACAAAACGAATGAAGACCTTCTGCTGAAAACCCGGTAAGAATATTTGAATATTTACTGCTTTTAGACGTTAAAATATCTGAAAAATCGATGTACCATTACACCTCGGTACTGATTTGTATAGGAATTTAGACAACAAAATTTAGCAATTCCCACCATCGGGGGCGGTCGAGGGGGGTGCGGATCGACGGGGAATAATTCCTGGCGCCGATTAATGACGGTTTGCTGAAAAAAATTTGACAAATTTCAGAGTTTTTGACAAAAAACAAAAAAAATTTAAGGCAAAACAAAATTCTGAAATGTTTGCACACTGAAAATTTCGATGGCGTTGTGCAAGACAAAACGAATGAAGACCTTCTGCTGAAAACCCGGTAAGAATATTTGAATATTTACTGCTTTTAGACGTTAAAATATCTGAAAAATCGATGTACCATTACACCTCGGTACTGATTTGTATAGGAATTTAGACAACAAAATTTAGCAATTCCCACCATCGGGGGCGGTCGAGGGGGGTGCGGATCGACGGGGAATAATTCCTGGCGCCGATTAATGACGGTTTGCTAAAAAAAATTTGACAAATTTCAGAGTTTTTGACAAAAAACAAAAAAAATTTAAGGCAAAAAAAAATTCTAAAATGTTTGCACACTGAAAATTTCGATGGCGTTGTGCAAGACAAAACGAATGAAGACCTTCTGCTGAAAACCCGGTAAGAATATTTGAATATTTACTGCTTTTAGACGTTAAAATATCTGAAAAATCGATGTACCATTACACCTCGGTACTGATTTGTATAGGAATTTAGACAACAAAATTTAGCAATTCCCACCATCGGGGGCGGTCGAGGGGGGTGCGGATCGACGGGGAATAATTCCTGGCGCCGATTAATGACGGTTTGCTGAAAAAAATTTGACAAATTTCAGAGTTTTTGACAAAAAACAAAAAAAATTTAAGGCAAAAAAAAATTCTGAAATGTTTGCACACTGAAAATTTCGATGGCGTTGTGCAAGACAAAACGAATGAAGACCTTCTGGTGAAAACCCGGTAAGAATATTTGAATATTTACTGCTTTTAGACGTTAAAATATCTGAAAAATCGATGTACCATTACACCTCGGTACTGATTTGTATAGGAATTTAGACAACAAAATTTAGCAATTCCCACCATCGGGGGCGGTCGAGGGGGGTGCGGATCGACGGGGAATAATTCCTGGCGCCGATTAATGACGGTTTGCTGAAAAAAATTTGACAAATTTCAGAGTTTTTGACAAAAAACAAAAAAAATTTAAGTCAAAAAAAAATTCTGAAATGTTTGCACACTGAAAATTTCGATGGCGTTGTGCAAGACAAAACGAATGAAGACCTTCTGGTGAAAACCCGGTAAGAATATTTGAATATTTACTGCTTTTAGACGTTAAAATATCTGAAAAATCGATGTACCATTACACCTCGGTACTGATTTGTATAGGAATTTAGACAACAAAATTTAGCAATTCCCGCCATCGGGGGCGGTCGAGGGGAGTGCGGATCGACGGGGAATAATTCCTGGCGCCGATTAATGACGGTTTGCTGAAAAAAAATTGACAAATTTCAGAGTTTTTGACAAAAAACAAAAAAAATTTAAGGCAAAAAAAAATTCTGAAATGTTTGCACACTGAAAATTTCGATGGCGTTGTGCAAGACAAAACGAATGAAGACCTTCTGCTGAAAACCCGGTAAGAATATTTGAATATTTACTGCTTTTAGACGTTAAAATATCTGAAAAATCGATGTACCATTACACCTCGGTACTGATTTGTATAGGAATTTAGACAACAAAATTTAGCAATTCCCACCATCGGGGGCGGTCGAGGGGGGTGCGGATCGACGGGGAATAATTCCTGGCGCCGATTAATGACGGTTTGCTGAAAAAAATTTGACAAATTTCAGAGTTTTTGACAAAAAAAAAAAAAAATTTAAGCCAAAAAAAAAAACTGAAATGTTTGCACACTGAAAATTTCGATGGCGTTGTGCAAGACAAAACGAATGAAGACCTTCTGCTGAAAACCCGGTAAGAATATTTGAATATTTACTGCTTTTAGACGTTAAAATATCTGAAAAATCGATGTACCATTACACCTCGGTACTGATTTGTATAGGAATTTAGACAACAAAATTTAGCAATTCCCACCATCGGGGGCGGTCGAGGGGGGTGCGGATCGACGGGGAATAATTCCTGGCGCCGATTATGACGGTATGCTGAAAAATATTTGACAAATTTCAGAGTTCTTGACAAAAAACAAAAAAAAATTAAGGCAAAAAAAAATTCTGAAATGTGTGCACACTGAAAATTTCGATGGCGTTGTGCAAGACAAAACGAATGAAGACCTTCTGCTGAAAACCCGGTAAGAATATTTGAATATTTACTGCTTTTAGACGTTAAAATATCTGAAAAATCGATGTACCATTACACCTCGGTACTGATTTGTATAGGAATTTAGACAACAAAATTTAGCAATTCCCACCATCGGGGGCGGTCGAGGGGGGTGCGGATCGACGGGGAATAATTCCTGGCGCCGATTAATGACGGTTTGCTGAAAAAAATTTGACAAATTTCAGAGGCTTGGCCAAAAAACAAAAAAAATTTAAGGCAAAAAATTCTGGAATGTTGGCAACACTGAAAATGTCGGTGGCGTTGTGCAAGACAAAACGAATGAAGACCTTCTGCTGAAAACCCGGTAAGAATATATTATGAATATTTACTGCTTTTAGACGTTAAAATATCTGGAAAATCGATGTACCATTACACCTCGGTACTGATTTGTATAGAAATTTAGACAACAAAATTTAGCAATTCCCACAATCGGGGGCGGTCGAGGGGGGTGCGGATCGACGGGGAATAATTCCTGGCGCCGATTAATGACGGTTTGCTGAAAAAAATTTGACAAATTTCAGAGTTTTTGACAAAAAACAAAAAAAAATTAAGGCAAAAAAAAATTCTGAAATGTTTGCACACTGAAAATTTCGATGGCGTTGTGCAAGACAAAACGAATGAAGACCTTCTGCTGAAAACCCGGTAAGAATATTTGAATATTTACTGCTTTTAGACGTTAAAATATCTGAAAAATCGATGTACCATTACACCTCGGTACTGATTTGTATAGGAATTTAGACAACAAAATTTAGCAATTCCCACCATCGGGGGCGGTCGAGGGGGGTGCGGATCGACGGGGAATAATTCCTGGCGCCGATTAATGAGGGTTTGCTGAAAAAAATTTGACAAATTTCAGAGTTTTTGACAAAAAACAAAAAAAAATTAAGGCGAAAAAAATTCTGAAATGTTTGCACACTGAAAATTTCGATGGCGTTGTGCAAGACAAAACGAATGAAGACCTTCTGCTGAAAACCCGGTAAGAATATTTGAATATTTACTGCTTTTAGACGTTAAAATATCTGAAAAATCGATGTACCATTACACCTCGGTACTGATTTGTATAGGAATTTAGACAACAAAATTTAGCAATTCCCGCCATCGGGGGCGGTCGAGGGGGGTGCGGATCGACGGGGAATAATTCCTGGCGCCGATTAATGACGGTTTGCTGAAAAAAATTTGACAAATTTCAGAGTTTTTGACAAAAAACAAAAAAAATTTAAGGCAAAAAAAAATTCTGAAATGTTTGCACACTGAAAATTTCGATGGCGTTGTGCAAGACAAAACGAATGAAGACCTTCTGCTGAAAACCCGGTAAGAATATTTGAATATTTACTGCTTTTAGACGTTAAAATATCTGAAAAATCGATGTACCATTACACCTCGGTACTGATTTGTATAGGAATTTAGACAACAAAATTTAGCAATTCCCACCATCGGGGGCGGTCGAGGGGGGTGCGGATCGACGGGGAATAATTCCTGGCGCCGATTAATGACGGTTTGCTGAAAAAAATTTGACAAATTTCAGAGTTTTTGACAAAAAACAAAAAAAATTTAAGCCAATAAAAAAAACTGAAATGTTTGCACACTGAAAATTTCGATGGCGTTGTGCAAGACAAAACGAATGAAGACCTTCTGCTGAAAACCTGGTAAGAATATTTGAATATTTACTGCTTTTAGACGTTAAAATATCTGAAAAATCGATGTACCATTACACCTCGGTACTGATTTGTATAGGAATTTAAACAACAAAATTTAGCAATTCCCACCATCGGGGGCGGTCGAGGGGGGTGCGGATCGACGGGGAATAATTCCTGGCGCCGATTAATGACGGTTTTCTAAAAAAAATTTGACAAATTTCAGAGATTTTGATAAAAAACAAAAAAAAATTAAGGCAAAAAAAATTTTTGAAATGTGTGCACACTGAAAATTTCGATGGCGTTGTGCAAGACAAAACGAATGAAGACCTTCTGCTGAAAACCCGGTAAGAATATTTGAATATTTACTGCTTTTAGACGTTAAAATATCTGAAAAATCGATGTACCATTACACCTCGGTACTGATTTGTATAGAAATTTAGACAACAAAATTTAGCAATTCCCACAATCGGGGGCCGTCGAAGGGGGTGCGGATCGACGGGGAATAATTCCTGGCGCCGATTAATGACGGTTTGCTGAAAAAAATTTGACAAATTTCAGTCTTGGCCAAAAAACAATAAAAATTTAAGGCAAAAAATTCTGAAATGTTGGCAACACTGAAAATTTCGGTGGCGTTGTGCAAGACAAAACAAATGAAGACCTTCTGCTGAAAACCCGGTAAGAATATATTATGAATATTTACTGCTTTTAGACGTTAAAATATCTGAAAAATCGATGTACCATTACACCTCGGTACTGATTTGTATAGAAATTTAGACAACAAAATTTAGCAATTCCCACCATCGGGGGCGGTCGAGGGGGGTGCGGATCGACGGGGAATAATTCCTGGCGCCGATTAATGACGGTTTGCTGAAAAAAATTTGATAAATTTCAGAGTCTTTGCCAAAAAACAAAAAAAATTTAAGCCAAAAAACTCTGAAATGTTGGCAACACTGAAAATTTCGGTGGCGTTGTGCAAGACAAAACGAATGAAGACCTTCTGCTGAAAACCCGGTAAGAATATATTATGAATATTTACTGCTTTTAGACGTTAAAATATCTGAAAAATCGATGTACCATTACACCTCGGTACTGATTTGTATAGAAATTTAGACAACAAAATTTAGCAATTCCCACAATCGGGGGCGGTCGAGGGGGGTGCGGATCGACGGGGAATAATTCCTGGCGCCGATTAATGACGGTTTGCTGAAAAAAATTTGACAAATTTCAGAGTCTTGGCCAAAAAACAAAAAAAATTTAAGGCAAAAAATTCTGGAATGTTGGCAACACTGAAAATTTCGATGGCGTTGTGCAAGACAAAACGAATGAAGACCTTCTGCTGAAAACCCGGTAAGAATATTTGAATATTTACTGCTTTTAGACGTTAAAATATCTGAAAAATCGATGTACCATTACACCTCGGTACTGATTTGTATAGGAATTTAGACAACAAAATTTAGCAATTCCCACCATCGGGGGCGGTCGAGGGGGGTGCGGATCGACGGGGAATAATTCCTGGCGCCGATTAATGACGGTTTGCTGAAAAAAATTTGACAAATTTCAGAGTTTTTGACAAAAAACAAAAAAAAATTAAGGCGAAAAAAATTCTGAAATGTTTGCACACTGAAAATTTCGATGGCGTTGTGCAAGACAAAACGAATGAAGACCTTCTGCTGAAAACCCGGTAAGAATATTTGAATATTTACTGCTTTTAGACGTTAAAATATCTGAAAAATCGATGTACCATTACACCTCGGTACTGATTTGTATAGGAATTTAGACAACAAAATTTAGCAATTCCCACCATCGGGGGCGGTCGAAGGGGGTGCGGATCGACGGGGAATAATTCCTGGCGCCGATTAATGACGGTTTGCTGAAAAAAATTTGACAAATTTCAGAGTTTTTGACAAAAAACAAAAAAAATTTAAGGCAAAAAATTCTGGAATGTTGGCAACACTGAAAATTTCGGTGGCGTTGTGCAAGACAAAACGAATGAAGACCTTCTGCTGAAAACCCGGTAAGAATATATTATGAATATTTACTGCTTTTAGACGTTAAAATATCTGAAAAATCGATGTACCATTACACCTCGGTACTGATTTGTATAGGAATTTAGACAACAAAATTTAGCAATTCCCACCATCGGGGGCGGTCGAGGGGGGTGCGGATCGACGGGGAATAATTCCTGGCGCCGATTAATGACGGTTTGCTGAAAAAAATTTGACAAATTTCAGAGTTTTTGACAAAAAACAAAAAAAATTAAGGCCACAAAAAATTCTGAAATGTTTGCACACTGAAAATTTCGATGGCGTTGTGCAAGACAAAACGAATGAAGACCTTCTGCTGAAAACCCGGTAAGAATATATTATGAATATTTACTGCTTTTAGACGTTAAAATATCTGAAAAATCGATGTACCATTACACCTCGGTACTGATTTGTATAGAAATTTAGACAACAAAATTTAGCAATTCCCACCATCGGGGGCGGTCGAGGGGGGTGCGGATCGACGGGGAATAATTCCTGGCGCCGATTAATGACGGTTTGCTGAAAAAAATTTGATAAATTTCAGAGTGTTTGCCAAAAAACAAAAAAAATTTAAGCCAAAAAACTCTGAAATGTTGGCAACACTGAAAATTTCGGTGGCGTTGTGCAAGACAAAACGAATAAAGACCTTCTGCTGAAAACCCGGTAAGAATATATTATGAATATTTACTGATTTTAGACGTTAAAATATCTGAAAAATCGATGTACCATTACACCTCGGTACTGATTTGTATAGAAATTTAGACAACAAAATTTAGCAATTCCCACAATCGGGGGCGGTCGAAAGGGGTGCGGATCGACGGGGAATAATTCCTGGCGCCGATTAATGACGGTTTGCTGAAAAAAATTTGACAAATTTCAGAGTCTTGGCCAAAAAACAAAAAAAATTTAAGGCAAAAAATTCTGGAATGTTGGCAACACTGAAAATGTCGGTGGCGTTGTGCAAGACAAAACGAATGAAGACCTTCTGCTGAAAACCCGGTAAGAATATATTATGAATATTTACTGCTTTTAGACGTTAAAATATCTGGAAAATCGATGTACCATTACACCTCGGTACTGATTTGTATAGAAATTTAGACAACAAAATTTAGCAATTCCCACAATCGGGGGCGGTCGAGGGGGGTGCGGATCGACGGGGAATAATTCCTGGCGCCGATTAATGACGGTTTGCTGAAAAAAATTTGACAAATTTCAGTCTTGGCCAAAAAACAATAAAAATTTAAGGCAAAAAATTCTGAAATGTTGGCAACACTGAAAATTTCGGTGGCGTTGTGCAAGACAAAACAAATGAAGACCTTCTGCTGAAAACCCGGTAAGAATATATTATGAATATTTACTGCTTTTAGATGTTAAAATATCTGAAAAATCGATGTACCATTACACCTCGGTACTGATTTGTATAGAAATTTAGACAACAAAATTTAGCAATTCCCACCATCGGGGGCGGTCGAGGGGGGTGCGGATCGACGGGGAATAATTCCTGGCGCCGATTAATGACGGTTTGCTGAAAAAAATTTGCCAAATTTAAGAGTCTTGGCCAAAAAACAAAAAAAATTTAAGGCAAAAAATTCTGGAATGTTGGCAACACTGAAAATGTCGGTGGCGTTGTGCAAGACAAAACGAATGAAGACCTTCTGCTGAAAACCCGGTAAGAATATATTATGAATATTTACTGCTTTTAGACGTTAAAATATCTGAAAAATCGATGTACCATTACACCTCGGTACTGATTTGTATAGAAATTTAGACAACAAAATTTAGCAATTCCCACAATCGGGGGCGGTCGAGGGGGGTGCGGATCGACGGGGAATAATTCCTGGCGCCGATTATGACGGTATGCTGAAAAAAATTTGACAAATTTCAGAGTTTTTGACAAAAAACAAAAAAAATTAAGGTCAAAAAAAATTCTGAAATGTTTGCACACTGAAAATTTCGATGGCGTTGTGCAAGACAAAACGAATGAAGACCTTCTGCTGAAAACCCGGTAAGAATATATTATGAATATTTACTGCTTTTAGACGTTAAAATATCTGAAAAATCGATGTACCATTACACCTCGGTACTGATTTGTATAGAAATTTAGACAACAAAATTTAGCAATTCCCACAATCGGGGGCAGTCGAGGGGGGTGCGGATCGACGGGGAATAATTCCTGGCGCCGATTATGACGGTATGCTGAAAAAAATTTGACAAATTTCAGAGTTTTTGACAAAAAACAAAAAAAAATTAAGGCAAAAAAAAATTCTGAAATGTGTGCACACTGAAAATTTCGATGGCGTTGTGCAAGACAAAACGAATGAAGACCTTCTGCTGAAAACCCGGTAAGAATATTTGAATATTTACTGCTTTTAGACGTTAAAATATCTGAAAAATCGATGTACCATTACACCTCGGTACTGATTTGTATAGGAATTTAGACAACAAAATTTAGCAATTCCCACCATCGGGGGCGGTCGAGGGGGGTGCGGATCGACGGGGAATAATTCCTGGCGCCGATTAATGACGGTTTGCTGAAAAAAATTTGACAAATTTCAGAGTTTTAGACAAAAAACAAAAAAAATTAAGGTCAAAAAAAATTCTGAAATGTTTGCACACTGAAAATTTCGATGGCGTTGTGCAAGACAAAACGAATGAAGACCTTCTGCTGAAAACCCGGTAAGAATATATTATGAATATTTACTGCTTTTAGACGTTAAAATATCTGAAAAATCGATGTACCATTACACCTCGGTACTGATTTGTATAGAAATTTAGACAACAAAATTTAGCAATTCCCACAATCGGGGGCGGTCGAGGGGGGTGCGGATCGACGGGGAATAATTCCTGGCGCCGATTATGACGGTATGCTGAAAAAAATTTGACAAATTTCAGAGTTTTTGACAAAAAACAAAAAAAAATTAAGGCAAAAAAAAATTCTGAAATGTGTGCACACTGAAAATTTCGATGGCGTTGTGCAAGACAAAACGAATGAAGACCTTCTGCTGAAAACCCGGTAAGAATATTTGAATATTTACTGCTTTTAGACGTTAAAATATCTGAAAAATCGATGTACCATTACACCTCGGTACTGATTTGTATAGGAATTTAGACAACAAAATTTAGCAATTCCCACCATCGGGGGCGGTCGAGGGGGGTGCGGATCGACGGGGAATAATTCCTGGCGCCGATTAATGACGGTTTGCTGAAAAAAAATTGACAAATTTCAGAGTCTTTGCCAAAAAACAAAAAAAATTTAAGGCAAAAAATTCTGAAATGTTGGCAACACTGAAAATTTCGATGGCGTTGTGCAAGACAAAACGAATGAAGACCTTCTGCTGAAAACCCGGTAAGAATATTTGAATATTTACTGCTTTTAGACGTTAAAATATCTGAAAAATCGATGTACCATTACACCTCGGTACTGATTTGTATAGGAATTTAGACAACAAAATTTAGCAATTCCCACCATCGGGGGCGGTCGAGGGGGGTGCGGATCGACGGGGAATAATTCCTGGCGCCGATTAATGACGGTTTGCTGAAAAAAATTCGACAAATTTCAGAGTTTTTGACAAAAAACAAAAAAAATTAAGGTCAAAAAAAATTCTGAAATGTTTGCACACTGAAAATTTCGATGGCGTTGTGCAAGACAAAACGAATGAAGACCTTCTGCTGAAAACCCGGTAAGAATATATTATGAATATTTACTGCTTTTAGACGTTAAAATATCTGAAAAATCGATGTACCATTACACCTCGGTACTGATTTGTATAGAAATTTAGACAACAAAATTTAGCAATTCCCACAATCGGGGGCGGTCGAGGGGGGTGCGGATCGACGGGGAATAATTCCTGGCGCCGATTATGACGGTATGCTGAAAAAAATTTGACAAATTTCAGAGTTTTTGACAAAAAACAAAAAAAATTAAGGTCAAAAAAAATTCTGAAATGTTTGCACACTGAAAATTTCGATGGCGTTGTGCAAGACAAAACGAATGAAGACCTTCTGCTGAAAACCCGGTAAGAATATATTATGAATATTTACTGCTTTTAGACGTTAAAATATCTGAAAAATCGATGTACCATTACACCTCGGTACTGATTTGTATAGAAATTTAGACAACAAAATTTAGCAATTCCCACAATCGGGGGCAGTCGAGGGGGGTGCGGATCGACGGGGAATAATTCCTGGCGCCGATTATGACGGTATGCTGAAAAAAATTTGACAAATTTCAGAGTTTTTGACAAAAAACAAAAAAAAATTAAGGCAAAAAAAAATTCTGAAATGTGTGCACACTGAAAATTTCGATGGCGTTGTGCAAGACAAAACGAATGAAGACCTTCTGCTGAAAACCCGGTAAGAATATTTGAATATTTACTGCTTTTAGACGTTAAAATATCTGAAAAATCGATGTACCATTACACCTCGGTACTGATTTGTATAGGAATTTAGACAACAAAATTTAGCAATTCCCACCATCGGGGGCGGTCGAGGGGGGTGCGGATCGACGGGGAATAATTCCTGGCGCCGATTAATGACGGTTTGCTGAAAAAAATTTGACAAATTTCAGAGTTTTAGACAAAAAACAAAAAAAATTAAGGTCAAAAAAAATTCTGAAATGTTTGCACACTGAAAATTTCGATGGCGTTGTGCAAGACAAAACGAATGAAGACCTTCTGCTGAAAACCCGGTAAGAATATATTATGAATATTTACTGCTTTTAGACGTTAAAATATCTGAAAAATCGATGTACCATTACACCTCGGTACTGATTTGTATAGAAATTTAGACAACAAAATTTAGCAATTCCCACAATCGGGGGCGGTCGAGGGGGGTGCGGATCGACGGGGAATAATTCCTGGCGCCGATTATGACGGTTTGCTGAAAAAAATTTGACAAATTTCAGAGTTTTTGACAAAAAACAAAAAAAAATTAAGGCAAAAAAAAATTCTGAAATGTGTGCACACTGAAAATTTCGATGGCGTTGTGCAAGACAAAACGAATGAAGACCTTCTGCTGAAAACCCGGTAAGAATATTTGAATATTTACTGCTTTTAGACGTTAAAATATCTGAAAAATCGATGTACCATTACACCTCGGTACTGATTTGTATAGGAATTTAGACAACAAAATTTAGCAATTCCCACCATCGGGGGCGGTCGAGGGGGGTGCGGATCGACGGGGAATAATTCCTGGCGCCGATTAATGACGGTTTGCTGAAAAAAAATTGACAAATTTCAGAGTCTTTGCCAAAAAACAAAAAAAATTTAAGGCAAAAAATTCTGAAATGTTGGCAACACTGAAAATTTCGATGGCGTTGTGCAAGACAAAACGAATGAAGACCTTCTGCTGAAAACCCGGTAAGAATATTTGAATATTTACTGCTTTTAGACGTTAAAATATCTGAAAAATCGATGTACCATTACACCTCGGTACTGATTTGTATAGGAATTTAGACAACAAAATTTAGCAATTCCCACCATCGGGGGCGGTCGAGGGGGGTGCGGATCGACGGGGAATAATTCCTGGCGCCGATTAATGACGGTTTGCTGAAAAAAATTCGACAAATTTCAGAGTTTTTGACAAAAAACAAAAAAAATTAAGGTCAAAAAAAATTCTGAAATGTTTGCACACTGAAAATTTCGATGGCGTTGTGCAAGACAAAACGAATGAAGACCTTCTGCTGAAAACCCGGTAAGAATATATTATGAATATTTACTGCTTTTAGACGTTAAAATATCTGAAAAATCGATGTACCATTACACCTCGGTACTGATTTGTATAGAAATTTAGACAACAAAATTTAGCAATTCCCACAATCGGGGGCGGTCGAGGGGGGTGCGGATCGACGGGGAATAATTCCTGGCGCCGATTATGACGGTATGCTGAAAAAAATTTGACAAATTTCAGAGTTTTTGACAAAAAACAAAAAAAAATTAAGGCAAAAAAAAATTCTGAAATGTTTGCACACTGAAAATTTCGATGGCGTTGTGCAAGACAAAACGAATGAAGACCTTCTGCTGAAAACCCGGTAAGAATATTTGAATATTTACTGCTTTTAGACGTTAAAATATCTGAAAAATCGATGTACCATTACACCTCGGTACTGATTTGTATAGGAATTTAGACAACAAAATTTAGCAATTCCCACCATCGGGGGCGGTCGAGGGGGGTGCGGATCGACGGGGAATAATTCCTGGCGCCGATTAATGACGGTTTGCTGAAAAAAATTTGACAAATTTCAGAGTATTTGACAAAAAAAAAAAAAAATTAAGGCAAAAAAAAATTCTGAAATGTTTGCACACTGAAAATTTCGATGGCGTTGTGCAAGACAAAACGAATGAAGACCTTCTGCTGAAAACCCGGTAAGAATATTTGAATATTTACTGCTTTTAGACGTTAAAATATCTGAAAAATCGATGTACCATTACACCTCGGTACTGATTTGTATAGGAATTTAGACAACAAAATTTAGCAATTCCCACCATCGGGGGCGGTCGAGGGGGGTGCGGATCGACGGGGAATAATTCCTGGCGCCGATTAATGACGGTTTGCTGAAAAAAATTTGACAAATTTCAGAGTTTTTGACAAAAAACAAAAAAAATTAAGGTCAAAAAAAATTCTGAAATGTTTGCACACTGAAAATTTCGATGGCGTTGTGCAAGACAAAACGAATGAAGACCTTCTGCTGAAAACCCGGTAAGAATATTTGAATATTTACTGCTTTTAGACGTTAAAATATCTGAAAAATCGATGTACCATTACACCTCGGTACTGATTTGTATAGGAATTTAGACAACAAAATTTAGCGATTCCCACCATCGGGGGCGGTCGAGGGGGGTGCGGATCGACGGGGAATAATTCCTGGCGCCGATTAATGACGGTTTGCTGAAAAAAAATTGACAAATTTCAGAGTCTTTGCCAAAAAACAAAAAAATTTTAAGGCAAAAAATTCTGAAATGTTGGCAACACTGAAAATTTCGATGGCGTTGTGCAAGACAAAACGAATGAAGACCTTCTGCTGAAAACCCGGTAAGAATATTTGAATATTTACTGCTTTTAGACGTTAAAATATCTGAAAAATCGATGTACCATTACACCTCGGTACTGATTTGTATAGGAATTTAGACAACAAAATTTAGCAATTCCCACCATCGGGGGCGGTCGAGGGGGGTGCGGATCGACGGGGAATAATTCCTGGCGCCGATTAATGACGGTTTGCTGAAAAAAAATTGACAAATTTCAGAGTCTTTGCCAAAAAACAAATAAATTTTAAGGCAAAAAATTCTGAAATGTTGGCAACACTGAAAATTTCGATGGCGTTGTGCAAGACAAAACGAATGAAGACCTTCTGCTGAAAACCCGGTAAGAATATTTGAATATTTACTGCTTTTAGACGTTAAAATATCTGAAAAATCGATGTACCATTACACCTCGGTACTGATTTGTATAGGAATTTAGACAACAAAATTTAGCAATTCCCACCATCGGGGGCGGTCGAGGGGGGTGCGGATCGACGGGGAATCATTCCTGGCGCCGATTAATGACGGTTTGCTGAAAAAAATTTGACAAATTTCAGAGTTTTTGACAAAAAACAAAAAAAATTAAGGTCAAAAAAAATTCTGAAATGTTTGCACACTGAAAATTTCGATGGCGTTGTGCAAGACAAAACGAATGAAGACCTTCTGCTGAAAACCCGGTAAGAATATATTATGAATATTTACTGCTTTTAGACGTTAAAATATCTGAAAAATCGATGTACCATTACACCTCGGTACTGATTTGTATAGAAATTTAGACAACAAAATTTAGCAATTCCCACAATCAGGGGCGGTCGAGGGGGGTGCGGATCGACGGGGAATAATTCCTGGCGCCGATTATGACGGTATGCTGAAAAAAATTTGACAAATTTCAGAGTTTTTGACAAAAAAAAAAAAAAAATTAAGGCAAAAAAAAATTCTGAAATGTGTGCACACTGAAAATTTCGATGGCGTTGTGCAAGACAAAACGAATGAAGACCTTCTGCTGAAAACCCGGTAAGAATATTTGAATATTTACTGCTTTTAGACGTTAAAATATCTGAAAAATCGATGTACCATTACACCTCGGTACTGATTTGTATAGGAATTTAGACAACAAAATTTAGCAATTCCCACCATCGGGGGCGGTCGAGGGGGGTGCGGATCGACGGGGAATAATTCCTGGCGCCGATTAATGACGGTTTGCTGAAAAAAATTTGACAAATTTCAGAGTTTTTGACAAAAAAAAAAAAAATTTAAGGCAAAAAAAAATTCTGAAATGTTTGCACACTGAAAATTTCGATGGCGTTGTGCAAGACAAAACGAATGAAGACCTTCTGCTGAAAACCCGGTAAGAATATTTGAATATTTACTGCTTTTAGACGTTAAAATATCTGAAAAATCGATGTACCATTACACCTCGGTACTGATTTGTATAGGAATTTAGACAACAAAATTTAGCAATTACCACCATCGGGGGCGGTCGAGGGGGGTGCGGATCGACGGGGAATAATTCCTGGAGCCGATTAATGACGGTTTGCTGAAAAAAATTTGACAAATTTCAGAGTTTTTGACAAAAAACAAAAAAAAATTAAGGTCAAAAAAAATTCTGAAATGTTTGCACACTGAAAATTTCGATGGCGTTGTGCAAGACAAAACGAATGAAGACCTTCTGCTGAAAACCCGGTAAGAATATTTGAATATTTACTGCTTTTAGACGTTAAAATATCTGAAAAATCGATGTACCATTACACCTCGGTACTGATTTGTATAGGAATTTAGACAACAAAATTTAGCGATTCCCACCATCGGGGGCGGTCGAGGGGGGTGCGGATCGACGGGGAATAATTCCTGGCGCCGATTAATGACGGTTTGCTGAAAAAAAATTGACAAATTTCAGAGTCTTTGCCAAAAAACAAAAAAATTTTAAGGCAAAAAATTCTGAAATGTTGGCAACACTGAAAATTTCGGTGGCGTTGTGTAAGACAAAACGAATGAAGACCTTCTGCTGAAAACCCGGTAAGAATATATTATGAATATTTACTGCTTTTTGACGTTAAAATATCTGAAAAATCGATGTACCATTACACCTCGGTACTGATTTGTATAGGAATTTAGACAACAAAATTTAGCAATTCCCACCATCGGGGGCGGTCGAGGGGGGTGCGAATCGACGGGGAATAATTCCAGGCGCCGATTAATGACGGTTTGCTGAAAAAAATTTGACAAATTTTAGAGATTTTGATAAAAACAAAAAAAAATTAAGGCAAAAAAAAATTCTGAAATGTGTGCACACTGAAAATTTCGATGGCGTTGTGCAAGACAAAACGAATGAAGACCTTCTGCTGAAAACCCGGTAAGAATATTTAAATATTTACTGCTTTTAGACGTTAAAATATCTGAAAAATCGATGTACCGTTACACCTCGGTACTGATTTGTATAGGAATTTAGACAACAAAATTTAGCAATTCCCACCATCGGGGGCGGTCGAGCGGGGTGCGGATCGACGGGGAATAATTCCTGGCGCCGATTAATGACGGTTTGCTGAAAAAAATTTGACAAATTTCAGAGTTTTTGACAAAACACAAAAAAAATTAAGGCCAAAAAAAATTCTGAAATGTTTGCACACTGAAAATTTCGATGGCGTTGTGCAAGACAAAACGAATGAAGACCTTCTGCTGAAAACCCGGTAAGAATATTTGAATATTTACTGCTTTTAGACGTTAAAATATCTGAAAAATCGATGCACCATTACACCTCGGTACTGATTTGTATAGGAATTTAGACAACAAAATTTAACAATTCCCACCATCGGGGGCGGTCGAGGGGGGTGCGGATCGACGGGGAATAATTCCTGGCGCCGATTAATGACGGTTTGCTGAAAAAAATTTGACAAATTTCAGAGTTTTTGACAAAAAACAAAAAAATATTAAGGCAAAAAAAAATTCTGAAATGTTTGCTCACTGAAAATTTCGATGGCGTTGTGCAAGACAAAACGAATGAAGACCTTCTGCTGAAAGCCCGGTAAGAATATTTGAATATTTACTGCTTTTAGACGTTAAAATATCTGAAAAATCGATGTACCATTACACCTCGGTACTGATTTGTATAGGAATTTAGACAACAAAATTTAGCAATTCCCACCATCGGGGGCGGTCGAGGGGGGTGCGGATCGACGGGGAATAATTCCTGGCGCCGATTAATGACGGTTTGCTGAAAAAAATTTGACAAATTTCAGAGTTTTTGACAAAAAACAAAAAAATTTAAGGCAAAAAAAAAATCTGAAATGTTTGCACACTGAAAATTTCGATGGCGTTGTGCAAGACAAAACGAATGAAGACCTTCTGCTGAAAACCCGGTAAGAATATTTGAATATTTACTGCTTTTAGACGTTAAAATATCTGAAAAATCGATGTACCATTACACCTCGGTACTGATTTGTATAGGAATTTAGACAACAAAATTTAGCAATTCCCACCATCGGGGGCGGTCGAGGGGGGTGCGGATCGACGGGGAATAATTCCAGGCGCCGATTAATGACGGTTTGCTGAAAAAAATTTGACAAATTTCAAAGTTTTTGACAAAAAACAAAAAAAATTTAAGGCAAAAAAAAATTCTGAAATGTTTGCACACTGAAAATTTCGATGGCGTTGTGCAAGACAAAACGAATGAAGACCTTCTGCTGAAAACCCGGTAAGAATATTTGAATATTTACTGCTTTTAGACGTTAAAATATCTGAAAAATCGATGTACCATTACACCTCGGTACTGATTTGTATAGGAATTTAGACAACAAAATTTAGCGATTCCCACCATCGGGGGCGGTCGAGGGGGGTGCGGATCGACGGGGAATAATTCCTGGCGCCGATTAATGACGGTTTGCTGAAAAAAATTTGACAAATTTCAGAGTCTTTGCCAAAAAACAAAAAAATTTTAAGGCAAAAAATTCTGAAATGTTGGCAACACTGAAAATTTCGGTGGCATTGTGTAAGACAAAACGAATGAAGACCTTCTGCTGAAAACCCGGTAAGAATATATTATGAATATTTACTGCTTTTTGACGTTAAAATATCTGAAAAATCGATGTACCATTACACCTCGGTACTGATTTGTATAGGAATTTAGACAACAAAATTTAGCAATTCCCACCATCGGGGGCGGTCGAGGGGGGTGCGGATCGACGGGGAATAATTCCTGGAGCCGATTAATGACGGTTTTCTAAAAAAAATTTGACAAATTTCAGAGATTTTGATAAAAACAAAAAAAAATTAAGGCAAAAAAAAATTCTGAAATGTGTGCACACTGAAAATTTCGATGGCGTTGTGCAAGACAAAACGAATGAAGACCTTCTGCTGAAAACCCGGTAAGAATATTTGAATATTTACTGCTTTTAGACGTTAAAATATCTGGAAAATCGATGTACCGTTACACCTCGGTACTGATTTGTATAGGAATTTAGACAACAAAATTTAGCAATTCCCACCATCGGGGGCGGTCGAGGGGGGTGCGGATCGACGGGGAATAATTCCTGGCGCCGATTAATGACGGTTTGCTGAAAAAAATTTGACAAATTTCAGAGTTTTTGACAAAAAACAAAAAAAATTAAGGCCAAAAAAAATTCTGAAATGTTTGCACACTGAAAATTTCGATGGCGTTGTGCAAGACAAAACGAATGAAGACCTTCTGCTGAAAACCCGGTAAGAATATATTATGAATATTTACTGCTTTTAGACGTTAAAATATCTGAAAAATCGATGTACCATTACACCTCGGTACTGATTTGTATAGAAATTTAGACAACAAAATTTAGCAATTCCCACCATCGGGGGCGGTCGAGGGGGGTGCGGATCGACGGGGAATAATTCCTGGCGCCGATTAATGACGGTTTGCTGAAAAAAATTTGACAAATTTCAGAGTTTTTGACAAAAAACAAAAAAAATTAAGGCCAAAAAAAATTCTGAAATGTTTGCACACTGAAAATTTCGATGGCGTTGTGCAAGACAAAACGAATGAAGACCTTCTGCTGAAAACCCGGTAAGAATATTTGAATATTTACTGCTTTTAGACGTTAAAATATCTGAAAAATCGATGTACCATTACACCTCGGTACTGATTTGTATAGGAATTTAGACAACAAAATTTAGCAATTCCCACCATCGGGGGCGGTCGAGGGGGCTGCGGATCGACGGGGACTAATTCCTGGCGTCGATTAATGACGGTTTGCTGAAAAAAATTTGACAAATTTCAGAGTTTTTGACAAAAAACAAAAAAAATTTAAGGCAAAAAAAAATTCTGAAATGTTTGCACACTGAAAATTTCGATGGCGTTGTGCAAGACAAAACGAATGAAGACCTTCTGCTGAAAACCCGGTAAGAATATTTGAATATTTACTGCTTTTAGACGTTAAAATATCTGAAAAATCGATGTACCATTACACCTCGGTACTGATTTGTATAGGAATTTAGACAACAAAATTTAGCAATTCCCACCATCGGGGGCGGTCGAGGGGGGTGCGGATCGACGGGGAATAATTCCTGGCGCCGATTAATGACGGTTTGCTGAAAAAAATTTGACAAATTTCAGAGTTTTTGACAAAAAACAAAAAAAATTTAAGGCAAAAAAAAATTCTGAAATGTTTGCACACTGAAAATTTCGATGGCGTTGTGCAAGACAAAACGAATGAAGACCTTCTGCTGAAAACCCGGTAAGAATATTTGAATATTTACTGCTTTTAGACGTTAAAATATCTGAAAAATCGATGTACCATTACACCTCGGTACTGATTTGTATAGGAATTTAGACAACAAAATTTAGCAATTCCCACCATCGGGGGCGATCGAGGGGGGTACGGATCGACGGGGAATAATTCCTGGCGCCGATTAATGACGGTTTGCTGAAAAAAATTTGACAAATTTCAGAGTTTTTGACAAAAAACAAAAAAAATTTAAGGCAAAAAAAAATTCTGAAATGTTTGCACACTGAAAATTTCGATGGCGTTGTGCAAGACAAAACGAATGAAGACCTTCTGCTGAAAACCCGGTAAGAATATTTAAATATTTACTGCTTTTAGACGTTAAAATATCTGAAAAATCGATGTACCATTACACCTCGGTACTGATTTGTATAGGAATTTAGACAACAAAATTTAGCAATTCCCACCATCGGGGGCGGTCGAGGGGGGTGCGGATCGACGGGGAATAATTCCTGGCGCCGATTAATGACGGTTTGCTGAAAAAAATTTGACAAATTTCAGAGTTTTTGACAAAAAACAAAAAAAATTTAAGGCAAAAAAAAATTCTGAAATGTTTGCACACTGAAAATTTCGATGGCGTTGTGCAAGACAAAACGAATGAAGACCTTCTGCTGAAAACCCGGTAAGAATATTTGAATATTTACTGCTTTTAGACGTTAAAATATCTGAAAAATCGATGTACCATTACACCTCGGTACTGATTTGTATAGGAATTTAGACAACAAAATTTAGCAATTCCCACCATCGGGGGCGGTCGAGTGGGGTGCGGATCGACGGGGAATAATTCCTGGCGCCGATTAATGACGGTTTGCTGAAAAAAATTTGACAAATTTCAGAGTTTTTGACAAAAAACAAAAAAAATTTAAGGCAAAAAAAAATTCTGAAATGTTTGCACACTGAAAATTTCGATGGCGTTGTGCAAGACAAAACGAATGAAGACCTTCTGCTGAAAACCCGGTAAGAATATTTGAATATTTACTGCTTTTAGACGTTAAAATATCTGAAAAATCGATGTACCATTACACCTCGGTACTGATTTGTATAGGAATTTAGACAACAAAATTTAGCAATTCCCACCATCGGGGGCGGTCGAGCGGGGTGCGGATCGACGGGGAATAATTCCTGGCGCCGATTAATGACGGTTTGCTGAAAAAAATTTGACAAATTTCAGAGTTTTTGACAAAAAACAAAAAAAATTAAGGCCAAAAAAAATTCTGAAATGTTTGCACACTGAAAATTTCGATGGCGTTGTGCAAGACAAAACGAATGAAGACCTTCTGCTGAAAACCCGGTAAGAATATTTGAATATTTACTGCTTTTAGACGTTAAAATATCTGAAAAATCGATGTACCATTACACCTCGGTACTGATTTGTATAGGAATTTAGACAACAAAATTTAGCAATTCCCACCATCGGGGGCGGTCGAGGGGGGTGCGGATCGACGGGGACTAATTCCTGGCACCGATTAATGACGGTTTGCTGAAAAAAATTTGACAAATTTCAGAGTTTCTGACAAAAAACAAAAAAAAATTAAGGCAAAAAAAAATTCTGAAATGTTTGCACACTGAAAATTTCGATGGCGTTGTGCAAGACAAAACGAATGAAGACCTTCTGCTGAAAACCCGGTAAGAATATTTAAATATTTACTGCTTTTAGACGTTAAAATATCTGAAAAATCGATGTACCATTACACCTCGGTACTGATTTGTATAGGAATTTAGACAACAAAATTTAGCAATTCCCACCATCGGGGGCGGTCGAGGGGGGTGCGGATCGACGGGGAATAATTCCTGGAGCCGATTAATGACGGTTTTCTAAAAAAAATTTGACAAATTTCAGAGATTTTGATAAAAAACAAAAAAAAATTAAGGCCAAAAAAAATTCTGAAATGTTTGCACACTGAAAATTTCGATGGCGTTGTGCAAGACAAAACGAATGAAGACCTTCTGCTGAAAACCCGGTAAGAATATTTAAATATTTACTGCTTTTAGACGTTAAAATATCTGAAAAATCGATGTACCATTACACCTCGGTACTGATTTGTATAGGAATTTAGACAACAAAATTTAGCAATTCCCACCATCGGGGGCGGTCGAGCGGGGTGCGGATCGACGGGGAATAATTCCTGGCGCCGATTAATGACGGTTTGCTGAAAAAAATTTGACAAATTTCAGAGTTTTTGACAAAAAACAAAAAAAAATTAAGGCCAAAAAAAATTCTGAAATGTTTGCACACTGAAAATTTCGATGGCGTTGTGCAAGACAAAACGAATGAAGACCTTCTGCTGAAAACCCGGTAAGAATATTTGAATATTTACTGCTTTTAGACGTTAAAATATCTGAAAAATCGATGTACCATTACACCTCGGTACTGATTTGTATAGGAATTTAGACAACAAAATTTAGCAATTCCCACCATCGGGGGCGGTCGAGGGGGGTGCGGATCGACGGGGAATAATTCCTGGCGCCGATTTATGACGGTTTGCTGAAAAAAATTTGACAAATTTCAGAGTTTTTGACAAAAAACAAAAAAAATTTTAAGGCAAAAAAAAATTCTGAAATCTGTGCACACTGAAAATTTCGATGGCGTTGTGCAAGACAAAACGAATGAAGACCTTCTGCTGAAAACCCGGTAAGAATATTTGAATATTTACTGCTTTTAGACGTTAAAATGTCAGAAAAATCGATGCACCATTACACCTCGGTACTGATTTGTATAGGAATTTAGACAACAAAATTTAGCAATTCCCACCATCGGGGGCGGTCGAGGGCGGTGCGGATCGACGGGGAATAATTCCTGGCGCCGATTAATGACGGTTTGCTAAAAAAAATTTGACAAATTTCAGAGATTTTGACAAAAAACAAAAAAAAATTAAGGCAAAAAAAAATTCTGAAATCTTTGCACACTGAAAATTTCGATGGCGTTGTGCAAGACAAAACGAATGAAGACCTTCTGGTGAAAACCCGGTAAGAATATTTGAATATTTACTGCTTTTAGACGTTAAAATATCTGAAAAATCGATGTACCATTACACCTCGGTACTGATTTGTATAGGAATTTAGACAACAAAATTTAGCAATTCCCACCATCGGGGGCGGTCGAGGGGGGTGCGGATCGACGGGGAATAATTCCTGGCGCCGATTAATGACGATTTGCTAAAAAAAATTTGACAAATTTCAGAGTTTTTGACAAAAAACAAAAAAAATTTAAGGCAAAAAAAAATTCTAAAATGTTTGCACACTGAAAATTTCGATGGCGTTGTGCAAGACAAAACGAATGAAGACCTTCTGCTGAAAACCCGGTAAGAATATTTGAATATTTACTGCTTTTAGACGTTAAAATATCTGAAAAATCGATGTACCATTACACCTCGGTACTGATTTGTATAGGAATTTAGACAACAAAATTTAGCAATTCCCACCATCGGGGGCGGTCGAGGGGGGTGCGGATCGACGGGGAATAATTCCTGGCGCCGATTAATGACGGTTTGCTGAAAAAAATTTGACAAATTTCAGAGTTTTTGACAAAAAACAAAAAAAATTTAAGGCAAAAAAAAATTCTGAAATGTTTGCACACTGAAAATTTCGATGGCGTTGTGCAAGACAAAACGAATGAAGACCTTCTGCTGAAAACCCGGTAAGAATATTTGAATATTTACTGCTTTTAGACGTTAAAATATCTGAAAAATCGATGTACCATTACACCTCGGTACTGATTTGTATAGGAATTTAGACAACAAAATTTAGCAATTCCCACCATCGGGGGCGATCGAGGGGGGTGCGGATCGACGGGGAATAATTCCTGGCGCCGATTAATGACGGTTTGCTGAAAAAAATTTGACAAATTTCAGAGTTTTTGACAAAAAACAAAAAAAATTTAAGGCAAAAAAAAATTCTGAAATGTTTGCACACTGAAAATTTCGATGGCGTTGTGCAAGACAAAACGAATGAAGACCTTCTGCTGAAAACCCGGTAAGAATATTTAAATATTTACTGCTTTTAGACGTTAAAATATCTGAAAAATCGATGTACCATTACACCTCGGTACTGATTTGTATAGGAATTTAGACAACAAAATTTAGCAATTCCCACCATCGGGGGCGGTCGAGGGGGGTGCGGATCGACGGGGAATAATTCCTGGCGCCGATTAATGACGGTTTGCTGAAAAAAAATTGACAAATTTCAGAGTCTTTGCCAAAAAACAAAAAAAATTTAAGGCAAAAAATTCTGAAATGTTGGCAACACTGAAAATTTCGGTGGCGTTGTGTAAGACAAAACGAATGAAGACCTTCTGCTGAAAACCCGGTAAGAATATATTATGAATATTTACTGCTTTTAGACGTTAAAATATCTGAAAAATCGATGTACCATTACACCTCGGTACTGATTTGTATAGGAATTTAGACAACAAAATTTAGCAATTCCCACCATCGGGGGCGGTCGAGGGGGGTGCGAATCGACGGGGAATAATTCCAGGCGCCGATTAATGACGGTTTGCTGAAAAAAATTTGACAAATTTTAGAGATTTTGATAAAAACAAAAAAAAATTAAGGCAAAAAAAAATTCTGAAATGTGTGCACACTGAAAATTTCGATGGCGTTGTGCAAGACAAAACGAATGAAGACCTTCTGCTGAAAACCCGGTAAGAATATTTAAATATTTACTGCTTTTAGACGTTAAAATATCTGAAAAATCGATGTACCGTTACACCTCGGTACTGATTTGTATAGGAATTTAGACAACAAAATTTAGCAATTCCCACCATCGGGGGCGGTCGAGCGGGGTGCGGATCGACGGGGAATAATTCCTGGCGCCGATTAATGACGGTTTGCTGAAAAAAATTTGACAAATTTCAGAGTTTTTGACAAAACACAAAAAAAATTAAGGCCAAAAAAAATTCTGAAATGTTTGCACACTGAAAATTTCGATGGCGTTGTGCAAGACAAAACGAATGAAGACCTTCTGCTGAAATCCCGGTAAGAATATTTGAATATTTACTGCTTTTAGACGTTAAAATATCTGAAAAATCGATGCACCATTACACCTCGGTACTGATTTGTATAGGAATTTAGACAACAAAATTTAGCAATTCCCACCATCGGGGGCGGTCGAGGGGGGTGCGGATCGACGGGGAATAATTCCTGGCGCCGATTAATGACGGTTTGCTGAAAAAAATTTGACAAATTTCAGAGTTTTTGACAAAAAACAAAAAAAAATTAAGGCAAAAAAAAATTCTGAAATGTTTGCTCACTGAAAATTTCGATGGCGTTGTGCAAGACAAAACGAATGAAGACCTTCTGCTGAAAGCCCGGTAAGAATATTTGAATATTTACTGCTTTTAGACGTTAAAATATCTGAAAAATCGATGTACCATTACACCTCGGTACTGATTTGTATAGGAATTTAGACAACAAAATTTAGCAATTCCCACCATCGGGGGCGGTCGAGGGGGGTGCGGATCGACGGGGAATAATTCCTGGCGCCGATTAATGACGGTTTGCTGAAAAAAATTTGACAAATTACAGAGTTTTTGACAAAAAACAAAAAAATTTAAGGCAAAAAAAAAATCTGAAATGTTTGCACACTGAAAATTTCGATGGCGTTGTGCAAGACAAAACGAATGAAGACCTTCTGCTGAAAACCCGGTAAGAATATTTGAATATTTACTGCTTTTAGACGTTAAAATATCTGAAAAATCGATGTACCATTACACCCGGTACTGATTTGTATAGGAATTTAGACAACAAAATTTAGCAATTCCCACCATCGGGGGCGGTCGAGGGGGGTGCGGATCGATGGGGAATAATTCCAGGCGCCGATTAATGACGGTTTGCTGAAAAAAATTTGACAAATTTCAAAGTTTTTGACAAAAAACAAAAAAAATTTAAGGCAAAAAAAAATTCTAAAATGTTTGCACACTGAAAATTTCGATGGCGTTGTGCAAGACAAAACGAATGAAGACCTTCTGCTGAAAACCCGGTAAGAATATTTGAATATTTACTGCTTTTAGACGTTAAAATATCTGAAAAATCGATGTACCATTACACCTCGGTACTGATTTGTATAGGAATTTAGACAACAAAATTTAGCGATTCCCACCATCGGGGGCGGTCGAGGGGGGTGCGGATCGACGGGGAATAATTCCTGGCGCCGATTAATGACGGTTTGCTGAAAAAAATTTGACAAATTTCAGAGTCTTTGCCAAAAAACAAAAAAATTTTAAGGCAAAAAATTCTGAAATGTTGGCAACACTGAAAATTTCGGTGGCGTTGTGTAAGACAAAACGAATGAAGACCTTCTGCTGAAAACCCGGTAAGAATATATTATGAATATTTACTGCTTTTTGACGTTAAAATATCTGAAAAATCGATGTACCATTACACCTCGGTACTGATTTGTATAGGAATTTAGACAACAAAATTTAGCAATGCCCACCATCGGGGGCGGTCGAGGGGGGTGCGGATCGACGGGGAATAATTCCTGGAGCCGATTAATGACGGTTTTCTAAAAAAAATTTGACAAATTTCAGAGATTTTGATAAAAACAAAAAAAAATTAAGGCAAAAAAAAATTCTGAAATGTGTGCACACTGAAAATTTCGATGGCGTTGTGCAAGACAAAACGAATGAAGACCTTCTGCTGAAAACCCGGTAAGAATATTTAAATATTTACTGCTTTTAGACGTTAAAATATCTGGAAAATCGATGTACCGTTACACCTCGGTACTGATTTGTATAGGAATTTAGACAACAAAATTTAGCAATTCCCACCATCGGGGGCGGTCGAGCGGGGTGCGGATCGACGGGGAATAATTCCTGGCGCCGATTAATGACGGTTTGCTGAAAAAAATTTGACAAATTTCAGAGTTTTTGACAAAAAACAAAAAAAATTAAGGCCAAAAAAAATTCTGAAATGTTTGCACACTGAAAATTTCGATGGCGTTGTGCAAGACAAAACGAATGAAGACCTTCTGGTGAAAACCCGGTAAGAATATTTGAATATTTACTGCTTTTAGACGTTAAAATATCTGAAAAATCGATGTACCATTACACCTCGGTACTGATTTGTATAGGAATTTAGACAACAAAATTTAGCAATTCCCACCATCGGGGGCGGTCGAGGGGGGTGCGGATCGACGGGGAATAATTCCTGGCGCCGATTAATGACGGTTTGCTGAAAAAAAATTGACAAATTTCAGAGTTTTTGACAAAAAACAAAAAAAATTTAAGGCAAAAAAAAATTCTGAAATGTTTGCACACTGAAAATTTCGATGGCGTTGTGCAAGACAAAACGAATGAAGACCTTCTGCTGAAAACCCGGTAAGAATATTTGAATATTTACTGCTTTTAGACGTTAAAATATCTGAAAAATCGATGTACCATTACACCTCGGTACTGATTTGTATAGGAATTTAGACAACAAAATTTAGCAATTCCCACCATCGGGGGCGGTCGAGGGGGGTGCGGATCGACGGGGAATAATTCCTGGCGCCGATTAATGACGGTTTGCTGAAAAAAAATTGACAAATTTCAGAGTTTTTGACAAAAAACAAAAAAAAATTAAGGCAAAAAAAAATTCTGAAATGTTTGCACACTGAAAATTTCGATGGCGTTGTGCAAGACAAAACGAATGAAGACCTTCTGCTGAAAACCCGGTAAGAATATTTGAATATTTACTGCTTTTAGACGTTAAAATATCTGAAAAATCGATGTACCATTACACCTCGGTACTGATTTGTATAGGAATTTAGACAACAAAATTTAGCAATTCCCACCATCGGGGGCGGTCGAGGGGGGTGCGGATCGACGGGGAATAATTCCTGGCGCCGATTAATGACGGTTTGCTGAAAAAAATTTGACAAATTTCAGAGTTTTTGACAAAAAACAAAAAAAAATTAAGGCAAAAAAAAATTCTGAAATGTTTGCACACTGAAAATTTCGATGGCGTTGTGCAAGACAAAACGAATGAAGACCTTCTGCTGAAAACCCGGTAAGAATATTTGAATATTTACTGCTTTTAGACGTTAAAATATCTGAAAAATCGATGTACCATTACACCTCGGTACTGATTTGTATAGGAATTTAGACAACAAAATTTAGCAATTCCCACCATCGGGGGCGGTCGAGGGGGGTGCGGATCGACGGGGAATAATTCCTGGCGCCGATTAATGACGGTTTGCTAAAAAAAATTTGACAAATTTCAGAGTTTTTGACAAAAAACAAAAAAAATTTAAGGCAAAAAAAAATTCTGAAATGTTTGCACACTGAAAATTTCGATGGCGTTGTGCAAGACAAAACGAATGAAGACCTTCTGCTGAAAACCCGGTAAGAATATTTGAATATTTACTGCTTTTAGACGTTAAAATATCTGAAAAATCGATGTACCATTACACCTCGGTACTGATTTGTATAGGAATTTAGACAACAAAATTTAGCAATTCCCACCATCGGGGGCGGTCGAGGGGGGTGCGGATCGACGGGGAATAATTCCTGGCGCCGATTAATGACGGTTTGCTAAAAAAAATTTGACAAATTTCAGAGTTTTTGACAAAAAACAAAAAAAATTTAAGGCAAAAAAAAATTCTGAAATGTTTGCACACTGAAAATTTCGATGGCGTTGTGCAAGACAAAACGAATGAAGACCTTCTGCTGAAAACCCGGTAAGAATATTTGAATATTTACTGCTTTTAGACGTTAAAATATCTGAAAAATCGATGTACCATTACACCTCGGTACTGATTTGTATAGGAATTTAGACAACAAAATTTAGCAATTCCCACCATCGGGGGCGGTCGAGGGGGGTGCGGATCGACGGGGAATAATTCCTGGCGCCGATTAATGACGGTTTGCTAAAAAAAATTTGACAAATTTCAGAGATTTTGATAAAAAACAAAAAAAAATTAAGGCAAAAAAAAATTCTGAAATGTGTGCACACTGAAAATTTCGATGGCGTTGTGCAAGACAAAACGAATGAAGACCTTCTGCTGAAAACCCGGTAAGAATATTTGAATATTTACTGCTTTTAGACGTTAAAATATCTGAAAAATCGATGTACCATTACACCTCGGTACTGATTTGTATAGGAATTTAGACAACAAAATTTAGCAATTCCCACCATCGGGGGCGGTCGAGGGGGGTGCGGATCGACGGGGAATAATTCCTGGCGCCGATTAATGACGGTTTGCTAAAAAAAATTTGACAAATTTCAGAGTTTTTGACAAAAAACAAAAAAAATTTAAGGCAAAAAAAATTCTGAAATGTTTGCACACTGAAAATTTCGATGGCGTTGTGCAAGACAAAACGAATGAAGACCTTCTGCTGAAAACCCGGTAAGAATATTTGAATATTTACTGCTTTTAGACGTTAAAATATCTGAAAAATCGATGTACCATTACACCTCGGTACTGATTTGTATAGGAATTTAGACAACAAAATTTAGCAATTCCCACCATCGGGGGCGGTCGAGGGGGGTGCGGATCGACGGGGAATAATTCCTGGCGCCGATTAATGACGGTTTGCTGAAAAAAATTTGACAAATTTCAGAGTTTTTGACAAAAAACAAAAAAAATTTAAGGCAAAAAAAAATTCTGAAATGTTTGCACACTGAAAATTTCAATGGCGTTGTGCAAGACAAAACGAATGAAGACCTTCTGCTGAAAACCCGGTAAGAATATTTGAATATTTACTGCTTTTAGACGTTAAAATATCTGAAAAATCGATGTACCATTACACCTCGGTACTGATTTGTATAGGAATTTAGACAACAAAATTTAGCAATTCCCACCATCGGGGGCGGTCGAGGGGGGTGCGGATCGACGGGGAATAATTCCTGGCGCCGATTAATGACGGTTTGCTGAAAAAAATTTGACAAATTTCAGAGTTTTTGACAAAAAACAAAAAAAATTTAAGGCAAAAAAAAATTCTGAAATGTTTGCACACTGAAAATTTCGATGGCGTTGTGCAAGACAAAACGAATGAAGACCTTCTGCTGAAAACCCGGTAAGAATATTTGAATATTTACTGCTTTTAGACGTTAAAATATCTGAAAAATCGATGTACCATTACACCTCGGTACTGATTTGTATAGGAATTTAGACAACAAAATTTAGCAATTCCCACCATCGGGGGCGGTCGAGGGGGGTGCGGATCGACGGGGAATAATTCCTGGCGCCGATTAATGACGGTTTGCTGAAAAAAATTTGACAAATTTCAGAGTTTTTGACAAAAAACAAAAAAAAATTAAGGCAAAAAAAAATTCTGAAATGTTTGCACACTGAAAATTTCGATGGCGTTGTGCAAGACAAAACGAATGAAGACCTTCTGCTGAAAACCCGGTAAGAATATTTGAATATTTACTGCTTTTAGACGTTAAAATATCTGAAAAATCGATGTACCATTACACCTCGGTACTGATTTGTATAGGAATTTAGACAACAAAATTTAGCAATTCCCACCATCGGGGGCGGTCGAGGGGGGTGCGGATCGACGGGGAATAATTCCTGGCGCCGATTAATGACGGTTTGCTGAAAAAAATTTGACAAATTTCAGAGTTTTTGACAAAAAGAAAAAAAATTTAAGGCAAAAAAAAATTCTGAAATGTTAGCGCACTGAAAATTTCGATGGCGTTGTGCAAGACAAAACGAATGAAGACCTTCTGCTGAAAACCCGGTAAGAATATTTGAATATTTACTGCTTTTAGACGTTAAAATATCTGAAAAATCGATGTACCATTACACCTCGGTACTGATTTGTATAGGAATTTAGACAACAAAATTTAGCAATTCCCACCATCGGGGGCGGTCGAGGGGGGTGCGGATCGACGGGGAATAATTCCTGGCGCCGATTAATGACGGTTTGCTGAAAAAATATTTGACAAATTTCAGAGTTTTTGACAAAAAACAAAAAAAATTTAAGGCAAAAAAAAATTCTGAAATGTTTGCACACTGAAAATTTCGATGGCGTTGTGCAAGACAAAACGAATGAAGACCTTCTGCTGAAAACCCGGTAAGAATATTTGAATATTTACTGCTTTTAGACGTTAAAATATCTGAAAAATCGATGTACCATTACACCTCGGTACTGATTTGTATAGGAATTTAGACAACAAAATTTAGCAATTCCCACCATCGGGGGCGGTCGAGGGGGGTGCGGATCGACGGGGAATAATTCCTGGCGCCGATTAATGACGGTTTGCTAAAAAAAATTTGACAAATTTCAGAGTTTTTGACAAAAAACAAAAAAAATTTAAGGCAAAAAAAAATTCTGAAATGTTTGCACACTGAAAATTTCGATGGCGTTGTGCAAGACAAAACGAATGAAGACCTTCTGCTGAAAACCCGGTAAGAATATTTGAATATTTACTGCTTTTAGACGTTAAAATATCTGAAAAATCGATGTACCATTACACCTCGGTACTGATTTGTATAGGAATTTAGACAACAAAATTTAGCAATTCCCACCATCGGGGGCGGTCGAGGGGGGTGCGGATCGACGGGGAATAATTCCTGGCGCCGATTAATGACGGTTTGCTAAAAAAAATTTGACAAATTTCAGAGTTTTTGACAAAAAACAAAAAAAATTTAAGGCAAAAAAAAATTCTGAAATGTTTGCACACTGAAAATTTCGATGGCGTTGTGCAAGACAAAACGAATGAAGACCTTCTGCTGAAAACCCGGTAAGAATATTTGAATATTTACTGCTTTTAGACGTTAAAATATCTGAAAAATCGATGTACCATTACACCTCGGTACTGATTTGTATAGGAATTTAGACAACAAAATTTAGCAATTCCCACCATCGGGGGCGGTCGAGGGGGGTGCGGATCGACGGGGAATAATTCCTGGCGCCGATTAATGACGGTTTGCTAAAAAAAATTTGACAAATTTCAGAGATTTTGATAAAAAACAAAAAAAAATTAAGGCAAAAAAAAATTCTGAAATGTGTGCACACTGAAAATTTCGATGGCGTTGTGCAAGACAAAACGAATGAAGACCTTCTGCTGAAAACCCGGTAAGAATATTTGAATATTTACTGCTTTTAGACGTTAAAATATCTGAAAAATCGATGTACCATTACACCTCGGTACTGATTTGTATAGGAATTTAGACAACAAAATTTAGCAATTCCCACCATCGGGGGCGGTCGAGGGGGGTGCGGATCGACGGGGAATAATTCCTGGCGCCGATTAATGACGGTTTGCTAAAAAAAATTTGACAAATTTCAGAGTTTTTGACAAAAAACAAAAAAAATTTAAGGCAAAAAAAAATTCTGAAATGTTTGCACACTGAAAATTTCGATGGCGTTGTGCAAGACAAAACGAATGAAGACCTTCTGCTGAAAACCCGGTAAGAATATTTGAATATTTACTGCTTTTAGACGTTAAAATATCTGAAAAATCGATGTACCATTACACCTCGGTACTGATTTGTATAGGAATTTAGACAACAAAATTTAGCAATTCCCACCATCGGGGGCGGTCGAGGGGGGTGCGGATCGACGGGGAATAATTCCTGGCGCCGATTAATGACGGTTTGCTGAAAAAAATTTGACAAATTTCAGAGTTTTTGACAAAAAACAAAAAAAATTTAAGGCAAAAAAAAATTCTGAAATGTTTGCACACTGAAAATTTCAATGGCGTTGTGCAAGACAAAACGAATGAAGACCTTCTGCTGAAAACCCGGTAAGAATATTTGAATATTTACTGCTTTTAGACGTTAAAATATCTGAAAAATCGATGTACCATTACACCTCGGTACTGATTTGTATAGGAATTTAGACAACAAAATTTAGCAATTCCCACCATCGGGGGCGGTCGAGGGGGGTGCGGATCGACGGGGAATAATTCCTGGCGCCGATTAATGACGGTTTGCTGAAAAAAATTTGACAAATTTCAGAGTTTTTGACAAAAAACAAAAAAAATTTAAGGCAAAAAAAAATTCTGAAATGTTTGCACACTGAAAATTTCGATGGCGTTGTGCAAGACAAAACGAATGAAGACCTTCTGCTGAAAACCCGGTAAGAATATTTGAATATTTACTGCTTTTAGACGTTAAAATATCTGAAAAATCGATGTACCATTACACCTCGGTACTGATTTGTATAGGAATTTAGACAACAAAATTTAGCAATTCCCACCATCGGGGGCGGTCGAGGGGGGTGCGGATCGACGGGGAATAATTCCTGGCGCCGATTAATGACGGTTTGCTGAAAAAAATTTGACAAATTTCAGAGTTTTTGACAAAAAACAAAAAAAAATTAAGGCAAAAAAAAATTCTGAAATGTTTGCACACTGAAAATTTCGATGGCGTTGTGCAAGACAAAACGAATGAAGACCTTCTGCTGAAAACCCGGTAAGAATATTTGAATATTTACTGCTTTTAGACGTTAAAATATCTGAAAAATCGATGTACCATTACACCTCGGTACTGATTTGTATAGGAATTTAGACAACAAAATTTAGCAATTCCCACCATCGGGGGCGGTCGAGGGGGGTGCGGATCGACGGGGAATAATTCCTGGCGCCGATTAATGACGGTTTGCTGAAAAAAATTTGACAAATTTCAGAGTTTTTGACAAAAAGAAAAAAAATTTAAGGCAAAAAAAAATTCTGAAATGTTAGCGCACTGAAAATTTCGATGGCGTTGTGCAAGACAAAACGAATGAAGACCTTCTGCTGAAAACCCGGTAAGAATATTTGAATATTTACTGCTTTTAGACGTTAAAATATCTGAAAAATCGATGTACCATTACACCTCGGTACTGATTTGTATAGGAATTTAGACAACAAAATTTAGCAATTCCCACCATCGGGGGCGGTCGAGGGGGGTGCGGATCGACGGGGAATAATTCCTGGCGCCGATTAATGACGGTTTGCTGAAAAAATATTTGACAAATTTCAGAGTTTTTGACAAAAAACAAAAAAAATTTAAGGCAAAAAAAAATTCTGAAATGTTTGCACACTGAAAATTTCGATGGCGTTGTGCAAGACAAAACGAATGAAGACCTTCTGCTGAAAACCCGGTAAGAATATTTGAATATTTACTGCTTTTAGACGTTAAAATATCTGAAAAATCGATGTACCATTACACCTCGGTACTGATTTGTATAGGAATTTAGACAACAAAATTTAGCAATTCCCACCATCGGGGGCGGTCGAGGGGGGTGCGGATCGACGGGGAATAATTCCTGGCGCCGATTAATGACGGTTTGCTAAAAAAAATTTGACAAATTTCAGAGTTTTTGACAAAAAACAAAAAAAATTTAAGGCAAAAAAAAATTCTGAAATGTTTGCACACTGAAAATTTCGATGGCGTTGTGCAAGACAAAACGAATGAAGACCTTCTGCTGAAAACCCGGTAAGAATATTTGAATATTTACTGCTTTTAGACGTTAAAATATCTGAAAAATCGATGTACCATTACACCTCGGTACTGATTTGTATAGGAATTTAGACAACAAAATTTAGCAATTCCCACCATCGGGGGCGGTCGAGGGGGGTGCGGATCGACGGGGAATAATTCCTGGCGCCGATTAATGACGGTTTGCTAAAAAAAATTTGACAAATTTCAGAGTTTTTGACAAAAAACAAAAAAAATTTAAGGCAAAAAAAAATTCTGAAATGTTTGCACACTGAAAATTTCGATGGCGTTGTGCAAGACAAAACGAATGAAGACCTTCTGCTGAAAACCCGGTAAGAATATTTGAATATTTACTGCTTTTAGACGTTAAAATATCTGAAAAATCGATGTACCATTACACCTCGGTACTGATTTGTATAGGAATTTAGACAACAAAATTTAGCAATTCCCACCATCGGGGGCGGTCGAGGGGGGTGCGGATCGACGGGGAATAATTCCTGGCGCCGATTAATGACGGTTTGCTAAAAAAAATTTGACAAATTTCAGAGTTTTTGACAAAAAACAAAAAAAATTTAAGGCAAAAAAAAATTCTGAAATGTTTGCACACTGAAAATTTCGATGGCGTTGTGCAAGACAAAACGAATGAAGACCTTCTGCTGAAAACCCGGTAAGAATATTTGAATATTTACTGCTTTTAGACGTTAAAATATCTGAAAAATCGATGTACCATTACACCTCGGTACTGATTTGTATAGGAATTTAGACAACAAAATTTAGCAATTCCCACCATCGGGGGCGGTCGAGGGGGGTGCGGATCGACGGGGAATAATTCCTGGCGCCGATTAATGACGGTTTGCTAAAAAAAATTTGACAAATTTCAGAGATTTTGATAAAAAACAAAAAAAAATTAAGGCAAAAAAAAATTCTGAAATGTGTGCACACTGAAAATTTCGATGGCGTTGTGCAAGACAAAACGAATGAAGACCTTCTGCTGAAAACCCGGTAAGAATATTTGAATATTTACTGCTTTTAGACGTTAAAATATCTGAAAAATCGATGTACCATTACACCTCGGTACTGATTTGTATAGGAATTTAGACAACAAAATTTAGCAATTCCCACCATCGGGGGCGGTCGAGGGGGGTGCGGATCGACGGGGAATAATTCCTGGCGCCGATTAATGACGGTTTGCTGAAAAAAATTTGACAAATTTCAGAGTTTTTGACAAAAAACAAAAAAAATTTAAGGCAAAAAAAAATTCTGAAATGTTTGCACACTGAAAATTTCGATGGCGTTGTGCAAGACAAAACGAATGAAGACCTTCTGCTGAAAACCCGGTAAGAATATTTGAATATTTACTGCTTTTAGACGTTAAAATATCTGAAAAATCGATGTACCATTACACCTCGGTACTGATTTGTATAGGAATTTAGACAACAAAATTTAGCAATTCCCACCATCGGGGGCGGTCGAGGGGGGTGCGGATCGACGGGGAATAATTCCTGGCGCCGATTTATGACGGTTTGCTGAAAAAAATTTGACAAATTTCAGAGTTTTTGACAAAAAACAAAAAAAATTTTAAGGCAAAAAAAAATTCTGAAATGTTTGCACACTGAAAATTTCGATGGCGTTGTGCAAGACAAAACGAATGAAGACCTTCTGCTGAAAACCCGGTAAGAATATTTGAATATTTACTGCTTTTAGACGTTAAAATGTCAGAAAAATCGATGCACCATTACACCTCGGTACTGATTTGTATAGGAATTTAGACAACAAAATTTAGCAATTCCCACCATCGGGGGCGGTCGAGGGGGGTGCGGATCGACGGGGAATAATTCCTGGCGCCGATTAATGACGGTTTGCTAAAAAAAATTTGACAAATTTCAGAGATTTTGATAAAAAACAAAAAAAAATTAAGGCAAAAAAAAATTCTGAAATGTGTGCACACTGAAAATTTCGATGGCGTTGTGCAAGACAAAACGAATGAAGACCTTCTGCTGAAAACCCGGTAAGAATATTTGAATATTTACTGCTTTTAGACGTTAAAATATCTGAAAAATCGATGTACCATTACACCTCGGTACTGATTTGTATAGGAATTTAGACAACAAAATTTAGCAATTCCCACCATCGGGGGCGGTCGAGGGGGGTGCGGATCGACGGGGAATAATTCCTGGCGCCGATTAATGACGGTTTGCTGAAAAAAATTTGACAAATTTCAGAGTTTTTGACAAAAAACAAAAAAAATTTAAGGCAAAAAAAAATTCTGAAATGTTTGCACACTGAAAATTTCGATGGCGTTGTGCAAGACAAAACGAATGAAGACCTTCTGCTGAAAACCCGGTAAGAATATTTGAATATTTACTGCTTTTAGACGTTAAAATATCTGAAAAATCGATGTACCATTACACCTCGGTACTGATTTGTATAGGAATTTAGACAACAAAATTTAGCAATTCCCACCATCGGGGGCGGTCGAGGGGGGTGCGGATCGACGGGGAATAATTCCTGGCGCCGATTTATGACGGTTTGCTGAAAAAAATTTGACAAATTTCAGAGTTTTTGACAAAAAACAAAAAAAATTTTAAGGCAAAAAAAAATTCTGAAATGTTTGCACACTGAAAATTTCGATGGCGTTGTGCAAGACAAAACGAATGAAGACCTTCTGCTGAAAACCCGGTAAGAATATTTGAATATTTACTGCTTTTAGACGTTAAAATGTCAGAAAAATCGATGCACCATTACACCTCGGTACTGATTTGTATAGGAATTTAGACAACAAAATTTAGCAATTCCCACCATCGGGGGCGGTCGAGGGGGGTGCGGATCGACGGGGAATAATTCCTGGCGCCGATTAATGACGGTTTGCTAAAAAAAATTTGACAAATTTCAGAGATTTTGACAAAAAACAAAAAAAATTTAAGGCAAAAAAAAATTCTGAAATCTTTGCACACTGAAAATTTCGATGGCGTTGTGCAAGACAAAACGAATGAAGACCTTCTGCTGAAAACCCGGTAAGAATATTTGAATATTTACTGCTTTTAGACGTTAAAATATCTGAAAAATCGATGTACCATTACACCTCGGTACTGATTTGTATAGGAATTTAGACAACAAAATTTAGCAATTCCCACCATCGGGGGCGGTCGAGGGGGGTGCGGATCGACGGGGAATAATTCCTGGCGCCGATTAATGACGGTTTGCTGAAAAAAAATTGACAAATTTCAGAGTTTTTGACAAAAAACAAAAAAAAATTAAGGCAAAAAAAAATTCTGAAATGTTTGCACACTGAAAATTTCGATGGCGTTGTGCAAGACAAAACGAATGAAGACCTTCTGCTGAAAACCCGGTAAGAATATTTGAATATTTACTGCTTTTAGACGTTAAAATATCTGAAAAATCGATGTACCATTACACCTCGGTACTGATTTGTATAGGAATTTAGACAACAAAATTTAGCAATTCCCACCATCGGGGGCGGTCGAGGGGGGTGCGGATCGACGGGGAATAATTCCTGGCGCCGATTTATGACGGTTTGCTGAAAAAAATTTGACAAATTTCAGAGTTTTTGACAAAAAACAAAAAAAATTTTAAGGCAAAAAAAAATTCTGAAATCTGTGCACACTGAAAATTTCGATGGCGTTGTGCAAGACAAAACGAATGAAGACCTTCTGCTGAAAACCCGGTAAGAATATTTGAATATTTACTGCTTTTAGACGTTAAAATGTCAGAAAAATCGATGCACCATTACACCTCGGTACTGATTTGTATAGGAATTTAGACAACAAAATTTAGCAATTCCCACCATCGGGGGCGGTCGAGGGGGGTGCGGATCGACGGGGAATAATTCCTGGCGCCGATTAATGACGGTTTGCTAAAAAAAATTTGACAAATTTCAGAGATTTTGACAAAAAACAAAAAAAATTTAAGGCAAAAAAAAATTCTGAAATCTTTGCACACTGAAAATTTCGATGGCGTTGTGCAAGACAAAACGAATGAAGACCTTCTGCTGAAAACCCGGTAAGAATATTTGAATATTTACTGCTTTTAGACGTTAAAATATCTGAAAAATCGATGTACCATTACACCTCGGTACTGATTTGTATAGGAATTTAGACAACAAAATTTAGCAATTCCCACCATCGGGGGCGGTCGAGGGGGGTGCGGATCGACGGGGAATAATTCCTGGCGCCGATTAATGACGGTTTGCTGAAAAAAAATTGACAAATTTCAGAGTTTTTGACAAAAAACAAAAAAAATTAAGGCAAAAAAAAATTCTGAAATGTTTGCACACTGAAAATTTCGATGGCGTTGTGCAAGACAAAACGAATGAAGACCTTCTGCTGAAAACCCGGTAAGAATATTTGAATATTTACTGCTTTTAGACGTTAAAATATCTGAAAAATCGATGTACCATTACACCTCGGTACTGATTTGTATAGGAATTTAGACAACAAAATTTAGCAATTCCCACCATCGGGGGCAGTCGATGGGGGTGCGGATCGACGGGGAATAATTCCAGGCGCCGATTAATGACGGTTTGCTGAAAAAAATTTGACAAATTTCAGAGTTTTTGACAAAAAACAAAAAAAAATTAAGGCAAAAAAAAATTCTGAAATGTTTGCACACTGAAAATTTCGATGGCGTTGTGCAAGACAAAACGAATGAAGACCTTCTGCTGAAAACCCGGTAAGAATATTTGAATATTTACTGCTTTTAGACGTTAAAATATCTGAAAAATCGATGTACCATTACACCTCGGTACTGATTTGTATAGGAATTTAGACAACAAAATTTAGCAATTCCCACCATCGGGGGCGGTCGAGGGGGGTGCGGATCGACGGGGAATAATTCCTGGCGCCGATTAATGACGGTTTGCTGAAAAAAATTTGACAAATTTCAGAGTTTTTGACAAAAAATAAAAAAAATTTAAGGCAAAAAAAAATTCTGAAATGTTTGCACACTGAAAATTTCGATGGCGTTGTGCAAGACAAAACGAATGAAGACCTTCTGGTGAAAACCCGGTAAGAATATTTGAATATTTACTGCTTTTAGACGTTAAAATATCTGAAAAATCGATGTACCATTACACCTCGGTACTGATTTGTATAGGAATTTAGACAACAAAATTTAGCAATTCCCACCATCGGGGGCGGTCGAGGGGGGTGCGGATCGACGGGGAATAATTCCTGGCGCCGATTAATGACGGTTTGCTGAAAAAATATTTGACAAATTTCAGAGTTTTTGACAAAAAACAAAAAAAATTTAAGCCAAAAAAAAATTCTGAAATGTTTGCACACTGAAAATTTCGATGGCGTTGTGCAAGACAAAACGAATGAAGACCTTCTGCTGAAAACCCGGTAAGAATATTTGAATATTTACTGCTTTTAGACGTTAAAATATCTGAAAAATCGATGTACCATTACACCTCGGTACTGATTTGTATAGGAATTTAGACAACAAAATTTAGCAATTCCCACCATCGGGGGCGGTCGAGGGGGGTGCGGATCGACGGGGAATAATTCCTGGCGCCGATTAATGACGGTTTGCTGAAAAAAATTTGACAAATTTCAGAGTTTTTGACAAACAAAAAAAAAAATTAAGGCAAAAAAAAATTCTGAAATGTTTGCACACTAAAAATTTCGATGGCGTTGTGCAAGACAAAACGAATGAAGACCTTCTGCTGAAAACCCGGTAAGAATATTTGAATATTTACTGCTTTTAGACGTTAAAATATCTGAAAAATCGATGTACCATTACACCTCGGTACTGATTTGTATAGGAATTTAGACAACAAAATTTAGCAATTCCCACCATCGGGGGCGGTCGAGGGGGGTGCGGATCGACGGGGAATAATTCCTGGCGCCGATTAATGACGGTTTGCTGAAAAAAATTTGACAAATTTCAGAGTTTTTGACAAAAAACAAAAAAAAATTAAGGCAAAAAAAAAATCTGAAATGTTTGCACACTGAAAATTTCGATGGCGTTGTGCAAGACAAAACGAATGAAGACCTTCTGCTGAAAACCCGGTAAGAATATTTGAATATTTACTGCTTTTAGACGTTAAAATATCTGAAAAATCGATGTACCATTACACCTCGGTACTGATATGTATAGGAATTTAGACAACAAAATTTAGCAATTCCCACCATCGGGGGCGGTCGAGGGGGGTGCGGATCGACGGGGAATAATTCCTGGCGCCGATTAATGACGGTTTGCTAAAAAAAATTTGACAAATTTCAGAGTTTTTGACAAAAAACAAAAAAAAATTAAGGCAAAAAAAAATTCTGAAATATTTGCACACTGAAAATTTCGATGGCGTTGTGCAAGACAAAACGAATGAAGACCTTCTGCTGAAAACCCGGTAAGAATATTTGAATATTTACTGCTTTTAGACGTTAAAATATCTGAAAAATCGATGTACCATTACACCTCGGTACTGATTTGTATAGGAATTTAGACAACAAAATTTAGCAATTCCCACCATCGGGGGCGGTCGAGGGGGGTGCGGATCGACGGGGAATAATTCCTGGCGCCGATTAATGACGGTTTGCTGAAAAAAATTTGACAAATTTCAGAGTTTTTGACAAAAAAGAAAAAAAATTTAAGGCAGAAAAATTTCTGAAATGTTTGCACACTGAAAATTTCGATGGCGTTGTGCAAGACAAAACGAATGAAGACCTTCTGCTGAAAACCCGGTAAGAATATTTGAATATTTACTGCTTTTAGACGTTAAAATATCTGAAAAATCGATGTACCATTACACCTCGGTACTGATTTGTATAGGAATTTAGACAACAAAATTTAGCAATTCCCACCATCGGGGGCGGTCGAGGGGGGTGCGGATCGACGGGGAATAATTCCTGGCGCCGATTAATGACGGTTTGCTGAAAAAAATTTGACAAATTTCAGAGTTTTTGACAAAAAACAAAAAAAATTTAAGGCAAAAAAAAATTCTGAAATGTTTGCACACTGAAAATTTCGATGGCGTTGTGCAAGACAAAACGAATGAAGACCTTCTGCTGAAAACCCGGTAAGAATATTTGAATATTTACTGCTTTTAGACGTTAAAATATCTGAAAAATCGATGTACCATTACACCTCGGTACTGATTTGTATAGGAATTTAGACAACAAAATTTAGCAATTCCCACCATCGGGGGCGGTCGAGGGGGGTGCGGATCGACGGGGAATAATTCCTGGCGCCGATTTATGACGGTTTGCTGAAAAAAATTTGACAAATTTCAGAGTTTTTGACAAAAAACAAAAAAAATTTTAAGGCAAAAAAAAATTCTGAAATGTGTGCACACTGAAAATTTCGATGGCGTTGTGCAAGACAAAACGAATGAAGACCTTCTGCTGAAAACCCGGTAAGAATATTTGAATATTTACTGCTTTTAGACGTTAAAATGTCAGAAAAATCGATGCACCATTACACCTCGGTACTGATTTGTATAGGAATTTAGACAACAAAATTTAGCAATTCCCACCATCGGGGGCGGTCGAGGGGGGTGCGGATCGACGGGGAATAATTCCTGGCGCCGATTAATGACGGTTTGCTAAAAAAAATTTGACAAATTTTAGAGATTTTGACAAAAAACAAAAAAAAATTAAGGCAAAAAAAAATTCTGAAATGTTTGCACACTGAAAATTTCGATGGCGTTGTGCAAGACAAAACGAATGAAGACCTTCTGCTGAAAACCCGGTAAGAATATTTGAATATTTACTGCTTTTAGACGTTAAAATATCTGAAAAATCGATGTACCATTACACCTCGGTACTGATTTGTATAGGAATTTAGACAACAAAATTTAGCAATTCCCACCATCGGGGGCGGTCGAGGGGGGTGCGGATCGACGGGGAATAATTCCTGGCGCCGATTAATGACGGTTTGCTGAAAAAATATTTGACAAATTTCAGAGTTTTTGACAAAAAACAAAAAAAATTTAAGGCAAAAAAAAATTCTGAAATGTTTGCACACTGAAAATTTCGATGGCGTTGTGCAAGACAAAACGAATGAAGACCTTCTGCTGAAAACCCGGTAAGAATATTTGAATATTTACTGCTTTTAGACGTTAAAATATCTGAAAAATCGATGTACCATTACACCTCGGTACTGATTTGTATAGGAATTTAGACAACAAAATTTAGCAATTCCCACCATCGGGGGCGGTCGAGGGGGGTGCGGATCGACGGGGAATAATTCCTGGCGCCGATTAATGACGGTTTGCTAAAAAAAATTTGACAAATTTCAGAGTTTTTGACAAAAAACAAAAAAAATTTAAGGCAAAAAAAAATTCTGAAATGTTTGCACACTGAAAATTTCGATGGCGTTGTGCAAGACAAAACGAATGAAGACCTTCTGCTGAAAACCCGGTAAGAATATTTGAATATTTACTGCTTTTAGACGTTAAAATATCTGAAAAATCGATGTACCATTACACCTCGGTACTGATTTGTATAGGAATTTAGACAACAAAATTTAGCAATTCCCACCATCGGGGGCGGTCGAGGGGGGTGCGGATCGACGGGGAATAATTCCTGGCGCCGATTAATGACGGTTTGCTAAAAAAAATTTGACAAATTTCAGAGTTTTTGACAAAAAACAAAAAAAATTTAAGGCAAAAAAAAATTCTGAAATGTTTGCACACTGAAAATTTCGATGGCGTTGTGCAAGACAAAACGAATGAAAACCTTCTGCTGAAAACCCGGTAAGAATATTTGAATATTTACTGCTTTTAGACGTTAAAATATCTGAAAAATCGATGTACCATTACACCTCGGTACTGATTTGTATAGGAATTTAGACAACAAAATTTAGCAATTCCCACCATCGGGGGCGGTCGAGGGGGGTGCGGATCGACGGGGAATAATTCCTGGGGCCGATTAATGACGGTTTGCTAAAAAAAATTTGACAAATTTCAGAGATTTTGATAAAAAACAAAAAAAAATTAAGGCAAAAAAAAATTCTGAAATGTGTGCACACTGAAAATTTCGATGGCGTTGTGCAAGACAAAACGAATGAAGACCTTCTGCTGAAAACCCGGTAAGAATATTTGAATATTTACTGCTTTTAGACGTTAAAATATCTGAAAAATCGATGTACCATTACACCTCGGTACTGATTTGTATAGGAATTTAGACAACAAAATTTAGCAATTCCCACCATCGGGGGCGGTCGAGGGGGGTGCGGATCGACGGGGAATAATTCCTGGCGCCGATTAATGACGGTTTGCTAAAAAAAATTTGACAAATTTCAGAGTTTTTGACAAAAAACAAAAAAAATTTAAGGCAAAAAAAAATCTGAAATGTTTGCACACTGAAAATTTCGATGGCGTTGTGCAAGACAAAACGAATGAAGACCTTCTGCTGAAAACCCGGTAAGAATATTTGAATATTTACTGCTTTTAGACGTTAAAATATCTGAAAAATCGATGTACCATTACACCTCGGTACTGATTTGTATAGGAATTTAGACAACAAAATTTAGCAATTCCCACCATCGGGGGCGGTCGAGGGGGGTGCGGATCGACGGGGAATAATTCCTGGCGCCGATTAATGACGGTTTGCTGAAAAAAATTTGACAAATTTCAGAGTTTTTGACAAAAAACAAAAAAAATTTAAGGAAAAAAAAAATTCTGAAATGTTTGCACACTGAAAATTTCAATGGCGTTGTGCAAGACAAAACGAATGAAGACCTTCTGCTGAAAACCCGGTAAGAATATTTGAATATTTACTGCTTTTAGACGTTAAAATATCTGAAAAATCGATGTACCATTACACCTCGGTACTGATTTGTATAGGAATTTAGACAACAAAATTTAGCAATTCCCACCATCGGGGGCGGTCGAGGGGGGTGCGGATCGACGGGGAATAATTCCTGGCGCCGATTAATGACGGTTTGCTGAAAAAAATTTGACAAATTTCAGAGTTTTTGACAAAAAACAAAAAAAATTTAAGGCAAAAAAAAATTCTGAAATGTTTGCACACTGAAAATTTCGATGGCGTTGTGCAAGACAAAACGAATGAAGACCTTCTGCTGAAAACCCGGTAAGAATATTTGAATATTTACTGCTTTTAGACGTTAAAATATCTGAAAAATCGATGTACCATTACACCTCGGTACTGATTTGTATAGGAATTTAGACAACAAAATTTAGCAATTCCCACCATCGGGGGCGGTCGAGGGGGGTGCGGATCGACGGGGAATAATTCCTGGCGCCGATTAATGACGGTTTGCTGAAAAAAATTTGACAAATTTCAGAGTTTTTGACAAAAAACAAAAAAAAATTAAGGCAAAAAAAAATTCTGAAATGTTTGCACACTGAAAATTTCGATGGCGTTGTGCAAGACAAAACGAATGAAGACCTTCTGCTGAAAACCCGGTAAGAATATTTGAATATTTACTGCTTTTAGACGTTAAAATATCTGAAAAATCGATGTACCATTACACCTCGGTACTGATTTGTATAGGAATTTAGACAACAAAATTTAGCAATTCCCACCATCGGGGGCGGTCGAGGGGGGTGCGGATCGACGGGGAATAATTCCTGGCGCCGATTAATGACGGTTTGCTGAAAAAAATTTGACAAATTTCAGAGTTTTTGACAAAAAGAAAAAAAATTTAAGGCAAAAAAAAATTCTGAAATGTTAGCGCACTGAAAATTTCGATGGCGTTGTGCAAGACAAAACGAATGAAGACCTTCTGCTGAAAACCCGGTAAGAATATTTGAATATTTACTGCTTTTAGACGTTAAAATATCTGAAAAATCGATGTACCATTACACCTCGGTACTGATTTGTATAGGAATTTAGACAACAAAATTTAGCAATTCCCACCATCGGGGGCGGTCGAGGGGGGTGCGGATCGACGGGGAATAATTCCTGGCGCCGATTAATGACGGTTTGCTGAAAAAATATTTGACAAATTTCAGAGTTTTTGACAAAAAACAAAAAAAATTTAAGGCAAAAAAAAATTCTGAAATGTTTGCTCACTGAAAATTTCGATGGCGTTGTGCAAGACAAAACGAATGAAGACCTTCTGCTGAAAACCCGGTAAGAATATTTGAATATTTACTGCTTTTAGACGTTAAAATATCTGAAAAATCGATGTACCATTACACCTCGGTACTGATTTGTATAGGAATTTAGACAACAAAATTTAGCAATTCCCACCATCGGGGGCGGTCGAGGGGGGTGCGGATCGACGGGGAATAATTCCTGGCGCCGATTAATGACGGTTTGCTAAAAAAAATTTGAAAAATTTCAGAGTTTTTGACAAAAAACAAAAAAAATTTAAGGCAAAAAAAATTCTGAAATGTTTGCACACTGAAAATTTCGATGGCGTTGTGCAAGACAAAACGAATGAAGACCTTCTGCTGAAAACCCGGTAAGAATATTTGAATATTTACTGCTTTTAGACGTTAAAATATCTGAAAAATCGATGTACCATTACACCTCGGTACTGATTTGTATAGGAATTTAGACAACAAAATTTAGCAATTCCCACCATCGGGGGCGGTCGAGGGGGGTGCGGATCGACGGGGAATAATTCCTGGCGCCGATTAATGACGGTTTGCTGAAAAAAATTTGACAAATTTCAGAGTTTTTGACAAAAAACAAAAAAAATTTAAGGCAAAAAAAAATTCTGAAATGTTTGCACACTGAAAATTTCGATGGCGTTGTGCAAGACAAAACGAATGAAGACCTTCTGCTGAAAACCCGGTAAGAATATTTGAATATTTACTGCTTTTAGACGTTAAAATATCTGAAAAATCGATGTACCATTACACCTCGGTACTGATTTGTATAGGAATTTAGACAACAAAATTTAGCAATTCCCACCATCGGGGGCGGTCGAGGGGGGTGCGGATCGACGGGGAATAATTCCTGGCGCCGATTAATGACGGTTTGCTGAAAAAAATTTGACAAATTTCAGAGTTTTTGACAAAAAGAAAAAAAATTTAAGGCAAAAAAAAATTCTGAAATGTTAGCGCACTGAAAATTTCGATGGCGTTGTGCAAGACAAAACGAATGAAGACCTTCTGCTGAAAACCCGGTAAGAATATTTGAATATTTACTGCTTTTAGACGTTAAAATATCTGAAAAATCGATGTACCATTACACCTCGGTACTGATTTGTATAGGAATTTAGACAACAAAATTTAGCAATTCCCACCATCGGGGGCGGTCGAGAGGGGTGCGGATCGACGGGGAATAATTCCTGGCGCCGATTAATGACGGTTTGCTGAAAAAATATTTGACAAATTTCAGAGTTTTTGACAAAAAACAAAAAAAATTTAAGCCAAAAAAAAATTCTGAAATGTTTGCACACTGAAAATTTCGATGGCGTTGTGCAAGACAAAACGAATGAAGACCTTCTGCTGAAAACCCGGTAAGAATATTTGAATATTTACTGCTTTTAGACGTTAAAATATCTGAAAAATCGATGTACCATTACACCTCGGTACTGATTTGTATAGGAATTTAGACAACAAAATTTAGCAATTCCCACCATCGGGGGCGGTCGAGGGGGGTGCGGATCGACGGGGAATAATTCCTGGCGCCGATTAATGACGGTTTGCTAAAAAAAATTTGAAAAATTTCAGAGTTTTTGACAAAAAACAAAAAAAATTTAAGGCAAAAAAAAATTCTGAAATGTTTGCACACTGAAAATTTCGATGGCGTTGTGCAAGACAAAACGAATGAAGACCTTCTGCTGAAAACCCGGTAAGAATATTTGAATATTTACTGCTTTTAGACGTTAAAATATCTGAAAAATCGATGTACCATTACACCTCGGTACTGATTTGTATAGGAATTTAGACAACAAAATTTAGCAATTCCCACCATCGGGGGCGGTCGAGGGGGGTGCGGATCGACGGGGAATAATTCCTGGCGCCGATTAATGACGGTTTGCTGAAAAAAATTTGACAAATTTCAGAGTTTTTGACAAAAAACAAAAAAAATTTAAGGCAAAAAAAAATTCTGAAATGTTTGCACACTGAAAATTTCGATGGCGTTGTGCAAGACAAAACGAATGAAGACCTTCTGCTGAAAACCCGGTAAGAATATTTGAATATTTACTGCTTTTAGACGTTAAAATATCTGAAAAATCGATGTACCATTACACCTCGGTACTGATTTGTATAGGAATTTAGACAACAAAATTTAGCAATTCCCACCATCGGGGGCGGTCGAGGGGGGTGCGGATCGACGGGGAATAATTCCTGGCGCCGATTAAAGACGGTTTGCTGAAAAAAATTTGACAAATTTCAGAGTTTTTGACAAAAAACAAAAAAAAATTAAGGCAAAAAAAAATTCTGAAATGTTTGCACACTGAAAATTTCGATGGCGTTGTGCAAGACAAAACGAATGAAGACCTTCTGCTGAAAACCCGGTAAGAATATTTGAATATTTACTGCTTTTAGACGTTAAAATATCTGAAAAATCGATGTACCATTACACCTCGGTACTGATTTGTATAGGAATTTAGACAACAAAATTTAGCAATTCCCACCATCGGGGGCGGTCGAGGGGGGTGCGGATCGACGGGGAATAATTCCTGGCGCCGATTAATGACGGTTTGCTGAAAAAAATTTGACAAATTTCAGAGTTTTTGACAAAAAGAAAAAAAATTTAAGGCAAAAAAAAATTCTGAAATGTTAGCGCACTGAAAATTTCGATGGCGTTGTGCAAGACAAAACGAATGAAGACCTTCTGCTGAAAACCCGGTAAGAATATTTGAATATTTACTGCTTTTAGACGTTAAAATATCTGAAAAATCGATGTACCATTACACCTCGGTACTGATTTGTATAGGAATTTAGACAACAAAATTTAGCAATTCCCACCATCGGGGGCGGTCGAGGGGGGTGCGGATCGACGGGGAATAATTCCTGGCGCCGATTAATGACGGTTTGCTGAAAAAATATTTGACAAATTTCAGAGTTTTTGACAAAAAACAAAAAAAATTTAAGGCAAAAAAAAAATTCTGAAATGTTTGCACACTGAAAATTTCGATGGCGTTGTGCAAGACAAAACGAATGAAGACCTTCTGCTGAAAACCCGGTAAGAATATTTGAATATTTACTGCTTTTAGACGTTAAAATATCTGAAAAATCGATGTACCATTACACCTCGGTACTGATTTGTATAGGAATTTAGACAACAAAATTTAGCAATTCCCACCATCGGGGGCGGTCGAGGGGGGTGCGGATCGACGGGGAATAATTCCTGGCGCCGATTAATGACGGTTTGCTGAAAAAAATTTGACAAATTTCAGAGTTTTTGACAAAAAACAAAAAAAATTTAAGGCAAAAAAAAATTCTGAAATGTTTGCACACTGAAAATTTCGATGGCGTTGTGCAAGACAAAACGAATGAAGACCTTCTGCTGAAAACCCGGTAAGAATATTTGAATATTTACTGCTTTTAGACGTTAAAATATCTGAAAAATCGATGTACCATTACACCTCGGTACTGATTTGTATAGGAATTTAGACAACAAAATTTAGCAATTCCCACCATCGGGGGCGGTCGAGGGGGGTGCGGATCGACGGGGACTAATTCCTGGCGCCGATTAATGACGGTTTGCTAAAAAAAATTTGACAAATTTCAGAGTTTTTGACAAAAAACAAAAAAAATTTAAGGCAAAAAAAAATTCTGAAATGTTTGCACACTGAAAATTTCGATGGCGTTGTGCAAGACAAAACGAATGAAGACCTTCTGCTGAAAACCCGGTAAGAATATTTGAATATTTACTGCTTTTAGACGTTAAAATATCTGAAAAATCGATGTACCATTACACCTCGGTACTGATTTGTATAGGAATTTAGACAACAAAATTTAGCAATTCCCACCATCGGGGGCGGTCGAGGGGGGTGCGGATCGACGGGGAATAATTCCTGGCGCCGATTAATGACGGTTTGCTAAAAAAAATTTGACAAATTTCAGAGATTTTGATAAAAAACAAAAAAAAATTAAGGCAAAAAAAAATTCTGAAATGTGTGCACACTGAAAATTTCGATGGCGTTGTGCAAGACAAAACGAATGAAGACCTTCTGCTGAAAACCCGGTAAGAATATTTGAATATTTACTGCTTTTAGACGTTAAAATATCTGAAAAATCGATGTACCATTACACCTCGGTACTGATTTGTATAGGAATTTAGACAACAAAATTTAGCAATTCCCACCATCGGGGGCGGTCGAGGGGGGTGCGGATCGACGGGGAATAATTCCTGGCGCCGATTAATGACGGTTTGCTAAAAAAAATTTGACAAATTTCAGAGTTTTTGACAAAAAACAAAAAAAATTTAAGGCAAAAAAAATTCTGAAATGTTTGCACACTGAAAATTTCGATGGCGTTGTGCAAGACAAAACGAATGAAGACCTTCTGCTGAAAACCCGGTAAGAATATTTGAATATTTACTGCTTTTAGACGTTAAAATATCTGAAAAATCGATGTACCATTACACCTCGGTACTGATTTGTATAGGAATTTAGACAACAAAATTTAGCAATTCCCACCATCGGGGGCGGTCGAGGGGGGTGCGAATCGACGGGGAATAATTCCTGGCGCCGATTAATGACGGTTTGCTGAAAAAAATTTGACAAATTTCAGAGTTTTTGACAAAAAACAAAAAAAAATTAAGGCAAAAAAAAATTCTGAAATGTTTGCACACTGAAAATTTCAATGGCGTTGTGCAAGACAAAACGAATGAAGACCTTCTGCTGAAAACCCGGTAAGAATATTTGAATATTTACTGCTTTTAGACGTTAAAATATCTGAAAAATCGATGTACCATTACACCTCGGTACTGATTTGTATAGGAATTTAGACAACAAAATTTAGCAATTCCCACCATCGGGGGCGGTCGAGGGGGGTGCGGATCGACGGGGAATAATTCCTGGCGCCGATTAATGACGGTTTGCTGAAAAAAATTTGACAAATTTCAGAGTTTTTGACAAAAAACAAAAAAAATTTAAGGCAAAAAAAAATTCTGAAATGTTTGCACACTGAAAATTTCGATGGCGTTGTGCAAGACAAAACGAATGAAGACCTTCTGCTGAAAACCCGGTAAGAATATTTGAATATTTACTGCTTTTAGACGTTAAAATATCTGAAAAATCGATGTACCATTACACCTCGGTACTGATTTGTATAGGAATTTAGACAACAAAATTTAGCAATTCCCACCATCGGGGGCGGTCGAGGGGGGTGCGGATCGACGGGGAATAATTCCTGGCGCCGATTAATGACGGTTTGCTGAAAAAAATTTGACAAATTTCAGAGTTTTTGACAAAAAACAAAAAAAAATTAAGGCAAAAAAAAATTCTGAAATGTTTGCACACTGAAAATTTCGATGGCGTTGTGCAAGACAAAACGAATGAAGACCTTCTGCTGAAAACCCGGTAAGAATATTTGAATATTTACTGCTTTTAGACGTTAAAATATCTGAAAAATCGATGTACCATTACACCTCGGTACTGATTTGTATAGGAATTTAGACAACAAAATTTAGCAATTCCCACCATCGGGGGCGGTCGAGGGGGGTGCGGATCGACGGGGAATAATTCCTGGCGCCGATTAATGACGGTTTGCTGAAAAAAATTTGACAAATTTCAGAGTTTTTGACAAAAAGAAAAAAAATTTAAGGCAAAAAAAAATTCTGAAATGTTAGCGCACTGAAAATTTCGATGGCGTTGTGCAAGACAAAACGAATGAAGACCTTCTGCTGAAAACCCGGTAAGAATATTTGAATATTTACTGCTTTTAGACGTTAAAATATCTGAAAAATCGATGTACCATTACACCTCGGTACTGATTTGTATAGGAATTTAGACAACAAAATTTAGCAATTCCCACCATCGGGGGCGGTCGAGGGGGGTGCGGATCGACGGGGAATAATTCCTGGCGCCGATTAATGACGGTTTGCTGAAAAAAAATTGACAAATTTCAGAGTTTTTGACAAAAAAGAAAAAAAATTTAAGGCAAAAAAAAATTCTGAAATGTTAGCGCACTGAAAATTTCGATGGCGTTGTGCAAGACAAAACGAATGAAGACCTTCTGGTGAAAACCCGGTAAGAATATTTGAATATTTACTGCTTTTAGACGTTAAAATATCTGAAAAATCGATGTACCATTACACCTCGGTACTGATTTGTATAGGAATTTAGACAACAAAATTTAGCAATTCCCACCATCGGGGGCGGTCGAGGGGGGTGCGGATCGACGGGGAATAATTCCTGGCGCCGATTAATGACGGTTTGCTAAAAAAAATTTGACAAATTTCAGAGTTTTTGACAAAAAACAAAAAAAATTTAAGGCAAAAAAAATTCTGAAATGTTTGCACACTAAAAATTTCGATGGCGTTGTGCAAGACAAAACGAATGAAGACCTTCTGCTGAAAACCCGGTAAGAATATTTGAATATTTACTGCTTTTAGACGTTAAAATATCTGAAAAATCGATGTACCATTACACCTCGGTACTGATTTGTATAGGAATTTAGACAACAAAATTTAGCAATTCCCACCATCGGGGGCGGTCGAGGGGGGTGCGGATCGACGGGGAATAATTCCTGGCGCCGATTAATGACGGTTTGCTGAAAAAAATTTGACAAATTTCAGAGTTTTTGACAAAAAACAAAAAAAATTTAAGGCAAAAAAAAATTCTGAAATGTTTGCACACTGAAAATTTCAATGGCGTTGTGCAAGACAAAACGAATGAAGACCTTCTGCTGAAAACCCGGTAAGAATATTTGAATATTTACTGCTTTTAGACGTTAAAATATCTGAAAAATCGATGTACCATTACACCTCGGTACTGATTTGTATAGGAATTTAGACAACAAAATTTAGCAATTCCCACCATCGGGGGCGGTCGAGGGGGGTGCGGATCGACGGGGAATAATTCCTGGCGCCGATTAATGACGGTTTGCTGAAAAAAATTTGACAAATTTCAGAGTTTTTGACAAAAAACAAAAAAAATTTAAGGCAAAAAAAAATTCTGAAATGTTTGCACACTGAAAATTTCGATGGCGTTGTGCAAGACAAAACGAATGAAGACCTTCTGCTGAAAACCCGGTAAGAATATTTGAATATTTACTGCTTTTAGACGTTAAAATATCTGAAAAATCGATGTACCATTACACCTCGGTACTGATTTGTATAGGAATTTAGACAACAAAATTTAGCAATTCCCACCATCGGGGGCGGTCGAGGGGGGTGCGGATCGACGGGGAATAATTCCTGGCGCCGATTAATGACGGTTTGCTGAAAAAAATTTGACAAATTTCAGAGTTTTTGACAAAAAACAAAAAAAAATTAAGGCAAAAAAAAATTCTGAAATGTTTGCACACTGAAAATTTCGATGGCGTTGTGCAAGACAAAACGAATGAAGACCTTCTGCTGAAAACCCGGTAAGAATATTTGAATATTTACTGCTTTTAGACGTTAAAATATCTGAAAAATCGATGTACCATTACACCTCGGTACTGATTTGTATAGGAATTTAGACAACAAAATTTAGCAATTCCCACCATCGGGGGCGGTCGAGGGGGGTGCGGATCGACGGGGAATAATTCCTGGCGCCGATTAATGACGGTTTGCTGAAAAAAATTTGACAAATTTCAGAGTTTTTGACAAAAAAGAAAAAAAATTTAAGGCAAAAAAAAATTCTGAAATGTTAGCGCACTGAAAATTTCGATGGCGTTGTGCAAGACAAAACGAATGAAGACCTTCTGCTGAAAACCCGGTAAGAATATTTGAATATTTACTGCTTTTAGACGTTAAAATATCTGAAAAATCGATGTACCATTACACCTCGGTACTGATTTGTATAGGAATTTAGACAACAAAATTTAGCAATTCCCACCATCGGGGGCGGTCGAGGGGGGTGCGGATCGACGGGGAATAATTCCTGGCGCCGATTAATGACGGTTTGCTGAAAAAAAATTGACAAATTTCAGAGTTTTTTGACAAAAAAGAAAAAAAATTTAAGGCAAAAAAAAATTCTGAAATGTTAGCGCACTGAAAATTTCGATGGCGTTGTGCAAGACAAAACGAATGAAGACCTTCTGCTGAAAACCCGGTAAGAATATTTGAATATTTACTGCTTTTAGACGTTAAAATATCTGAAAAATCGATGTACCATTACACCTCGGTACTGATTTGTATAGGAATTTAGATAACAAAATTTAGCAATTCCCACCATCGGGGGCGGTCGAGGGGGGTGCGGATCGACGGGGAATGATTCCTGGCGCCGATTAATGACGGTTTGCTGAAAAAAATTTGACAAATTTCAGAGTTTTTGACAAAAAACAAAAAAAAATTAAGGCAAAAAAAAATTCTGAAATGTTTGCACACTGAAAATTTCGATGGCGTTGTGCAAGACAAAACGAATGAAGACCTTCTGCTGAAAACCCGGTAAGAATATTTGAATATTTACTGCTTTTAGACGTTAAAATATCTGAAAAATCGATGTACCATTACACCTCGGTACTGATTTGTATAGGAATTTAGACAACAAAATTTAGCAATTCCCACCATCGGGGGCGGTCGAGGGGGGTGCGGATCGACGGGGAATAATTCCTGGCGCCGATTAACGACGGTTTGCTGAAAAAAATTTGACAAATTTCAGAGTTTTTGACAAAAAACAAAAAAAATTTAAGGCAAAAAAAAATTCTGAAATGTTTGCACACTGAAAATTTCGATGGCGTTGTGCAAGACAAAACGAATGAAGACCTTCTGCTGAAAACCCGGTAAGAATATTTGAATATTTACTGCTTTTAGACGTTAAAATATCTGAAAAATCGATGTACCATTACACCTCGGTACTGATTTGTATAGGAATTTAGACAACAAAATTTAGCAATTCCCACCATCGGGGGCGGTCGAGGGGGGTGCGGATCGACGGGGAATAATTCCTGGCGCCGATTAATGACAGTTTGCTAAAAAAAAATTGACAAATTTCAGAGTTTTTGACAAAAAACAAAAAAAATTTAAGGCAAAAAAAAATTCTGAAATGTTTGCACACTGAAAATTTCGATGGCGTTGTGCAAGACAAAACGAATGAAGACCTTCTGCTGAAAACCCGGTAAGAATATTTGAATATTTACTGCTTTTAGACGTTAAAATATCTGAAAAATCGATGTACCATTACACCTCGGTACTGATTTGTATAGGAATTTAGACAACAAAATTTAGCAATTCCCACCATCGGGGGCGGTCGAGGGGGGTGCGGATCGACGGGGAATAATTCCTGGCGCCGATTAATGACGGTTTGCTGAAAAAAAATTGACAAATTTCAGAGTTTTTGACAAAAAACAAAAAAAATTTAAGGCAAAAAAAAATTCTGAAATGTTTGCACACTGAAAATTTCGATGGCGTTGTGCAAGACAAAACGAATGAAGACCTTCTGCTGAAAACCCGGTAAGAATATTTGAATATTTACTGCTTTTAGACGTTAAAATATCTGAAAAATCGATGTACCATTACACCTCGGTACTGATTTGTATAGGAATTTAGACAACAAAATTTAGCAATTCCCACCATCGGGGGCGGTCGAGGGGGGTGCGGATCGACGGGGAATAATTCCTGGCGCCGATTAATGACGGTTTGCTGAAAAAAATTTAACAAATTTCAGAGTTTTTGACAAAAAACAAAAAAAAATTAAGGAAAAAAAACATTCTGAAATGTGTGCACACTGAAAATTTCGATGGCGTTGTGCAAGACAAAACGAATGAAGACCTTCTGCTGAAAACCCGGTAAGAATATTTGAATATTTACTGCTTTTAGACGTTAAAATGTCTGAAAAATCGATGCACCATTACACCTCGGTACTGATTTGTATAGGAATTTAGACAACAAAATTTAGCAATTCCCACCATCGGGGGCGGTCGAGGGGGGTGCGGATCGACGGGGAATAATTCCTGGCGCCGATTAATGACGGTTTGCTGAAAAAAATTTGACAAATTTCAGAGTTTTTGACAAAAAACAAAAAAAATTTAAGGCAAAACAAAATTCTGAAATGTTTGCACACTGAAAATTTCGATGGCGTTGTGCAAGACAAAACGAATGAAGACCTTCTGGTGAAAACCCGGTAAGAATATTTGAATATTTACTGCTTTTAGACGTTAAAATATCTGAAAAATCGATGTACCATTACACCTCGGTACTGATTTGTATAGGAATTTAGACAACAAAATTTAGCAATTCCCACCATCGGGGGCGGTCGAGGGGGGTGCGGATCGACGGGGAATAATTCCTGGCGCCGATTAATGACGGTTTGCTAAAAAAAATTTGACAAATTTCAGAGTTTTTGACAAAATACAAAAAAAATTTAAGGCAAAAAAAAATTCTAAAATGTTTGCACACTGAAAATTTCGATGGCGTTGTGCAAGACAAAACGAATGAAGACCTTCTGCTGAAAACCCGGTAAGAATATTTGAATATTTACTGCTTTTAGACGTTAAAATATCTGAAAAATCGATGTACCATTACACCTCGGTACTGATTTGTATAGGAATTTAGACAACAAAATTTAGCAATTCCCACCATCGGGGGCGGTCGAGGGGGGTGCGGATCGACGGGGAATAATTCCTGGCGCCGATTAATGACGGTTTGCTGAAAAAAATTTGACAAATTTCAGAGTTTTTGACAAAAAACAAAAAAAATTTAAGGCAAAAAAAAATTCTGAAATGTTTGCACACTGAAAATTTCGATGGCGTTGTGCAAGACAAAACGAATGAAGACCTTCTGGTGAAAACCCGGTAAGAATATTTGAATATTTACTGCTTTTAGACGTTAAAATATCTGAAAAATCGATGTACCATTACACCTCGGTACTGATTTGTATAGGAATTTAGACAACAAAATTTAGCAATTCCCACCATCGGGGGCGGTCGAGGGGGGTGCGGATCGACGGGGAATAATTCCTGGCGCCGATTAATGACGGTTTGCTGAAAAAAATTTGACAAATTTCAGAGTTTTTGACAAAAAACAAAAAAAATTTAAGGCAAAAAAAAATTCTGAAATGTTTGCACACTGAAAATTTCGATGGCGTTGTGCAAGACAAAACGAATGAAGACCTTCTGGTGAAAACCCGGTAAGAATATTTGAATATTTACTGCTTTTAGACGTTAAAATATCTGAAAAATCGATGTACCATTACACCTCGGTACTGATTTGTATAGGAATTTAGACAACAAAATTTAGCAATTCCCACCATCGGGGGCGGTCGAGGGGGGTGCGGATCGACGGGGAATAATTCCTGGCGCCGATTAATGACGGTTTGCTGAAAAAAATTTGACAAATTTCAGAGTTTTTGACAAACAAAAAAAAAATTAAGGCAAAAAAAAATTCTGAAATGTTTGCACACTGAAAATTTCGATGGCGTTGTGCAAGACAAAACGAACGAAGACCTTCTGCTGAAAACCCGGTAAGAATATTTGAATATTTACTGCTTTTAGACGTTAAAATATCTGAAAAATCGATGTACCATTACACCTCGGTACTGATTTGTATAGGAATTTAGACAACAAAATTTAGCAATTCCCACCATCGGGGGCGGTCGAGGGAGGTGCGGATCGACGGGGAATAATTCCTGGCGCCGATTAATGACGGTTTGCTGAAAAAAATTTGACAAATTTCAGAGTTTTTGACAAAAAACAAAAAAAATTTAAGGCAAAACAAAATTCTGAAATGTTTGCACACTGAAAATTTCGATGGCGTTGTGCAAGACAAAACGAATGAAGACCTTCTGCTGAAAACCCGGTAAGAATATTTGAATATTTACTGCTTTTAGACGTTAAAATATCTGAAAAATCGATGTACCATTACACCTCGGTACTGATTTGTATAGGAATTTAGACAACAAAATTTAGCAATTCCCACCATCGGGGGCGGTCGAGGGGGGTGCGGATCGACGGGGAATAATTCCTGGCGCCGATTAATGACGGTTTGCTGAAAAAAATTTGACAAATTTCAGAGTTTTTGACAAAAAACAAAAAAAAATTAAGGCAAAAAAAAATTCTGAAATGTTTGCACACTGAAAATTTCGATGGCGTTGTGCAAGACAAAACGAATGAAGACCTTCTGCTGAAAACCCGGTAAGAATATTTGAATATTTACTGCTTTTAGACGTTAAAATATCTGAAAAATCGATGTACCATTACACCTCGGTACTGATTTGTATAGGAATTTAGACAACAAAATTTAGCAATTCCCACCATCGGGGGCGGTCGAGGGGGGTGCGGATCGACGGGGAATAATTCCTGGCGCCGATTAATGACGGTTTGCTAAAAAAAATTTGACAAATTTCAGAGTTTTTGACAAAAAACAAAAAAAATTTAAGGCAAAAAAAAATTCTAAAATGTTTGCACACTGAAAATTTCGATGGCGTTGTGCAAGACAAAACGAATGAAGACCTTCTGCTGAAAACCCGGTAAGAATATTTGAATATTTACTGCTTTTAGACGTTAAAATATCTGAAAAATCGATGTACCATTACACCTCGGTACTGATTTGTATAGGAATTTAGACAACAAAATTTAGCAATTCCCACCATCGGGGGCGGTCGAGGGGGGTGCGGATCGACGGGGAATAATTCCTGGCGCCGATTAATGACGGTTTGCTGAAAATAATTTGACAAATTTCAGAGTTTTTGACAAAAAACTAAAAAAATTTAAGGCAAAAAAAAATTCTGAAATGTTTGCACACTGAAAATTTCGATGGCGTTGTGCAAGACAAAACGAATGAAGACCTTCTGGTGAAAACCCGGTAAGAATATTTGAATATTTACTGCTTTTAGACGTTAAAATATCTGAAAAATCGATGTACCATTACACCTCGGTACTGATTTGTATAGGAATTTAGACAACAAAATTTAGCAATTCCCACCATCGGGGGCGGTCGAGGGGGGTGCGGATCGACGGGAAATAATTCCTGGCGCCGATTAATGACGGTTTGCTGAAAAAAAATTGACAAATTTCAGAGTTTGTGACAAACAAAAAAAAAAATTAAGGCAAAAAAAAATTCTGAAATGTTTGCACACTGAAAATTTCGATGGCGTTGTGCAAGACAAAACGAATGAAGACCTTCTGCTGAAAACCCGGTAAGAATATTTGAATATTTACTGCTTTTAGACGTTAAAATATCTGAAAAATCGATGTACCATTACACCTCGGTACTGATTTGTATAGGAATTTAGACAACAAAATTTAGCAATTCCCACCATCGGGGGCAGTCGAGGGGGGTGCGGATCGACGGGGAATAATTCCTGGCGCCGATTAATGACGGTTTGCTGAAAAAAATTTGACAAATTTCAGAGTTTTTGACAAAAAACAAAAAAAAATTAAGGTAAAAAAAAATTCTGAAATGTTTGCACACTGAAAATTTCGATGGCGTTGTGCAAGACAAAACGAATGAAGACCTTCTGCTGAAAACCCGGTAAGAATATTTGAATATTTACTGCTTTTAAACGTTAAAATATCTGAAAAATCGATGTACCATTACACCTCGGTACTGATTTGTATAGGAATTTAGACAACAAAATTTAGCAATTCCCACCATCGGGGGCGGTCGAGGGGGGTGCGGATCGACGGGGAATAATTCCTGGCGCCGATTAATGACGGTTTGCTGAAAAAAATTTGACAAATTTCAGAGTTTTTGAGAAAAAACAAAAAAAATTTAAGGCAAAAAAAAATTCTGAAATGTTTGCACACTGAAAATTTCGATGGCGTTGTGCAAGACAAAACGAATGAAGACCTTCTGCTGAAAACCCGGTAAGAATATTTGAATATTTACTGCTTTTAGACGTTAAAATATCTGAAAAATCGATGTACCATTACACCTCGGTACTGATTTGTATAGGAATTTAGACAACAAAATTTAGCAATTCCCACCATCGGGGGCGGTCGAGGGGGGTGCGGATCGACGGGGAATAATTCCTGGCGCCGATTAATGACGGTTTGCTGAAAAAAATTTGACAAATTTCAGAGTTTTTGACAAAAAACAAAAAAAATTTAAGGCAAAAAAAAATTCTGAAATGTTTGTACACTGAAAATTTCGATGGCGTTGTGCAAGACAAAACGAATGAAGACCTTCTGCTGAAAACCCGGTAAGAATATTTGAATATTTACTGCTTTTAGACGTTAAAATATCTGAAAAATCGATGTACCATTACACCTCGGTACTGATTTGTATAGGAATTTAGACAACAAAATTTAGCAATTCCCATCATCGGGGGCGGTCGAGGGGGGTGCGGATCGACGGGGAATAATTCCTGGCGCCGATTAATGACGGTTTGCTGAAAAAAAATTGACAAATTTCAGAGTTTTTGACAAAAACCAAAAAAAATTTAAGGCAAAAAAAAATTCTGAAATGTTTGCACACTGAAAATTTCGATGGCGTTGTGCAAGACAAAACGAATGAAGACCTTCTGGTGAAAACCCGGTAAGAATATTTGAATATTTACTGCTTTTAGACGTTAAAATATCTGAAAAATCGATGTACATTACACCTCGGTACTGATTTGTATAGGAATTTAGACAACATAATTTAGCAATTCCCACCATCTGGGGCGGTCGAGGGGGGTGCGGATCGACGGGGAATAATTCCTGGCGCCGATTAATGACGGTTTGCTGAAAAAAATTTGACAAATTTAAGAGTTTTTGACAAAAAAGAAAAAAAATTTAAGGCAAAAAAAAATTCTGAAATGTTAGCGCACTGAAAATTTCGATGGCGTTGTGCAAGACAAAACGAATGAAGACCTTCTGCTGAAAACCCGGTAAGAATATTTGAATATTTACTGCTTTTAGACGTTAAAATATCTGAAAAATCGATGTACCATTACACCTCGGTACTGATTTGTATAGGAATTTAGACAACAAAATTTAGCAATTCCCACCATCGGGGGCGGTCGAGGGGGGTGCGGATCGACGGGGAATAATTCCTGGCGCCGATTAATGACGGTTTGCTGAAAAAAATTTGACAAATTTCAGAGTTTTTGACAAACAAAAAAAAAAATTAAGGCAAAAAAAAATTCTGAAATGTTTGCACACTGAAAATTTCGATGGCGTTGTGCAAGACAAAACGAATGAAGACCTTCTGCTGAAAACCCGGTAAGAATATTTGAATATTTACTGCTTTTAGACGTTAAAATATCTGAAAAATCGATGTACCATTACACCTCGGTACTGATTTGTATAGGAATTTAGACAACAAAATTTAGCAATTCCCACCATCGGGGGCGGTCGAGGGAGGTGCGGATCGACGGGGAATAATTCCTGGCGCCGATTAATGACGGTTTGCTGAAAAAAATTTGACAGATTTCAGAGTTTTTGACAAAAAACAAAAAAAAATTAAGGTAAAAAAAAATTCTGAAATGTTTGCACACTGAAAATTTCGATGGCGTTGTGCAAGACAAAACGAATGAAGACCTTCTGCTGAAAACCCGGTAAGAATATTTGAATATTTACTGCTTTTAAACGTTAAAATATCTGAAAAATCGATGTACCATTACACCTCGGTACTGATTTGTATAGGAATTTAGACAACAAAATTTAGCAATTCCCACCATCGGGGGCGGTCGAGGGGGGTGCGGATCGACGGGGAATAATTCCTGGCGCCGATTAATGACGGTTTGCTGAAAAAAATTTGACAAATTTCAGAGTTTTTGACAAAAAACAAAAAAAATTTAAGGCAAAACAAAATTCTGAAATGTTTGCACACTGAAAATTTCGATGGCGTTGTGCAAGACAAAACGAATGAAGACCTTCTGCTGAAAACCCGGTAAGAATATTTGAATATTTACTGCTTTTAGACGTTAAAATATCTGAAAAATCGATGTACCATTACACCTCGGTACTGATTTGTATAGGAATTTAGACAACAAAATTTAGCAATTCCCACCATCGGGGGCGGTCGAGGGGGGTGCGGATCGACGGGGAATAATTCCTGGCGCCGATTAATGACGGTTTGCTAAAAAAAATTTGACAAATTTCAGAGTTTTTGACAAAAAACAAAAAAAATTTAAGGCAAAAAAAAATTCTAAAATGTTTGCACACTGAAAATTTCGATGGCGTTGTGCAAGACAAAACGAATGAAGACCTTCTGCTGAAAACCCGGTAAGAATATTTGAATATTTACTGCTTTTAGACGTTAAAATATCTGAAAAATCGATGTACCATTACACCTCGGTACTGATTTGTATAGGAATTTAGACAACAAAATTTAGCAATTCCCACCATCGGGGGCGGTCGAGGGGGGTGCGGATCGACGGGGAATAATTCCTGACGCCGATTAATGACGGTTTGCTGAAAAAAATTTGACAAATTTCAGAGTTTTTGACAAAAAACAAAAGAAATTTAAGGCAAAAAAAAATTCTGAAATGTTTGCACACTGAAAATTTCGATGGCGTTGTGCAAGACAAAACGAATGAAGACCTTCTGGTGAAAACCCGGTAAGAATATTTGAATATTTACTGCTTTTAGACGTTAAAATATCTGAAAAATCGATGTACCATTACACCTCGGTACTGATTTGTATAGGAATTTAGACAACAAAATTTAGCAATTCCCACCATCGGGGGCGGTCGAGGGGGGTGCGGATCGACGGGGAATAATTCCTGGCGCCGATTAATGACGGTTTGCTGAAAAAAATTTGACAAATTTCAGAGTTTTTGACAAAAAACAAAAAAAATTTAAGTCAAAAAAAAATTCTGAAATGTTTGCACACTGAAAATTTCGATGGCGTTGTGCAAGACAAAACGAATGAAGACCTTCTGGTGAAAACCCGGTAAGAATATTTGAATATTTACTGCTTTTAGACGTTAAAATATCTGAAAAATCGATGTACCATTACACCTCGGTACTGATTTGTATAGGAATTTAGACAACAAAATTTAGCAATTCCCACCATCGGGGGCGGTCGAGGGGGGTGCGGATCGACGGGGAATAATTCCTGGCGCCGATTAATGACGGTTTGCTGAAAAAAATTTGACAAATTTCAGAGTTTTTGACAAACAAAAAAAAAAATTAAGGCAAAAAAAAATTCTGAAATGTTTGCACACTGAAAATTTCGATGGCGTTGTGCAAGACAAAACGAATGAAGACCTTCTGCTGAAAACCCGGTAAGAATATTTGAATATTTACTGCTTTTAGACGTTAAAATATCTGAAAAATCGATGTACCATTACACCTCGGTACTGATTTGTATAGGAATTTAGACAACAAAATTTAGCAATTCCCACCATCGGGGGCGGTCGAGGCAGGTGCGGATCGACGGGGAATAATTCCTGGCGCCGATTAATGACGGTTTGCTGAAAAAAATTTGACAAATTTCAGAGTTTTTGACAAAAAACAAAAAAAAAATTAAGGCAAAAAATTCTGAAATGTTTGCACACTGAAAATTTCGATGGCGTTGTGCAAGACAAAACGAATGAAGACCTTCTGCTGAAAACCCGGTAAGAATATTTGAATATTTACTGCTTTTAGACGTTAAAATATCTGAAAAATCGATGTACCATTACACCTCGGTACTGATTTGTATAGGAATTTAGACAACAAAATTTAGCAATTCCCACCATCGGGGGCGGTCGAGGGGGGTGCGGATCGACGGGGAATAATTCCTGGCGCCGATTAATGACGGTTTGCTGAAAAAAATTTGACAAATTTCAGAGTTTTTGACAAAAAACAAAAAAAAATTAAGGCAAAAAAAAATTCTGAAATGTTTGCACACTGAAAATTTCGATGGCGTTGTGCAAGACAAAACGAATGAAGACCTTCTGCTGAAAACCCGGTAAGAATATTTGAATATTTACTGCTTTTAGACGTTAAAATATCTGAAAAATCGATGTACCATTACACCTCGGTACTGATTTGTATAGGAATTTAGACAACAAAATTTAGCAATTCCCACCATCGGGGGCGGTCGAGGGGGGTGCGGATCGACGGGGAATAATTCCTGGCGCCGATTAATGACGGTTTGCTAAAAAAAATTTGACAAATTTCAGAGTTTTTGACAAAAAACAAAAAAAATTTAAGGCAAAAAATATTCTAAAATGTTTGCACACTGAAAATTTCGATGGCGTTGTGCAAGACAAAACGAATGAAGACCTTCTGCTGAAAACCCGGTAAGAATATTTGAATATTTACTGCTTTTAGACGTTAAAATATCTGAAAAATCGATGTACCATTACACCTCGGTACTGATTTGTATAGGAATTTAGACAACAAAATTTAGCAATTCCCACCATCGGGGGCGGTCGAGGGGGGTGCGGATCGACGGGGAATAATTCCTGGCGCCGATTAATGACGGTTTGCTGAAAATAATTTGACAAATTTCAGAGTTTTTGACAAAAAACTAAAAAAATTTAAGGCAAAAAAAAATTCTGAAATGTTTGCACACTGAAAATTTCGATGGCGTTGTGCAAGACAAAACGAATGAAGACCTTCTGGTGAAAACCCGGTAAGAATATTTGAATATTTACTGCTTTTAGACGTTAAAATATCTGAAAAATCGATGTACCATTACACCTCGGTACTGATTTGTATAGGAATTTAGACAACAAAATTTAGCAATTCCCACCATCGGGGGCGGTCGAGGGGGGTGCGGATCGACGGGAAATAATTCCTGGCGCCGATTAATGACGGTTTGCTGAAAAAAAATTGACAAATTTCAGAGTTTTTGACAAACAAAAAAAAAAATTAAGGCAAAAAAAAATTCTGAAATGTTTGCACACTGAAAATTTCGATGGCGTTGTGCAAGACAAAACGAATGAAGACCTTCTGCTGAAAACCCGGTAAGAATATTTGAATATTTACTGCTTTTAGACGTTAAAATATCTGAAAAATCGATGTACCATTACACCTCGGTACTGATTTGTATAGGAATTTAGACAACAAAATTTAGCAATTCCCACCATCGGGGGCGGTCGAGGGGGGTGCGGATCGACGGGGAATAATTCCTGGCGCCGATTAATGACGGTTTGCTGAAAAAAATTTGACAAATTTCAGAGTTTTTGACATACAAAAAAAAAATTAAGTCAAAAAAAAATTCTGAAATGTTTGCACACTGAAAATTTCGATGGCGTTGTGCAAGACAAAACGAATGAAGACCTTCTGCTGAAAACCCGGTAAGAATATTTGAATATTTACTGCTTTTAGACGTTAAAATATCTGAAAAATCGATGTACCATTACACCTCGGTACTGATTTGTATAGGAATTTAGACAACAAAATTTAGCAATTCCCACCATCGGGGGCGGTCGAGGGGGGTGCGGATCGACGGGGAATAATTCCTGGCGCCGATTAATGACGGTTTGCTGAAAAAAATTTGACAAATTTCAGAGTTTTTGACAAAAAACAAAAAAAAATTAAGGCAAAAAAAAATTCTGAAATGTTTGCACACTGAAAATTTCGATGGCGTTGTGCAAGACAAAACGAATGAAGACCTTCTGCTGAAAACCCGGTAAGAATATTTGAATATTTACTGCTTTTAGACGTTAAAATATCTGAAAAATCGATGTACCATTACACCTCGGTACTGATTTGTATAGGAATTTAGACAACAAAATTTAGCAATTCCCACCATCGGGGGCGGTCGAGGGGGGTGCGGATCGACGGGGAATAATTCCTGGCGCCGATTAATGACGGTTTGCTGAAAAAAATTTGACAAATTTCAGAGTTTTTGACAAAAAACAAAAAAAAATTAAGGCAAAAAAAAATTCTGAAATGTTTGCACACTGAAAATTTCGATGGCGTTGTGCAAGACAAAACGAATGAAGACCTTCTGCTGAAAACCCGGTAAGAATATTTGAATATTTACTGCTTTTAGACGTTAAAATATCTGAAAAATCGATGTACCATTACACCTCGGTACTGATTTGTATAGGAATTTAGACAACAAAATTTAGCAATTCCCACCATCGGGGGCGGTCGAGGGGGGTGCGGATCGACGGGGAATAATTCCTGGCGCCGATTAATGACGGTTTGCTGAAAAAAATTTGACAAATTTCAGAGTTTTTGACAAAAAAGAAAAAAAATTTAAGGCAAAAAAAAATTCTGAAATGTTAGCGCACTGAAAATTTCGATGGCGTTGTGCAAGACAAAACGAATGAAGACCTTCTGCTGAAAACCCGGTAAGAATATTTGAATATTTACTGCTTTTAGACGTTAAAATATCTGAAAAATCGATGTACCATTACACCTCGGTACTGATTTGTATAGGAATTTAGACAACAAAATTTAGCAATTCCCACCATCGGGGGCGGTCGAGGGGGGTGCGGATCGACGGGGAATAATTCCTGGCGCCGATTAATGACGGTTTGCTGAAAAAAATTTGACAAATTTCAGAGTTTTTGACAAAAAAGAAAAAAAATTTAAGGCAAAAAAAAATTCTGAAATGTTAGCGCACTGAAAATTTCGATGGCGTTGTGCAAGACAAAACGAATGAAGACCTTCTGGTGAAAACCCGGTAAGAATATTTGAATATTTACTGCTTTTAGACGTTAAAATATCTGAAAAATCGATGTACATTACACCTCGGTACTGATTTGTATAGGAATTTAGACAACATAATTTAGCAATTCCCACCATCGGGGGCGGTCGAGGGGGGTGCGGATCGACGGGGAATAATTCCTGGCGCCGATTAATGACGGTTTGCTGAAAAAAATTTGACAAATTTAAGAGTTTTTGACAAAAAAGAAAAAAAATTTAAGGCAAAAAAAAATTCTGAAATGTTAGCGCACTGAAAATTTCGATGGCGTTGTGCAAGACAAAACGAATGAAGACCTTCTGCTGAAAACCCGGTAAGAATATTTGAATATTTACTGCTTTTAGACGTTAAAATATCTGAAAAATCGATGTACCATTACACCTCGGTACTGATTTGTATAGGAATTTAGACAACAAAATTTAGCAATTCCCACCATCGGGGGCGGTCGAGGGGGGTGCGGATCGACGGGGAATAATTCCTGGCGCCGATTAATGACGGTTTGCTAAAAAAAATTTGACAAATTTCAGAGTTTTTGACAAATAACAAAAAAAATTTAAGGCAAAAAAAAATTCTGAAATGTTTGCACACTGAAAATTTCGATGGCGTTGTGCAAGACAAAACGAATGAAGACCTTCTGCTGAAAACCCGGTAAGAATATTTGAATATTTACTGCTTTTAGACGTTAAAATATCTGAAAAATCGATGTACCATTACACCTCGGTACTGATTTGTATAGGAATTTAGACAACAAAATTTAGCAATTCCCACCATCGGGGGCGGTCGAGGGGGGTGCGGATCGACGGGGAATAATTCCTGGCGCCGATTAATGACGGTTTGCTGAAAAAAATTTGACAAATTTCAGAGTTTTTGACAAAAAACAAAAAAAATTTAAGGCAAAAAAAAATTCTGAAATGTTTGCACACTGAAAATTTCGATGGCGTTGTGCAAGACAAAACGAATGAAGACCTTCTGCTGAAAACCCGGTAAGAATATTTGAATATTTACTGCTTTTAGACGTTAAAATATCTGAAAAATCGATGTACCATTACACCTCGGTACTGATTTGTATAGGAATTTAGACAACAAAATTTAGCAATTCCCACCATCGGGGGCGGTCGAGGGGGGTGCGGATCGACGGGGAATAATTCCTGGCGCCGATTAATGACGGTTTGCTGAAAAAAATTTGACAAATTTCAGAGTTTTTGACAAACAAAAAAAAAAATTAAGTCAAAAAAAAATTCTGAAATGTTTGCACACTGAAAATTTCGATGGCGTTGTGCAAGACAAAACGAATGAAGACCTTCTGCTGAAAACCCGGTAAGAATATTTGAATATTTACTGCTTTTAGACGTTAAAATATCTGAAAAATCGATGTACCATTACACCTCGGTACTGATTTGTATAGGAATTTAGACAACAAAATTTAGCAATTCCCACCATCGGGGGCGGTCGAGGGGGGTGCGGATCGACGGGGAATAATTCCTGGCGCCGATTAATGACGGTTTGCTGAAAAAAATTTGACAAATTTCAGAGTTTTTGAAAAAAAACCAAAAAAAATTAAGGCAAAAAAAAATTCTGAAATGTTTGCACACTGAAAATTTCGATGGCGTTGTGCAAGACAAAACGAATGAAGACCTTCTGCTGAAAACCCGGTAAGAATATTTGAATATTTACTGCTTTTAGACGTTAAAATATCTGAAAAATCGATGTACCATTACACCTCGGTACTGATTTGTATAGGAATTTAGACAACAAAATTTAGCAATTCCCACCATCGGGGGCGGTCGAGGGGGGTGCGGATCGACGGGGAATAATTCCTGGCGCCGATTAATGACGGTTTGCTGAAAAAAATTTGACAAATTTCAGAGTTTTTGACAAAAAACAAAAAAAATTTAAGGCAAAAAAAAATTCTGAAATGTTTGCACACTGAAAATTTCGATGGCGTTGTGCAAGACAAAACGAATGAAGACCTTCTGCTGAAAACCCGGTAAGAATATTTGAATATTTACTGCTTTTAGACGTTAAAATGTCTGAAAAATCGATGCACCATTACACCTCGGTACTGATTTGTATAGGAATTTAGACAACAAAATTTAGCAATTCCCACCATCGGGGGCGGTCGAGGGGGGTGCGGATCGACGGGGAATAATTCCTGGCGCCGATTAATGACGGTTTGCTGAAAAAAAATTGACAAATTTCAGAGTTTTTGACAAACAAAAAAAAAAATTAAGGCAAAAAAAAATTCTGAAATGTTTGCACACTGAAAATTTCGATGGCGTTGTGCAAGACAAAACGAATGAAGACCTTCTGCTGAAAACCCGGTAAGAATATTTGAATATTTACTGCTTTTAGACGTTAAAATATCTGAAAAATCGATGTACCATTACACCTCGGTACTGATTTGTATAGGAATTTAGACAACAAAATTTAGCAATTCCCACCATCGGGGGCGGTCGAGGGGGGTGCGGATCGACGGGGAATAATTCCTGGCGCCGATTAATGACGGTTTGCTGAAAAAAATTTGACAAATTTCAGAGTTTTTGACAAAAAAGAAAAAAAATTTAAGGCAAAAAAAAATTCTGAAATGTTTGCACACTGAAAATTTCGATGGCGTTGTGCAAGACAAAACGAATGAAGACCTTCTGCTGAAAACCCGGTAAGAATATTTGAATATTTACTGCTTTTAGACGTTAAAATATCTGAAAAATCGATGTACCATTACACCTCGGTACTGATTTGTATAGGAATTTAGACAACAAAATTTAGCAATTCCCACCATCGGGGGCGGTCGAGGGGGGTGCGGATCGACGGGGAATAATTCCTGGCGCCGATTAATGATGGTTTGCTGAAAAAAATTTGACAAATTTCAGAGTTTTTGACAAAAAACAAAAAAAATTTAAGGCAAAAAAAAATTCTGAAATGTTTGCACACTGAAAATTTCGATGGCGTTGTGCAAGACAAAACGAATGAAGACCTTCTGCTGAAAACCCGGTAAGAATATTTGAATATTTACTGCTTTTAGACGTTAAAATATCTGAAAAATCGATGTACCATTACACCTCGGTACTGATTTGTATAGGAATTTAGACAACAAAATTTAGCAATTCCCACCATCGGGGGCGGTCGAGGGGGGTGCGGATCGACGGGGAATAATTCCTGGCGCCGATTTATGACGGTTTGCTGAAGAAAATTTGACAAATTTCAGAGTTTTTGACAAAAAACAAAAAAAATTTTAAGGCAAAAAAAAATTCTGAAATGTGTGCACACTGAAAATTTCGATGGCGTTGTGCAAGACAAAACGAATGAAGACCTTCTGCTGAAAACCCGGTAAGAATATTTGAATATTTACTGCTTTTAGACGTTAAAATGTCTGAAAAATCGATGCACCATTACACCTCGGTACTGATTTGTATAGGAATTTAGACAACAAAATTTAGCAATTCCCACCATCGGGGGCGGTCGAGGGGGGTGCGGATCGACGGGGAATAATTCCTGGCGCCGATTAATGACGGTTTGCTAAAAAAAATTTGACAAATTTCAGAGATTTTGACAAAAAACAAGAAAAATTTAAGGCAAAAAAAAATTCTGAAATCTTTGCACACTGAAAATTTCGATGGCGTTGTGCAAGACAAAACGAATGAAGACCTTCTGCTGAAAACCCGGTAAGAATATTTGAATATTTACTGCTTTTAGACGTTAAAATATCTGAAAAATCGATGTACCATTACACCTCGGTACTGATTTGTATAGGAATTTAGACAACAAAATTTAGCAATTCCCACCATCGGGGGCGGTCGAAGGGGGTGCGGATCGACGGGGAATAATTCCTGGCGCCGATTAATGACGGTTTGCTGAAAAAAATTTGACAAATTTCAGAGTTTTTGACAAAAAACAAAAAAAATTTAAGGCAAAAAAAAATTTCTGAAATGTTTGCACACTGAAAATTTCGATGGCGTTGTGCAAGACAAAACGAATGAAGACCTTCTGGTGAAAACCCGGTAAGAATATTTGAATATTTACTGCTTTTAGACGTTAAAATATCTGAAAAATCGATGTACCATTACACCTCGGTACTGATTTGTATAGGAATTTAGACAACAAAATTTAGCAATTCCCACCATCGGGGGCGGTCGAGGGGGGTGCGGATCGACGGGGAATAATTCCTGGCGCCGATTAATGACGGTTTGCTAAAAAAAATTTGACAAATTTCAGAGTTTTTGACAAAAAACAAAAAAAATTTAAGGCAAAAAAAAATTCTGAAATGTTTGCACACTGAAAATTTCGATGGCGTTGTGCAAGACAAAACGAATGAAGACCTTCTGCTGAAAACCCGGTAAGAATATTTGAATATTTACTGCTTTTAGACGTTAAAATATCTGAAAAATCGATGTACCATTACACCTCGGTACTGATTTGTATAGGAATTTAGACAACAAAATTTAGCAATTCCCACCATCGGGGGCGGTCGAGGGGGGTGCGGATCGACGGGGAATAATTCCTGGCGCCGATTAATGACGGTTTGCTAAAAAAAATTTGACAAATTTCAGAGATTTTGATAAAAAACAAAAAAAAATTAAGGCAAAAAAAAATTCTGAAATGTGTGCACACTGAAAATTTCGATGGCGTTGTGCAAGACAAAACGAATGAAGACCTTCTGGTGAAAACCCGGTAAGAATATTTGAATATTTACTGCTTTTAGACGTTAAAATATCTGAAAAATCGATGTACCATTACACCTCGGTACTGATTTGTATAGGAATTTAGACAACAAAATTTAGCAATTCCCACCATCGGGGGCGGTCGAGGGGGGTGCGGATCGACGGGGAATAATTCCTGGCGCCGATTAATGACGGTTTGCTGAAAAAAATTTGACAAATTTCAGAGTTTTTGACAAAAAACAAAAAAAATTTAAGGCAAAAAAAAATTCTGAAATGTTTGCACACTGAAAATTTCGATGGCGTTGTGCAAGACAAAACGAATGAAGACCTTCTGCTGAAAACCCGGTAAGAATATTTGAATATTTACTGCTTTTAGACGTTAAAATATCTGAAAAATCGATGTACCATTACACCTCGGTACTGATTTGTATAGGAATTTAGACAACAAAATTTAGCAATTCCCACCATCGGGGGCGGTCGAGGGGGGTGCGGATCGACGGGGAATAATTCCTGGCGCCGATTAATGACGGTTTGCTGAAAAAAATTTGACAAATTTCAGAGTTTTTGACAAAAAACAAAAAAAATTTAAGGCAAAAAAAAATTCTGAAATGTTTGCACACTGAAAATTTCGATGGCGTTGTGCAAGACAAAACGAATGAAGACCTTCTGGTGAAAACCCGGTAAGAATATTTGAATATTTACTGCTTTTAGACGTTAAAATATCTGAAAAATCGATGTACCATTACACCTCGGTACTGATTTGTATAGGAATTTAGACAACAAAATTTAGCAATTCCCACCATCGGGGGCGGTCGAGGGGGGTGCGGATCGACGGGGAATAATTCCTGGCGCCGATTAATGACGGTTTGCTGAAAAAAATTTGACAAATTTCAGAGTTTTTGACAAACAAAAAAAAAAATTAAGTCAAAAAAAAATTCTGAAATGTTTGCACACTGAAAATTTCGATGGCGTTGTGCAAGACAAAACGAATGAAGACCTTCTGCTGAAAACCCGGTAAGAATATTTGAATATTTACTGCTTTTAGACGTTAAAATATCTGAAAAATCGATGTACCATTACACCTCGGTACTGATTTGTATAGGAATTTAGACAACAAAATTTAGCAATTCCCACCATCGGGGGCGGTCGAGGGGGGTGCGGATCGACGGGGAATAATTCCTGGCGCCGATTAATGACGGTTTGCTGAAAAAAATTTGACAAATTTCAGAGTTTTTGACAAAAAACAAAAAAAAATTAAGGCAAAAAAAAATTCTGAAATGTTTGCACACTGAAAATTTCGATGGCGTTGTGCAAGACAAAACGAATGAAGACCTTCTGCTGAAAACCCGGTAAGAATATTTGAATATTTACTGCTTTTAGACGTTAAAATATCTGAAAAATCGATGTACCATTACACCTCGGTACTGATTTGTATAGGAATTTAGACAACAAAATTTAGCAATTCCCACCATCGGGGGCGGTCGAGGGGGGTGCGGATCGACGGGGAATAATTCCTGGCGCCGATTAATGACGGTTTGCTGAAAAAAATTTGACAAATTTCAGAGTTTTTGACAAAAAACAAAAAAAAATTAAGGCAAAAAAAAATTCTGAAATGTTTGCACACTGAAAATTTCGATGGCGTTGTGCAAGACAAAACGAATGAAGACCTTCTGCTGAAAACCCGGTAAGAATATTTGAATATTTACTGCTTTTAGACGTTAAAATATCTGGAAAATCGATGTACCATTACACCTCGGTACTGATTTGTATAGGAATTTAGACAACAAAATTTAGCAATTCCCACCATCGGGGGCGGTCGAGGGGGGTGCGGATCGACGGGGAATAATTCCTGGCGCCGATTAATGACGGTTTGCTGAAAAAAATTTGACAAATTTCAGAGTTTTTGACATACAAAAAAAAAATTAAGTCAAAAAAAAATTCTGAAATGTTTGCACACTGAAAATTTCGATGGCGTTGTGCAAGACAAAACGAATGAAGACCTTCTGCTGAAAACCCGGTAAGAATATTTGAATATTTACTGCTTTTAGACGTTAAAATATCTGAAAAATCGATGTACCATTACACCTCGGTACTGATTTGTATAGGAATTTAGACAACAAAATTTAGCAATTCCCACCATCGGGGGCGGTCGAGGGGGGTGCGGATCGACGGGGAATAATTCCTGGCGCCGATTAATGACGGTTTGCTGAAAAAAATTTGACAAATTTCAGAGTTTTTGACAAAAAACAAAAAAAAATTAAGGCAAAAAAAAATTCTGAAATGTTTGCACACTGAAAATTTCGATGGCGTTGTGCAAGACAAAACGAATGAAGACCTTCTGCTGAAAACCCGGTAAGAATATTTGAATATTTACTGCTTTTAGACGTTAAAATATCTGAAAAATCGATGTACCATTACACCTCGGTACTGATTTGTATAGGAATTTAGACAACAAAATTTAGCAATTCCCACCATCGGGGGCGGTCGAGGGGGGTGCGGATCGACGGGGAATAATTCCTGGCGCCGATTAATGACGGTTTGCTGAAAAAAATTTGACAAATTTCAGAGTTTTTGACAAAAACAAAAAAAAATTAAGGCAAAAAAAAATTCTGAAATGTTTGCACACTGAAAATTTCGATGGCGTTGTGCAAGACAAAACGAATGAAGACCTTCTGCTGAAAACCCGGTAAGAATATTTGAATATTTACTGCTTTTAGACGTTAAAATATCTGAAAAATCGATGTACCATTACACCTCGGTACTGATTTGTATAGGAATTTAGACAACAAAATTTAGCAATTCCCACCATCGGGGGCGGTCGAGGGGGGTGCGGATCGACGGGGAATAATTCCTGGCGCCGATTAATGACGGTTTGCTGAAAAAAATTTGACAAATTTCAGAGTTTTTGACAAAAAAGAAAAAAAATTTAAGGCAAACAAAAATTCTGAAATGTTAGCGCACTGAAAATTTCGATGGCGTTGTGCAAGACAAAACGAATGAAGACCTTCTGCTGAAAACCCGGTAAGAATATTTGAATATTTACTGCTTTTAGACGTTAAAATATCTGAAAAATCGATGTACCATTACACCTCGGTACTGATTTGTATAGGAATTTAGACAACAAAATTTAGCAATTCCCACCATCGGGGGCGGTCGAGGGGGGTGCGGATCGACGGGGAATAATTCCTGGCGCCGATTAATGACGGTTTGCTGAAAAAAATTTGACAAATTTCAGAGTTTTTGACAAAAAAGAAAAAAAATTTAAGGCAAAAAAAAATTCTGAAATGTTAGCGCACTGAAAATTTCGATGGCGTTGTGCAAGACAAAACGAATGAAGACCTTCTGCTGAAAACCCGGTAAGAATATTTGAATATTTACTGCTTTTAGACGTTAAAATATCTGAAAAATCGATGTACCATTACACCTCGGTACTGATTTGTATAGGAATTTAGACAACAAAATTTAGCAATTCCCACCATCGGGGGCGGTCGAGGGGGGTGCGGATCGACGGGGAATAATTCCTGGCGCCGATTAATGACGGTTTGCTGAAAAAAATTTGACGAATTTCAGAGTTTTTGACAAAAAACAAAAAAAATTTAAGGCAAAAAAAAATTCTGAAATGTTTGCACACTGAAAATTTCGATGGCGTTGTGCAAGACAAAACGAATGAAGACCTTCTGCTGAAAACCCGGTAAGAATATTTGAATATTTACTGCTTTTAGACGTTAAAATATCTGAAAAATCGATGTACCATTACACCTCGGTACTGATTTGTATAGGAATTTAGACAACAAAATTTAGCAATTCCCACCATCGGGGGCGGTCGAGGGGGGTGCGGATCGACGGGGAATAATTCCTGGCGCCGATTAACGACGGTTTGCTGAAAAAAATTTGACAAATTTCAGAGTTTTTGAGAAAAAACAAAAAAAATTTAAGGCAAAAAAAAATTCTGAAATGTTTGCACACTGAAAATTTCGATGGCGTTGTGCAAGACAAAACGAATGAAGACCTTCTGCTGAAAACCCGGTAAGAATATTTGAATATTTACTGCTTTTAGACGTTAAAATATCTGAAAAATCGATGTACCATTACACCTCGGTACTGATTTGTATAGGAATTTAGACAACAAAATTTAGCAATTCCCACCATCGGGGGCGGTCGAGGGGGGTGCGGATCGACGGGGAATAATTCCTGGCGCCGATTAATGACAGTTTGCTAAAAAAAAATTGACGAATTTCAGAGTTTTTGACAAAAAACAAAAAAAATTTAAGGCAAAAAAAAATTCTGAAATGTTTGCACACTGAAAATTTCGATGGCGTTGTGCAAGACAAAACGAATGAAGACCTTCTGCTGAAAACCCGGTAAGAATATTTGAATATTTACTGCTTTTAGACGTTAAAATATCTGAAAAATCGATGTACCATTACACCTCGGTACTGATTTGTATAGGAATTTAGACAACAAAATTTAGCAATTCCCACCATCGGGGGCGGTCGAGGGGGGTGCGGATCGACGGGGAATAATTCCTGGCGCCGATTAACGACGGTTTGCTGAAAAAAATTTGACAAATTTCAGAGTTTTTGACAAAAAACAAAAAAAATTTAAGGCAAAAAAAAATTCTGAAATGTTTGCACACTGAAAATTTCGATGGCGTTGTGCAAGACAAAACGAATGAAGACCTTCTGCTGAAAACCCGGTAAGAATATTTGAATATTTACTGCTTTTAGACGTTAAAATATCTGAAAAATCGATGTACCATTACACCTCGGTACTGATTTGTATAGGAATTTAGACAACAAAATTTAGCAATTCCCACCATCGGGGGCGGTCGAGGGGGGTGCGGATCGACGGGGAATAATTCCTGGCGCCGATTAATGACAGTTTGCTAAAAAAAATTTGACAAATTTCAGAGTTTTTGACAAAAAACAAAAAAAATTTAAGGCTAAAAAAAATTCTGAAATGTTTGCACACTGAAAATTTCGATGGCGTTGTGCAAGACAAAACGAATGAAGACCTTCTGCTGAAAACCCGGTAAGAATATTTGAATATTTACTGCTTTTAGACGTTAAAATATCTGAAAAATCGATGTACCATTACACCTCGGTACTGATTTGTATAGGAATTTAAACAACAAAATTTAGCAATTCCCACCATCGGGGGCGGTCGAGGGGGGTGCGGATCGACGGGGAATAATTCCTGGCGCCGATTAATGACGGTTTGCTGAAAAAAATTTGACAAATTTCAGAGTTTTTGACAAAAAACAAAAAAAATTTAAGGCAAAAAAAAATTCTGAAATGTTTGCACACTGAAAATTTCGATGGCGTTGTGCAAGACAAAACGAATGAAGACCTTCTGCTGAAAACCCGGTAAGAATATTTGAATATTTACTGCTTTTAGACGTTAAAATATCTGAAAAATCGATGTACCATTACACCTCGGTACTGATTTGTATAGGAATTTAGACAACAAAATTTAGCAATTCCCACCATCGGGGGCGGTCGAGGGGGGTGCGGATCGACGGGGAATAATTCCTGGCGCCGATTAATGACGGTTTGCTAAAAAAAATTTGACAAATTTCAGAGTTTTTGACAAAAAACAAAAAAAATTTAAGGCAAAAAAAAATTCTAAAATGTTTGCACACTGAAAATTTCGATGGCGTTGTGCAAGACAAAACGAATGAAGACCTTCTGCTGAAAACCCGGTAAGAATATTTGAATATTTACTGCTTTTAGACGTTAAAATGTCTGAAAAATCGATGCACCATTACACCTCGGTACTGATTTGTATAGGAATTTAGACAACAAAATTTAGCAATTCCCACCATCGGGGGCGGTCGAGGGGGGTGCGGATCGACGGGGAATAATTCCTGGCGCCGATTAATGACGGTTTGCTAAAAAAAATTTGACAAATTTCAGAGATTTTGATAAAAAACAAAAAAAAATTAAGGCAAAAAAAAATTCTGAAATGTGTGCACACTGAAAATTTCGATGGCGTTGTGCAAGACAAAACGAATGAAGACCTTCTGCTGAAAACCCGGTAAGAATATTTGAATATTTACTGCTTTTAGACGTTAAAATATCTGAAAAATCGATGTACCATTACACCTCGGTACTGATTTGTATAGGAATTTAGACAACAAAATTTAGCAATTCCCACCATCGGGGGCGGTCGAGGGGGGTGCGGATCGACGGGGAATAATTCCTGGCGCCGATTAATGACGGTTTGCTAAAAAAAATTTGACAAATTTCAGAGTTTTTGACAAAAAACAAAAAAAATTTAAGGCAAAAAAAAATTCTGAAATGTTTGCACACTGAAAATTTCGATGGCGTTGTGCAAGACAAAACGAATGAAGACCTTCTGCTGAAAACCCGGTAAGAATATTTGAATATTTACTGCTTTTAGACGTTAAAATATCTGAAAAATCGATGTACCATTACACCTCGGTACTGATTTGTATAGGAATTTAGACAACAAAATTTAGCAATTCCCACCATCGGGGGCGGTCGAGGGGGGTGCGGATCGACGGGGAATAATTCCTGGCGCCGATTAATGACGGTTTGCTAAAAAAAATATGACAAATTTCAGAGTTTTTGACAAAAAACAAAAAAAATTTAAGGCAAAAAAAATTTCTAAAATGTTTGCACACTGAAAATTTCGATGGCGTTGTGCAAGACAAAACGAATGAAGACCTTCTGCTGAAAACCCGGTAAGAATATTTGAATATTTACTGCTTTTAGACGTTAAAATACCTGAAAAATCGATGTACCATTACACCTCGGTACTGATTTGTATAGGAATTTAGACAACAAAATTTAGCAATTCCCACCATCGGGGGCGGTCGAGGGGGGTGCGGATCGACGGGAAATAATTCCTGGCGCCGATTAATGACGGTTTGCTGAAAAAAATTTGACAAATTTCAGAGTTTTTGACAAAAAACAAAAAAAATTTAAGGCAAAAAAACATTCTGAAATGTTTGCACACTGAAAATTTCGATGGCGTTGTGCAAGACAAAACGAATGAAGACCTTCTGGTGAAAACCCGGTAAGAATATTTGAATATTTACTGCTTTTAGACGTTAAAATATCTGAAAAATCGATGTACCATTACACCTCGGTACTGATTTGTATAGGAATTTAGACAACAAAATTTAGCAATTCCCACCATCGGGGGCGGTCGAGGGGGGTGCGGATCGACGGGGAATAATTCCTGGCGCCGATTAATGACGGTTTGCTGAAAAAAAATTGACAAATTTCAGAGTTTTTGACAAAAAACAAAAAAAATTTAAGGCAAAAAAAAATTCTGAAATGTTTGCACACTGAAAATTTCGATGGCGTTGTGCAAGACAAAACGAATGAAGACCTTCTGCTGAAAACCCGGTAAGAATATTTGAATATTTACTGCTTTTAGACGTTAAAATATCTGAAAAATCGATGTACCATTACACCTCGGTACTGATTTGTATAGGAATTTAGACAACAAAATTTAGCAATTCCCACCATCGGGGGCGGTCGAGGGGGGTGCGGATCGACGGGGAATAATTCCTGGCGCCGATTAATGACGGTTTGCTGAAAAAAATTTGACAAATTTCAGAGTTTTTGACAAAAAACAAAAAAAATTTAAGGCAAAAAAAAATTCTGAAATGTTTGCACACTGAAAATTTCGATGGCGTTGTGCAAGACAAAACGAATGAAGACCTTCTGCTGAAAACCCGGTAAGAATATTTGAATATTTACTGCTTTTAGACGTTAAAATATCTGAAAAATCGATGTACCATTACACCTCGGTACTGATTTGTATAGGAATTTAGACAACAAAATTTAGCAATTCCCACCATCGGGGGCGGTCGAAGGGGGTGCGGATCGACGGGGAATAATTCCTGGCGCCGATTAATGACGGTTTGCTGAAAAAAATTTAACAAATTTCAGAGTTTTTGACAAAAAACAAAAAAAAATTAAGGAAAAAAAACATTCTGAAATGTGTGCACACTGAAAATTTCGATGGCGTTGTGCAAGACAAAACGAATGAAGACCTTCTGCTGAAAACCCGGTAAGAATATTTGAATATTTACTGCTTTTAGACGTTAAAATGTCTGAAAAATCGATGCACCATTACACCTCGGTACTGATTTGTATAGGAATTTAGACAACAAAATTTAGCAATTCCCACCATCGGGGGCGGTCGAGGGGGGTGCGGATCGACGGGGAATAATTCCTGGCGCCGATTAATGACGGTTTGCTAAAAAAAATTTGACAAATTTCAGAAATTTTGATAAAAAACAAAAAAAAATTAAGGCAAAAAAAAATTCTGAAATGTGTGCACACTGAAAATTTCGATGGCGTTGTGCAAGACAAAACGAATGAAGACCTTCTGCTGAAAACCCGGTAAGAATATTTGAATATTTACTGCTTTTAGACGTTAAAATATCTGAAAAATCGATGTACCATTACACCTCGGTACTGATTTGTATAGGAATTTAGACAACAAAATTTAGCAATTCCCACCATCGGGGGCGGTCGAGGGGGGTGCGGATCGACGGGGAATAATTCCTGGCGCCGATTAATGACGGTTTGCTGAAAAAAATTTGACAAATTTCAGAGTTTTTGACAAAAAACAAAAAAAATTTAAGGCAAAAAAAAATTCTGAAATGTTTGCACACTGAAAATTTCGATGGCGTTGTGCAAGACAAAACGAATGAAGACCTTCTGGTGAAAACCCGGTAAGAATATTTGAATATTTACTGCTTTTAGACGTTAAAATATCTGAAAAATCGATGTACCATTACACCTCGGTACTGATTTGTATAGGAATTTAGACAACAAAATTTAGCAATTCCCACCATCGGGGGCGGTCGAGGGGGGTGCGGATCGACGGGGAATAATTCCTGGCGCCGATTAATGACGGTTTGCTAAAAAAAATTTGACAAATTTCAGAGTTTTTGACAAAAAACAAAAAAAATTTAAGGCAAAAAAAAATTCTAAAATGTTTGCACACTGAAAATTTCGATGGCGTTGTGCAAGACAAAACGAATGAAGACCTTCTGCTGAAAACCCGGTAAGAATATTTGAATATTTACTGCTTTTAGACGTTAAAATATCTGAAAAATCGATGTACCATTACACCTCGGTACTGATTTGTATAGGAATTTAGACAACAAAATTTAGCAATTCCCACCATCGCGGGCGGTCGAGGGGGGTGCGGATCGACGGGGAATAATTCCTGGCGCCGATTAATGACGGTTTGCTGAAAAAAATTTGACAAATTTCAGAGTTTTTGACAAAAAACAAAAAAAATTTAAGGCAAAAAAAAATTCTGAAATGTTTGCACACTGAAAATTTCGATGGCGTTGTGCAAGACAAAACGAATGAAGACCTTCTGGTGAAAACCCGGTAAGAATATTTGAATATTTACTGCTTTTAGACGTTAAAATATCTGAAAAATCGATGTACCATTACACCTCGGTACTGATTTGTATAGGAATTTAGACAACAAAATTTAGCAATTCCCACCATCGGGGGCGGTCGAGGGGGGTGCGGATCGACGGGGAATAATTCCTGGCGCCGATTAATGACGGTTTGCTGAAAAAAAATTGACAAATTTCAGAGTTTTTGACAAACAAAAAAAAAAATTAAGGCAAAAAAAAATTCTGAAATGTTTGCACACTGAAAATTTCGATGGCGTTGTGCAAGACAAAACGAATGAAGACCTTCTGCTGAAAACCCGGTAAGAATATTTGAATATTTACTGCTTTTAGACGTTAAAATATCTGAAAAATCGATGTACCATTACACCTCGGTACTGATTTGTATAGGAATTTAGACAACAAAATTTAGCAATTCCCACCATCGGGGCAGTCGAGGGGGGTGCGGATCGACGGGGAATAATTCCTGGCGCCGATTAATGACGGTTTGCTGAAAAAAATTTGACAAATTTCAGAGTTTTTGACAAAAAACAAAAAAAATTTAAGGCAAAAAAAAATTCTGAAATGTTTGCACACTGAAAATTTCGATGGCGTTGTGCAAGACAAAACGAATGAAGACCTTCTGCTGAAAACCCGGTAAGAATATTTGAATATTTACTGCTTTTAGACGTTAAAATATCTGAAAAATCGATGTACCATTACACCTCGGTACTGATTTGTATAGGAATTTAGACAACAAAATTTAGCAATTCCCACCATCGGGGGCGGTCGAGGGGGGTGCGGATCGACGGGGAATAATTCCTGGCGCCGATTAATGACGGTTTGCTGAAAAAAAATTGACAAATTTCAGAGTTATTGACAAAAACCAAAAAAAATTTAAGGCAAAAAAAAATTCTGAAATGTTTGCACACTGAAAATTTCGATGGCGTTGTGCAAGACAAAACGAATGAAGACCTTCTGCTGAAAACCCGGTAAGAATATTTGAATATTTACTGCTTTTAGACGTTAAAATATCTGAAAAATCGATGTACATTACACCTCGGTACTGATTTGTATAGGAATTTAGACAACATAATTTAGCAATTCCCACCATCGGGGGCGGTCGAGGGGGGTGCGGATCGACGGGGAATAATTCCTGGCGCCGATTAATGACGGTTTGATGAAAAAAATTTGACAAATTTCAGAGTTTTTGACAAAAAAGAAAAAAAATTTAAGGCAAAAAAAAATTCTGAAATGTTAGCGCACTGAAAATTTCGATGGCGTTGTGCAAGACAAAACGAATGAAGACCTTCTGCTGAAAACCCGGTAAGAATATTTGAATATTTACTGCTTTTAGACGTTAAAATATCTGAAAAATCGATGTACATTACACCTCGGTACTGATTTGTATAGGAATTTAGACAACATAATTTAGCAATTCCCACCATCGGGGGCGGTCGAGGGGGGTGCGGATCGACGGGGAATAATTCCTGGCGCCGATTAATGACGGTTTGCTGAAAAAAATTTGACAAATTTCAGAGTTTTTGACAAAAAAGAAAAAAAATTTAAGGCAAAAAAAAATTCTGAAATGTTAGCGCACTGAAAATTTCGATGGCGTTGTGCAAGACAAAACGAATGAAGACCTTCTGGTGAAAACCCGGTAAGAATATTTGAATATTTACTGCTTTTAGACGTTAAAATATCTGAAAAATCGATGTACATTACACCTCGGTACTGATTTGTATAGGAATTTAGACAACATAATTTAGCAATTCCCACCATCGGGGGCGGTCGAGGGGGGTGCGGATCGACGGGGAATAATTCCTGGCGCCGATTAATGACGGTTTGCTGAAAAAAATTTGACAAATTTCAGAGTTTTTGACAAAAAAGAAAAAAAATTTAAGGCAAAAAAAAATTCTGAAATGTTAGCGCACTGAAAATTTCGATGGCGTTGTGCAAGACAAAACGAATGAAGACCTTCTGCTGAAAACCCGGTAAGAATATTTGAATATTTACTGCTTTTAGACGTTAAAATATCTGAAAAATCGATGTACCATTACACCTCGGTACTGATTTGTATAGGAATTTAGACAACAAAATTTAGCAATTCCCACCATCGGGGGCGGTCGAGGGGGGTGCGGATCGACGGGGAATAATTCCTGACGCCGATTAATGACGGTTTGCTGAAAAAAATTTGACAAATTTCAGAGTTTTTGACAAAAAACAAAAAAAATTTAAGGCAAAAAAAAATTCTGAAATGTTTGCACACTGAAAATTTCGATGGCGTTGTGCAAGACAAAACGAATGAAGACCTTCTGGTGAAAACCCGGTAAGAATATTTGAATATTTACTGCTTTTAGACGTTAAAATATCTGAAAAATCGATGTACCATTACACCTCGGTACTGATTTGTATAGGAATTTAGACAACAAAATTTAGCAATTCCCACCATCGGGGGCGGTCGAGGGGGGTGCGGATCGACGGGGAATAATTCCTGGCGCCGATTAATGACGGTTTGCTGAAAAAAATTTGACAAATTTCAGAGTTTTTGACAAACAAAAAAAAAAATTAAGGCAAAAAAAAATTCTGAAATGTTTGCACACTGAAAATTTCGATGGCGTTGTGCAAGACAAAACGAATGAAGACCTTCTGCTGAAAACCCGGTAAGAATATTTGAATATTTACTGCTTTTAGACGTTAAAATATCTGAAAAATCGATGTACCATTACACCTCGGTACTGATTTGTATAGGAATTTAGACAACAAAATTTAGCAATTCCCACCATCGGGGGCGGTCGAGGGGGGTGCGGATCGACGGGGAATAATTCCTGGCGCCGATTAATGACGGTTTGCTGAAAAAAATTTGACAAATTTCAGAGTTTTTGACAAAAAACAAAAAAAAATTAAGGCAAAAAAAAATTCTGAAATGTTTGCACACTGAAAATTTCGATGGCGTTGTGCAAGACAAAACGAATGAAGACCTTCTGCTGAAAACCCGGTAAGAATATTTGAATATTTACTGCTTTTAGACGTTAAAATATCTGAAAAATCGATGTACCATTACACCTCGGTACTGATTTGTATAGGAATTTAGACAACAAAATTTAGCAATTCCCACCATCGGGGGCGGTCGAGGGGGGTGCGGATCGACGGGGAATAATTCCTGGCGCCGATTAATGACGGTTTGCTGAAAAAAATTTGACAAATTTCAGAGTTTTTGACTAAAAAGAAAAAAAAATTAAGGCAAAAAAAATTTCTGAAATGTTTGCACACTGAAAATTTCGATGGCGTTGTGCAAGACAAAACGAATGAAGACCTTCTGCTGAAAACCCGGTAAGAATATTTGAATATTTACTGCTTTTAGACGTTAAAATGTCTGAAAAATCGATGCACCATTACACCTCGGTACTGATTTGTATAGGAATTTAGACAACAAAATTTAGCAATTCCCACCATCGGGGGCGGTCGAGGGGGGTGCGGATCGACGGGGAATAATTCCTGGCGCCGATTAATGACGGTTTGCTAAAAAAAATTTGACAAATTTCAGAGATTTTGATAAAAAACAAAAAAAAATTAAGGCAAAAAAAAATTCTGAAATGTGTGCACACTGAAAATTTCGATGGCGTTGTGCAAGACAAAACGAATGAAGACCTTCTGCTGAAAACCCGGTAAGAATATTTGAATATTTACTGCTTTTAGACGTTAAAATATCTGAAAAATCGATGTACCATTACACCTCGGTACTGATTTGTATAGGAATTTAGACAACAAAATTTAGCAATTCCCACCATCGGGGGCGGTCGAGGGGGGTGCGGATCGACGGGGAATAATTCCTGGCGCCGATTAATGACGGTTTGCTGAAAAAAATTTGACAAATTTCAGAGTTTTTGACAAAAAACAAAAAAAATTTAAGGCAAAAAAAAATTCTGAAATGTTTGCACACTGAAAATTTCGATGGCGTTGTGCAAGACAAAACGAATGAAGACCTTCTGGTGAAAACCCGGTAAGAATATTTGAATATTTACTGCTTTTAGACGTTAAAATATCTGAAAAATCGATGTACCATTACACCTCGGTACTGATTTGTATAGGAATTTAGACAACAAAATTTAGCAATTCCCACCATCGGGGGCGGTCGAGGGGGGTGCGGATCGACGGGGAATAATTCCAGGCGCCGATTAATGACGGTTTGCTAAAAAAAATTTGACAAATTTCAGAGTTTTTGACAAAAAACAAAAAAAATTTAAGGCAAAAAAAAATTCTAAAATGTTTGCACACTGAAAATTTCGATGGCGTTGTGCAAGACAAAACGAATGAAGACCTTCTGCTGAAAACCCGGTAAGAATATTTGAATATTTACTGCTTTTAGACGTTAAAATATCTGAAAAATCGATGTACCATTACACCTCGGTACTGATTTGTATAGGAATTTAGACAACAAAATTTAGCAATTCCCACCATCGGGGGCGGTCGAGGGGGGTGCGGATCGACGGGGAATAATTCCTGGCGCCGATTAATGACGGTTTGCTGAAAAAAATTTGACAAATTTCAGAGTTTTTGACAAAAAACAAAAAAAATTTAAGGCAAAAAAAAATTCTGAAATGTTTGCACACTGAAAATTTCGATGGCGTTGTGCAAGACAAAACGAATGAAGACCTTCTGGTGAAAACCCGGTAAGAATATTTGAATATTTACTGCTTTTAGACGTTAAAATATCTGAAAAATCGATGTACCATTACACCTCGGTACTGATTTGTATAGGAATTTAGACAACAAAATTTAGCAATTCCCACCATCGGGGGCGGTCGAGGGGGGTGCGGATCGACGGGGAATAATTCCTGGCGCCGATTAATGACGGTTTGCTGAAAAAAAATTGACAAATTTCAGAGTTTTTGACAAAAAACAAAAAAAATTTAAGGCAAAAAAAAATTCTGAAATGTTTGCACACTGAAAATTTCGATGGCGTTGTGCAAGACAAAACGAATGAAGACCTTCTGCTGAAAACCCGGTAAGAATATTTGAATATTTACTGCTTTTAGACGTTAAAATATCTGAAAAATCGATGTACCATTACACCTCGGTACTGATTTGTATAGGAATTTAGACAACAAAATTTAGCAATTCCCACCATCGGGGGCGGTCGAGGGGGGTGCGGATCGACGGGGAATAATTCCTGGCGCCGATTAATGACGGTTTGCTAAAAAAAATTTGACAAATTTCAGAGTTTTTGACAAAAAACAAAAAAAATTTAAGGCAAAAAAAAATTCTGAAATGTTTGCACACTGAAAATTTCGATGGCGTTGTGCAAGACAAAACGAATGAAGACCTTCTGCTGAAAACCCGGTAAGAATATTTGAATATTTACTGCTTTTAGACGTTAAAATATCTGAAAAATCGATGTACCATTACACCTCGGTACTGATTTGTATAGGAATTTAGACAACAAAATTTAGCAATTCCCACCATCGGGGGCGGTCGAAGGGGGTGCGGATCGACGGGGAATAATTCCCGGCGCCGATTAATGACGGTTTGCTGAAAAAAATTTAACAAATTTCAGAGTTTTTGACAAAAAACAAAAAAAAATTAAGGAAAAAAAACATTCTGAAATGTGTGCACACTGAAAATTTCGATGGCGTTGTGCAAGACAAAACGAATGAAGACCTTCTGCTGAAAACCCGGTAAGAATATTTGAATATTTACTGCTTTTAGACGTTAAAATGTCTGAAAAATCGATGCACCATTACACCTCGGTACTGATTTGTATAGGAATTTAGACAACAAAATTTAGCAATTCCCACCATCGGGGGCGGTCGAGGGGGGTGCGGATCGACGGGGAATAATTCCTGGCGCCGATTAATGACGGTTTGCTAAAAAAAATTTGACAAATTTCAGAGATTTTGATAAAAAACAAAAAAAAATTAAGGCAAAAAAAAATTCTGAAATGTGTGCACACTGAAAATTTCGATGGCGTTGTGCAAGACAAAACGAATGAAGACCTTCTGCTGAAAACCCGGTAAGAATATTCAAATATTTACTGCTTTTAGACGTTAAAATATCTGAAAAATCGATGTACCATTACACCTCGGTACTGATTTGTATAGGAATTTAGACAACAAAATTTAGCAATTCCCACCATCGGGGGCGGTCGAGGGGGGTGCGGATCGACGGGGAATAATTCCTGGCGCCGATTAATGACGGTTTGCTGAAAAAAATTTGACAAATTTCAGAGTTTTTGACAAAAAACAAAAAAAATTTAAGGCAAAACAAAATTTCTGAAATGTTTGCACACTGAAAATTTCGATGGCGTTGTGCAAGACAAAACGAATGAAGACCTTCTGGTGAAAACCCGGTAAGAATATTTGAATATTTACTGCTTTTAGACGTTAAAATATCTGAAAAATCGATGTACCATTACACCTCGGTACTGATTTGTATAGGAATTTAGACAACAAAATTTAGCAATTCCCACCATCGGGGGCGGTCGAGGGGGGTGCGGATCGACGGGGAATAATTCCTGGCGCCGATTAATGACGGTTTGCTAAAAAAAATTTGACAAATTTCAGAGTTTTTGACAAAAAACAAAAAAAATTTAAGGCAAAAAAAAATTCTAAAATGTTTGCACACTGAAAATTTCGATGGCGTTGTGCAAGACAAAACGAATGAAGACCTTCTGCTGAAAACCCGGTAAGAATATTTGAATATTTACTGCTTTTAGACGTTAAAATATCTGAAAAATCGATGTACCATTACACCTCGGTACTGATTTGTATAGGAATTTAGACAACAAAATTTAGCAATTCCCACCATCGGGGGCGGTCGAGGGGGGTGCGGATCGACGGGGAATAATTCCTGGCGCCGATTAATGACGGTTTGCTGAAAAAAATTTGACAAATTTCAGAGTTTTTGACAAAAAACAAAAAAAATTTAAGGCAAAAAAAAATTCTGAAATGTTTGCACACTGAAAATTTCGATGGCGTTGTGCAAGACAAAACGAATGAAGACCTTCTGCTGAAAACCCGGTAAGAATATTTGAATATTTACTGCTTTTAGACGTTAAAATATCTGAAAAATCGATGTACCATTACACCTCGGTACTGATTTGTATAGGAATTTAGACAACAAAATTTAGCAATTCCCACCATCGGGGGCGGTCGAGGGGGGTGCGGATCGACGGGGAATAATTCCTGGCGCCGATTAATGACGGTTTGCTGAAAAAAATTTGACAAATTTCAGAGTTTTTGACAAAAAACAAAAAAAATTTAAGGCAAAACAAAATTTCTGAAATGTTTGCACACTGAAAATTTCGATGGCGTTGTGCAAGACAAAACGAATGAAGACCTTCTGGTGAAAACCCGGTAAGAATATTTGAATATTTACTGCTTTTAGACGTTAAAATATCTGAAAAATCGATGTACCATTACACCTCGGTACTGATTTGTATAGGAATTTAGACAACAAAATTTAGCAATTCCCACCATCGGGGGCGGTCGAGGGGGGTGCGGATCGACGGGGAATAATTCCTGGCGCCGATTAATGACGGTTTGCTAAAAAAAATTTGACAAATTTCAGAGTTTTTGACAAAAAACAAAAAAAATTTAAGGCAAAAAAAAATTCTAAAATGTTTGCACACTGAAAATTTCGATGGCGTTGTGCAAGACAAAACGAATGAAGACCTTCTGCTGAAAACCCGGTAAGAATATTTGAATATTTACTGCTTTTAGACGTTAAAATATCTGAAAAATCGATGTACCATTACACCTCGGTACTGATTTGTATAGGAATTTAGACAACAAAATTTAGCAATTCCCACCATCGGGGGCGGTCGAGGGGGGTGCGGATCGACGGGGAATAATTCCTGGCGCCGATTAATGACGGTTTGCTGAAAAAAATTTGACAAATTTCAGAGTTTTTGACAAAAAACAAAAAAAATTTAAGGCAAAAAAAAATTCTGAAATGTTTGCACACTGAAAATTTCGATGGCGTTGTGCAAGACAAAACGAATGAAGACCTTCTGGTGAAAACCCGGTAAGAATATTTGAATATTTACTGCTTTTAGACGTTAAAATATCTGAAAAATCGATGTACCATTACACCTCGGTACTGATTTGTATAGGAATTTAGACAACAAAATTTAGCAATTCCCACCATCGGGGGCGGTCGAGGGGGGTGCGGATCGACGGGGAATAATTCCTGGCGCCGATTAATGACGGTTTGCTGAAAAAAAATTGACAAATTTCAGAGTTTTTGACAAAAAACAAAAAAAATTTAAGGCAAAAAAAAATTCTGAAATGTTTGCACACTGAAAATTTCGATGGCGTTGTGCAAGACAAAACGAATGAAGACCTTCTGCTGAAAACCCGGTAAGAATATTTGAATATTTACTGCTTTTAGACGTTAAAATATCTGAAAAATCGATGTACCATTACACCTCGGTACTGATTTGTATAGGAATTTAGACAACAAAATTTAGCAATTCCCACCATCGGGGGCGGTCGAGGGGGGTGCGGATCGACGGGGAATAATTCCTGGCGCCGATTAATGACGGTTTGCTGAAAAAAATTTGTCAAATTTCAGAGTTTTTGACAAAAAACAAAAAAAAATTAAGGCAAAAAAAAATTCTGAAATGTTTGCACACTGAAAATTTCGATGGCGTTGTGCAAGACAAAACGAATGAAGACCTTCTGCTGAAAACCCGGTAAGAATATTTGAATATTTACTGCTTTTAGACGTTAAAATATCTGAAAAATCGATGTACCATTACACCTCGGTACTGATTTGTATAGGAATTTAGACAACAAAATTTAGCAATTCCCACCATCGGGGGCGGTCGAAGGGGGTGCGGATCGACGGGGAATAATTCCTGGCGCCGATTAATGACGGTTTGCTGAAAAAAATTTAACAAATTTCAGAGTTTTTGACAAAAAACAAAAAAAAATTAAGGAAAAAAAACATTCTGAAATGTGTGCACACTGAAAATTTCGATGGCGTTGTGCAAGACAAAACGAATGAAGACCTTCTGCTGAAAACCCGGTAAGAATATTTGAATATTTACTGCTTTTAGACGTTAAAATGTCTGAAAAATCGATGCACCATTACACCTCGGTACTGATTTGTATAGGAATTTAGACAACAAAATTTAGCAATTCCCACCATCGGGGGCGGTCGAGGGGGGTGCGGATCGACGGGGAATAATTCCTGGCGCCGATTAATGACGGTTTGCTAAAAAAAATTTGACAAATTTCAGAAATTTTGATAAAAAACAAAAAAAAATTAAGGCAAAAAAAAATTCTGAAATGTGTGCACACTGAAAATTTCGATGGCGTTGTGCAAGACAAAACGAATGAAGACCTTCTGCTGAAAACCCGGTAAGAATATTTGAATATTTACTGCTTTTAGACGTTAAAATATCTGAAAAATCGATGTACCATTACACCTCGGTACTGATTTGTATAGGAATTTAGACAACAAAATTTAGCAATTCCCACCATCGGGGGCGGTCGAGGGGGGTGCGGATCGACGGGGAATAATTCCTGGCGCCGATTAATGACGGTTTGCTGAAAAAAATTTGACAAATTTCAGAGTTTTTGACAAAAAACAAAAAAAATTTAAGGCAAAAAAAAATTCTGAAATGTTTGCACACTGAAAATTTCGATGGCGTTGTGCAAGACAAAACGAATGAAGACCTTCTGGTGAAAACCCGGTAAGAATATTTGAATATTTACTGCTTTTAGACGTTAAAATATCTGAAAAATCGATGTACCATTACACCTCGGTACTGATTTGTATAGGAATTTAGACAACAAAATTTAGCAATTCCCACCATCGGGGGCGGTCGAGGGGGGTGCGGATCGACGGGGAATAATTCCTGGCGCCGATTAATGACGGTTTGCTAAAAAAAATTTGACAAATTTCAGAGTTTTTGACAAAAAACAAAAAAAATTTAAGGCAAAAAAAAATTCTAAAATGTTTGCACACTGAAAATTTCGATGGCGTTGTGCAAGACAAAACGAATGAAGACCTTCTGCTGAAAACCCGGTAAGAATATTTGAATATTTACTGCTTTTAGACGTTAAAATATCTGAAAAATCGATGTACCATTACACCTCGGTACTGATTTGTATAGGAATTTAGACAACAAAATTTAGCAATTCCCACCATCGCGGGCGGTCGAGGGGGGTGCGGATCGACGGGGAATAATTCCTGGCGCCGATTAATGACGGTTTGCTGAAAAAAATTTGACAAATTTCAGAGTTTTTGACAAAAAACAAAAAAAATTTAAGGCAAAAAAAAATTCTGAAATCTTTGCACACTGAAAATTTCGATGGCGTTGTGCAAGACAAAACGAATGAAGACCTTCTGGTGAAAACCCGGTAAGAATATTTGAATATTTACTGCTTTTAGACGTTAAAATATCTGAAAAATCGATGTACCATTACACCTCGGTACTGATTTGTATAGGAATTTAGACAACAAAATTTAGCAATTCCCACCATCGGGGGCGGTCGAGGGGGGTGCGGATCGACGGGGAATAATTCCTGGCGCCGATTAATGACGGTTTGCTGAAAAAAAATTGACAAATTTCAGAGTTTTTGACAAACAAAAAAAAAAATTAAGGCAAAAAAAAATTCTGAAATGTTTGCACACTGAAAATTTCGATGGCGTTGTGCAAGACAAAACGAATGAAGACCTTCTGCTGAAAACCCGGTAAGAATATTTGAATATTTACTGCTTTTAGACGTTAAAATATCTGAAAAATCGATGTACCATTACACCTCGGTACTGATTTGTATAGGAATTTAGACAACAAAATTTAGCAATTCCCACCATCGGGGCAGTCGAGGGGGGTGCGGATCGACGGGGAATAATTCCTGGCGCCGATTAATGACGGTTTGCTGAAAAAAATTTGACAAATTTCAGAGTTTTTGACAAAAAACAAAAAAAATTTAAGGCAAAAAAAAATTCTGAAATGTTTGCACACTGAAAATTTCGATGGCGTTGTGCAAGACAAAACGAATGAAGACCTTCTGCTGAAAACCCGGTAAGAATATTTGAATATTTACTGCTTTTAGACGTTAAAATATCTGAAAAATCGATGTACCATTACACCTCGGTACTGATTTGTATAGGAATTTAGACAACAAAATTTAGCAATTCCCACCATCGGGGGCGGTCGAGGGGGGTGCGGATCGACGGGGAATAATTCCTGGCGCCGATTAATGACGGTTTGCTGAAAAAAAATTGACAAATTTCAGAGTTTTTGACAAAAACCAAAAAAAATTTAAGGCAAAAAAAAATTCTGAAATGTTTGCACACTGAAAATTTCGATGGCGTTGTGCAAGACAAAACGAATGAAGACCTTCTGCTGAAAACCCGGTAAGAATATTTGAATATTTACTGCTTTTAGACGTTAAAATATCTGAAAAATCGATGTACATTACACCTCGGTACTGATTTGTATAGGAATTTAGACAACATAATTTAGCAATTCCCACCATCGGGGGCGGTCGAGGGGGGTGCGGATCGACGGGGAATAATTCCTGGCGCCGATTAATGACGGTTTGATGAAAAAAATTTGACAAATTTCAGAGTTTTTGACAAAAAAGAAAAAAAATTTAAGGCAAAAAAACATTCTGAAATGTTAGCGCACTGAAAATTTCGATGGCGTTGTGCAAGACAAAACGAATGAAGACCTTCTGCTGAAAACCCGGTAAGAATATTTGAATATTTACTGCTTTTAGACGTTAAAATATCTGAAAAATCGATGTACATTACACCTCGGTACTGATTTGTATAGGAATTTAGACAACATAATTTAGCAATTCCCACCATCGGGGGCGGTCGAGGGGGGTGCGGATCGACGGGGAATAATTCCTGGCGCCGATTAATGACGGTTTGCTGAAAAAAATTTGACAAATTTAAGAGTTTTTGACAAAAAAGAAAAAAAATTTAAGGCAAAAAAAAATTCTGAAATGTTAGCGCACTGAAAATTTCGATGGCGTTGTGCAAGACAAAACGAATGAAGACCTTCTGGTGAAAACCCGGTAAGAATATTTGAATATTTACTGCTTTTAGACGTTAAAATATCTGAAAAATCGATGTACATTACACCTCGGTACTGATTTGTATAGGAATTTAGACAACATAATTTAGCAATTCCCACCATCGGGGGCGGTCGAGGGGGGTGCGGATCGACGGGGAATAATTCCTGGCGCCGATTAATGACGGTTTGCTGAAAAAAATTTGACAAATTTCAGAGTTTTTGACAAAAAAGAAAAAAAATTTAAGGCAAAAAAAAATTCTGAAATGTTAGCGCACTGAAAATTTCGATGGCGTTGTGCAAGACAAAACGAATGAAGACCTTCTGCTGAAAACCCGGTAAGAATATTTGAATATTTACTGCTTTTAGACGTTAAAATATCTGAAAAATCGATGTACCATTACACCTCGGTACTGATTTGTATAGGAATTTAGACAACAAAATTTAGCAATTCCCACCATCGGGGGCGGTCGAGGGGGGTGCGGATCGACGGGGAATAATTCCTGACGCCGATTAATGACGGTTTGCTGAAAAAAATTTGACAAATTTCAGAGTTTTTGACAAAAAACAAAAAAAATTTAAGGCAAAAAAAAATTCTGAAATGTTTGCACACTGAAAATTTCGATGGCGTTGTGCAAGACAAAACGAATGAAGACCTTCTGGTGAAAACCCGGTAAGAATATTTGAATATTTACTGCTTTTAGACGTTAAAATATCTGAAAAATCGATGTACCATTACACCTCGGTACTGATTTGTATAGGAATTTAGACAACAAAATTTAGCAATTCCCACCATCGGGGGCGGTCGAGGGGGGTGCGGATCGACGGGGAATAATTCCTGGCGCCGATTAATGACGGTTTGCTGAAAAAAATTTGACAAATTTCAGAGTTTTTGACAAACAAAAAAAAAAATTAAGGCAAAAAAAAATTCTGAAATGTTTGCACACTGAAAATTTCGATGGCGTTGTGCAAGACAAAACGAATGAAGACCTTCTGCTGAAAACCCGGTAAGAATATTTGAATATTTACTGCTTTTAGACGTTAAAATATCTGAAAAATCGATGTACCATTACACCTCGGTACTGATTTGTATAGGAATTTAGACAACAAAATTTAGCAATTCCCACCATCGGGGGCGGTCGAGGGGGGTGCGGATCGACGGGGAATAATTCCTGGCGCCGATTAATGACGGTTTGCTGAAAAAAATTTGACAAATTTCAGAGTTTTTGACAAAAAACAAAAAAAAATTAAGGCAAAAAAAAATTCTGAAATGTTTGCACACTGAAAATTTCGATGGCGTTGTGCAAGACAAAACGAATGAAGACCTTCTGCTGAAAACCCGGTAAGAATATTTGAATATTTACTGCTTTTAGACGTTAAAATATCTGAAAAATCGATGTACCATTACACCTCGGTACTGATTTGTATAGGAATTTAGACAACAAAATTTAGCAATTCCCACCATCGGGGGCGGTCGAGGGGGGTGCGGATCGACGGGGAATAATTCCTGGCGCCGATTAATGACGGTTTGCTGAAAAAAATTTGACAAATTTCAGAGTTTTTGACTAAAAAGAAAAAAAAATTAAGGCAAAAAAAATTTCTGAAATGTTTGCACACTGAAAATTTCGATGGCGTTGTGCAAGACAAAACGAATGAAGACCTTCTGCTGAAAACCCGGTAAGAATATTTGAATATTTACTGCTTTTAGACGTTAAAATGTCTGAAAAATCGATGCACCATTACACCTCGGTACTGATTTGTATAGGAATTTAGACAACAAAATTTAGCAATTCCCACCATCGGGGGCGGTCGAGGGGGGTGCGGATCGACGGGGAATAATTCCTGGCGCCGATTAATGACGGTTTGCTAAAAAAAATTTGACAAATTTCAGAGATTTTGATAAAAAACAAAAAAAAATTAAGGCAAAAAAAAATTCTGAAATGTGTGCACACTGAAAATTTCGATGGCGTTGTGCAAGACAAAACGAATGAAGACCTTCTGCTGAAAACCCGGTAAGAATATTTGAATATTTACTGCTTTTAGACGTTAAAATATCTGAAAAATCGATGTACCATTACACCTCGGTACTGATTTGTATAGGAATTTAGACAACAAAATTTAGCAATTCCCACCATCGGGGGCGGTCGAGGGGGGTGCGGATCGACGGGGAATAATTCCTGGCGCCGATTAATGACGGTTTGCTGAAAAAAATTTGACAAATTTCAGAGTTTTTGACAAAAAACAAAAAAAATTTAAGGCAAAAAAAAATTCTGAAATGTTTGCACACTGAAAATTTCGATGGCGTTGTGCAAGACAAAACGAATGAAGACCTTCTGGTGAAAACCCGGTAAGAATATTTGAATATTTACTGCTTTTAGACGTTAAAATATCTGAAAAATCGATGTACCATTACACCTCGGTACTGATTTGTATAGGAATTTAGACAACAAAATTTAGCAATTCCCACCATCGGGGGCGGTCGAGGGGGGTGCGGATCGACGGGGAATAATTCCAGGCGCCGATTAATGACGGTTTGCTAAAAAAAATTTGACAAATTTCAGAGTTTTTGACAAAAAACAAAAAAAATTTAAGGCAAAAAAATATTCTAAAATGTTTGCACACTGAAAATTTCGATGGCGTTGTGCAAGACAAAACGAATGAAGACCTTCTGCTGAAAACCCGGTAAGAATATTTGAATATTTACTGCTTTTAGACGTTAAAATATCTGAAAAATCGATGTACCATTACACCTCGGTACTGATTTGTATAGGAATTTAGACAACAAAATTTAGCAATTCCCACCATCGGGGGCGGTCGAGGGGGGTGCGGATCGACGGGGAATAATTCCTGGCGCCGATTAATGACGGTTTGCTGAAAAAAATTTGACAAATTTCAGAGTTTTTGACAAAAAACAAAAAAAATTTAAGGCAAAAAAAAATTCTGAAATGTTTGCACACTGAAAATTTCGATGGCGTTGTGCAAGACAAAACGAATGAAGACCTTCTGGTGAAAACCCGGTAAGAATATTTGAATATTTACTGCTTTTAGACGTTAAAATATCTGAAAAATCGATGTACCATTACACCTCGGTACTGATTTGTATAGGAATTTAGACAACAAAATTTAGCAATTCCCACCATCGGGGGCGGTCGAGGGGGGTGCGGATCGACGGGGACTAATTCCTGGCGCCGATTAATGACGGTTTGCTGAAAAAAAATTGACAAATTTCAGAGTTTTTGACAAAAAACAAAAAAAATTTAAGGCAAAAAAAAATTCTGAAATGTTTGCACACTGAAAATTTCGATGGCGTTGTGCAAGACAAAACGAATGAAGACCTTCTGCTGAAAACCCGGTAAGAATATTTGAATATTTACTGCTTTTAGACGTTAAAATATCTGAAAAATCGATGTACCATTACACCTCGGTACTGATTTGTATAGGAATTTAGACAACAAAATTTAGCAATTCCCACCATCGGGGGCGGTCGAGGGGGGTGCGGATCGACGGGGAATAATTCCTGGCGCCGATTAATGACGGTTTGCTAAAAAAAATTTGACAAATTTCAGAGTTTTTGACAAAAAAGAAAAAAAATTTAAGGCAAAAAAAAATTCTGAAATGTTTGCACACTGAAAATTTCGATGGCGTTGTGCAAGACAAAACGAATGAAGACCTTCTGCTGAAAACCCGGTAAGAATATTTGAATATTTACTGCTTTTAGACGTTAAAATATCTGAAAAATCGATGTACCATTACACCTCGGTACTGATTTGTATAGGAATTTAGACAACAAAATTTAGCAATTCCCACCATCGGGGGCGGTCGAAGGGGGTGCGGATCGACGGGGAATAATTCCCGGCGCCGATTAATGACGGTTTGCTGAAAAAAATTTAACAAATTTCAGAGTTTTTGACAAAAAACAAAAAAAAATTAAGGAAAAAAAACATTCTGAAATGTGTGCACACTGAAAATTTCGATGGCGTTGTGCAAGACAAAACGAATGAAGACCTTCTGCTGAAAACCCGGTAAGAATATTTGAATATTTACTGCTTTTAGACGTTAAAATGTCTGAAAAATCGATGCACCATTACACCTCGGTACTGATTTGTATAGGAATTTAGACAACAAAATTTAGCAATTCCCACCATCGGGGGCGGTCGAGGGGGGTGCGGATCGATGGGGAATAATTCCTGGCGCCGATTAATGACGGTTTGCTAAAAAAAATTTGACAAATTTCAGAGATTTTGATAAAAAACAAAAAAAAATTAAGGCAAAAAAAAATTCTGAAATGTGTGCACACTGAAAATTTCGATGGCGTTGTGCAAGACAAAACGAATGAAGACCTTCTGCTGAAAACCCGGTAAGAATATTTAAATATTTACTGCTTTTAGACGTTAAAATATCTGAAAAATCGATGTACCATTACACCTCGGTACTGATTTGTATAGGAATTTAGACAACAAAATTTAGCAATTCCCACCATCGGGGGCGGTCGAGGGGGGTGCGGATCGACGGGGAATAATTCCTGGCGCCGATTAATGACGGTTTGCTGAAAAAAATTTGACAAATTTCAGAGTTTTTGACAAAAAACAAAAAAAATTTAAGGCAAAACAAAATTTCTGAAATGTTTGCACACTGAAAATTTCGATGGCGTTGTGCAAGACAAAACGAATGAAGACCTTCTGGTGAAAACCCGGTAAGAATATTTGAATATTTACTGCTTTTAGACGTTAAAATATCTGAAAAATCGATGTACCATTACACCTCGGTACTGATTTGTATAGGAATTTAGACAACAAAATTTAGCAATTCCCACCATCGGGGGCGGTCGAGGGGGGTGCGGATCGACGGGGAATAATTCCTGGCGCCGATTAATGACGGTTTGCTAAAAAAAATTTGACAAATTTCAGAGTTTTTGACAAAAAACAAAAAAAATTTAAGGCAAAAAAAAATTCTAAAATGTTTGCACACTGAAAATTTCGATGGCGTTGTGCAAGACAAAACGAATGAAGACCTTCTGCTGAAAACCCGGTAAGAATATTTGAATATTTACTGCTTTTAGACGTTAAAATATCTGAAAAATCGATGTACCATTACACCTCGGTACTGATTTGTATAGGAATTTAGACAACAAAATTTAGCAATTCCCACCATCGGGGGCGGTCGAGGGGGGTGCGGATCGACGGGGAATAATTCCTGGCGCCGATTAATGACGGTTTGCTGAAAAAAATTTGACAAATTTCAGAGTTTTTGACAAAAAACAAAAAAAATTTAAGGCAAAAAAAAATTCTGAAATGTTTGCACACTGAAAATTTCGATGGCGTTGTGCAAGACAAAACGAATGAAGACCTTCTGCTGAAAACCCGGTAAGAATATTTGAATATTTACTGCTTTTAGACGTTAAAATATCTGAAAAATCGATGTACCATTACACCTCGGTACTGATTTGTATAGGAATTTAGACAACAAAATTTAGCAATTCCCACCATCGGGGGCGGTCGAGGGGGGTGCGGATCGACGGGGAATAATTCCTGGCGCCGATTAATGACGGTTTGCTGAAAAAAATTTGACAAATTTCAGAGTTTTTGACAAAAAACAAAAAAAATTTAAGGCAAAACAAAATTTCTGAAATGTTTGCACACTGAAAATTTCGATGGCGTTGTGCAAGACAAAACGAATGAAGACCTTCTGGTGAAAACCCGGTAAGAATATTTGAATATTTACTGCTTTTAGACGTTAAAATATCTGAAAAATCGATGTACCATTACACCTCGGTACTGATTTGTATAGGAATTTAGACAACAAAATTTAGCAATTCCCACCATCGGGGGCGGTCGAGGGGGGTGCGGATCGACGGGGAATAATTCCTGGCGCCGATTAATGACGGTTTGCTAAAAAAAATTTGACAAATTTCAGAGTTTTTGACAAAAAACAAAAAAAATTTAAGGCAAAAAAAAATTCTAAAATGTTTGCACACTGAAAATTTCGATGGCGTTGTGCAAGACAAAACGAATGAAGACCTTCTGCTGAAAACCCGGTAAGAATATTTGAATATTTACTGCTTTTAGACGTTAAAATATCTGAAAAATCGATGTACCATTACACCTCGGTACTGATTTGTATAGGAATTTAGACAACAAAATTTAGCAATTCCCACCATCGGGGGCGGTCGAGGGGGGTGCGGATCGACGGGGAATAATTCCTGGCGCCGATTAATGACGGTTTGCTGAAAAAAATTTGACAAATTTCAGAGTTTTTGACAAAAAACAAAAAAAATTTAAGGCAAAAAAAAATTCTGAAATGTTTGCACACTGAAAATTTCGATGGCGTTGTGCAAGACAAAACGAATGAAGACCTTCTGGTGAAAACCCGGTAAGAATATTTGAATATTTACTGCTTTTAGACGTTAAAATATCTGAAAAATCGATGTACCATTACACCTCGGTACTGATTTGTATAGGAATTTAGACAACAAAATTTAGCAATTCCCACCATCGGGGGCGGTCGAGGGGGGTGCGGATCGACGGGGAATAATTCCTGGCGCCGATTAATGACGGTTTGCTGAAAAAAAATTGACAAATTTCAGAGTTTTTGACAAACAAAAAAAAAAATTAAGGCAAAAAAAAATTCTGAAATGTTTACACACTGAAAATTTCGATGGCGTTGTGCAAGACAAAACGAATGAAGACCTTCTGCTGAAAACCCGGTAAGAATATTTGAATATTTACTGCTTTTAGACGTTAAAATATCTGAAAAATCGATGTACCATTACACCTCGGTACTGATTTGTATAGGAATTTAGACAACAAAATTTAGCAATTCCCACCATCGGGGGCAGTCGAGGGGGGTGCGGATCGACGGGGAATAATTCCTGGCGCCGATTAATGACGGTTTGCTGAAAAAAAATTGACAAATTTCAGAGTTTTTGACAAAAAACAAAAAAAAATTAAGGCAAAAAAAAATTCTGAAATGTTTGCACACTGAAAATTTCGATGGCGTTGTGCAAGACAAAACGAATGAAGACCTTCTGCTGAAAACCCGGTAAGAATATTTGAATATTTACTGCTTTTAGACGTTAAAATATCTGAAAAATCGATGTACCATTACACCTCGGTACTGATTTGTATAGGAATTTAGACAACAAAATTTAGCAATTCCCACCATCGGGGGCGGTCGAGGGGGGTGCGGATCGACGGGGAATAATTCCTGGCGCCGATTAATGACGGTTTGCTGAAAAAAATTTGACAAATTTCAGAGTTTTTGACAAAAAAGAAAAAAAATTTAAGGCAAAAAAAATTTCTGAAATGTTTGCACACTGAAAATTTCGATGGCGTTGTGCAAGACAAAACGAATGAAGACCTTCTGCTGAAAACCCGGTAAGAATATTTGAATATTTACTGCTTTTAGACGTTAAAATATCTGAAAAATCGATGTACCATTACACCTCGGTACTGATTTGTATAGGAATTTAGACAACAAAATTTAGCAATTCCCACCATCGGGGGCGGTCGAGGGGGGTGCGGATCGACGGGGAATAATTCCTGGCGCCGATTAATGACGGTTTGCTGAAAAAAAATTGACAAATTTCAGAGTTTTTGACAAAAACCAAAAAAAATTTAAGGCAAAAAAAAATTCTGAAATGTTTGCACACTGAAAATTTCGATGGCGTTGTGCAAGACAAAACGAATGAAGACCTTCTGGTGAAAACCCGGTAAGAATATTTGAATATTTACTGCTTTTAGACGTTAAAATATCTGAAAAATCGATGTACATTACACCTCGGTACTGATTTGTATAGGAATTTAGACAACATAATTTAGCAATTCCCACCATCGGGGGCGGTCGAGGGGGGTGCGGATCGACGGGGAATAATTCCTGGCGCCGATTAATGACGGTTTGCTAAAAAAAATTTGACAAATTTCAGAGATTTTGATAAAAAACAAAAAAAAATTAAGGCAAAAAAAAATTCTGAAATGTGTGCACACTGAAAATTTCGATGGCGTTGTGCAAGACAAAACGAATGAAGACCTTCTGCTGAAAACCCGGTAAGAATATTTGAATATTTACTGCTTTTAGACGTTAAAATATCTGAAAAATCGATGTACCATTACACCTCGGTACTGATTTGTATAGGAATTTAGACAACAAAATTTAGCAATTCCCACCATCGGGGGCGGTCGAAGGGGGTGCGGATCGACGGGGAATAATTCCTGGCGCCGATTAATGACGGTTTGCTGAAAAAAATTTAACAAATTTCAGAGTTTTTGACAAAAAACAAAAAAAAATTAAGGGAAAAAAACATTCTGAAATGTGTGCACACTGAAAATTTCGATGGCGTTGTGCAAGACAAAACGAATGAAGACCTTCTGCTGAAAACCCGGTAAGAATATTTGAATATTTACTGCTTTTAGACGTTAAAATATCTGAAAAATCGATGTACCATTACACCTCGGTACTGATTTGTATAGGAATTTAGACAACAAAATTTAGCAATTCCCACCATCGGGGGCGGTCGAAGGGGGTGCGGATCGACGGGGAATAATTCCTGGCGCCGATTAATGACGGTTTGCTGAAAAAAATTTAACAAATTTCAGAGTTTTTGACAAAAAACAAAAAAAAATTAAGGAAAAAAAACATTCTGAAATGTGTGCACACTGAAAATTTCGATGGCGTTGTGCAAGACAAAACGAATGAAGACCTTCTGCTGAAAACCCGGTAAGAATATTTGAATATTTACTGCTTTTAGACGTTAAAATGTCTGAAAAATCGATGCACCATTACACCTCGGTACTGATTTGTATAGGAATTTAGACAACAAAATTTAGCAATTCCCACCATCGGGGGCGGTCGAGGGGGGTGCGGATCGACGGGGAATAATTCCTGGCGCCGATTAATGACGGTTTGCTAAAGAAAATTTGACAAATTTCAGAGATTTTGATAAAAAACAAAAAAAAATTAAGGCAAAAAAAAATTCTGAAATGTTTGCACACTGAAAATTTCGATGGCGTTGTGCAAGACAAAACGAATGAAGACCTTCTGCTGAAAACCCGGTAAGAATATTTGAATATTTACTGCTTTTAGACGTTAAAATATCTGAAAAATCGATGTACCATTACACCTCGGTACTGATTTGTATAGGAATTTAGACAACAAAATTTAGCAATTCCCACCATCGGGGGCGGTCGAGGGGGGTGCGGATCGACGGGGAATAATTCCTGGCGCCGATTAATGACGGTTTGCTGAAAAAAATTTGACAAATTTCAGAGTTTTTGACAAAAAACAAAAAAAATTTAAGGCAAAAAAAAATTCTGAAATGTTTGCACACTGAAAATTTCGATGGCGTTGTGCAAGACAAAACGAATGAAGACCTTCTGGTGAAAACCCGGTAAGAATATTTGAATATTTACTGCTTTTAGACGTTAAAATATCTGAAAAATCGATGTACCATTACACCTCGGTACTGATTTGTATAGGAATTTAGACAACAAAATTTAGCAATTCCCACCATCGGGGGCGGTCGAGGGGGGTGCGGATCGACGGGGAATAATTCCTGGCGCCGATTAATGACGGTTTGCTAAAAAAAATTTGACAAATTTCAGAGTTTTTGACAAAAAACAAAAAAAATTTAAGGCAAAAAAAAATTCTAAAATGTTTGCACACTGAAAATTTCGATGGCGTTGTGCAAGACAAAACGAATGAAGACCTTCTGCTGAAAACCCGGTAAGAATATTTGAATATTTACTGCTTTTAGACGTTAAAATATCTGAAAAATCGATGTACCATTACACCTCGGTACTGATTTGTATAGGAATTTAGACAACAAAATTTAGCAATTCCCACCATCGGGGGCGGTCGAGGGGGGTGCGGATCGACGGGGAATAATTCCTGGCGCCGATTAATGACGGTTTGCTGAAAAAAATTTGACAAATTTCAGAGTTTTTGACAAAAAACAAAAAAAATTTAAGGCAAAAAAAAATTCTGAAATGTTTGCACACTGAAAATTTCGATGGCGTTGTGCAAGACAAAACGAATGAAGACCTTCTGGTGAAAACCCGGTAAGAATATTTGAATATTTACTGCTTTTAGACGTTAAAATATCTGAAAAATCGATGTACCATTACACCTCGGTACTGATTTGTATAGGAATTTAGACAACAAAATTTAGCAATTCCCACCATCGGGGGCGGTCGAGGGGGGTGCGGATCGACGGGGAATAATTCCTGGCGCCGATTAATGACGGTTTGCTGAAAAAAAATTGACAAATTTCAGAGTTTTTGACAAACAAAAAAAAAAATTAAGGCAAAAAAAAATTCTGAAATGTTTGCACACTGAAAATTTCGATGGCGTTGTGCAAGACAAAACGAATGAAGACCTTCTGCTGAAAACCCGGTAAGAATATTTGAATATTTACTGCTTTTAGACGTTAAAATATCTGAAAAATCGATGTACCATTACACCTCGGTACTGATTTGTATAGGAATTTAGACAACAAAATTTAGCAATTCCCACCATCGGGGGCGGTCGAGGGGGGTGCGGATCGACGGGGAATAATTCCTGGCGCCGATTAATGACGGTTTGCTGAAAAAAATTTGACAAATTTCAGAGTTTTTGACAAAAAACAAAAAAAAATTAAGGCAAAAAAAAATTCTGAAATGTTTGCACACTGAAAATTTCGATGGCGTTGTGCAAGACAAAACGAATGAAGACCTTCTGCTGAAAACCCGGTAAGAATATTTGAATATTTACTGCTTTTAGACGTTAAAATATCTGAAAAATCGATGTACCATTACACCTCGGTACTGATTTGTATAGGAATTTAGACAACAAAATTTAGCAATTCCCACCATCGGGGGCGGTCGAGGGGGGTGCGGATCGACGGGGAATAATTCCTGGCGCCGATTAATGACGGTTTGCTGAAAAAAATTTGACAAATTTCAGAGTTTTTGACAAAAAACAAAAAAAATTTAAGGCAAAAAAAAATTCTGAAATGTTTGCACACTGAAAATTTCGATGGCGTTGTGCAAGACAAAACGAATGAAGACCTTCTGCTGAAAACCCGGTAAGAATATTTGAATATTTACTGCTTTTAGACGTTAAAATATCTGAAAAATCGATGTACCATTACACCTCGGTACTGATTTGTATAGGAATTTAGACAACAAAATTTAGCAATTCCCACCATCGGGGGCGGTCGAGGGGGGTGCGGATCGACGGGGAATAATTCCTGGCGCCGATTAATGACGGTTTGCTGAAAAAAATTTGACAAATTTCAGAGTTTTTGACAAAAAAGAAAAAAAATTTAAGGCAAAAAAAATTTCTGAAATGTTTGCACACTGAAAATTTCGATGGCGTTGTGCAAGACAAAACGAATGAAGACCTTCTGCTGAAAACCCGGTAAGAATATTTGAATATTTACTGCTTTTAGACGTTAAAATGTCTGAAAAATCGATGTACCATTACACCTCGGTACTGATTTGTATAGGAATTTAGACAACAAAATTTAGCAATTCCCACCATCGGGGGCGGTCGAGGGGGGTGCGGATCGACGGGGAATAATTCCTGGCGCCGATTAATGACGGTTTGCTAAAAAAAATTTGACAAATTTCAGAGTTTTTGACAAAAAACAAAAAAAATTTAAGGCAAAAAAAAATTCTGAAATGTTTGCACACTGAAAATTTCGATGGCGTTGTGCAAGACAAAACGAATGAAGACCTTCTGCTGAAAACCCGGTAAGAATATTTGAATATTTACTGCTTTTAGACGTTAAAATATCTGAAAAATCGATGTACCATTACACCTCGGTACTGATTTGTATAGGAATTTAGACAACAAAATTTAGCAATTCCCACCATCGGGGGCGGTCGAAGGGGGTGCGGATCGATGGGGAATAATTCCTGGCGCCGATTAATGACGGTTTGCTGAAAAAAATTTAACAAATTTCAGAGTTTTTGACAAAAAACAAAAAAAAATTAAGGAAAAAAAACATTCTGAAATGTGTGCACACTGAAAATTTCGATGGCGTTGTGCAAGACAAAACGAATGAAGACCTTCTGCTGAAAACCCGGTAAGAATATTTGAATATTTACTGCTTTTAGACGTTAAAATGTCTGAAAAATCGATGCACCATTACACCTCGGTACTGATTTGTATAGGAATTTAGACAACAAAATTTAGCAATTCCCACCATCGGGGGCGGTCGAGGGGGGTGCGGATCGACGGGGAATAATTCCTGGCGCCGATTAATGACGGTTTGCTAAAAAAAATTTGACAAATTTCAGAGATTTTGATAAAAAACAAAAAAAAATTAAGGCAAAAAAAAATTCTGAAATGTGTGCACACTGAAAATTTCGATGGCGTTGTGCAAGACAAAACGAATGAAGACCTTCTGCTGAAAACCCGGTAAGAATATTTGAATATTTACTGCTTTTAGACGTTAAAATATCTGAAAAATCGATGTACCATTACACCTCGGTACTGATTTGTATAGGAATTTAGACAACAAAATTTAGCAATTCCCACCATCGGGGGCGGTCGAGGGGGGTGCGGATCGACGGGGAATAATTCCTGGCGCCGATTAATGACGGTATGCTGAAAAAAATTTGACAAATTTCAGAGTTTTTGACAAAAAACAAAAAAAATTTAAGGCAAAAAAAAATTCTGAAATGTTTGCACACTGAAAATTTCGATGGCGTTGTGCAAGACAAAACGAATGAAGACCTTCTGCTGAAAACCCGGTAAGAATATTTGAATATTTACTGCTTTTAGACGTTAAAATATCTGAAAAATCGATGTACCATTACACCTCGGTACTGATTTGTATAGGAATTTAGACAACAAAATTTAGCAATTCCCACCATCGGGGGCGGTCGAGGGGGGTGCGGATCGACGGGGAATAATTCCTGGCGCCGATTAATGACGGTTTGCTAAACAAAATTTGACAAATTTCAGAGTTTTTGACAAAAAACAAAAAAAATTTAAGGCAAAAAAAAATTCTAAAATGTTTGCACACTGAAAATTTCGATGGCGTTGTGCAAGACAAAACGAATGAAGACCTTCTGCTGAAAACCCGGTAAGAATATTTGAATATTTACTGCTTTTAGACGTTAAAATATCTGAAAAATCGATGTACCATTACACCTCGGTACTGATTTGTATAGGAATTTAGACAACAAAATTTAGCAATTCCCACCATCGGGGGCGGTCGAGGGGGGTGCGGATCGACGGGGAATAATTCCTGGCGCCGATTAATGACGGTTTGCTGAAAAAAAATTGACAAATTTCAGAGTTTTTGACAAAAAACAAAAAAAATTTAAGGCAAAAAAAAATTCTGAAATGTTTGCACACTGAAAATTTCGATGGCGTTGTGCAAGACAAAACGAATGAAGACCTTCTGCTGAAAACCCGGTAAGAATATTTGAATATTTACTGCTTTTAGACGTTAAAATATCTGAAAAATCGATGTACCATTACACCTCGGTACTGATTTGTATAGGAATTTAGACAACAAAATTTAGCAATTCCCACCATCGGGGGCGGTCGAGGGGGGTGCGGATCGACGGGGAATAATTCCTGGCGCCGATTAATGACGGTTTGCTAAAAAAAATTTGACAAATTTCAGAGATTTTGACAAAAAACAAAAAAAATTTAAGGCAAAAAAAAATTCTGAAATGTTTGCACACTGAAAATTTCGATGGCGTTGTGCAAGACAAAACGAATGAAGACCTTCTGCTGAAAACCCGGTAAGAATATTTGAATATTTACTGCTTTTAGACGTTAAAATATCTGAAAAATCGATGTACCATTACACCTCGGTACTGATTTGTATAGGAATTTAGACAACAAAATTTAGCAATTCCCACCATCGGGGGCGGTCGAAGGGGGTGCGGATCGACGGGGAATAATTCCTGGCGCCGATTAATGACGGTTTGCTGAAAAAAATTTAACAAATTTCAGAGTTTTTGACAAAAAACAAAAAAAAATTAAGGAAAAAAAACATTCTGAAATGTGTGCACACTGAAAATTTCGATGGCGTTGTGCAAGACAAAACGAATGAAGACCTTCTGCTGAAAACCCGGTAAGAATATTTGAATATTTACTGCTTTTAGACGTTAAAATGTCTGAAAAATCGATGCACCATTACACCTCGGTACTGATTTGTATAGGAATTTAGACAACAAAATTTAGCAATTCCCACCATCGGGGGCGGTCGAGGGGGGTGCGGATCGACGGGGAATAATTCCTGGCGCCGATTAATGACGGTTTGCTAAAAAAAATTTGACAAATTTCAGAGATTTTGATAAAAAACAAAAAAAAATTAAGGCAAAAAAAAATTCTGAAATGTGTGCACACTGAAAATTTCGATGGCGTTGTGCAAGACAAAACGAATGAAGACCTTCTGCTGAAAACCCGGTAAGAATATTTGAATATTTACTGCTTTTAGACGTTAAAATATCTGAAAAATCGATGTACCATTACACCTCGGTACTGATTTGTATAGGAATTTAGACAACAAAATTTAGCAATTCCCACCATCGGGGGCGGTCGAGGGGGGTGCGGATCGACGGGGAATAATTCCTGGCGCCGATTAATGACGGTTTGCTGAAAAAAATTTGACAAATTTCAGAGTTTTTGACAAAAAACAAAAAAAATTTAAGGCAAAAAAAAATTCTGAAATGTTTGCACACTGAAAATTTCGATGGCGTTGTGCAAGACAAAACGAATGAAGACCTTCTGGTGAAAACCCGGTAAGAATATTTGAATATTTACTGCTTTTAGACGTTAAAATATCTGAAAAATCGATGTACCATTACACCTCGGTACTGATTTGTATAGGAATTTAGACAACAAAATTTAGCAATTCCCACCATCGGGGGCGGTCGAGGGGGGTGCGGATCGACGGGGAATAATTCCTGGCGCCGATTAATGACGGTTTGCTAAAAAAAATTTGACAAATTTCAGAGTTTTTGACAAAAAACAAAAAAAATTTAAGGCAAAAAAAAATTCTAAAATGTTTGCACACTGAAAATTTCGATGGCGTTGTGCAAGACAAAACGAATGAAGACCTTCTGCTGAAAACCCGGTAAGAATATTTGAATATTTACTGCTTTTAGACGTTAAAATATCTGAAAAATCGATGTACCATTACACCTCGGTACTGATTTGTATAGGAATTTAGACAACAAAATTTAGCAATTCCCACCATCGGGGGCGGTCGAGGGGGGTGCGGATCGACGGGGAATAATTCCTGGCGCCGATTAATGACGGTTTGCTGAAAAAAAATTGACAAATTTCAGAGTTTTTGACAAAAAACAAAAAAAATTTAAGGCAAAAAAAAATTCTGAAATGTTTGCACACTGAAAATTTCGATGGCGTTGTGCAAGACAAAACGAATGAAGACCTTCTGCTGAAAACCCGGTAAGAATATTTGAATATTTACTGCTTTTAGACGTTAAAATATCTGAAAAATCGATGTACCATTACACCTCGGTACTGATTTGTATAGGAATTTAGACAACAAAATTTAGCAATTCCCACCATCGGGGGCGGTCGAGGGGGGTGCGGATCGACGGGGAATAATTCCTGGCGCCGATTAATGACGGTTTGCTAAAAAAAATTTGACAAATTTCAGAGTTTTTGACAAAAAACAAAAAAAATTTAAGGCAAAAAAAAATTCTGAAATGTTTGCACACTGAAAATTTCGATGGCGTTGTGCAAGACAAAACGAATGAAGACCTTCTGCTGAAAACCCGGTAAGAATATTTGAATATTTACTGCTTTTAGACGTTAAAATATCTGAAAAATCGATGTACCATTACACCTCGGTACTGATTTGTATAGGAATTTAGACAACAAAATTTAGCAATTCCCACCATCGGGGGCGGTCGAAGGGGGTGCGGATCGACGGGGAATAATTCCTGGCGCCGATTAATGACGGTTTGCTGAAAAAAATTTAACAAATTTCAGAGTTTTTGACAAAAAACAAAAAAAAATTAAGGAAAAAAAACATTCTGAAATGTGTGCACACTGAAAATTTCGATGGCGTTGTGCAAGACAAAACGAATGAAGACCTTCTGCTGAAAACCCGGTAAGAATATTTGAATATTTACTGCTTTTAGACGTTAAAATGTCTGAAAAATCGATGCACCATTACACCTCGGTACTGATTTGTATAGGAATTTAGACAACAAAATTTAGCAATTCCCACCATCGGGGGCGGTCGAGGGGGGTGCGGATCGACGGGGAATAATTCCTGGCGCCGATTAATGACGGTTTGCTAAAAAAAATTTGACAAATTTCAGAGATTTTGATAAAAAACAAAAAAAAATTAAGGCAAAAAAAAATTCTGAAATGTGTGCACACTGAAAATTTCGATGGCGTTGTGCAAGACAAAACGAATGAAGACCTTCTGCTGAAAACCCGGTAAGAATATTTGAATATTTACTGCTTTTAGACGTTAAAATATCTGAAAAATCGATGTACCATTACACCTCGGTACTGATTTGTATAGGAATTTAGACAACAAAATTTAGCAATTCCCACCATCGGGGGCGGTCGAGGGGGGTGCGGATCGACGGGGAATAATTCCTGGCGCCGATTAATGACGGTTTGCTGAAAAAAATTTGACAAATTTCAGAGTTTTTGACAAAAAACAAAAAAAATTTAAGGCAAAAAAAAATTCTGAAATGTTTGCACACTGAAAATTTCGATGGCGTTGTGCAAGACAAAACGAATGAAGACCTTCTGGTGAAAACCCGGTAAGAATATTTGAATATTTACTGCTTTTAGACGTTAAAATATCTGAAAAATCGATGTACCATTACACCTCGGTACTGATTTGTATAGGAATTTAGACAACAAAATTTAGCAATTCCCACCATCGGGGGCGGTCGAGGGGGGTGCGGATCGACGGGGAATAATTCCTGGCGCCGATTAATGACGGTTTGCTGAAAAAAATTTAACAAATTTCAGAGTTTTTGACAAAAAACAAAAAAAAATTAAGGAAAAAAAACATTCTGAAATGTGTGCACACTGAAAATTTCGATGGCGTTGTGCAAGACAAAACGAATGAAGACCTTCTGCTGAAAACCCGGTAAGAATATTTGAATATTTACTGCTTTTAGACGTTAAAATGTCTGAAAAATCGATGCACCATTACACCTCGGTACTGATTTGTATAGGAATTTAGACAACAAAATTTAGCAATTCCCACCATCGGGGGCGGTCGAGGGGGGTGCGGATCGACGGGGAATAATTCCTGGCGCCGATTAATGACGGTTTGCTAAAAAAAATTTGACAAATTTCAGAGATTTTGATAAAAAACAAAAAAAAATTAAGGCAAAAAAAAATTCTGAAATGTGTGCACACTGAAAATTTCGATGGCGTTGTGCAAGACAAAACGAATGAAGACCTTCTGCTGAAAACCCGGTAAGAATATTTGAATATTTACTGCTTTTAGACGTTAAAATATCTGAAAAATCGATGTACCATTACACCTCGGTACTGATTTGTATAGGAATTTAGACAACAAAATTTAGCAATTCCCACCATCGGGGGCGGTCGAGGGGGGTGCGGATCGACGGGGAATAATTCCTGGCGCCGATTAATGACGGTTTGCTGAAAAAAATTTGACAAATTTCAGAGTTTTTGACAAAAAACAAAAAAAATTTAAGGCAAAAAAAAATTCTGAAATGTTTGCACACTGAAAATTTCGATGGCGTTGTGCAAGACAAAACGAATGAAGACCTTCTGGTGAAAACCCGGTAAGAATATTTGAATATTTACTGCTTTTAGACGTTAAAATATCTGAAAAATCGATGTACCATTACACCTCGGTACTGATTTGTATAGGAATTTAGACAACAAAATTTAGCAATTCCCACCATCGGGGGCGGTCGAAGGGGGTGCGGATCGACGGGGAATAATTCCTGGCGCCGATTAATGACGGTTTGCTGAAAAAAATTTAACAAATTTCAGAGTTTTTGACAAAAAACAAAAAAAAATTAAGGAAAAAAAACATTCTGAAATGTGTGCACACTGAAAATTTCGATGGCGTTGTGCAAGACAAAACGAATGAAGACCTTCTGCTGAAAACCCGGTAAGAATATTTGAATATTTACTGCTTTTAGACGTTAAAATGTCTGAAAAATCGATGCACCATTACACCTCGGTACTGATTTGTATAGGAATTTAGACAACAAAATTTAGCAATTCCCACCATCGGGGGCGGTCGAGGGGGGTGCGGATCGACGGGGAATAATTCCTGGCGCCGATTAATGACGGTTTGCTAAAAAAAATTTGACAAATTTCAGAGATTTTGATAAAAAACAAAAAAAAATTAAGGCAAAAAAAAATTCTGAAATGTGTGCACACTGAAAATTTCGATGGCGTTGTGCAAGACAAAACGAATGAAGACCTTCTGCTGAAAACCCGGTAAGAATATTTGAATATTTACTGCTTTTAGACGTTAAAATATCTGAAAAATCGATGTACCATTACACCTCGGTACTGATTTGTATAGGAATTTAGACAACAAAATTTAGCAATTCCCACCATCGGGGGCGGTCGAGGGGGGTGCGGATCGACGGGGAATAATTCCTGGCGCCGATTAATGACGGTTTGCTGAAAAAAATTTGACAAATTTCAGAGTTTTTGACAAAAAACAAAAAAAATTTAAGGCAAAAAAAAATTCTGAAATGTTTGCACACTGAAAATTTCGATGGCGTTGTGCAAGACAAAACGAATGAAGACCTTCTGGTGAAAACCCGGTAAGAATATTTGAATATTTACTGCTTTTAGACGTTAAAATATCTGAAAAATCGATGTACCATTACACCTCGGTACTGATTTGTATAGGAATTTAGACAACAAAATTTAGCAATTCCCACCATCGGGGGCGGTCGAGGGGGGTGCGGATCGACGGGGAATAATTCCTGGCGCCGATTAATGACGGTTTGCTGAAAAAAAATTGACAAATTTCAGAGTTTTTGACAAACAAAAAAAAAAATTAAGGCAAAAAAAAATTCTGAAATGTTTGCACACTGAAAATTTCGATGGCGTTGTGCAAGACAAAACGAATGAAGACCTTCTGCTGAAAACCCGGTAAGAATATTTGAATATTTACTGCTTTTAGACGTTAAAATATTTGAAAAATCGATGTACCATTACACCTCGGTACTGATTTGTATAGGAATTTAGACAACAAAATTTAGCAATTCCCACCATCGGGGGCAGTCGAGGGGGGTGCGGATCGACGGGGAATAATTCCTGGCGCCGATTAATGACGGTTTGCTGAAAAAAATTTGACAAATTTCAGAGTTTTTGACAAAAAACAAAAAAAAATTAAGGCAAAAATAAAATTCTGAAATGTTTGCACACTGAAAATTTCGATGGCGTTGTGCAAGACAAAACGAATGAAGACCTTCTGCTGAAAACCCGGTAAGAATATTTGAATATTTACTGCTTTTAGACGTTAAAATATCTGAAAAATCGATGTACCATTACACCTCGGTACTGATTTGTATAGGAATTTAGAAAACAAAATTTAGCAATTCCCACCATCGGGGGCGGTCGAGGGGGGTGCGGATCGACGGGGAATAATTCCTGGCGCCGATTAATGACGGTTTGCTGAAAAAAATTTGACAAATTTCAGAGTTTTTGACAAAAAACAAAAAAAATTTAAGGCAAAAAAAAATTCTGAAATCTTTGCACACTGAAAATTTCGATGGCGTTGTGCAAGACAAAACGAATGAAGACCTTCTGCTGAAAACCCGGTAAGAATATTTGAATATTTACTGCTTTTAGACGTTAAAATATCTGAAAAATCGATGTACCATTACACCTCGGTACTGATTTGTATAGGAATTTAGACAACAAAATTTAGCAATTCCCACCATCGGGGGCGGTCGAGGGGGGTGCGGATCGACGGGGAATAATTCCTGGCGCCGATTAATGACGGTTTGCTGAAAAAAAATTGACAAATTTCAGAGTTTTTGACAAAAACCAAAAAAAATTTAAGGCAAAAAAATATTCTGAAATGTTTGCACACTGAAAATTTCGATGGCGTTGTGCAAGACAAAACGAATGAAGACCTTCTGGTGAAAACCCGGTAAGAATATTTGAATATTTACTGCTTTTAGACGTTAAAATATCTGAAAAATCGATGTACCATTACACCTCGGTACTGATTTGTATAGGAATTTAGACAACAAAATTTAGCAATTCCCACCATCGGGGGCGGTCGAGGGGGGTGCGGATCGACGGGGAATAATTCCTGGCGCCGATTAATGACGGTTTGCTGAAAAAAATTTGACAAATTTCAGAGTTTTTGACAAAAAACAAAAAAAATTTAAGGCAAAAAAAAATTCTGAAATCTTTGCACACTGAAAATTTCGATGGCGTTGTGCAAGACAAAACGAATGAAGACCTTCTGCTGAAAACCCGGTAAGAATATTTGAATATTTACTGCTTTTAGACGTTAAAATATCTGAAAAATCGATGTACCATTACACCTCGGTACTGATTTGTATAGGAATTTAGACAACAAAATTTAGCAATTCCCACCATCGGGGGCGGTCGAGGGGGGTGCGGATCGACGGGGAATAATTCCTGGCGCCGATTAATGACGGTTTGCTGAAAAAAATTTGACAAATTTCAGAGTTTTTGACAAAAAACAAAAAAAATTTAAGGCAAAAAAAAATTCTGAAATCTTTGCACACTGAAAATTTCGATGGCGTTGTGCAAGACAAAACGAATGAAGACCTTCTGCTGAAAACCCGGTAAGAATATTTGAATATTTACTGCTTTTAGACGTTAAAATATCTGAAAAATCGATGTACCATTACACCTCGGTACTGATTTGTATAGGAATTTAGACAACAAAATTTAGCAATTCCCACCATCGGGGGCGGTCGAGGGGGGTGCGGATCGACGGGGAATAATTCCTGGCGCCGATTAATGACGGTTTGCTGAAAAAAATTTGACAAATTTCAGAGTTTTTGACAAAAAACAAAAAAAAATTAAGGAAAAAAAACATTCTGAAATGTGTGCACACTGAAAATTTCGATGGCGTTGTGCAAGACAAAACGAATGAAGACCTTCTGCTGAAAACCCGGTAAGAATATTTGAATATTTACTGCTTTTAGACGTTAAAATGTCTGAAAAATCGATGCACCATTACACCTCGGTACTGATTTGTATAGGAATTTAGACAACAAAATTTAGCAATTCCCACCATCGGGGGCGGTCGAGGGGGGTGCGGATCGACGGGGAATAATTCCTGGCGCCGATTAATGACGGTTTGCTAAAAAAAATTTGACAAATTTCAGAGTTTTTGACAAAAAACAAAAAAAAATTAAGGCAAAAAAAAATTCTGAAATGTTTGCACACTGAAAATTTCGATGGCGTTGTGCAAGACAAAACGAATGAAGACCTTCTGCTGAAAACCCGGTAAGAATATTTGAATATTTACTGCTTTTAGACGTTAAAATATCTGAAAAATCGATGTACCATTACACCTCGGTACTGATTTGTATAGGAATTTAGACAACAAAATTTAGCAATTCCCACCATCGGGGGCGGTCGAAGGGGGTGCGGATCGACGGGGAATAATTCCTGGCGCCGATTAATGACGGTTTGCTGAAAAAAATTTAACAAATTTCAGAGTTTTTGACAAAAAACAAAAAAAAATTAAGGAAAAAAAACATTCTGAAATGTGTGCACACTGAAAATTTCGATGGCGTTGTGCAAGACAAAACGAATGAAGACCTTCTGCTGAAAACCCGGTAAGAATATTTGAATATTTACTGCTTTTAGACGTTAAAATGTCTGAAAAATCGATGCACCATTACACCTCGGTACTGATTTGTATAGGAATTTAGACAACAAAATTTAGCAATTCCCACCATCGGGGGCGGTCGAGGGGGGTGCGGATCGACGGGGAATAATTCCTGGCGCCGATTAATGACGGTTTGCTGAAAAAAAATTGACAAATTTCAGAGTCTTTGCCAAAAAACAAATAAATTTTAAGGCAAAAAATTCTGAAATGTTGGCAACACTGAAAATTTCGATGGCGTTGTGCAAGACAAAACGAATGAAGACCTTCTGCTGAAAACCCGGTAAGAATATTTGAATATTTACTGCTTTTAGACGTTAAAATATCTGAAAAATCGATGTACCATTACACCTCGGTACTGATTTGTATAGGAATTTAGACAACAAAATTTAGCAATTCCCACCATCGGGGGCGGTCGAGGGGGGTGCGGATCGACGGGGAATAATTCCTGGCGCCGATTAATGACGGTTTGCTGAAAAAATTTGACAAATTTCAGAGTTTTTGACAAAAAACAAAAAAAATTTAAGGCAAAAAAAAATTCTGAAATGTTTGCACACTGAAAATTTCGATGGCGTTGTGCAAGACAAAACGAATGAAGACCTTCTGGTGAAAACCCGGTAAGAATATTTGAATATTTACTGCTTTTAGACGTTAAAATATCTGAAAAATCGATGTACCATTACACCTCGGTACTGATTTGTATAGGAATTTAGACAACAAAATTTAGCAATTCCCACCATCGGGGGCGGTCGAGGGGGGTGCGGATCGACGGGGAATAATTCCTGGCGCCGATTAATGACGGTTTGCTAAAAAAAATTTGACAAATTTCAGAGTTTTTGACAAAAAACAAAAAAAATTTAAGGCAAAAAAAAATTCTAAAATGTTTGCACACTGAAAATTTCGATGGCGTTGTGCAAGACAAAACGAATGAAGACCTTCTGCTGAAAACCCGGTAAGAATATTTGAATATTTACTGCTTTTAGACGTTAAAATATCTGAAAAATCGATGTACCATTACACCTCGGTACTGATTTGTATAGGAATTTAGACAACAAAATTTAGCAATTCCCACCATCGGGGGCGGTCGAGGGGGGTGCGGATCGACGGGGAATAATTCCTGGCGCCGATTAATGACGGTTTGCTGAAAAAAAATTGACAAATTTCAGAGTTTTTGACAAACAAAAAAAAAAATAAAGGCAAAAAAAAATTCTGAAATGTTTGCACACTGAAAATTTCGATGGCGTTGTGCAAGACAAAACGAATGAAGACCTTCTGCTGAAAACCCGGTAAGAATATTTGAATATTTACTGCTTTTAGACGTTAAAATATTTGAAAAATCGATGTACCATTACACCTCGGTACTGATTTGTATAGGAATTTAGACAACAAAATTTAGCAATTCCCACCATCGGGGGCAGTCGAGGGGGGTGCGGATCGACGGGGAATAATTCCTGGCGCCGATTAATGACGGTTTGCTGAAAAAAATTTGACAAATTTCAGAGTTTTTGACAAAAAACAAAAAAAAATTAAGGCAAAAATAAAATTCTGAAATGTTTGCACACTGAAAATTTCGATGGCGTTGTGCAAGACAAAACGAATGAAGACCTTCTGCTGAAAACCCGGTAAGAATATTTGAATATTTACTGCTTTTAGACGTTAAAATATCTGAAAAATCGATGTACCATTACACCTCGGTACTGATTTGTATAGGAATTTAGAAAACAAAATTTAGCAATTCCCACCATCGGGGGCGGTCGAGGGGGGTGCGGATCGACGGGGAATAATTCCTGGCGCCGATTAATGACGGTTTGCTGAAAAAAATTTGACAAATTTCAGAGTTTTTGACAAAAAACAAAAAAAATTTAAGGCAAAAAAAAATTCTGAAATCTTTGCACACTGAAAATTTCGATGGCGTTGTGCAAGACAAAACGAATGAAGACCTTCTGCTGAAAACCCGGTAAGAATATTTGAATATTTACTGCTTTTAGACGTTAAAATATCTGAAAAATCGATGTACCATTACACCTCGGTACTGATTTGTATAGGAATTTAGACAACAAAATTTAGCAATTCCCACCATCGGGGGCGGTCGAGGGGGGTGCGGATCGACGGGGAATAATTCCTGGCGCCGATTAATGACGGTTTGCTGAAAAAAAATTGACAAATTTCAGAGTTTTTGACAAAAACCAAAAAAAATTTAAGGCAAAAAAATATTCTGAAATGTTTGCACACTGAAAATTTCGATGGCGTTGTGCAAGACAAAACGAATGAAGACCTTCTGGTGAAAACCCGGTAAGAATATTTGAATATTTACTGCTTTTAGACGTTAAAATATCTGAAAAATCGATGTACATTACACCTCGGTACTGATTTGTATAGGAATTTAGACAACATAATTTAGCAATTCCCACCATCGGGGGCGGTCGAGGGGGGTGCGGATCGACGGGGAATAATTCCTGGCGCCGATTAATGACGGTTTGCTGAAAAAAATTTGACAAATTTCAGAGTTTTTGACAAAAAAGAAAAAAAATTTAAGGCAAAAAAAAATTCTGAAATGTTAGCGCACTGAAAATTTCGATGGCGTTGTGCAAGACAAAACGAATGAAGACCTTCTGCTGAAAACCCGGTAAGAATATTTGAATATTTACTGCTTTTAGACGTTAAAATATCTGAAAAATCGATGTACCATTACACCTCGGTACTGATTTGTATAGGAATTTAGACAACAAAATTTAGCAATTCCCACCATCGGGGGCGGTCGAGGGGGGTGCGGATCGACGGGGAATAATTCCTGGCGCCGATTAATGACGGTTTGCTGAAAAAAATTTGACAAATTTCAGAGTTTTTGACAAAAAACAAAAAAAATTTAAGGCAAAAAAAAATTCTGAAATGTTTGCACACTGAAAATTTCGATGGCGTTGTGCAAGACAAAACGAATGAAGACCTTCTGCTGAAAACCCGGTAAGAATATTTGAATATTTACTGCTTTTAGACGTTAAAATATCTGAAAAATCGATGTACCATTACACCTCGGTACTGATTTGTATAGGAATTTAGACAACAAAATTTAGCAATTCCCACCATCGGGGGCGGTCGAGGGGGGTGCGGATCGACGAGGAATAATTCCTGGCGCCGATTAATGACGGTTTGCTGAAAAAAATTTGACAAATTTCAGAGTTTTTGACAAACAAAAAAAAAAATTAAGGCAAAAAAAAATTCTGAAATTTTTGCACACTGAAAATTTCGATGGCGTTGTGCAAGACAAAACGAATGAAGACCTTCTGCTGAAAACCCGGTAAGAATATTTGAATATTTACTGCTTTTAGACGTTAAAATATCTGAAAAATCGATGTACCATTACACCTCGGTACTGATTTGTATAGGAATTTAGACAACAAAATTTAGCAATTCCCACCATCGGGGGCGGTCGAGGGGGGTGCGGATCGACGGGGAATAATTCCTGGCGCCGATTAATGACGGTTTGCTGAAAAAAATTTGACAAATTTCAGAGTTTTTGACAAAAAACAAAAAAAAATTAAGGCAAAAAAAATTCTGAAATGTTTGCACACTGAAAATTTCGATGGCGTTGTGCAAGACAAAACGAATGAAGACCTTCTGCTGAAAACCCGGTAAGAATATTTGAATATTTACTGCTTTTAGACGTTAAAATATCTGAAAAATCGATGTACCATTACACCTCGGTACTGATTTGTATAGGAATTTAGACAACAAAATTTAGCAATTCCCACCATCGGGGGCGGTCGAGGGGGGTGCGGATCGACGGGGAATAATTCCTGGCGCCGATTAATGACGGTTTGCTGAAAAAAATTTGACAAATTTCAGAGTTTTTGACAAAGAAGAAAAAAATTTAAGGCAAAAAAAATTTCTTTAATGTTTGCACACTGAAAATTTCGATGGCGTTGTGCAAGACAAAACGAATGAAGACCTTCTGCTGAAAACCCGGTAAGAATATTTGAATATTTACTGCTTTTAGACGTTAAAATATCTGAAAAATCGATGTACCATTACACCTCGGTACTGATTTGTATAGGAATTTAGACAACAAAATTTAGCAATTCCCACCATCGGGGGCGGTCGAGGGGGGTGCGGATCGACGGGGAATAATTCCTGGCGCCGATTTATGACGGTTTGCTGAAAAAAATTTGACAAATTACAGAGTTTTTGACAAAAAACAAAAAAAATTTTAAGGCAAAAAAAAATTCTGAAATGTGTGCACACTGAAAATTTCGATGGCGTTGTGCAAGACAAAACGAATGAAGACCTTCTGCTGAAAACCCGGTAAGAATATTTGAATATTTACTGCTTTTAGACGTTAAAATGTCTGAAAGATCGATGCACCATTACACCTCGGTACTGATTTGTATAGGAATTTAGACAACAAAATTTAGCAATTCCCACCATCGGGGGCGGTCGAGGGGGGTGCGGATCGACGGGGAATAATTCCTGGCGCCGATTAATGACGGTTTGCTAAAAAAAATTTGACAAATTTCAGAGTTTTTGACAAAAAACAAAAAAAAATTAAGGCAAAAAAAAATTCTGAAATCTTTGCACACTGAAAATTTCGATGGCGTTGTGCAAGACAAAACGAATGAAGACCTTCTGCTGAAAACCCGGTAAGAATATTTGAATATTTACTGCTTTTAGACGTTAAAATATCTGAAAAATCGATGTACCATTACACCTCGGTACTGATTTGTATAGGAATTTAGACAACAAAATTTAGCAATTCCCACCATCGGGGGCGGTCGAGGGGGGTGCGGATCGACGGGGAATAATTCCTGGCGCCGATTAATGACGGTTTGCTGAAAAAAATTTGACAAATTTCAGAGTTTTTGACAAAAAACAAAAAAAATTTAAGGCAAAAAAAAATTTCTGAAATGTTTGCACACTGAAAATTTCGATGGCGTTGTGCAAGACAAAACGTATGAAGACCTTCTGCTGAAAACCCGGTAAGAATATTTGAATATTTACTGCTTTTAGACGTTAAAATATCTGAAAAATCGATGTACCATTACACCTCGGTACTGATTTGTATAGGAATTTAGACAACAAAATTTAGCAATTCCCACCATCGGGGGCGGTCGAGGGGGGTGCGGATCGACGGGGAATAATTCCTGGCGCCGATTAATGACGGTTTGCTGAAAAAAATTTGACAAATTTCAGAGTTTTTGACAAAAAACAAAAAAAATTTAAGGCAAAAAAAAATTTCTGAAATGTTTGCACACTGAAAATTTCGATGGCGTTGTGCAAGACAAAACGTATGAAGACCTTCTGGTGAAAACCCGGTAAGAATATTTGAATATTTACTGCTTTTAGACGTTAAAATATCTGAAAAATCGATGTACCATTACACCTCGGTACTGATTTGTATAGGAATTTAGACAACAAAATTTAGCAATTCCCACCATCGGGGGCGGTCGAGGGGGGTGCGGATCGACGGGGAATAATTCCTGGCGCCGATTAATGACGGTTTGCTAAAAAAAATTTGACAAATTTCAGAGTTTTTGACAAAAAACAAAAAAAATTTAAGGCAAATAAAAATTCTGAAATGTTTGCACACTGAAAATTTCGATGGCGTTGTGCAAGACAAAACGAATGAAGACCTTCTGCTGAAAACCCGGTAAGAATATTTGAATATTTACTGCTTTTAGACGTTAAAATGTCTGAAAAATCGATGCACCATTACACCTCGGTACTGATTTGTATAGGAATTTAGACAACAAAATTTAGCAATTCCCACCATCGGGGGCGGTCGAGGGGGGTGCGGATCGACGGGGAATAATTCCTGGCGCCGATTAATGACGGTTTGCTAAAAAAAATTTGACAAATTTCAGAGTTTTTGACAAAAAACAAAAAAAATTTAAGGCAAATAAAAATTCTGAAATGTTTGCACACTGAAAATTTCGATGGCGTTGTGCAAGACAAAACGAATGAAGACCTTCTGCTGAAAACCCGGTAAGAATATTTGAATATTTACTGCTTTTAGACGTTAAAATGTCTGAAAAATCGATGCACCATTACACCTCGGTACTGATTTGTATAGGAATTTAGACAACAAAATTTAGCAATTCCCACCATCGGGGGCGGTCGAGGGGGGTGCGGATCGACGGGGAATAATTCCTGGCGCCGATTAATGACGGTTTGCTAAAAAAAATTTGACAAATTTCAGAGATTTTGATAAAAAACAAAAAAAAATTAAGGCAAAAAAAAATTCTGAAATGTGTGCACACTGAAAATTTCGATGGCGTTGTGCAAGACAAAACGAATGAAGACCTTCTGCTGAAAACCCGGTAAGAATATTTGAATATTTACTGCTTTTAGACGTTAAAATATCTGAAAAATCGATGTACCATTACACCTCGGTACTGATTTGTATAGGAATTTAGACAACAAAATTTAGCAATTCCCACCATCGGGGGCGGTCGAGGGGGGTGCGGATCGACGGGGAATAATTCCTGGCGCCGATTAATGACGGTTTGCTAAAAAAAATTTGACAAATTTCAGAGTTTTTGACAAAAAACAAAAAAAATTTAAGGCAAAAAAAAATTCTGAAATGTTTGCACACTGAAAATTTCGATGGCGTTGTGCAAGACAAAACGAATGAAGACCTTCTGCTGAAAACCCGGTAAGAATATTTGAATATTTACTGCTTTTAGACGTTAAAATATCTGAAAAATCGATGTACCATTACACCTCGGTACTGATTTGTATAGGAATTTAGACAACAAAATTTAGCAATTCCCACCATCGGGGGCGGTCGAAGGGGGTGCGGATCGACGGGGAATAATTCCTGGCGCCGATTAATGACGGTTTGCTGAAAAAAATTTAACAAATTTCAGAGTTTTTGACAAAAAACAAAAAAAAATTAAGGAAAAAAAACATTCTGAAATGTGTGCACACTGAAAATTTCGATGGCGTTGTGCAAGACAAAACGAATGAAGACCTTCTGCTGAAAACCCGGTAAGAATATTTGAATATTTACTGCTTTTAGACGTTAAAATGTCTGAAAAATCGATGCACCATTACACCTCGGTACTGATTTGTATAGGAATTTAGACAACAAAATTTAGCAATTCCCACCATCGGGGGCGGTCGAGGGGGGTGCGGATCGACGGGGAATAATTCCTGGCGCCGATTAATGACGGTTTGCTAAAAAAAATTTGACAAATTTCAGAGATTTTGATAAAAAACAAAAAAAAATTAAGGCAAAAAAAAATTCTGAAATGTGTGCACACTGAAAATTTCGATGGCGTTGTGCAAGACAAAACGAATGAAGACCTTCTGCTGAAAACCCGGTAAGAATATTTGAATATTTACTGCTTTTAGACGTTAAAATATCTGAAAAATCGATGTACCATTACACCTCGGTACTGATTTGTATAGGAATTTAGACAACAAAATTTAGCAATTCCCACCATCGGGGGCGGTCGAGGGGGGTGCGGATCGACGGGGAATAATTCCTGGCGCCGATTAATGACGGTTTGCTGAAAAAAATTTGACAAATTTCAGAGTTTTTGACAAAAAACAAAAAAATTTAAGGCAAAAAAAAATTCTGAAATGTTTGCACACTGAAAATTTCGATGGCGTTGTGCAAGACAAAACGAATGAAGACCTTCTGGTGAAAACCCGGTAAGAATATTTGAATATTTACTGCTTTTAGACGTTAAAATATCTGAAAAATCGATGTACCATTACACCTCGGTACTGATTTGTATAGGAATTTAGACAACAAAATTTAGCAATTCCCACCATCGGGGGCGGTCGAGGGGGGTGCGGATCGACGGGGAATAATTCCTGGCGCCGATTAATGACGGTTTGCTAAAAAAAATTTGACAAATTTCAGAGTTTTTGACAAAAAACAAAAAAAATTTAAGGCAAAAAAAAATTCTAAAATGTTTGCACACTGAAAATTTCGATGGCGTTGTGCAAGACAAAACGAATGAAGACCTTCTGCTGAAAACCCGGTAAGAATATTTGAATATTTACTGCTTTTAGACGTTAAAATATCTGAAAAATCGATGTACCATTACACCTCGGTACTGATTTGTATAGGAATTTAGACAACAAAATTTAGCAATTCCCACCATCGGGGGCGGTCGAGGGGGGTGCGGATCGACGGGGAATAATTCCTGGCGCCGATTAATGACGGTTTGCTGAAAAAAATTTGACAAATTTCAGAGTTTTTGACAAAAAACAAAAAAAATTTAAGGCAAAAAAAAATTCTGAAATGTTTGCACACTGAAAATTTCGATGGCGTTGTGCAAGACAAAACGAATGAAGACCTTCTGGTGAAAACCCGGTAAGAATATTTGAATATTTACTGCTTTTAGACGTTAAAATATCTGAAAAATCGATGTACCATTACACCTCGGTACTGATTTGTATAGGAATTTAGACAACAAAATTTAGCAATTCCCACCATCGGGGGCGGTCGAGGGGGGTGCGGATCGACGGGGAATAATTCCTGGCGCCGATTAATGACGGTTTGCTGAAAAAAAATTGACAAATTTCAGAGTTTTTGACAAAAAACAAAAAAAATTTAAGGCAAAAAAAAATTCTGAAATGTTTGCACACTGAAAATTTCGATGGCGTTGTGCAAGACAAAACGAATGAAGACCTTCTGCTGAAAACCCGGTAAGAATATTTGAATATTTACTGCTTTTAGACGTTAAAATATCTGAAAAATCGATGTACCATTACACCTCGGTACTGATTTGTATAGGAATTTAGACAACAAAATTTAGCAATTCCCACCATCGGGGGCGGTCGAAGGGGGTGCGGATCGACGGGGAATAATTCCTGGCGCCGATTAATGACGGTTTGCTGAAAAAAATTTAACAAATTTCAGAGTTTTTGACAAAAAACAAAAAAAATTAAGGAAAAAAAACATTCTGAAATGTGTGCACACTAAAAATTTCGATGGCGTTGTGCAAGACAAAACGAATGAAGACCTTCTGCTGAAAACCCGGTAAGAATATTTGAATATTTACTGCTTTTAGACGTTAAAATGTCTGAAAAATCGATGCACCATTACACCTCGGTACTGATTTGTATAGGAATTTAGACAACAAAATTTAGCAATTCCCACCATCGGGGGCGGTCGAGGGGGGTGCGGATCGACGGGGAATAATTCCTGGCGCCGATTAATGACGGTTTGCTAAAAAAAATTTGACAAATTTCAGAGATTTTGATAAAAAACAAAAAAAAATTAAGGCAAAAAAAAATTCTGAAATGTGTGCACACTGAAAATTTCGATGGCGTTGTGCAAGACAAAACGAATGAAGACCTTCTGCTGAAAACCCGGTAAGAATATTTGAATATTTACTGCTTTTAGACGTTAAAATATCTGAAAAATCGATGTACCATTACACCTCGGTACTGATTTGTATAGGAATTTAGACAACAAAATTTAGCAATTCCCACCATCGGGGGCGGTCGAGGGGGGTGCGGATCGACGGGGAATAATTCCTGGCGCCGATTAATGACGGTTTGCTGAAAAAAATTTGACAAATTTCAGAGTTTTTGACAAAAAACAAAAAAAATTTAAGGCAAAAAAAAATTCTGAAATGTTTGCACACTGAAAATTTCGATGGCGTTGTGCAAGACAAAACGAATGAAGACCTTCTGGTGAAAACCCGGTAAGAATATTTGAATATTTACTGCTTTTAGACGTTAAAATATCTGAAAAATCGATGTACCATTACACCTCGGTACTGATTTGTATAGGAATTTAGACAACAAAATTTAGCAATTCCCACCATCGGGGGCGGTCGAGGGGGGTGCGGATCGACGGGGAATAATTCCTGGCGCCGATTAATGACGGTTTGCTGAAAAAAAATTGACAAATTTCAGAGTTTTTGACAAACAAAAAAAAAAATTAAGGCAAAAAAAAATTCTGAAATGTTTGCACACTGAAAATTTCGATGGCGTTGTGCAAGACAAAACGAATGAAGACCTTCTGCTGAAAACCCGGTAAGAATATTTGAATATTTACTGCTTTTAGACGTTAAAATATTTGAAAAATCGATGTACCATTACACCTCGGTACTGATTTGTATAGGAATTTAGACAACAAAATTTAGCAATTCCCACCATCGGGGGCAGTCAAGGGGGGTGCGGATCGACGGGGAATAATTCCTGGCGCCGATTAATGACGGTTTGCTGAAAAAAATTTGACAAATTTCAGAGTTTTTGACAAAAAACAAAAAAAAATTAAGGCAAAAATAAAATTCTGAAATGTTTGCACACTGAAAATTTCGATGGCGTTGTGCAAGACAAAACGAATGAAGACCTTCTGCTGAAAACCCGGTAAGAATATTTGAATATTTACTGCTTTTAGACGTTAAAATATCTGAAAAATCGATGTACCATTACACCTCGGTACTGATTTGTATAGGAATTTAGAAAACAAAATTTAGCAATTCCCACCATCGGGGGCGGTCGAGGGGGGTGCGGATCGACGGGGAATAATTCCTGGCGCCGATTAATGACGGTTTGCTGAAAAAAATTTGACAAATTTCAGAGTTTTTGACAAAAAACAAAAAAAATTTAGGGCAAAAAAAAATTCTGAAATGTTTGCACACTGAAAATTTCGATGGCGTTGTGCAAGACAAAACGAATGAAGACCTTCTGGTGAAAACCCGGTAAGAATATTTGAATATTTACTGCTTTTAGACGTTAAAATATCTGAAAAATCGATGTACATTACACCTCGGTACTGATTTGTATAGGAATTTAGACAACATAATTTAGCAATTCCCACCATCGGGGGCGGTCGAGGGGGGTGCGGATCGACGGGGAATAATTCCTGGCGCCGATTAATGACGGTTTGCTGAAAAAAATTTGACAAATTTCAGAGTTTTTGACAAAAAAGAAAAAAAAATTAAGGCAAAAAAAAATTCTGAAATGTTAGCGCACTGAAAATTTCGATGGCGTTGTGCAAGACAAAACGAATGAAGACCTTCTGCTGAAAACCCGGTAAGAATATTTGAATATTTACTGCTTTTAGACGTTAAAATATCTGAAAAATCGATGTACCATTACACCTCGGTACTGATTTGTATAGGAATTTAGACAACAAAATTTAGCAATTCCCACCATCGGGGGCGGTCGAGGGGGGTGCGGATCGACGGGGAATAATTCCTGGCGCCGATTAATGACGGTTTGCTGAAAAAAATTTGACAAATTTCAGAGTTTTTGACAAAAAACAAAAAAAAATTAAGGCAAAAAAAAATTCTGAAATGTTTGCACACTGAAAATTTCGATGGCGTTGTGCAAGACAAAACGAATGAAGACCTTCTGCTGAAAACCCGGTAAGAATATTTGAATATTTACTGCTTTTAGACGTTAAAATATCTGAAAAATCGATGTACCATTACACCTCGGTACTGATTTGTATAGGAATTTAGACAACAAAATTTAGCAATTCCCACCATCGGGGGCGGTCGAGGGGGGTGCGGATCGACGGGGAATAATTCCTGGCGCCGATTTATGACGGTTTGCTGAAAAAAATTTGACAAATTACAGAGTTTTTGACAAAAAACAAAAAAAATTTTAAGGCAAAAAAAAATTCTGAAATGTGTGCACACTGAAAATTTCGATGGCGTTGTGCAAGACAAAACGAATGAAGACCTTCTGCTGAAAACCCGGTAAGAATATTTGAATATTTACTGCTTTTAGACGTTAAAATGTCTGAAAGATCGATGCACCATTACACCTCGGTACTGATTTGTATAGGAATTTAGACAACAAAATTTAGCAATTCCCACCATCGGGGGCGGTCGAGGGGGGTGCGGATCGACGGGGAATAATTCCTGGCGCCGATTAATGACGGTTTGCTAAAAAAAATTTGACAAATTTCAGAGATTTTGAAAAAAAACAAAAAAAATTTAAGGCAAAAAAAAATTCTGAAATCTTTGCACACTGAAAATTTCGATGGCGTTGTGCAAGACAAAACGAATGAAGACCTTCTGCTGAAAACCCGGTAAGAATATTTGAATATTTACTGCTTTTAGACGTTAAAATATCTGAAAAATCGATGTACCATTACACCTCGGTACTGATTTGTATAGGAATTTAGACAACAAAATTTAGCAATTCCCACCATCGGGGGCGGTCGAGGGGGGTGCGGATCGACGGGGAATAATTCCTGGCGCCGATTAATGACGGTTTGCTAAAAAAAATTTGACAAATTTCAGAGATTTTGACAAAAAACAAAAAAAATTTAAGGCAAAAAAAATTTCTGAAATGTTTGCACACTGAAAATTTCGATGGCGTTGTGCAAGACAAAACGAATGAAGACCTTCTGCTGAAAACCCGGTAAGAATATTTGAATATTTACTGCTTTTAGACGTTAAAATATCTGAAAAATCGATGTACCATTACACCTCGGTACTGATTTGTATAGGAATTTAGACAACAAAATTTAGCAATTCCCACCATCGGGGGCGGTCGAGGGGGGTGCGGATCGACGGGGAATAATTCCTGGCGCCGATTAATGACGGTTTGCTGAAAAAAATTTGACAAATTTCAGAGTTTTTGACAAAAAACAAAAAAAATTTAAGGCAAAAAAAAATTCTCAAATGTTTGCACACTGAAAATTTCGATGGCGTTGTGCAAGACAAAACGAATGAAGACCTTCTGCTGAAAACCCGGTAAGAATATTTGAATATTTACTGCTTTTAGACGTTAAAATATCTGAAAAATCGATGTACCATTACACCTCGGTACTGATTTGTATAGGAATTTAGACAACAAAATTTAGCAATTCCCACCATCGGGGGCGGTCGAGGGGGGTGCGGATCGACGGGGAATAATTCCTGGCGCCGATTAATGACGGTTTGCCGAAAAAAATTTGACAAATTTCAGAGTTTTTGACAAAAAACAAAAAAAATTTAAGGCAAAAAAAAATTCTGAAATGTTTGCACACTGAAAATTTCGATGGCGTTGTGCAAGACAAAACGAATGAAGACCTTCTGCTGAAAACCCGGTAAGAATATTTGAATATTTACTGCTTTTAGACGTTAAAATATCTGAAAAATCGATGTACCATTACACCTCGGTACTGATTTGTATAGGAATTTAGACAACAAAATTTAGCAATTCCCACCATCGGGGGCGGTCGAGGGGGGTGCGGATCGACGGGGAATAATTCCTGGCGCCGATTAATGACGGTTTGCTGAAAAAAATTTGACAAATTTCAGAGTTTTTGACAAAAAACAAAAAAAATTTAAGGCAAAAAAAAATTCTGAAATGTTTGCACACTGAAAATTTCGATGGCGTTGTGCAAGACAAAACGAATGAAGACCTTCTGCTGAAAACCCGGTAAGAATATTTGAATATTTACTGCTTTTAGACGTTAAAATATCTGAAAAATCGATGTACCATTACACCTCGGTACTGATTTGTATAGGAATTTAGACAACAAAATTTAGCAATTCCCACCATCGGGGGCGGTCGAGGGGGGTGCGGATCGACGGGGAATAATTCCTGGCGCCGATTAATGACGGTTTGCTGAAAAAAATTTGACAAATTTCAGAGTTTTTGACAAAAAACAAAAAAAATTTTAAGGCAAAAAAAAATTCTGAAATGTGTGCACACTGAAAATTTCGATGGCGTTGTGCAAGACAAAACGAATGAAGACCTTCTGCTGAAAACCCGGTAAGAATATTTGAATATTTACTGCTTTTAGACGTTAAAATATCTGAAAAATCGATGTACCATTACACCTCGGTACTGATTTGTATAGGAATTTAGACAACAAAATTTAGCAATTCCCACCATCGGGGGCGGTCGAGGGGGGTGCGGATCGACGGGGAATAATTCCTGGCGCCGATTAATGACGGTTTGCTGAAAAAAATTTGACAAATTTCAGAGTTTTTGACAAAAAACAAAAAAAATTTAAGGCAAAAAAAAATTCTGAAATGTTTGCACACTGAAAATTTCGATGGCGTTGTGCAAGACAAAACGAATGAAGACCTTCTGCTGAAAACCCGGTAAGAATATTTGAATATTTACTGCTTTTAGACGTTAAAATATCTGAAAAATCGATGTACCATTACACCTCGGTACTGATTTGTATAGGAATTTAGACAACAAAATTTAGCAATTCCCACCATCGGGGGCGGTCGAGGGGGGTGCGGATCGACGGGGAATAATTCCTGGCGCCGATTAATGACGGTTTGCTGAAAAAAAATTGACAAATTTCAGAGTTTTTGACAAACAAAAAAAAAAATTAAGGCAAAAAAAAATTCTGAAATGTTTGCACACTGAAAATTTCGATGGCGTTGTGCAAGACAAAACGAATGAAGACCTTCTGCTGAAAACCCGGTAAGAATATTTGAATATTTACTGCTTTTAGACGTTAAAATATCTGAAAAATCGATGTACCATTACACCTCGGTACTGATTTGTATAGGAATTTAGACAACAAAATTTAGCAATTCCCACCATCGGGGGCGGTCGAGGGGGGTGCGGATCGACGGGGAATAATTCCTGGCGCCGATTAATGACGGTTTGCTGAAAAAAATTTGACAAATTTCAGAGTTTTTGACAAAAAACAAAAAAAATTTAAGGCAAAAAAAAATTCTGAAATGTTTGCACACTGAAAATTTCGATGGCGTTGTGCAAGACAAAACGAATGAAGACCTTCTGCTGAAAACCCGGTAAGAATATTTGAATATTTACTGCTTTTAGACGTTAAAATATCTGAAAAATCGATGTACCATTACACCTCGGTACTGATTTGTATAGGAATTTAGACAACAAAATTTAGCAATTCCCACCATCGGGGGCGGTCGAGGGGGGTGCGGATCGACGGGGAATAATTCCTGGCGCCGATTAATGACGGTTTGCTGAAAAAAATTTGACAAATTTCAGAGTTTTTGACAAAAAACAAAAAAAATTTAAGGCAAAAAAAAATTCTGAAATGTTTGCACACTGAAAATTTCGATGGCGTTGTGCAAGACAAAACGAATGAAGACCTTCTGCTGAAAACCCGGTAAGAATATTTGAATATTTACTGCTTTTAGACGTTAAAATATCTGAAAAATCGATGTACCATTACACCTCGGTACTGATTTGTATAGGAATTTAGACAACAAAATTTAGCAATTCCCACCATCGGGGGCGGTCGAGGGGGGTGCGGATCGACGGGGAATAATTCCTGGCGCCGATTAATGACGGTTTGCTGAAAAAAAATTGACAAATTTCAGAGTTTTTGACAAACAAAAAAAAAAATTAAGGCAAAAAAAATTCTGAAATGTTTGCACACTGAAAATTTCGATGGCGTTGTGCAAGACAAAACGAATGAAGACCTTCTGCTGAAAACCCGGTAAGAATATTTGAATATTTACTGCTTTTAGACGTTAAAATATCTGAAAAATCGATGTACCATTACACCTCGGTACTGATTTGTATAGGAATTTAGACAACAAAATTTAGCAATTCCCACCATCGGGGGCGGTCGAGGGGGGTGCGGATCGACGGGGAATAATTCCTGGCGCCGATTAATGACGGTTTGCTGAAAAAAATTTGACAAATTTCAGAGTTTTTGACAAAAAACAAAAAAAATTTAAGGCAAAAAAAAATTCTGAAATGTTTGCACACTGAAAATTTCGATGGCGTTGTGCAAGACAAAACGAATGAAGACCTTCTGCTGAAAACCCGGTAAGAATATTTGAATATTTACTGCTTTTAGACGTTAAAATATCTGAAAAATCGATGTACCATTACACCTCGGTACTGATTTGTATAGGAATTTAGACAACAAAATTTAGCAATTCCCACCATCGGGGGCGGTCGAGGGGGGTGCGGATCGACGGGGAATAATTCCTGGCGCCGATTAATGACGGTTTGCTGAAAAAAAATTGACAAATTTCAGAGTTTTTGACAAACAAAAAAAAAAATTAAGGCAAAAAAAAATTCTGAAATGTTTGCACACTGAAAATTTCGATGGCGTTGTGCAAGACAAAACGAATGAAGACCTTCTGCTGAAAACCCGGTAAGAATATTTGAATATTTACTGCTTTTAGACGTTAAAATATCTGAAAAATCGATGTACCATTACACCTCGGTACTGATTTGTATAGGAATTTAGACAACAAAATTTAGCAATTCCCACCATCGGGGGCGGTCGAGGGGGGTGCGGATCGACGGGGAATAATTCCTGGCGCCGATTAATGACGGTTTGCTGAAAAAAATTTGACAAATTTCAGAGTTTTTGACAAAAAACAAAAAAAATTTAAGGCAAAAAAAAATTCTGAAATGTTTGCACACTGAAAATTTCGATGGCGTTGTGCAAGACAAAACGAATGAAGACCTTCTGCTGAAAACCCGGTAAGAATATTTGAATATTTACTGCTTTTAGACGTTAAAATATCTGAAAAATCGATGTACCATTACACCTCGGTACTGATTTGTATAGGAATTTAGACAACAAAATTTAGCAATTCCCCCCATCGGGGGCGGTCGAGGGGGGTGCGGATCGACGGGGAATAATTCCTGGCGCCGATTAATGACGGTTTGCTGATAAAAATTTAACAAATTTCAGAGATTTTGACAAAATCAAAAAAAATTTAAGGCAAAAAAAAATTCTGAAATGTTTGCACACTGAAAATTTCGATGGCGTTGTGCAAGACAAAACGAATGAAGACCTTCTGCTGAAAACCCGGTAAGAATATTTGAATATTTACTGCTTTTAGACGTTAAAATATCTGAAAAATCGATGTACCATTACACCTCGGTACTGATTTGTATAGGAATTTAGACAACAAAATTTAGCAATTCCCACCATCGGGGGCGGTCGAGGGGGGTGCGGATCGACGGGGAATAATTCCTGGCGCCGATTAATGACGGTTTGCTGAAAAAAATTTGACAAATTTCAGAGTTTTTGACAAAAAACAAAAAAAATTTAAGGCAAAAAAAAATTCTGAAATCTTTGCACACTGAAAATTTCGATGGCGTTGTGCAAGACAAAACGAATGAAGACCTTCTGCTGAAAACCCGGTAAGAATATTTGAATATTTACTGCTTTTAGACGTTAAAATATCTGAAAAATCGATGTACCATTACACCTCGGTACTGATTTGTATAGGAATTTAGACAACAAAATTTAGCAATTCCCACCATCGGGGGCGGTCGAGGGGGGTGCGGATCGACGGGGAATAATTCCTGGCGCCGATTAATGACGGTTTGCTGAAAAAAATTTGACAAATTTCAGAGTTTTTGACAAAAAACAAAAAAAAAATTTAAGGCAAAAAAAAATTCTGAAATGTTTGCACACTGAAAATTTCGATGGCGTTGTGCAAGACAAAACGAATGAAGACCTTCTGCTGAAAACCCGGTAAGAATATTTGAATATTTACTGCTTTTAGACGTTAAAATATCTGAAAAATCGATGTACCATTACACCTCGGTACTGATTTGTATAGGAATTTAGACAACAAAATTTAGCAATTCCCACCATCGGGGGCGGTCGAGGGGGGTGCGGATCGACGGGGAATAATTCCTGGCGCCGATTAATGACGGTTTGCTGAAAAAAATTTGACAAATTTCAGTTTTTGACAAAAAACAAAAAAAATTTAAGGCAAAAAAAAATTCTGAAATGTTTGCACACTGAAAATTTCGATGGCGTTGTGCAAGACAAAACGAATGAAGACCTTCTGCTGAAAACCCGGTAAGAATATTTGAATATTTACTGCTTTTAGACGTTAAAATATCTGAAAAATCGATGTACCATTACACCTCGGTACTGATTTGTATAGGAATTTAGACAACAAAATTTAGCAATTCCCACCATCGGGGGCGGTCGAGGGGGGTACGGATCGACGGGGAATAATTCCTGGCGCCGATTAATGACGGTTTGCTGAAAAAAAATTGACAAATTTCAGAGTGTTTGACAAAAAACAAAAAAAATTTAAGGCAAAAAAAAATTCTGAAATGTTTGCACACTGAAAATTTCGATGGCGTTGTGCAAGACAAAACGAATGAAGACCTTCTGCTGAAAACCCGGTAAGAATATTTGAATATTTACTGCTTTTAGACGTTAAAATATCTGAAAAATCGATGTACCATTACACCTCGGTACTGATTTGTATAGGAATTTAGACAACAAAATTTAGCAATTCCCACCATCGGGGGCGGTCGAGGGGGGTGCGGATCGACGAGGAATAATTCCTGGCGCCGATTAATGACGGTTTGCTGAAAAAAATTTGACAAATTTCAGAGTTTTTGACAAAAAAGAAAAAAAATTTAAGGCAAAAAAAAATTCTGAAATGTTAGCGCACTGAAAATTTCGATGGCGTTGTGCAAGACAAAACGAATGAAGACCTTCTGCTGAAAACCCGGTAAGAATATTTGAATATTTACTGCTTTTAGACGTTAAAATATCTGAAAAATCGATGTACCATTACACCTCGGTACTGATTTGTATAGGAATTTAGACAACAAAATTTAGCAATTCCCACCATCGGGGGCGGTCGAGGGGGGTGCGGATCGACGGGGAATAATTCCTGGCGCCGATTAATGACGGTTTGCTAAAAAAAATTTGACAAATTTAAGAGTTTTTGACAAAAACCAAAAAAAATTTAAGGCAAAAAAAAATTTTTGAAATGTTTGCACACTGAAAATTTCGATGGCGTTGTGCAAGACAAAACGAATGAAGACCTTCTGATGAAAACCCGGTAAGAATATTTGAATATTTACTGCTTTTAGACGTTAAAATATCTGAAAAATCGATGTACCATTACACCTCGGTACTGATTTGTATAGGAATTTAGACAACAAAATTTAGCAATTCCCACCATCGGAGGCGGTCGAGGGGGGTGCGGATCGACGGGGAATAATTCCTGGCGCCGATTAATGACGGTTTGCTAAAAAAAATTTGACAAATTTCAGAGTATTTGACAAAAAACAAAAAAAATTTAAGGCAAAAAAAATTTCTGAAATGTTTGCACACTGAAAATTTCGATGGCGTTGTGCAAGACAAAACGAATGAAGACCTTCTGCTGAAAACCCGGTAAGAATATTTGAATATTTACTGCTTTTAGACGTTAAAATGTCTGAAAAATCGATGCACCATTACACCTCGGTACTGATTTGTATAGGAATTTAGACAACAAAATTTAGCAATTCCCACCATCGGGGGCGGTCGAGGGGGGTGCGGATCGACGGGGAATAATTCCTGGCGCCGATTAATGACGGTTTGCTGAAAAAAAATTGACAAATTTCAGAGTTTTTGACAAACAAAAAAAAAAATTAAGGCAAAAAAAAATTCTGAAATGTTTGCACACTGAAAATTTCGATGGCGTTGTGCAAGACAAAACGAATGAAGACCTTCTGCTGAAAACCCGGTAAGAATATTTGAATATTTACTGCTTTTAGACGTTAAAATATCTGAAAAATCGATGTACCATTACACCTCGGTACTGATTTGTATAGGAATTTAGACAACAAAATTTAGCAATTCCCACCATCGGGGGCGGTCGAGGGGGGTGCGGATCGACGGGGAATAATTCCTGGCGCCGATTAATGACGGTTTGCTGAAAAAAATTTGACAAATTTCAGAGTTTTTGACAAAAACCAAAAAAAATTTAAGGCAAAAAAAAATTCTGAAATGTTTGCACACTGAAAATTTCGATGGCGTTGTGCAAGACAAAACGAATGAAGACCTTCTGCTGAAAACCCGGTAAGAATATTTGAATATTTACTGCTTTTAGACGTTAAAATATCTGAAAAATCGATGTACCATTACACCTCGGTACTGATTTGTATAGGAATTTAGACAACAAAATTTAGCAATTCCCACCATCGGGGGCGGTCGAGGGGGGTGCGGATCGACGGGGAATAATTCCTGGCGCCGATTAATGACGGTTTGCTGATAAAAATTTAACAAATTTCAGAGTTTTTGACAAAAAACAAAAAAAATTTAAGGCAAAAAAAAATTCTGAAATGTTTGCACACTGAAAATTTCGATGGCGTTGTGCAAGACAAAACGAATGAAGACCTTCTGCTGAAAACCCGGTAAGAATATTTGAATATTTACTGCTTTTAGACGTTAAAATATCTGAAAAATCGATGTACCATTACACCTCGGTACTGATTTGTATAGGAATTTAGACAACAAAATTTAGCAATTCCCACCATCGGGGGCGGTCGAGGGGGGTGCGGATCGACGGGGAATAATTCCTGGCGCCGATTAATGACGGTTTGCTGAAAAAAATTTGACAAATTTCAGAGTTTTTGACAAAAAACAAAAAAAATTTAAGGCAAAAAAAAATTCTGAAATCTTTGCACACTGAAAATTTCGATGGCGTTGTGCAAGACAAAACGAATGAAGACCTTCTGCTGAAAACCCGGTAAGAATATTTGAATATTTACTGCTTTTAGACGTTAAAATATCTGAAAAATCGATGTACCATTACACCTCGGTACTGATTTGTATAGGAATTTAGACAACAAAATTTAGCAATTCCCACCATCGGGGGCGGTCGAGGGGGGTGCGGATCGACGGGGAATAATTCCTGGCGCCGATTAATGACGGTTTGCTGAAAAAAATTTGACAAATTTCAGAGTTTTTGACAAAAAACAAAAAAAATTTAAGGCAAAAAAAAATTCTGAAATGTTTGCACACTGAAAATTTCGATGGCGTTGTGCAAGACAAAACGAATGAAGACCTTCTGCTGAAAACCCGGTAAGAATATTTGAATATTTACTGCTTTTAGACGTTAAAATATCTGAAAAATCGATGTACCATTACACCTCGGTACTGATTTGTATAGGAATTTAGACAACAAAATTTAGCAATTCCCACCATCGGGGGCGGTCGAGGGGGGTGCGGATCGACGGGGAATAATTCCTGGCGCCGATTAATGACGGTTTGCTGAAAAAAATTTGACAAATTTCAGAGTTTTTGACAAAAAACAAAAAAAATTTAAGGCAAAAAAAAATTCTGAAATCTTTGCACACTGAAAATTTCGATGGCGTTGTGCAAGACAAAACGAATGAAGACCTTCTGCTGAAAACCCGGTAAGAATATTTGAATATTTACTGCTTTTAGACGTTAAAATATCTGAAAAATCGATGTACCATTACACCTCGGTACTGATTTGTATAGGAATTTAGACAACAAAATTTAGCAATTCCTACCATCGGGGGCGGTCGAGGGGGGTACGGATCGACGGGGAATAATTCCTGGCGCCGATTAATGACGGTTTGCTGAAAAAAAATTGACAAATTTCAGAGTTTTTGACAAAAAACAAAAAAAATTTAAGGCAAAAAAAAATTCTGAAATGTTTGCACACTGAAAATTTCGATGGCGTTGTGCAAGACAAAACGAATGAAGACCTTCTGCTGAAAACCCGGTAAGAATATTTGAATATTTACTGCTTTTAGACGTTAAAATATCTGAAAAATCGATGTACCATTACACCTCGGTACTGATTTGTATAGGAATTTAGACAACAAAATTTAGCAATTCCCACCATCGGGGGCGGTCGAGGGGGGTGCGGATCGACGAGGAATAATTCCTGGCGCCGATTAATGACGGTTTGCTGAAAAAAATTTGACAAATTTCAGAGTTTTTGACAAAAAAGAAAAAAAATTTAAGGCAAAAAAAAATTCTGAAATGTTAGCGCACTGAAAATTTCGATGGCGTTGTGCAAGACAAAACGAATGAAGACCTTCTGCTGAAAACCCGGTAAGAATATTTGAATATTTACTGCTTTTAGACGTTAAAATATCTGAAAAATCGATGTACCATTACACCTCGGTACTGATTTGTATAGGAATTTAGACAACAAAATTTAGCAATTCCCACCATCGGGGGCGGTCGAGGGGGGTGCGGATCGACGGGGAATAATTCCTGGCGCCGATTAATGACGGTTTGCTAAAAAAAATTTGACAAATTTCAGAGTTTTTGACAAAAACCAAAAAAAATTTAAGGCAAAAAAAAATTTTTGAAATGTTTGCACACTGAAAATTTCGATGGCGTTGTGCAAGACAAAACGAATGAAGACCTTCTGATGAAAACCCGGTAAGAATATTTGAATATTTACTGCTTTTAGACGTTAAAATATCTGAAAAATCGATGTACCATTACACCTCGGTACTGATTTGTATAGGAATTTAGACAACAAAATTTAGCAATTCCCACCATCGGAGGCGGTCGAGGGGGGTGCGGATCGACGGGGAATAATTCCTGGCGCCGATTAATGACGGTTTGCTGAAAAAAATTTGACAAATTTCAGAGTTTTTGACAAAAAAGAAAAAAAATTTAAGGCAAAAAAAAATCTGAAATGTTAGCGCACTGAAAATTTCGATGGCGTTGTGCAAGACAAAACGAATGAAGACCTTCTGGTGAAAACCCGGTAAGAATATTTGAATATTTACTGCTTTTAGACGTTAAAATATCTGAAAAATCGATGTACCATTACACCTCGGTACTGATTTGTATAGGAATTTAGACAACAAAATTTAGCAATTCCCACCATCGGGGGCGGTCGAGGGGGGTGCGGATCGACGGGGAATAATTCCTGGCGCCGATTAATGACGGTTTGCTGAAAAAAAATTGACAAATTTCAGAGTTTTTGACAAAAAACAAAAAAAATTTAAGGCAAAAAAAAATTTCTGAAATGTTTGCACACTGAAAATTTCGATGGCGTTGTGCAAGACAAAACGAATGAAGACCTTCTGCTGAAAACCCGGTAAGAATATTTGAATATTTACTGCTTTTAGACGTTAAAATATCTGAAAAATCGATGTACCATTACACCTCGGTACTGATTTGTATAGGAATTTAGACAACAAAATTTAGCAATTCCCACCATCGGGGGCGGTCGAGGGGGGTGCGGATCGACGGGGAATAATTCCTGGCGCCGATTAATGACGGTTTGCTAAAAAAAATTTGACAAATTTCAGAGTTTTTGACAAAAAACAAAAAAATTTAAGGCAAAAAAAATTTCTGAAATGTTTGCACACTGAAAATTTCGATGGCGTTGTGCAAGACAAAACGAATGAAGACCTTCTGCTGAAAACCCGGTAAGAATATTTGAATATTTACTGCTTTTAGACGTTAAAATGTCTGAAAAATCGATGCACCATTACACCTCGGTACTGATTTGTATAGGAATTTAGACAACAAAATTTAGCAATTCCCACCATCGGGGGCGGTCGAGGGGGGTGCGGATCGACGGGGAATAATTCCTGGCGCCGATTAATGACGGTTTGCTGAAAAAAATTTGACAAATTTCAGAGTTTTTGACAAAAAACAAAAAAAATTTAAGGCAAAAAAAAATTCTGAAATGTTTGCACACTGAAAATTTCGATGGCGTTGTGCAAGACAAAACGAATGAAGACCTTCTGCTGAAAACCCGGTAAGAATATTTGAATATTTACTGCTTTTAGACGTTAAAATATCTGAAAAATCGATGTACCATTACACCTCGGTACTGATTTGTATAGGAATTTAGACAACAAAATTTAGCAATTCCCACCATCGGGGGCGGTCGAGGGGGGTGCGGATCGACGGGGAATAATTCCTGGCGCCGATTAATGACGGTTTGCTGAAAAAAATTTGACAAATTTCAGAGTTTTTGACAAAAAACAAAAAAAATTTAAGGCAAAAAAAAATTCTCAAATGTTTGCACACTGAAAATTTCGATGGCGTTGTGCAAGACAAAACGAATGAAGACCTTCTGCTGAAAACCCGGTAAGAATATTTGAATATTTACTGCTTTTAGACGTTAAAATATCTGAAAAATCGATGTACCATTACACCTCGGTACTGATTTGTATAGGAATTTAGACAACAAAATTTAGCAATTCCCACCATCGGGGGCGGTCGAGGGGGGTGCGGATCGACGGGGAATAATTCCTGGCGCCGATTAATGACGGTTTGCCGAAAAAAATTTGACAAATTTCAGAGTTTTTGACAAAAAACAAAAAAAATTTAAGGCAAAAAAAAATTCTGAAATGTTTGCACACTGAAAATTTCGATGGCGTTGTGCAAGACAAAACGAATGAAGACCTTCTGCTGAAAACCCGGTAAGAATATTTGAATATTTACTGCTTTTAGACGTTAAAATATCTGAAAAATCGATGTACCATTACACCTCGGTACTGATTTGTATAGGAATTTAGACAACAAAATTTAGCAATTCCCACCATCGGGGGCGGTCGAGGGGGGTGCGGATCGACGGGGAATAATTCCTGGCGCCGATTAATGACGGTTTGCTGAAAAAAATTTGACAAATTTCAGAGTTTTTGACAAAAAACAAAAAAAATTTAAGGCAAAAAAAAATTCTGAAATGTTTGCACACTGAAAATTTCGATGGCGTTGTGCAAGACAAAACGAATGAAGACCTTCTGCTGAAAACCCGGTAAGAATATTTGAATATTTACTGCTTTTAGACGTTAAAATATCTGAAAAATCGATGTACCATTACACCTCGGTACTGATTTGTATAGGAATTTAGACAACAAAATTTAGCAATTCCCACCATCGGGGGCGGTCGAGGGGGGTGCGGATCGACGGGGAATAATTCCTGGCGCCGATTAATGACGGTTTGCTGAAAAAAATTTGACAAATTTCAGAGTTTTTGACAAAAAACAAAAAAAATTTTAAGGCAAAAAAAAATTCTGAAATGTGTGCACACTGAAAATTTCGATGGCGTTGTGCAAGACAAAACGAATGAAGACCTTCTGCTGAAAACCCGGTAAGAATATTTGAATATTTACTGCTTTTAGACGTTAAAATATCTGAAAAATCGATGTACCATTACACCTCGGTACTGATTTGTATAGGAATTTAGACAACAAAATTTAGCAATTCCCACCATCGGGGGCGGTCGAGGGGGGTGCGGATCGACGGGGAATAATTCCTGGCGCCGATTAATGACGGTTTGCTGAAAAAAATTTGACAAATTTCAGAGTTTTTGACAAAAAAAAAAAAAAATTTAAGGCAAAAAAAAATTCTGAAATGTTTGCACACTGAAAATTTCGATGGCGTTGTGCAAGACAAAACGAATGAAGACCTTCTGCTGAAAACCCGGTAAGAATATTTGAATATTTACTGCTTTTAGACGTTAAAATATCTGAAAAATCGATGTACCATTACACCTCGGTACTGATTTGTATAGGAATTTAGACAACAAAATTTAGCAATTCCCACCATCGGGGGCGGTCGAGGGGGGTGCGGATCGACGGGGAATAATTCCTGGCGCCGATTAATGACGGTTTGCTGAAAAAAAATTGACAAATTTCAGAGTTTTTGACAAACAAAAAAAAAAATTAAGGCAAAAAAAAATTCTGAAATGTTTGCACACTGAAAATTTCGATGGCGTTGTGCAAGACAAAACGAATGAAGACCTTCTGCTGAAAACCCGGTAAGAATATTTGAATATTTACTGCTTTTAGACGTTAAAATATCTGAAAAATCGATGTACCATTACACCTCGGTACTGATTTGTATAGGAATTTAGACAACAAAATTTAGCAATTCCCACCATCGGGGGCGGTCGAGGGGGGTGCGGATCGACGGGGAATAATTCCTGGCGCCGATTAATGACGGTTTGCTGAAAAAAATTTGACAAATTTCAGAGCTTTTGACAAAAAACAAAAAAAATTTAAGGCAAAAAAAAATTCTGAAATGTTTGCACACTGAAAATTTCGATGGCGTTGTGCAAGACAAAACGAATGAAGACCTTCTGCTGAAAACCCGGTAAGAATATTTGAATATTTACTGCTTTTAGACGTTAAAATATCTGAAAAATCGATGTACCATTACACCTCGGTACTGATTTGTATAGGAATTTAGACAACAAAATTTAGCAATTCCCACCATCGGGGGCGGTCGAGGGGGGTGCGGATCGACGGGGAATAATTCCTGGCGCCGATTAATGACGGTTTGCTGAAAAAAATTTGACAAATTTCAGAGTTTTTGACAAAAAACAAAAAAAATTTAAGGCAAAAAAAAATTCTGAAATGTTTGCACACTGAAAATTTCGATGGCGTTGTGCAAGACAAAACGAATGAAGACCTTCTGCTGAAAACCCGGTAAGAATATTTGAATATTTACTGCTTTTAGACGTTAAAATATCTGAAAAATCGATGTACCATTACACCTCGGTACTGATTTGTATAGGAATTTAGACAACAAAATTTAGCAATTCCCACCATCGGGGGCGGTCGAGGGGGGTGCGGATCGACGGGGAATAATTCCTGGCGCCGATTAATGACGGTTTGCTGAAAAAAATTTGACAAATTTCAGAGTTTTTGACATACAAAAAAAAAATTAAGTCAAAAAAAAATTCTGAAATGTTTGCACACTGAAAATTTCGATGGCGTTGTGCAAGACAAAACGAATGAAGACCTTCTGCTGAAAACCCTGTAAGAATATTTGAATATTTACTGCTTTTAGACGTTAAAATATCTGAAAAATCGATGTACCATTACACCTCGGTACTGATTTGTATAGGAATTTAGACAACAAAATTTAGCAATTCCCACCATCGGGGGCGGTCGAGGGGGGTGCGGATCGACGGGGAATAATTCCTGGCGCCGATTAATGACGGTTTGCTGAAAAAAATTTGACAAATTTCAGAGTTTTTGACAAAAAACAAAAAAAAATTAAGGCAAAAAAAAATTCTGAAATGTTTGCACACTGAAAATTTCGATGGCGTTGTGCAAGACAAAACGAATGAAGACCTTCTGCTGAAAACCCGGTAAGAATATTTGAATATTTACTGCTTTTAGACGTTAAAATATCTGAAAAATCGATGTACCATTACACCTCGGTACTGATTTGTATAGGAATTTAGACAACAAAATTTAGCAATTCCCACCATCGGGGGCGGTCGAGGGGGGTGCGGATCGACGGGGAATAATTCCTGGCGCCGATTAATGACGGTTTGCTGAAAAAAATTTGACAAATTTCAGAGTTTTTGACAAAAAACAAAAAAAAATTAAGGCAAAAAAAAATTCTGAAATGTTTGCACACTGAAAATTTCGATGGCGTTGTGCAAGACAAAACGAATGAAGACCTTCTGCTGAAAACCCGGTAAGAATATTTGAATATTTACTGCTTTTAGACGTTAAAATATCTGAAAAATCGATGTACCATTACACCTCGGTACTGATTTGTATAGGAATTTAGACAACAAAATTTAGCAATTCCCACCATCGGGGGCGGTCGAAGGGGGTGCGGATCGACGGGGAATAATTCCTGGCGCCGATTAATGACGGTTTGCTGAAAAAAATTTGACAAATTTCAGAGTTTTTGACAAAAAAGAAAAAAATTTAAGGCAAAAAAAAATTCTGAAATGTTAGCGCACTGAAAATTTCGATGGCGTTGTGCAAGACAAAACGAATGAAGACCTTCTGCTGAAAACCCGGTAAGAATATTTGAATATTTACTGCTTTTAGACGTTAAAATATCTGAAAAATCGATGTACCATTACACCTCGGTACTGATTTGTATAGGAATTTAGACAACAAAATTTAGCAATTCCCACCATCGGGGGCGGTCGAGGGGGGTGCGGATCGACGGGGAATAATTCCTGGCGCCGATTAATGACGGTTTGCTGAAAAAAATTTGACAAATTTCAGAGTTTTTGACAAAAAACAAAAAAAATTTAAGGCAAAAAAAAATTCTGAAATGTTTGCACACTGAAAATTTCGATGGCGTTGTGCAAGACAAAACGAATGAAGACCTTCTGCTGAAAACCCGGTAAGAATATTTGAATATTTACTGCTTTTAGACGTTAAAATATCTGAAAAATCGATGTACCATTACACCTCGGTACTGATTTGTATAGGAATTTAGACAACAAAATTTAGCAATTCCCACCATCGGGGGCGGTCGAGGGGGGGTGCGGATCGACGGGGAATAATTCCTGGCGCCGATTAATGACGGTTTGCTGAAAAAAATTTGACAAATTTCAGAGTTTTTGACAAAAAACAAAAAAAATTTAAGGCAAAAAAAAATTCTGAAATGTTTGCACACTGAAAATTTCGATGGCGTTGTGCAAGACAAAACGAATGAAGACCTTCTGCTGAAAACCCGGTAAGAATATTTGAATATTTACTGCTTTTAGACGTTAAAATATCTGAAAAATCGATGTACCATTACACCTCGGTACTGATTTGTATAGGAATTTAGACAACAAAATTTAGCAATTCCCACCATCGGGGGCGGTCGAAGGGGGTGCGGATCGACGGGGAATAATTCCTGGCGCCGATTAATGACGGTTTGCTGAAAAAAATTTGACAAATTTCAGAGTTTTTGACAAAAAAGAAAAAAATTTAAGGCAAAAAAAAATTCTGAAATGTTAGCGCACTGAAAATTTCGATGGCGTTGTGCAAGACAAAACGAATGAAGACCTTCTGCTGAAAACCCGGTAAGAATATTTGAATATTTACTGCTTTTAGACGTTAAAATATCTGAAAAATCGATGTACCATTACACCTCGGTACTGATTTGTATAGGAATTTAGACAACAAAATTTAGCAATTCCCACCATCGGGGGCGGTCGAGGGGGGTGCGGATCGACGGGGAATAATTCCTGGCGCCGATTAATGACGGTTTGCTGAAAAAAATTTGACAAATTTCAGAGTTTTTGACAAAAAACAAAAAAAATTTAAGGCAAAAAAAAATTCTGAAATGTTTGCACACTGAAAATTTCGATGGCGTTGTGCAAGACAAAACGAATGAAGACCTTCTGCTGAAAACCCGGTAAGAATATTTGAATATTTACTGCTTTTAGACGTTAAAATATCTGAAAAATCGATGTACCATTACACCTCGGTACTGATTTGTATAGGAATTTAGACAACAAAATTTAGCAATTCCCACCATCGGGGGCGGTCGAAGGGGGTGCGGATCGACGGGGAATAATTCCTGGCGCCGATTAATGACGGTTTGCTGAAAAAAATTTGACAAATTTCAGAGTTTTTGACAAAAAAGAAAAAAATTTAAGGCAAAAAAAAATTCTGAAATGTTAGCGCACTGAAAATTTCGATGGCGTTGTGCAAGACAAAACGAATGAAGACCTTCTGCTGAAAACCCGGTAAGAATATTTGAATATTTACTGCTTTTAGACGTTAAAATATCTGAAAAATCGATGTACCATTACACCTCGGTACTGATTTGTATAGGAATTTAGACAACAAAATTTAGCAATTCCCACCATCGGGGGCGGTCGAGGGGGGTGCGGATCGACGGGGAATAATTCCTGGCGCCGATTAATGACGGTTTGCTGAAAAAAATTTGACAAATTTCAGAGTTTTTGACAAAAAACAAAAAAAATTTAAGGCAAAAAAAAATTCTGAAATGTTTGCACACTGAAAATTTCGATGGCGTTGTGCAAGACAAAACGAATGAAGACCTTCTGCTGAAAACCCGGTAAGAATATTTGAATATTTACTGCTTTTAGACGTTAAAATATCTGAAAAATCGATGTACCATTACACCTCGGTACTGATTTGTATAGGAATTTAGACAACAAAATTTAGCAATTCCCACCATCGGGGGCGGTCGAGGGGGGTGCGGATCGACGGGGAATAATTCCTGGCGCCGATTAATGACGGTTTGCTAAAAAAAATTTGACAAATTTCAGAGTTTTTGACAAAAAACAAAAAAAATTTAAGGCAAAAAAAAATTCTGAAATCTTTGCACACTGAAAATTTCGATGGCGTTGTGCAAGACAAAACGAATGAAGACCTTCTGATGAAAACCCGGTAAGAATATTTGAATATTTACTGCTTTTAGACGTTAAAATATCTGAAAAATCGATGTACCATTACACCTCGGTACTGATTTGTATAGGAATTTAGACAACAAAATTTAGCAATTCCCACCATCGGGGGCGGTCGAGGGGGGTGCGGATCGACGGGGAATAATTCCTGGCGCCGATTAATGACGGTTTGCTGAAAAAAATTTGACAAATTTCAGAGTTTTTGACAAAAAAGAAAAAAAATTTAAGGCAAAAAAAAATTCTGAAATGTTAGCGCACTGAAAATTTCGATGGCTTTGTGCAAGACAAAACGAATGAAGACCTTCTGCTGAAAACCCGGTAAGAATATTTGAATATTTACTGCTTTTAGACGTTAAAATATCTGAAAAATCGATGTACCATTACACCTCGGTACTGATTTGTATAGGAATTTAGACAACAAAATTTAGCAATTCCCACCATCGGGGGCGGTCGAGGGGGGTGCGGATCGACGGGGAATAATTCCTGGCGCCGATTAATGACGGTTTGCTGAAAAAAAATTGACAAATTTCAGAGTTTTTGACAAACAAAAAAAAAAATTAAGGCAAAAAAAAATTCTGAAATGTTTGCACACTGAAAATTTCGATGGCGTTGTGCAAGACAAAACGAATGAAGACCTTCTGCTGAAAACCAGGTAAGAATATTTGAATATTTACTGCTTTTAGACGTTAAAATATCTGAAAAATCGATGTACCATTACACCTCGGTACTGATTTGTATAGGAATTTAGACAACAAAATTTAGCAATTCCCACCATCGGGGGCGGTCGAGGGGGGTGCGGATCGACGGGGAATAATTCCTGGCGCCGATTAATGACGGTTTGCTGAAAAAAATTTGACAAATTTCAGAGTTTTTGACAAAAAACAAAAAAAATTTAAGGCAAAAAAAAATTCTGAAATGTTTGCACACTGAAAATTTCGATGGCGTTGTGCAAGACAAAACGAATGAAGACCTTCTGCTGAAAACCCGGTAAGAATATTTGAATATTTACTGCTTTTAGACGTTAAAATATCTGAAAAATCGATGTACCATTACACCTCGGTACTGATTTGTATAGGAATTTAGACAACAAAATTTAGCAATTCCCACCATCGGGGGCGGTCGAGGGGGGTGCGGATCGACGGGGAATAATTCCTGGCGCCGATTAATGACGGTTTGCTAAAAAAAATTTGACAAATTTCAGAGTTTTTGACAAAAAACAAAAAAAATTTAAGGCAAAAAAAAATTCTGAAATGTTTGCACACTGAAAATTTCGATGGCGTTGTGCAAGACAAAACGAATGAAGACCTTCTGATGAAAACCCGGTAAGAATATTTGAATATTTACTGCTTTTAGACGTTAAAATATCTGAAAAATCGATGTACCATTACACCTCGGTACTGATTTGTATAGGAATTTAGACAACAAAATTTAGCAATTCCCACCATCGGGGGCGGTCGAGGGGGGTGCGGATCGACGGGGAATAATTCCTGGCGCCGATTAATGACGGTTTGCTGAAAAAAATTTGACAAATTTCAGAGTTTTTGACAAAAAAGAAAAAAAATTTAAGGCAAAAAAAAATTCTGAAATGTTAGCGCACTGAAAATTTCGATGGCTTTGTGCAAGACAAAACGAATGAAGACCTTCTGCTGAAAACCCGGTAAGAATATTTGAATATTTACTGCTTTTAGACGTTAAAATATCTGAAAAATCGATGTACCATTACACCTCGGTACTGATTTGTATAGGAATTTAGACAACAAAATTTAGCAATTCCCACCATCGGGGGCGGTCGAGGGGGGTGCGGATCGACGGGGAATAATTCCTGGCGCCGATTAATGACGGTTTGCTGAAAAAAAATTGACAAATTTCAGAGTTTTTGACAAACAAAAAAAAAAATTAAGGCAAAAAAAAATTCTGAAATGTTTGCACACTGAAAATTTCGATGGCGTTGTGCAAGACAAAACGAATGAAGACCTTCTGCTGAAAACCAGGTAAGAATATTTGAATATTTACTGCTTTTAGACGTTAAAATATCTGAAAAATCGATGTACCATTACACCTCGGTACTGATTTGTATAGGAATTTAGACAACAAAATTTAGCAATTCCCACCATCGGGGGCGGTCGAGGGGGGTGCGGATCGACGGGGAATAATTCCTGGCGCCGATTAATGACGGTTTGCTGAAAAAAATTTGACAAATTTCAGAGTTTTTGACAAAAAACAAAAAAAATTTAAGGCAAAAAAAAATTCTGAAATGTTTGCACACTGAAAATTTCGATGGCGTTGTGCAAGACAAAACGAATGAAGACCTTCTGCTGAAAACCCGGTAAGAATATTTGAATATTTACTGCTTTTAGACGTTAAAATATCTGAAAAATCGATGTACCATTACACCTCGGTACTGATTTGTATAGGAATTTAGACAACAAAATTTAGCAATTCCCACCATCGGGGGCGGTCGAGGGGGGTGCGGATCGACGGGGAATAATTCCTGGCGCCGATTAATGACGGTTTGCTGAAAAAAATTTGACAAATTTCAGAGTTTTTGACAAAAAACAAAAAAAATTTAAGGCAAAAAAAAATTCTGAAATGTTTGCACACTGAAAATTTCGATGGCGTTGTGCAAGACAAAACGAATGAAGACCTTCTGCTGAAAACCCGGTAAGAATATTTGAATATTTACTGCTTTTAGACGTTAAAATATCTGAAAAATCGATGTACCATTACACCTCGGTACTGATTTGTATAGGAATTTAGACAACAAAATTTAGCAATTCCCACCATCGGGGGCGGTCGAAGGGGGTGCGGATCGACGGGGAATAATTCCTGGCGCCGATTAATGACGGTTTGCTGAAAAAAAATTTGACAAATTTCAGAGTTTTTGACAAAAAAGAAAAAAATTTAAGGCAAAAAAAAATTCTGAAATGTTAGCGCACTGAAAATTTCGATGGCGTTGTGCAAGATAAAACGAATGAAGACCTTCTGCTGAAAACCCGGTAAGAATATTTGAATATTTACTGCTTTTAGACGTTAAAATATCTGAAAAATCGATGTACCATTACACCTCGGTACTGATTTGTATAGGAATTTAGACAACAAAATTTAGCAATTCCCACCATCGGGGGCGGTCGAGGGGGGTGCGGATCGACGGGGAATAATTCCTGGCGCCGATTAATGACGGTTTGCTAAAAAAAATTTGACAAATTTCAGAGTTTTTGACAAAAAACAAAAAAAATTTAAGGCAAAAAAAAATTCTGAAATGTTAGCGCACTGAAAATTTCGATGGCGTTGTGCAAGACAAAACGAATGAAGACCTTCTGCTGAAAACCCGGTAAGAATATTTGAATATTTACTGCTTTTAGACGTTAAAATATCTGAAAAATCGATGTACCATTACACCTCGGTACTGATTTGTATAGGAATTTAGACAACAAAATTTAGCAATTCCCACCATCGGGGGCGGTCGAGGGGGGTGCGGATCGACGGGGAATAATTCCTGGCGCCGATTAATGACGGTTTGCTGAAAAAAATTTGACAAATTTCAGAGTTTTTGACAAAAACCAAAAAAAATTTAAGGCAAAAAAAAATTCTCAAATGTTTGCACACTGAAAATTTCGATGGCGTTGTGCAAGACAAAACGAATGAAGACCTTCTGCTGAAAACCCGGTAAGAATATTTGAATATTTACTGCTTTTAGACGTTAAAATATCTGAAAAATCGATGTACCATTACACCTCGGTACTGATTTGTATAGGAATTTAGACAACAAAATTTAGCAATTCCCACCATCGGGGGCGGTCGAGGGGGGTGCGGATCGACGGGGAATAATTCCTGGCGCCGATTAATGACGGTTTGCCGAAAAAAATTTGACAAATTTCAGAGTTTTTGACAAAAAACAAAAAAAATTTAAGGCAAAAAAAAATTCTGAAATGTTAGCGCACTGAAAATTTCGATGGCGTTGTGCAAGACAAAACGAATGAAGACCTTCTGCTGAAAACCCGGTAAGAATATTTGAATATTTACTGCTTTTAGACGTTAAAATATCTGAAAAATCGATGTACCATTACACCTCGGTACTGATTTGTATAGGAATTTAGACAACAAAATTTAGCAATTCCCACCATCGGGGGCGGTCGAGGGGGGTGCGGATCGACGGGGAATAATTCCTGGCGCCGATTAATGACGGTTTGCTGAAAAAAATTTGACAAATTTCAGAGTTTTTGACAAAAAACAAAAAAAATTTAAGGCAAAAAAAAATTCTGAAATGTTTGCACACTGAAAATTTCGATGGCGTTGTGCAAGACAAAACGAATGAAGACCTTCTGCTGAAAACCCGGTAAGAATATTTGAATATTTACTGCTTTTAGACGTTAAAATATCTGAAAAATCGATGTACCATTACACCTCGGTACTGATTTGTATAGGAATTTAGACAACAAAATTTAGCAATTCCCACCATCGGGGGCGGTCGAGGGGGGTGCGGATCGACGGGGAATAATTCCTGGCGCCGATTAATGACGGTTTGCTGAAAAAAATTTAACAAATTTCAGAGTTTTTGACAAAAAACAAAAAAAAATTAAGGAAAAAAAACATTCTGAAATGTGTGCACACTGAAAATTTCGATGGCGTTGTGCAAGACAAAACGAATGAAGACCTTCTGCTGAAAACCCGGTAAGAATATTTGAATATTTACTGCTTTTAGACGTTAAAATGTCTGAAAAATCGATGTACCATTACACCTCGGTACTGATTTGTATAGGAATTTAGACAACAAAATTTAGCAATTCCCACCATCGGGGGCGGTCGAGGGGGGTGCGGATCGACGGGGAATAATTCCTGGCGCCGATTAATGACGGTTTGCTGAAAAAAAATTGACAAATTTCAGAGTTTTTGACAAACAAAAAAAAAAATTCTGAAATGTTTGCACACTGAAAATTTCGATGGCGTTGTGCAAGACAAAACGAATGAAGACCTTCTGCTGAAAACCCGGTAAGAATATTTGAATATTTACTGCTTTTAGACGTTAAAATATCTGAAAAATCGATGTACCATTACACCTCGGTACTGATTTGTATAGGAATTTAGACAACAAAATTTAGCAATTCCCACCATCGGGGGCGGTCGAGGGGGGTGCGGATCGACGGGGAATAATTCCTGGCGCCGATTAATGACGGTTTGCTGAAAAAAATTTGACAAATTTCAGAGTTTTTGACAAAAAACAAAAAAAATTTAAGGCAAAAAAAAATTCTGAAATGTTTGCACACTGAAAATTTCGATGGCGTTGTGCAAGACAAAACGAATGAAGACCTTCTGCTGAAAACCCGGTAAGAATATTTGAATATTTACTGCTTTTAGACGTTAAAATATCTGAAAAATCGATGTACCATTACACCTCGGTACTGATTTGTATAGGAATTTAGACAACAAAATTTAGCAATTCCCACCATCGGGGGCGGTCGAGGGGGGTGCGGATCGACGGGGAATAATTCCTGGCGCCGATTAATGACGGTTTGCTAAAAAAAATTTGACAAATTTCAGAGTTTTTGACAAAAAAGAAAAAAAATTTAAGGCAAAAAAAAATTCTGAAATGTGTGCACACTGAAAATTTCGATGGCGTTGTGCAAGACAAAACGAATGAAGACCTTCTGCTGAAAACCCGGTAAGAATATTTGAATATTTACTGCTTTTAGACGTTAAAATATCTGAAAAATTGATGTACCATTACACCTCGGTACTGATTTGTATAGGAATTTAGACAACAAAATTTAGCAATTCCCACCATCGGGGGCGGTCGAGGGGGGTGCGGATCGACGGGGAATAATTCCTGGCGCCGATTAATGACGGTTTGCTGAAAAAAATTTGACAAATTTCAGAGTTTTTGACAAAAAACAAAAAAAATTTAAGGCAAAAAAAAATTCTGAAATGTTTGCACACTGAAAATTTCGATGGCGTTGTGCAAGACAAAACGAATGAAGACCTTCTGCTGAAAACCCGGTAAGAATATTTGAATATTTACTGCTTTTAGACGTTAAAATATCTGAAAAATCGATGTACCATTACACCTCGGTACTGATTTGTATAGGAATTTAGACAACAAAATTTAGCAATTCCCACCATCGGGGGCGGTCGAGGGGGGTGCGGATCGACGGGGAATAATTCCTGGCGCCGATTAATGACGGTTTGCTGAAAAAAATTTGACAAATTTCAGAGTTTTTGACAAAAAACAAAAAAAATTTAAGGCAAAAAAAAATTCTGAAATGTTTGCACACTGAAAATTTCGATGGCGTTGTGCAAGACAAAACGAATGAAGACCTTCTGCTGAAAACCCGGTAAGAATATTTGAATATTTACTGCTTTTAGACGTTAAAATATCTGAAAAATCGATGTACCATTACACCTCGGTACTGATTTGTATAGGAATTTAGACAACAAAATTTAGCAATTCCCACCATCGGGGGCGGTCGAAGGGGGTGCGGATCGACGGGGAATAATTCCTGGCGCCGATTAATGACGGTTTGCTGAAAAAAAATTTGACAAATTTCAGAGTTTTTGACAAAAAAGAAAAAAATTTAAGGCAAAAAAAAATTCTGAAATGTTAGCGCACTGAAAATTTCGATGGCGTTGTGCAAGATAAAACGAATGAAGACCTTCTGCTGAAAACCCGGTAAGAATATTTGAATATTTACTGCTTTTAGACGTTAAAATATCTGAAAAATCGATGTACCATTACACCTCGGTACTGATTTGTATAGGAATTTAGACAACAAAATTTAGCAATTCCCACCATCGGGGGCGGTCGAGGGGGGTGCGGATCGACGGGGAATAATTCCTGGCGCCGATTAATGACGGTTTGCTAAAAAAAATTTGACAAATTTCAGAGTTTTTGACAAAAAACAAAAAAAATTTAAGGCAAAAAAAAATTCTGAAATGTTAGCGCACTGAAAATTTCGATGGCGTTGTGCAAGACAAAACGAATGAAGACCTTCTGCTGAAAACCCGGTAAGAATATTTGAATATTTACTGCTTTTAGACGTTAAAATATCTGAAAAATCGATGTACCATTACACCTCGGTACTGATTTGTATAGGAATTTAGACAACAAAATTTAGCAATTCCCACCATCGGGGGCGGTCGAGGGGGGTGCGGATCGACGGGGAATAATTCCTGGCGCCGATTAATGACGGTTTGCTGAAAAAAATTTGACAAATTTCAGAGTTTTTGACAAAAAACAAAAAAAATTGAAGGCAAAAAAAAATTCTGAAATGTTTGCACACTGAAAATTTCGATGGCGTTGTGCAAGACAAAACGAATGAAGACCTTCTGCTGAAAACCCGGTAAGAATATTTGAATATTTACTGCTTTTAGACGTTAAAATATCTGAAAAATCGATGTACCATTACACCTCGGTACTGATTTGTATAGGAATTTAGACAACAAAATTTAGCAATTCCCACCATCGGGGGCGGTCGAGGGGGGTGCGGATCGACGGGGAATAATTCCTGGCGCCGATTAATGACGGTTTGCTGAAAAAAATTTGACAAATTTCAGAGTTTTTGACAAAAAACAAAAAAAATTTAAGGCAAAAAAAAATTCTGAAATGTTTGCACACTGAAAATTTCGATGGCGTTGTGCAAGACAAAACGAATGAAGACCTTCTGCTGAAAACCCGGTAAGAATATTTGAATATTTACTGCTTTTAGACGTGAAAATATCTGAAAAATCGATGTACCATTACACCTCGGTACTGATTTGTATAGGAATTTAGACAACAAAATTTAGCAATTCCCACCATCGGGGGCGGTCGAAGGGGGTGCGGATCGACGGGGAATAATTCCTGGCGCCGATTAATGACGGTTTGCTGAAAAAAATTTGACAAATTTCAGAGTTTTTGACAAAAAAGAAAAAAATTTAAGGCAAAAAAAAATTCTGAAATGTTAGCGCACTGAAAATTTCGATGGCGTTGTGCAAGACAAAACGAATGAAGACCTTCTGCTGAAAACCCGGTAAGAATATTTGAATATTTACTGCTTTTAGACGTTAAAATATCTGAAAAATCGATGTACCATTACACCTCGGTACTGATTTGTATAGGAATTTAGACAACAAAATTTAGCAATTCCCACCATCGGGGGCGGTCGAGGGGGGTGCGGATCGACGGGGAATAATTCCTGGCGCCGATTAATGACGGTTTGCTGAAAAAAATTTGACAAATTTCAGAGTTTTTGACAAAAAACAAAAAAAATTTAAGGCAAAAAAAAATTCTGAAATGTTTGCACACTGAAAATTTCGATGGCGTTGTGCAAGACAAAACGAATGAAGACCTTCTGCTGAAAACCCGGTAAGAATATTTGAATATTTACTGCTTTTAGACGTTAAAATATCTGAAAAATCGATGTACCATTACACCTCGGTACTGATTTGTATAGGAATTTAGACAACAAAATTTAGCAATTCCCACCATCGGGGGCGGTCGAGGGGGGTGCGGATCGACGGGGAATAATTCCTGGCGCCGATTAATGACGGTTTGCTAAAAAAAATTTGACAAATTTCAGAGTTTTTGACAAAAAACAAAAAAAATTTAAGGCAAAAAAAAATTTCTGAAATGTTTGCACACTGAAAATTTCGATGGCGTTGTGCAAGACAAAACGAATGAAGACCTTCTGATGAAAACCCGGTAAGAATATTTGAATATTTACTGCTTTTAGACGTTAAAATATCTGAAAAATCGATGTACCATTACACCTCGGTACTGATTTGTATAGGAATTTAGACAACAAAATTTAGCAATTCCCACCATCGGGGGCGGTCGAGGGGGGTGCGGATCGACGGGGAATAATTCCTGGCGCCGATTAATGACGGTTTGCTAAAAAAAATTTGACAAATTTCAGAGTTTTTGACAAAAAACAAAAAAAATTTAAGGCAAAAAAAAATTCTGAAATCTTTGCACACTGAAAATTTCGATGGCGTTGTGCAAGACAAAACGAATGAAGACCTTCTGATGAAAACCCGGTAAGAATATTTGAATATTTACTGCTTTTAGACGTTAAAATATCTGAAAAATCGATGTACCATTACACCTCGGTACTGATTTGTATAGGAATTTAGACAACAAAATTTAGCAATTCCCACCATCGGGGGCGGTCGAGGGGGGTGCGGATCGACGGGGAATAATTCCTGGCGCCGATTAATGACGGTTTGCTGAAAAAAATTTGACAAATTTCAGAGTTTTTGACAAAAAAGAAAAAAAATTTAAGGCAAAAAAAAATTCTGAAATGTTAGCGCACTGAAAATTTCGATGGCTTTGTGCAAGACAAAACGAATGAAGACCTTCTGCTGAAAACCCGGTAAGAATATTTGAATATTTACTGCTTTTAGACGTTAAAATATCTGAAAAATCGATGTACCATTACACCTCGGTACTGATTTGTATAGGAATTTAGACAACAAAATTTAGCAATTCCCACCATCGGGGGCGGTCGAGGGGGGTGCGGATCGACGGGGAATAATTCCTGGCGCCGATTAATGACGGTTTGCTGAAAAAAATTTGACAAATTTCAGAGTTTTTGACAAAAAACAAAAAAAATTTAAGGCAAAAAAAAATTCTGAAATGTTAGCGCACTGAAAATTTCGATGGCGTTGTGCAAGACAAAACGAATGAAGACCTTCTGCTGAAAACCCGGTAAGAATATTTGAATATTTACTGCTTTTAGACGTTAAAATATCTGAAAAATCGATGTACCATTACACCTCGGTACTGATTTGTATAGGAATTTAGACAACAAAATTTAGCAATTCCCACCATCGGGGGCGGTCGAGGGGGGTGCGGATCGACGGGGAATAATTCCTGGCGCCGATTAATGACGGTTTGCTGAAAAAAATTTGACAAATTTCAGAGTTTTTGACAAAAAACAAAAAAAATTTAAGGCAAAAAAAAATTCTGAAATGTTTGCACACTGAAAATTTCGATGGCGTTGTGCAAGACAAAACGAATGAAGACCTTCTGCTGAAAACCCGGTAAGAATATTTGAATATTTACTGCTTTTAGACGTTAAAATATCTGAAAAATCGATGTACCATTACACCTCGGTACTGATTTGTATAGGAATTTAGACAACAAAATTTAGCAATTCCCACCATCGGGGGCGGTCGAGGGGGGTGCGGATCGACGGGGAATAATTCCTGGCGCCGATTAATGACGGTTTGCTGAAAAAAATTTGACAAATTTCAGAGTTTTTGACAAAAAACAAAAAAAATTTAAGGCAAAAAAAAATTCTGAAATGTTTGCACACTGAAAATTTCGATGGCGTTGTGCAAGACAAAACGAATGAAGACCTTCTGCTGAAAACCCGGTAAGAATATTTGAATATTTACTGCTTTTAGACGTTAAAATATCTGAAAAATCGATGTACCATTACACCTCGGTACTGATTTGTATAGGAATTTAGACAACAAAATTTAGCAATTCCCACCATCGGGGGCGGTCGAGGGGGGTGCGGATCGACGGGGAATAATTCCTGGCGCCGATTAATGACGGTTTGCTGAAAAAAATTTAACAAATTTCAGAGTTTTTGACAAAAAACAAAAAAAAATTAAGGAAAAAAAACATTCTGAAATGTGTGCACACTGAAAATTTCGATGGCGTTGTGCAAGACAAAACGAATGAAGACCTTCTGCTGAAAACCCGGTAAGAATATTTGAATATTTACTGCTTTTAGACGTTAAAATGTCTGAAAAATCGATGCACCATTACACCTCGGTACTGATTTGTATAGGAATTTAGACAACAAAATTTAGCAATTCCCACCATCGGGGGCGGTCGAGGGGGGTGCGGATCGACGGGGAATAATTCCTGGCGCCGATTAATGACGGTTTGCTGAAAAAAAATTGACAAATTTCAGAGTATTTGACAAACAAAAAAAAAAATTAAGGCAAAAAAAAATTCTGAAATGTTTGCACACTGAAAATTTCGATGGCGTTGTGCAAGACAAAACGAATGAAGACCTTCTGCTGAAAACCCGGTAAGAATATTTGAATATTTACTGCTTTTAGACGTTAAAATATCTGAAAAATCGATGTACCATTACACCTCGGTACTGATTTGTATAGGAATTTAGACAACAAAATTTAGCAATTCCCACCATCGGGGGCGGTCGAGGGGGGTGCGGATCGACGGGGAATAATTCCTGGCGCCGATTAATGACGGTTTGCTGAAAAAAATTTGACAAATTTCAGAGTTTTTGACAAAAAACAAAAAAAATTTAAGGCAAAAAAAATTCTGAAATGTTTGCACACTGAAAATTTCGATGGCGTTGTGCAAGACAAAACGAATGAAGACCTTCTGCTGAAAACCCGGTAAGAATATTTGAATATTTACTGCTTTTAGACGTTAAAATATCTGAAAAATCGATGTACCATTACACCTCGGTACTGATTTGTATAGGAATTTAGACAACAAAATTTAGCAATTCCCACCATCGGGGGCGGTCGAGGGGGGTGCGGATCGACGGGGAATAATTCCTGGCGCCGATTAATGACGGTTTGCTGAAAAAAATTTAACAAATTTCAGAGTTTTTGACAAAAAACAAAAAAAAATTAAGGAAAAAAAACATTCTGAAATGTGTGCACACTGAAAATTTCGATGGCGTTGTGCAAGACAAAACGAATGAAGACCTTCTGCTGAAAACCCGGTAAGAATATTTGAATATTTACTGCTTTTAGACGTTAAAATGTCTGAAAAATCGATGCACCATTACACCTCGGTACTGATTTGTATAGGAATTTAGACAACAAAATTTAGCAATTCCCACCATCGGGGGCGGTCGAGGGGGGTGCGGATCGACGGGGAATAATTCCTGGCGCCGATTAATGACGGTTTGCTGAAAAAAAATTGACAAATTTCAGAGTTTTTGACAAACAAAAAAAAAAATTAAGGCAAAAAAAAATTCTGAAATGTTTGCACACTGAAAATTTCGATGGCGTTGTGCAAGACAAAACGAATGAAGACCTTCTGCTGAAAACCCGGTAAGAATATTTGAATATTTACTGCTTTTAGACGTTAAAATATCTGAAAAATCGATGTACCATTACACCTCGGTACTGATTTGTATAGGAATTTAGACAACAAAATTTAGCAATTCCCACCATCGGGGGCGGTCGAGGGGGGTGCGGATCGACGGGGAATAATTCCTGGCGCCGATTAATGACGGTTTGCTGAAAAAAATTTGACAAATTTCAGAGTTTTTGACAAAAAACAAAAAAAATTTAAGGCAAAAAAAAATTCTGAAATGTTTGCACACTGAAAATTTCGATGGCGTTGTGCAAGACAAAACGAATGAAGACCTTCTGCTGAAAACCCGGTAAGAATATTTGAATATTTACTGCTTTTAGACGTTAAAATATCTGAAAAATCGATGTACCATTACACCTCGGTACTGATTTGTATAGGAATTTAGACAACAAAATTTAGCAATTCCCACCATCGGGGGCGGTCGAGGGGGGTGCGGATCGACGGGGAATAATTCCTGGCGCCGATTAATGACGGTTTGCTGAAAAAAATTTGACAAATTTCAGAGTTTTTGACAAAAAACAAAAAAAATTTAAGGCAAAAAAAAATTCTGAAATGTTTGCACACTGAAAATTTCGATGGCGTTGTGCAAGACAAAACGAATGAAGACCTTCTGCTGAAAACCCGGTAAGAATATTTGAATATTTACTGCTTTTAGACGTTAAAATATCTGAAAAATCGATGTACCATTACACCTCGGTACTGATTTGTATAGGAATTTAGACAACAAAATTTAGCAATTCCCACCATCGGGGGCGGTCGAGGGGGGTGCGGATCGACGGGGAATAATTCCTGGCGCCGATTAATGACGGTTTGCTGAAAAAAATTTGACAAATTTCAGAGTTTTTGACAAAAAACAAAAAAAATTTAAGGCAAAAAAAAATTCTGAAATGTTTGCACACTGAAAATTTCGATGGCGTTGTGCAAGACAAAACGAATGAAGACCTTCTGCTGAAAACCCGGTAAGAATATTTGAATATTTACTGCTTTTAGACGTTAAAATATCTGAAAAATCGATGTACCATTACACCTCGGTACTGATTTGTATAGGAATTTAGACAACAAAATTTAGCAATTCCCACCATCGGGGGCGGTCGAGGGGGGTGCGGATCGACGGGGAATAATTCCTGGCGCCGATTAATGACGGTTTGCTGAAAAAAATTTAACAAATTTCAGAGTTTTTGACAAAAAACAAAAAAAAATTAAGGAAAAAAAACATTCTGAAATGTGTGCACACTGAAAATTTCGATGGCGTTGTGCAAGACAAAACGAATGAAGACCTTCTGCTGAAAACCCGGTAAGAATATTTGAATATTTACTGCTTTTAGACGTTAAAATGTCTGAAAAATCGATGCACCATTACACCTCGGTACTGATTTGTATAGGAATTTAGACAACAAAATTTAGCAATTCCCACCATCGGGGGCGGTCGAGGGGGGTGCGGATCGACGGGGAATAATTCCTGGCGCCGATTAATGACGGTTTGCTGAAAAAAAATTGACAAATTTCAGAGTATTTGACAAACAAAAAAAAAAATTAAGGCAAAAAAAAATTCTGAAATGTTTGCACACTGAAAATTTCGATGGCGTTGTGCAAGACAAAACGAATGAAGACCTTCTGCTGAAAACCCGGTAAGAATATTTGAATATTTACTGCTTTTAGACGTTAAAATATCTGAAAAATCGATGTACCATTACACCTCGGTACTGATTTGTATAGGAATTTAGACAACAAAATTTAGCAATTCCCACCATCGGGGGCGGTCGAGGGGGGTGCGGATCGACGGGGAATAATTCCTGGCGCCGATTAATGACGGTTTGCTGAAAAAAATTTGACAAATTTCAGAGTTTTTGACAAAAAACAAAAAAAATTTAAGGCAAAAAAAAATTCTGAAATGTTTGCACACTGAAAATTTCGATGGCGTTGTGCAAGACAAAACGAATGAAGACCTTCTGCTGAAAACCCGGTAAGAATATTTGAATATTTACTGCTTTTAGACGTTAAAATATCTGAAAAATCGATGTACCATTACACCTCGGTACTGATTTGTATAGGAATTTAGACAACAAAATTTAGCAATTCCCACCATCGGGGGCGGTCGAGGGGGGTGCGGATCGACGGGGAATAATTCCTGGCGCCGATTAATGACGGTTTGCTGAAAAAAATTTAACAAATTTCAGAGTTTTTGACAAAAAACAAAAAAAAATTAAGGAAAAAAAACATTCTGAAATGTGTGCACACTGAAAATTTCGATGGCGTTGTGCAAGACAAAACGAATGAAGACCTTCTGCTGAAAACCCGGTAAGAATATTTGAATATTTACTGCTTTTAGACGTTAAAATGTCTGAAAAATCGATGCACCATTACACCTCGGTACTGATTTGTATAGGAATTTAGACAACAAAATTTAGCAATTCCCACCATCGGGGGCGGTCGAGGGGGGTGCGGATCGACGGGGAATAATTCCTGGCGCCGATTAATGACGGTTTGCTGAAAAAAAATTGACAAATTTCAGAGTTTTTGACAAACAAAAAAAAAATTAAGGCAAAAAAAAATTCTGAAATGTTTGCACACTGAAAATTTCGATGGCGTTGTGCAAGACAAAACGAATGAAGACCTTCTGCTGAAAACCCGGTAAGAATATTTGAATATTTACTGCTTTTAGACGTTAAAATATCTGAAAAATCGATGTACCATTACACCTCGGTACTGATTTGTATAGGAATTTAGACAACAAAATTTAGCAATTCCCACCATCGGGGGCGGTCGAGGGGGGTGCGGATCGACGGGGAATAATTCCTGGCGCCGATTAATGACGGTTTGCTGAAAAAAATTTGACAAATTTCAGAGTTTTTGACAAAAAACAAAAAAAATTTAAGGCAAAAAAAAATTCTGAAATGTTTGCACACTGAAAATTTCGATGGCGTTGTGCAAGACAAAACGAATGAAGACCTTCTGCTGAAAACCCGGTAAGAATATTTGAATATTTACTGCTTTTAGACGTTAAAATGTCTGAAAAATCGATGCACCATTACACCTCGGTACTGATTTGTATAGGAATTTAGACAACAAAATTTAGCAATTCCCACCATCGGGGGCGGTCGAGGGGGGTGCGGATCGACGGGGAATAATTCCTGGCGCCGATTAATGACGGTTTGCTGAAAAAAATTTAACAAATTTCAGAGTTTTTGACAAAAAACAAAAAAAAATTAAGGAAAAAAAACATTCTGAAATGTGTGCACACTGAAAATTTCGATGGCGTTGTGCAAGACAAAACGAATGAAGACCTTCTGCTGAAAACCCGGTAAGAATATTTGAATATTTACTGCTTTTAGACGTTAAAATGTCTGAAAAATCGATGCACCATTACACCTCGGTACTGATTTGTATAGGAATTTAGACAACAAAATTTAGCAATTCCCACCATCGGGGGCGGTCGAGGGGGGTGCGGATCGACGGGGAATAATTCCTGGCGCCGATTAATGACGGTTTGCTGAAAAAAAATTGACAAATTTCAGAGTTTTTGACAAACAAAAAAAAAAATTAAGGCAAAAAAAAATTCTGAAATGTTTGCACACTGAAAATTTCGATGGCGTTGTGCAAGACAAAACGAATGAAGACCTTCTGCTGAAAACCCGGTAAGAATATTTGAATATTTACTGCTTTTAGACGTTAAAATATCTGAAAAATCGATGTACCATTACACCTCGGTACTGATTTGTATAGGAATTTAGACAACAAAATTTAGCAATTCCCACCATCGGGGGCGGTCGAGGGGGGTGCGGATCGACGGGGAATAATTCCTGGCGCCGATTAATGACGGTTTGCTGAAAAAAATTTGACAAATTTCAGAGTTTTTGACAAAAAACAAAAAAAATTTAAGGCAAAAAAAAATTCTGAAATGTTTGCACACTGAAAATTTCGATGGCGTTGTGCAAGACAAAACGAATGAAGACCTTCTGCTGAAAACCCGGTAAGAATATTTGAATATTTACTGCTTTTAGACGTTAAAATATCTGAAAAATCGATGTACCATTACACCTCGGTACTGATTTGTATAGGAATTTAGACAACAAAATTTAGCAATTCCCACCATCGGGGGCGGTCGAGGGGGGTGCGGATCGACGGGGAATAATTCCTGGCGCCGATTAATGACGGTTTGCTGAAAAAAATTTGACAAATTTCAGAGTTTTTGACAAAAAACAAAAAAAATTTAAGGCAAAAAAAAATTCTGAAATGTTTGCACACTGAAAATTTCGATGGCGTTGTGCAAGACAAAACGAATGAAGACCTTCTGCTGAAAACCCGGTAAGAATATTTGAATATTTACTGCTTTTAGACGTTAAAATATCTGAAAAATCGATGTACCATTACACCTCGGTACTGATTTGTATAGGAATTTAGACAACAAAATTTAGCAATTCCCACCATCGGGGGCGGTCGAGGGGGGTGCGGATCGACGGGGAATAATTCCTGGCGCCGATTAATGACGGTTTGCTGAAAAAAATTTGACAAATTTCAGAGTTTTTGACAAAAAACAAAAAAAATTTAAGGCAAAAAAAAATTCTGAAATGTTTGCACACTGAAAATTTCGATGGCGTTGTGCAAGACAAAACGAATGAAGACCTTCTGCTGAAAACCCGGTAAGAATATTTGAATATTTACTGCTTTTAGACGTTAAAATATCTGAAAAATCGATGTACCATTACACCTCGGTACTGATTTGTATAGGAATTTAGACAACAAAATTTAGCAATTCCCACCATCGGGGGCGGTCGAGGGGGGTGCGGATCGACGGGGAATAATTCCTGGCGCCGATTAATGACGGTTTGCTGAAAAAAATTTAACAAATTTCAGAGTTTTTGACAAAAAACAAAAAAAAATTAAGGAAAAAAAACATTCTGAAATGTGTGCACACTGAAAATTTCGATGGCGTTGTGCAAGACAAAACGAATGAAGACCTTCTGCTGAAAACCCGGTAAGAATATTTGAATATTTACTGCTTTTAGACGTTAAAATGTCTGAAAAATCGATGCACCATTACACCTCGGTACTGATTTGTATAGGAATTTAGACAACAAAATTTAGCAATTCCCACCATCGGGGGCGGTCGAGGGGGGTGCGGATCGACGGGGAATAATTCCTGGCGCCGATTAATGACGGTTTGCTGAAAAAAAATTGACAAATTTCAGAGTATTTGACAAACAAAAAAAAAAATTAAGGCAAAAAAAAATTCTGAAATGTTTGCACACTGAAAATTTCGATGGCGTTGTGCAAGACAAAACGAATGAAGACCTTCTGCTGAAAACCCGGTAAGAATATTTGAATATTTACTGCTTTTAGACGTTAAAATATCTGAAAAATCGATGTACCATTACACCTCGGTACTGATTTGTATAGGAATTTAGACAACAAAATTTAGCAATTCCCACCATCGGGGGCGGTCGAGGGGGGTGCGGATCGACGGGGAATAATTCCTGGCGCCGATTAATGACGGTTTGCTGAAAAAAATTTGACAAATTTCAGAGTTTTTGACAAAAAACAAAAAAAATTTAAGGCAAAAAAAAATTCTGAAATGTTTGCACACTGAAAATTTCGATGGCGTTGTGCAAGACAAAACGAATGAAGACCTTCTGCTGAAAACCCGGTAAGAATATTTGAATATTTACTGCTTTTAGACGTTAAAATATCTGAAAAATCGATGTACCATTACACCTCGGTACTGATTTGTATAGGAATTTAGACAACAAAATTTAGCAATTCCCACCATCGGGGGCGGTCGAGGGGGGTGCGGATCGACGGGGAATAATTCCTGGCGCCGATTAATGACGGTTTGCTGAAAAAAATTTAACAAATTTCAGAGTTTTTGACAAAAAACAAAAAAAAATTAAGGAAAAAAAACATTCTGAAATGTGTGCACACTGAAAATTTCGATGGCGTTGTGCAAGACAAAACGAATGAAGACCTTCTGCTGAAAACCCGGTAAGAATATTTGAATATTTACTGCTTTTAGACGTTAAAATGTCTGAAAAATCGATGCACCATTACACCTCGGTACTGATTTGTATAGGAATTTAGACAACAAAATTTAGCAATTCCCACCATCGGGGGCGGTCGAGGGGGGTGCGGATCGACGGGGAATAATTCCTGGCGCCGATTAATGACGGTTTGCTGAAAAAAAATTGACAAATTTCAGAGTTTTTGACAAACAAAAAAAAAATTAAGGCAAAAAAAAATTCTGAAATGTTTGCACACTGAAAATTTCGATGGCGTTGTGCAAGACAAAACGAATGAAGACCTTCTGCTGAAAACCCGGTAAGAATATTTGAATATTTACTGCTTTTAGACGTTAAAATATCTGAAAAATCGATGTACCATTACACCTCGGTACTGATTTGTATAGGAATTTAGACAACAAAATTTAGCAATTCCCACCATCGGGGGCGGTCGAGGGGGGTGCGGATCGACGGGGAATAATTCCTGGCGCCGATTAATGACGGTTTGCTGAAAAAAATTTGACAAATTTCAGAGTTTTTGACAAAAAACAAAAAAAATTTAAGGCAAAAAAAAATTCTGAAATGTTTGCACACTGAAAATTTCGATGGCGTTGTGCAAGACAAAACGAATGAAGACCTTCTGCTGAAAACCCGGTAAGAATATTTGAATATTTACTGCTTTTAGACGTTAAAATATCTGAAAAATCGATGTACCATTACACCTCGGTACTGATTTGTATAGGAATTTAGACAACAAAATTTAGCAATTCCCACCATCGGGGGCGGTCGAGGGGGGTGCGGATCGACGGGGAATAATTCCTGGCGCCGATTAATGACGGTTTGCTGAAAAAAATTTGACAAATTTCAGAGTTTTTGACAAAAAAGAAAAAAAATTTAAGGCAAAAAAAAATTCTGAAATGTTAGCGCACTGAAAATTTCGATGGCGTTGTGCAAGACAAAACGAATGAAGACCTTCTGCTGAAAACCCGGTAAGAATATTTGAATATTTACTGCTTTTAGACGTTAAAATATCTGAAAAATCGATGTACCATTACACCTCGGTACTGATTTGTATAGGAATTTAGACAACAAAATTTAGCAATTCCCACCATCGGGGGCGGTCGAGGGGGGTGCGGATCGACGGGGAATAATTCCTGGCGCCGATTAATGACGGTTTGCTGAAAAAAATTTGACAAATTTCTGAGTTTTTGACAAAAAACAAAAAAAATTTAAGGCAAAAAAAAATTCTGAAATGTTTGCACACTGAAAATTTCGATGGCGTTGTGCAAGACAAAACGAATGAAGACCTTCTGCTGAAAACCCGGTAAGAATATTTGAATATTTACTGCTTTTAGACGTTAAAATATCTGAAAAATCGATGTACCATTACACCTCGGTACTGATTTGTATAGGAATTTAGACAACAAAATTTAGCAATTCCCACCATCGGGGGCGGTCGAGGGGGGTGCGGATCGACGGGGAATGATTCCTGGCGCCGATTAATGACGGTTTGCTGAAAAAAAATTGACAAATTTCAGAGTTTTTGACAAACAAAAAAAAAAATTAAGGCAAAAAAAAATTCTGAAATGTTTGCACACTGAAAATTTCGATGGCGTTGTGCAAGACAAAACGAATGAAGACCTTCTGCTGAAAACCAGGTAAGAATATTTGAATATTTACTGCTTTTAGACGTTAAAATATCTGAAAAATCGATGTACCATTACACCTCGGTACTGATTTGTATAGGAATTTAGACAACAAAATTTAGCAATTCCCACCATCGGGGGCGGTCGAGGGGGGTGCGGATCGACGGGGAATAATTCCTGGCGCCGATTAATGACGGTTTGCTGAAAAAAATTTGACAAATTTCAGAGTTTTTGACAAAAAACAAAAAAAAATTTAAGGCAAAAAAAAATTCTGAAATGTTTGCACACTGAAAATTTAGATGGCGTTGTGCAAGACAAAACGAATGAAGACCTTCTGCTGAAAACCCGGTAAGAATATTTGAATATTTACTGCTTTTAGACGTTAAAATATCTGAAAAATCGATGTACCATTACACCTCGGTACTGATTTGTATAGGAATTTAGACAACAAAATTTAGCAATTCCCACCATCGGGGGCGGTCGAGGGGGGTGCGGATCGACGGGGAATAATTCCTGGCGCCGATTAATGACGGTTTGCTGAAAAAAATTTGACAAATTTCAGAGTTTTTGACAAAAAACAAAAAAAATTTAAGGCAAAAAAAAATTCTGAAATGTTTGCACACTGAAAATTTCGATGGCGTTGTGCAAGACAAAACGAATGAAGACCTTCTGCTGAAAACCCGGTAAGAATATTTGAATATTTACTGCTTTTAGACGTTAAAATATCTGAAAAATCGATGTACCATTACACCTCGGTACTGATTTGTATAGGAATTTAGACAACAAAATTTAGCAATTCCCACCATCGGGGGCGGTCGAGGGGGGTGCGGATCGACGGGGAATAATTCCTGGCGCCGATTAATGACGGTTTGCTGAAAAAAATTTGACAAATTTCAGAGTTTTTGACAAAAAACAAAAAAAAATTAAGGCAAAAAAAAATTCTGAAATGTTTGCACACTGAAAATTTCGATGGCGTTGTGCAAGACAAAACGAATGAAGACCTTCTGCTGAAAACCCGGTAAGAATATTTGAATATTTACTGCTTTTAGACGTTAAAATATCTGAAAAATCGATGTACCATTACACCTCGGTACTGATTTGTATAGGAATTTAGACAACAAAATTTAGCAATTCCCACCATCGGGGGCGGTCGAGGGGGGTGCGGATCGACGGGGAATAATTCCTGGCGCCGATTAATGACGGTTTGCTGAAAAAAATTTGACAAATTTCAGAGTTTTTGACAAAAAAGAAAAAAAATTTAAGGCAAAAAAAAATTCTGAAATGTTAGCGCACTGAAAATTTCGATGGCGTTGTGCAAGACAAAACGAATGAAGACCTTCTGCTGAAAACCCGGTAAGAATATTTGAATATTTACTGCTTTTAGACGTTAAAATATCTGAAAAATCGATGTACCATTACACCTCGGTACTGATTTGTATAGGAATTTAGACAACAAAATTTAGCAATTCCCACCATCGGGGGCGGTCGAGGGGGGTGCGGATCGACGGGGAATAATTCCTGGCGCCGATTAATGACGGTTTGCTGAAAAAAATTTGACAAATTTCAGAGTTTTTGACAAAAAACAAAAAAAATTTAAGGCAAAAAAAAATTCTGAAATGTTTGCACACTGAAAATTTCGATGGCGTTGTGCAAGACAAAACGAATGAAGACCTTCTGCTGAAAACCCGGTAAGAATATTTGAATATTTACTGCTTTTAGACGTTAAAATATCTGAAAAATCGATGTACCATTACACCTCGGTACTGATTTGTATAGGAATTTAGACAACAAAATTTAGCAATTCCCACCATCGGGGGCGGTCGAGGGGGGTGCGGATCGACGGGGAATAATTCCTGGCGCCGATTAATGACGGTTTGCTGAAAAAAATTTGACAAATTTCAGAGTTTTTGACAAAAAACAAAAAAAATTTAAGGCAAAAAAAAATTCTGAAATGTTTGCACACTGAAAATTTCGATGGCGTTGTGCAAGACAAAACGAATGAAGACCTTCTGCTGAAAACCCGGTAAGAATATTTGAATATTTACTGCTTTTAGACGTTAAAATATCTGAAAAATCGATGTACCATTACACCTCGGTACTGATTTGTATAGGAATTTAGACAACAAAATTTAGCAATTCCCACCATCGGGGGCGGTCGAGGGGGGTGCGGATCGACGGGGAATAATTCCTGGCGCCGATTAATGACGGTTTGCTGAAAAAAATTTGACAAATTTCAGAGTTTTTGACAAAAAAGAAAAAAAATTTAAGGCAAAAAAAAATTCTGAAATGTTAGCGCACTGAAAATTTCGATGGCGTTGTGCAAGACAAAACGAATGAAGACCTTCTGCTGAAAACCCGGTAAGAATATTTGAATATTTACTGCTTTTAGACGTTAAAATATCTGAAAAATCGATGTACCATTACACCTCGGTACTGATTTGTATAGGAATTTAGACAACAAAATTTAGCAATTCCCACCATCGGGGGCGGTCGAGGGGGGTGCGGATCGACGGGGAATAATTCCTGGCGCCGATTAATGACGGTTTGCTGAAAAAAATTTGACAAATTTCAGAGTTTTTGACAAAAAACAAAAAAAATTTAAGGCAAAAAAAAATTCTGAAATGTTAGCGCACTGAAAATTTCGATGGCGTTGTGCAAGACAAAACGAATGAAGACCTTCTGCTGAAAACCCGGTAAGAATATTTGAATATTTACTGCTTTTAGACGTTAAAATATCTGAAAAATCGATGTACCATTACACCTCGGTACTGATTTGTATAGGAATTTAGACAACAAAATTTAGCAATTCCCACCATCGGGGGCGGTCGAGGGGGGTGCGGATCGACGGGGAATGATTCCTGGCGCCGATTAATGACGGTTTGCTGAAAAAAAATTGACAAATTTCAGAGTTTTTGACAAACAAAAAAAAAAATTAAGGCAAAAAAAAATTCTGAAATGTTTGCACACTGAAAATTTCGATGGCGTTGTGCAAGACAAAACGAATGAAGACCTTCTGCTGAAAACCAGGTAAGAATATTTGAATATTTACTGCTTTTAGACGTTAAAATATCTGAAAAATCGATGTACCATTACACCTCGGTACTGATTTGTATAGGAATTTAGACAACAAAATTTAGCAATTCCCACCATCGGGGGCGGTCGAGGGGGGTGCGGATCGACGGGGAATAATTCCTGGCGCCGATTAATGACGGTTTGCTGAAAAAAATTTGACAAATTTCAGAGTTTTTGACAAAAAACAAAAAAAATTTAAGGCAAAAAAAAATTCTGAAATGTTTGCACACTGAAAATTTCGATGGCGTTGTGCAAGACAAAACGAATGAAGACCTTCTGCTGAAAACCCGGTAAGAATATTTGAATATTTACTGCTTTTAGACGTTAAAATATCTGAAAAATCGATGTACCATTACACCTCGGTACTGATTTGTATAGGAATTTAGACAACAAAATTTTGCAATTCCCACCATCGGGGGCGGTCGAGGGGGGTGCGGATCGACGGGGAATAATTCCTGGCGCCGATTAATGACGGTTTGCTGAAAAAAATTTGACAAATTTCAGAGTTTTTGACAAAAAACAAAAAAAATTTAAGGCAAAAAAAAATTCTGAAATGTTTGCACACTGAAAATTTCGATGGCGTTGTGCAAGACAAAACGAATGAAGACCTTCTGCTGAAAACCCGGTAAGAATATTTGAATATTTACTGCTTTTAGACGTTAAAATATCTGAAAAATCGATGTACCATTACACCTCGGTACTGATTTGTATAGGAATTTAGACATCAAAATTTAGCAATTCCCACCATCGGGGGCGGTCGAGGGGGGTGCGGATCGACGGGGAATAATTCCTGGCGCCGATTAATGACGGTTTGCAGAAAAAAATTTGACAAATTTCAGAGTTTTTGACAAAAAACAAAAAAAATTTAAGGCAAAAAAAAATTCTGAAATGTTTGCACACTGAAAATTTCGATGGCGTTGTGCAAGACAAAACGAATGAAGACCTTCTGCTGAAAACCCGGTAAGAATATTTGAATATTTACTGCTTTTAGACGTTAAAATATCTGAAAAATCGATGTACCATTACACCTCGGTACTGATTTGTATAGGAATTTAGACAACAAAATTTAGCAATTCCCACCATCGGGGGCGGTCGAGGGGGGTGCGGATCGACGGGGAATAATTCCTGGCGCCGATTAATGACGGTTTGCTGAAAAAAATTTGACAAATTTCAGAGTTTTTGACAAAAAAGAAAAAAATTTAAGGCAAAAAAAAATTCTGAAATGTTAGCGCACTGAAAATTTCGATGGCGTTGTGCAAGACAAAACGAATGAAGACCTTCTGCTGAAAACCCGGTAAGAATATTTGAATATTTACTGCTTTTAGACGTTAAAATATCTGAAAAATCGATGTACCATTACACCTCGGTACTGATTTGTATAGGAATTTAGACAACAAAATTTAGCAATTCCCACCATCGGGGGCGGTCGAGGGGGGTGCGGATCGACGGGGAATAATTCCTGGCGCCGATTAATGACGGTTTGCTGAAAAAAATTTGACAAATTTCAGAGTTTTTGACAAAAAACAAAAAAAATTTAAGGCAAAAAAAAATTCTGAAATGTTTGCACACTGAAAATTTCGATGGCGTTGTGCAAGACAAAACGAATGAAGACCTTCTGCTGAAAACCCGGTAAGAATATTTGAATATTTACTGCTTTTAGACGTTAAAATATCTGAAAAATCGATGTACCATTACACCTCGGTACTGATTTGTATAGGAATTTAGACAACAAAATTTAGCAATTCCCACCATCGGGGGCGGTCGAGGGGGGTGCGGATCGACGGGGAATAATTCCTGGCGCCGATTAATGACGGTTTGCTAAAAAAAAATTGACAAATTTCAGAGTTTTTGACAAAAAACAAAAAAAATTGAAGGCAAAAAAAAATTTCTGAAATGTTTGCACACTGAAAATTTCGATGGCGTTGTGCAAGACAAAACGAATGAAGACCTTCTGATGAAAACCCGGTTAGAATATTTGAATATTTACTGCTTTTAGACGTTAAAATATCTGAAAAATCGATGTACCATTACACCTCGGTACTGATTTGTATAGGAATTTAGACAACAAAATTTAGCAATTCCCACCATCGGGGGCGGTCGAGGGGGGTGCGGATCGACGGGGAATAATTCCTGGCGCCGATTAATGACGGTTTGCTGAAAAAAATTTGACAAATTTCAGAGTTTTTGACAAAAAAGAAAAAAATTTAAGGCAAAAAAAATTTCTGAAATGTTTGCACACTGAAAATTTCGATGGCGTTGTGCAAGACAAAACGAATGAAGACCTTCTGCTGAAAACCCGGTAAGAATATTTGAATATTTACTGCTTTTAGACGTTAAAATATCTGAAAAATCGATGTACCATTACACCTCGGTACTGATTTGTATAGGAATTTAGACAACAAAATTTAGCAATTCCCACCATCGGGGGCGGTCGAGGGGGGTGCGGATCGACGGGGAATAATTCCTGGCGCCGATTAATGACGGTTTGCAGAAAAAAATTTGACAAATTTCAGAGTTTTTGACAAAAAACAAAAAAAATTTAAGGCAAAAAAAAATTCTGAAATGTTTGCACACTGAAAATTTCGATGGCGTTGTGCAAGACAAAACGAATGAAGACCTTCTGCTGAAAACCCGGTAAGAATATTTGAATATTTACTGCTTTTAGACGTTAAAATATCTGAAAAATCGATGTACCATTACACCTCGGTACTGATTTGTATAGGAATTTAGACAACAAAATTTAGCAATTCCCACCATCGGGGGCGGTCGAGGGGGGTGCGGATCGACGGGGAATAATTCCTGGCGCCGATTAATGACGGTTTGCTGAAAAAAAATTGACAAATTTCAGAGTTTTTGACAAACAAAAAAAAAATTAAGGCAAAAAAAAATTCTGAAATGTTTGCACACTGAAAATTTCGATGGCGTTGTGCAAGACAAAACGAATGAAGACCTTCTGCTGAAAACCAGGTTAGAATATTTGAATATTTACTGCTTTTAGACGTTAAAATATCTGAAAAATCGATGTACCATTACACCTCGGTACTGATTTGTATAGGAATTTAGACAACAAAATTTAGCAATTCCCACCATCGGGGGCGGTCGAGGGGGGTGCGGATCGACGGGGAATAATTCCTGGCGCCGATTAACGACGGTTTGCTGAAAAAAATTTGACAAATTTCAGAGTTTTTGACAAAAAACAAAAAAAATTTAAGGCAAAAAAAAATTCTGAAATGTTTGCACACTGAAAATTTCGATGGCGTTGTGCAAGACAAAACGAATGAAGACCTTCTGCTGAAAACCCGGTAAGAATATTTGAATATTTACTGCTTTTAGACGTTAAAATATCTGAAAAATCGATGTACCATTACACCTCGGTACTGATTTGTATAGGAATTTAGACAACAAAATTTAGCAATTCCCACCATCGGGGGCGGTCGAGGGGGGTGCGGATCGACGGGGAATAATTCCTGGCGCCGATTAATGACGGTTTGCTGAAAAAAATTTGACAAATTTCAGAGTTTTTGACAAAAAACAAAAAAAATTTAAGGCAAAAAAAAATTCTGAAATGTTTGCACACTGAAAATTTCGATGGCGTTGTGCAAGACAAAACGAATGAAGACCTTCTGCTGAAAACCCGGTAAGAATATTTGAATATTTACTGCTTTTAGACGTTAAAATATCTGAAAAATCGATGTACCATTACACCTCGGTACTGATTTGTATAGGAATTTAGACAACAAAATTTAGCAATTCCCACCATCGGGGGCGGTCGAGGGGGGTGCGGATCGACGGGGAATAATTCCTGGCGCCGATTAATGACGGTTTGCTGAAAAAAAATTGACAAATTTCAGAGTTTTTGACAAAAAACAAAAAAAATTTAAGGCAAAAAAAAATTCTGAAATGTTTGCACACTGAAAATTTCGATGGCGTTGTGCAAGACAAAACGAATGAAGACCTTCTGCTGAAAACCCGGTAAGAATATTTGAATATTTACTGCTTTTAGACGTTAAAATATCTGAAAAATCGATGTACCATTACACCTCGGTACTGATTTGTATAGGAATTTAGACAACAAAATTTAGCAATTCCCACCATCGGGGGCGGTCGAGGGGGGTGCGGATCGACGGGGAATAATTCCTGGCGCCGATTAATGACGGTTTGCTGAAAAAAATTTGACAAATTTCAGAGTTTTTGACAAAAAACAAAAAAAATTTAAGGCAAAAAAAAATTCTGAAATGTTTGCACACTGAAAATTTCGATGGCGTTGTGCAAGACAAAACGAATGAAGACCTTCTGCTGAAAACCCGGTAAGAATATTTGAATATTTACTGCTTTTAGACGTTAAAATATCTGAAAAATCGATGTACCATTACACCTCGGTACTGATTTGTATAGGAATTTAGACAACAAAATTTAGCAATTCCCACCATCGGGGGCGGTCGAGGGGGGTGCGGATCGACGGGGAATAATTCCTGGCGCCGATTAATGACGGTTTGCTGAAAAAAATTTGACAAATTTCAGAGTTTTTGACAAAAAACAAAAAAAATTTAAGGCAAAAAAAAATTCTGAAATGTTTGCACACTGAAAATTTCGATGGCGTTGTGCAAGACAAAACGAATGAAGACCTTCTGCTGAAAACCCGGTAAGAATATTTGAATATTTACTGCTTTTAGACGTTAAAATATCTGAAAAATCGATGTACCATTACACCTCGGTACTGATTTGTATAGGAATTTAGACAACAAAATTTAGCAATTCCCACCATCGGGGGCGGTCGAGGGGGGTGCGGATCGACGGGGAATAATTCCTGGCGCCGATTAATGACGGTTTGCTGAAAAAAATTTGACAAATTTCAGAGTTTTTGACAAAAAAGAAAAAAAATTTAAGGCAAAAAAAAATTCTGAAATGTTAGCGCACTGAAAATTTCGATGGCGTTGTGCAAGACAAAACGAATGAAGACCTTCTGCTGAAAACCCGGTAAGAATATTTGAATATTTACTGCTTTTAGACGTTAAAATATCTGAAAAATCGATGTACCATTACACCTCGGTACTGATTTGTATAGGAATTTAGACAACAAAATTTAGCAATTCCCACCATCGGGGGCGGTCGAGGGGGGTGCGGATCGACGGGGAATAATTCCTGGCGCCGATTAATGACGGTTTGCTGAAAAAAATTTGACAAATTTCAGAGTTTTTGACAAAAAAGAAAAAAAATTTAAGGCAAAAAAAAATTCTGAAATGTTAGCGCACTGAAAATTTCGATGGCGTTGTGCAAGACAAAACGAATGAAGACCTTCTGCTGAAAACCCGGTAAGAATATTTGAATATTTACTGCTTTTAGACGTTAAAATATCTGAAAAATCGATGTACCATTACACCTCGGTACTGATTTGTATAGGAATTTAGACAACAAAATTTAGCAATTCCCACCATCGGGGGCGGTCGAGGGGGGTGCGGATCGACGGGGAATAATTCCTGGCGCCGATTAATGACGGTTTGCTGAAAAAAATTTGACAAATTTCAGAGTTTTTGACAAAAAACAAAAAAAATTTAAGGCAAAAAAAAATTCTGAAATGTTAGCGCACTGAAAATTTCGATGGCGTTGTGCAAGACAAAACGAATGAAGACCTTCTGCTGAAAACCCGGTAAGAATATTTGAATATTTACTGCTTTTAGACGTTAAAATATCTGAAAATTCGATGTACCATTACACCTCGGTACTGATTTGTATAGGAATTTAGACAACAAAATTTAGCAATTCCCACCATCGGGGGCGGTCGAGGGGGGTGCGGATCGACGGGGAATGATTCCTGGCGCCGATTAATGACGGTTTGCTGAAAAAAAATTGACAAATTTCAGAGTTTTTGACAAACAAAAAAAAAAATTAAGGCAAAAAAAAATTCTGAAATGTTTGCACACTGAAAATTTCGATGGCGTTGTGCAAGACAAAACGAATGAAGACCTTCTGCTGAAAACCAGGTAAGAATATTTGAATATTTACTGCTTTTAGACGTTAAAATATCTGAAAAATCGATGTACCATTACACCTCGGTACTGATTTGTATAGGAATTTAGACAACAAAATTTAGCACTTCCCACCATCGGGGGCGGTCGAGGGGGGTGCGGATCGACGGGGAATAATTCCTGGCGCCGATTAATGACGGTTTGCTGAAAAAAATTTGACAAATTTCAGAGTTTTTGACAAAAAACAAAAAAAATTTAAGGCAAAAAAAAATTCTGAAATGTTTGCACACTGAAAATTTCGATGGCGTTGTGCAAGACAAAACGAATGAAGACCTTCTGCTGAAAACCCGGTAAGAATATTTGAATATTTACTGCTTTTAGACGTTAAAATATCTGAAAAATCGATGTACCATTACACCTCGGTACTGATTTGTATAGGAATTTAGACAACAAAATTTTGCAATTCCCACCATCGGGGGCGGTCGAGGGGGGTGCGGATCGACGGGGAATAATTCCTGGCGCCGATTAATGACGGTTTGCTGAAAAAAATTTGACAAATTTCAGAGTTTTTGACAAAAAACAAAAAAAATTTAAGGCAAAAAAAAATTCTGAAATGTTTGCACACTGAAAATTTCGATGGCGTTGTGCAAGACAAAACGAATGAAGACCTTCTGCTGAAAACCCGGTAAGAATATTTGAATATTTACTGCTTTTAGACGTTAAAATATCTGAAAAATCGATGTACCATTACACCTCGGTACTGATTTGTATAGGAATTTAGACAACAAAATTTAGCAATTCCCACCATCGGGGGCGGTCGAAGGGGGTGCGGATCGACGGGGAATAATTCCTGGCGCCGATTAATGACGGTTTGCTGAAAAAAATTTGACAAATTTCAGAGTTTTTGACAAAAAAGAAAAAAATTTAAGGCAAAAAAAAATTCTGAAATGTTAGCGCACTGAAAATTTCGATGGCGTTGTGCAAGACAAAACGAATGAAGACCTTCTGCTGAAAACCCGGTAAGAATATTTGAATATTTACTGCTTTTAGACGTTAAAATATCTGAAAAATCGATGTACCATTACACCTCGGTACTGATTTGTATAGGAATTTAGACAACAAAATTTAGCAATTCCCACCATCGGGGGCGGTCGAGGGGGGTGCGGATCGACGGGGAATAATTCCTGGCGCCGATTAATGACGGTTTGCTGAAAAAAATTTGACAAATTTCAGAGTTTTTGACAAAAAACAAAAAAAATTTAAGGCAAAAAAAAATTCTGAAATGTTTGCACACTGAAAATTTCGATGGCGTTGTGCAAGACAAAACGAATGAAGACCTTCTGCTGAAAACCCGGTAAGAATATTTGAATATTTACTGCTTTTAGACGTTAAAATATCTGAAAAATCGATGTACCATTACACCTCGGTACTGATTTGTATAGGAATTTAGACAACAAAATTTAGCAATTCCCACCATCGGGGGCGGTCGAGGGGGGTGCGGATCGACGGGGAATAATTCCTGGCGCCGATTAATGACGGTTTGCTAAAAAAAATTTGACAAATTTCAGAGTTTTTGACAAAAAACAAAAAAAATTGAAGGCAAAAAAAAATTTCTGAAATGTTTGCACACTGAAAATTTCGATGGCGTTGTGCAAGACAAAACGAATGAAGACCTTCTGATGAAAACCCGGTAAGAATATTTGAATATTTACTGCTTTTAGACGTTAAAATATCTGAAAAATCGATGTACCATTACACCTCGGTACTGATTTGTATAGGAATTTAGACAACAAAATTTAGCAATTCCCACCATCGGGGGCGGTCGAGGGGGGTGCGGATCGACGGGGAATAATTCCTGGCGCCGATTAATGACGGTTTGCTGAAAAAAATTTGACAAATTTCAGAGTTTTTGACAAAAAAGAAAAAAATTTAAGGCAAAAAAAATTTCTGAAATGTTTGCACACTGAAAATTTCGATGGCGTTGTGCAAGACAAAACGAATGAAGACCTTCTGCTGAAAACCCGGTAAGAATATTTGAATATTTACTGCTTTTAGACGTTAAAATATCTGAAAAATCGATGTACCATTACACCTCGGTACTGATTTGTATAGGAATTTAGACAACAAAATTTAGCAATTCCCACCATCGGGGGCGGTCGTGGGGGGTGCGGATCGACGGGGAATAATTCCTGGCGCCGATTAATGACGGTTTGCAGAAAAAAATTTGACAAATTTCAGAGTTTTTGACAAAAAACAAAAAAAATTTAAGGCAAAAAAAAAATCTGAAATGTTTGCACACTGAAAATTTCGATGGCGTTGTGCAAGACAAAACGAATGAAGACCTTCTGCTGAAAACCCGGTAAGAATATTTGAATATTTACTGCTTTTAGACGTTAAAATATCTGAAAAATCGATGTACCATTACACCTCGGTACTGATTTGTATAGGAATTTAGACAACAAAATTTAGCAATTCCCACCATCGGGGGCGGTCGAGGGGGGTGCGGATCGACGGGGAATAATTCCTGGCGCCGATTAATGACGGTTTGCTGAAAAAAAATTGACAAATTTCAGAGTTTTTGACAAACAAAAAAAAAATTAAGGCAAAAAAAAATTCTGAAATGTTTGCACACTGAAAATTTCGTCGGCGTTGTGCAAGACAAAACGAATGAAGACCTTCTGCTGAAAACCAGGTAAGAATATTTGAATATTTACTGCTTTTAGACGTTAAAATATCTGAAAAATCGATGTACCATTACACCTCGGTACTGATTTGTATAGGAATTTAGACAACAAAATTTAGCAATTCCCACCATCGGGGGCGGTCGAGGGGGGTGCGGATCGACGGGGAATAATTCCTGGCGCCGATTAACGACGGTTTGCTGAAAAAAATTTGACAAATTTCAGAGTTTTTGACAAAAAACAAAAAAAATTTAAGGCAAAAAAAAATTCTGAAATGTTTGCACACTGAAAATTTCGATGGCGTTGTGCAAGACAAAACGAATGAAGACCTTCTGCTGAAAACCCGGTAAGAATATTTGAATATTTACTGCTTTTAGACGTTAAAATATCTGAAAAATCGATGTACCATTACACCTCGGTACTGATTTGTATAGGAATTTAGACAACAAAATTTAGCAATTCCCACCATCGGGGGCGGTCGAGGGGGGTGCGGATCGACGGGGAATAATTCCTGGCGCCGATTAATGACGGTTTGCTGAAAAAAATTTGACAAATTTCAGAGTTTTTGACAAAAAAGAAAAAATTTAAGGCAAAAAAAAATTCTGAAATGTTAGCGCACTGAAAATTTCGATGGCGTTGTGCAAGACAAAACGAATGAAGACCTTCTGCTGAAAACCCGGTAAGAATATTTGAATATTTACTGCTTTTAGACGTTAAAATATCTGAAAAATCGATGTACCATTACACCTCGGTACTGATTTGTATAGGAATTTAGACAACAAAATTTAGCAATTCCCACCATCGGGGGCGGTCGAGGGGGGTGCGGATCGACGGGGAATAATTCCTGGCGCCGATTAATGACGGTTTGCTGAAAAAAATTTGACAAATTTCAGAGTTTTTGACAAAAAACAAAAAAAATTTAAGGCAAAAAAAAATTCTGAAATGTTTGCACACTGAAAATTTCGATGGCGTTGTGCAAGACAAAACGAATGAAGACCTTCTGCTGAAAACCCGGTAAGAATATTTGAATATTTACTGCTTTTAGACGTTAAAATATCTGAAAAATCGATGTACCATTACACCTCGGTACTGATTTGTATAGGAATTTAGACAACAAAATTTAGCAATTCCCACCATCGGGGGCGGTCGAGGGGGGTGCGGATCGACGGGGAATAATTCCTGGCGCCGATTAATGACGGTTTGCTGAAAAAAATTTGACAAATTTCAGAGTTTTTGACAAAAAACAAAAAAAATTTAAGGCAAAAAAAAATTCTGAAATGTTTGCACACTGAAAATTTCGATGGCGTTGTGCAAGACAAAACGAATGAAGACCTTCTGCTGAAAACCCGGTAAGAATATTTGAATATTTACTGCTTTTAGACGTTAAAATATCTGAAAAATCGATGTACCATTACACCTCGGTACTGATTTGTATAGGAATTTAGACAACAAAATTTAGCAATTCCCACCATCGGGGGCGGTCGAGGGGGGTGCGGATCGACGGGGAATAATTCCTGGCGCCGATTAATGACGGTTTGCTGAAAAAATTTTGACAAATTTCAGAGTTTTTGACAAAAAACAAAAAAAATTTAAGGCAAAAAAAAATTCTGAAATGTTTGCACACTGAAAATTTCGATGGCGTTGTGCAAGACAAAACGAATGAAGACCTTCTGCTGAAAACCCGGTAAGAATATTTGAATATTTACTGCTTTTAGACGTTAAAATATCTGAAAAATCGATGTACCATTACACCTCGGTACTGATTTGTATAGGAATTTAGACAACAAAATTTAGCAATTCCCACCATCGGGGGCGGTCGAAGGGGGTGCGGATCGACGGGGAATAATTCCTGGCGCCGATTAATGACGGTTTGCTGAAAAAAATTTGACAAATTTCAGAGTTTTTGACAAAAAAGAAAAAAATTTAAGGCAAAAAAAAATTCTGAAATGTTAGCGCACTGAAAATTTCGATGGCGTTGTGCAAGACAAAACGAATGAAGACCTTCTGCTGAAAACCCGGTAAGAATATTTGAATATTTACTGCTTTTAGACGTTAAAATATCTGAAAAATCGATGTACCATTACACCTCGGTACTGATTTGTATAGGAATTTAGACAACAAAATTTAGCAATTCCCACCATCGGGGGCGGTCGAGGGGGGTGCGGATCGACGGGGAATAATTCCTGGCGCCGATTAATGACGGTTTGCTGAAAAAAATTTGACAAATTTCAGAGTTTTTGACAAAAAACAAAAAAAATTTAAGGCAAAAAAAAATTCTGAAATGTTTGCACACTGAAAATTTCGATGGCGTTGTGCAAGACAAAACGAATGAAGACCTTCTGCTGAAAACCCGGTAAGAATATTTGAATATTTACTGCTTTTAGACGTTAAAATATCTGAAAAATCGATGTACCATTACACCTCGGTACTGATTTGTATAGGAATTTAGACAACAAAATTTAGCAATTCCCACCATCGGGGGCGGTCGAGGGGGGTGCGGATCGACGGGGAATAATTCCTGGCGCCGATTAATGACGGTTTGCTGAAAAAAATTTGACAAATTTCAGAGTTTTTGACAAACAAAAAAAAAAATTAAGGCAAAAAAAATTCTGAAATGTTTGCACACTGAAAATTTCGATGGCGTTGTGCAAGACAAAACGAATGAAGACCTTCTGCTGAAAACCCGGTAAGAATATTTGAATATTTACTGCTTTTAGACGTTAAAATATCTGAAAAATCGATGTACCATTACACCTCGGTACTGATTTGTATAGGAATTTAGACAACAAAATTTAGCAATTCCCACCATCGGGGGCGGTCGAGGGGGGTGCGGATCGACGGGGAATAATTCCTGGCGCCGATTAATGACGGTTTGCTAAAAAAAATTTGACAAATTTCAGAGTTTTTGACAAAAAAGAAAAAAAATTTAAGGCAAAAAAAAATTCTGAAATGTTAGCGCACTGAAAATTTCGATGGCGTTGTGCAAGACAAAACGAATGAAGACCTTCTGCTGAAAACCCGGTAAGAATATTTGAATATTTACTGCTTTTAGACGTTAAAATATCTGAAAAATCGATGTACCATTACACCTCGGTACTGATTTGTATAGGAATTTAGACAACAAAATTTAGCAATTCCCACCATCGGGGGCGGTCGAGGGGGGTGCGGATCGACGGGGAATAATTCCTGGCGCCGATTAATGACGGTTTGCTGAAAAAAATTTGACAAATTTCAGAGTTTTTGACAAAAAACAAAAAAAATTTAAGGCAAAAAAAAATTCTGAAATGTTTGCACACTGAAAATTTCGATGGCGTTGTGCAAGACAAAACGAATGAAGACCTTCTGCTGAAAACCCGGTAAGAATATTTGAATATTTACTGCTTTTAGACGTTAAAATGTCTGAAAAATCGATGCACCATTACACCTCGGTACTGATTTGTATAGGAATTTAGACAACAAAATTTAGCAATTCCCACCATCGGGGGCGGTCGAGGGGGGTGCGGATCGACGGGGAATAATTCCTGGCGCCGATTAATGACGGTTTGCTGAAAAAAATTTGACAAATTTCAGAGATTTTGACAAAAAACAAAAAAAATTTTAGGCAAAAAAAAATTCTGAAATGTTTGCACACTGAAAATTTCGATGGCGTTGTGCAAGACAAAACGAATAAAGACCTTCTGCTGAAAACCCGGTAAGAATATTTGAATATTTACTGCTTTTAGACGTTAAAATATCTGAAAAATCGATGTACCATTACACCTCGGTACTGATTTGTATAGGAATTTAGACAACAAAATTTAGCAATTCCCACCATCGGGGGCGGTCGAGGGGGGTGCGGATCGACGGGGAATAATTCCTGGCGCCGATTAATGACGGTTTGCTGAAAAAAATTTAACAAATTTCAGAGTTTTTGACAAAAAACAAAAAAAATTAAGGAAAAAAAACATTCTGAAATGTGTGCACACTGAAAATTTCGATGGCGTTGTGCAAGACAAAACGAATGAAGACCTTCTGCTGAAAACCCGGTAAGAATATTTGAATATTTACTGCTTTTAGACGTTAAAATGTCTGGAAAATCGATGCACCATTACACCTCGGTACTGATTTGTATAGGAATTTAGACAACAAAATTTAGCAATTCCCACCATCGGGGGCGGTCGAGGGGGGTGCGGATCGACGGGGAATAATTCCTGGCGCCGATTAATGACGGTTTGCTGAAAAAAAATTGACAAATTTCAGAGTTTTTGACAAACAAAAAAAAAAATTAAGGCAAAAAAAAATTCTGAAATGTTTGCACACTGAAAATTTCGATGGCGTTGTGCAAGACAAAACGAATGAAGACCTTCTGCTGAAAACCCGGTAAGAATATTTGAATATTTACTGCTTTTAGACGTTAAAATATCTGAAAAATCGATGTACCATTACACCTCGGTACTGATTTGTATAGGAATTTAGACAACAAAATTTAGCAATTCCCACCATTGGGGGCGGTCGAGGGGGGTGCGGATCGACGGGGAATAATTCCTGGCGCCGATTAATGACGGTTTGCTGAAAAAAATTTGACAAATTTCAGAGTTTTTGACAAAAAACAAAAAAAATATAAGGCAAAAAAAAATTCTGAAATGTTTGCACACTGAAAATTTCGATGGCGTTGTGCAAGACAAAACGAATGAAGACCTTCTGCTGAAAACCCGGTAAGAATATTTGAATATTTACTGCTTTTAGACGTTAAAATATCTGAAAAATCGATGTACCATTACACCTCGGTACTGATTTGTATAGGAATTTAGACAACAAAATTTAGCAATTCCCACCATCGGGGGCGGTCGAGGGGGGTGCGGATCGACGGGGAATAATTCCTGGCGCCGATTAATGACGGTTTGCTGAAAAAAATTTGACAAATTTCAGAGTTTTTGACAAAAAAGAAAAAAAATTTAAGGCAAAAAAAAATTCTGAAATGTTAGCGCACTGAAAATTTCGATGGCGTTGTGCAAGACAAAACGAATGAAGACCTTCTGCTGAAAACCCGGTAAGAATATTTGAATATTTACTGCTTTTAGACGTTAAAATATCTGAAAAATCGATGTACCATTACACCTCGGTACTGATTTGTATAGGAATTTAGACAACAAAATTTAGCAATTCCCACCATCGGGGGCGGTCGAGGGGGGTGCGGATCGACGGGGAATAATTCCTGGCGCCGATTAATGACGGTTTGCTGAAAAAAATTTGACAAATTTCAGAGTTTTTGACAAAAAACAAAAAAAATTTAAGGCAAAAAAAAATTCTGAAATGTTTGCACACTGAAAATTTCGATGGCGTTGTGCAAGACAAAACGAATGAAGACCTTCTGCTGAAAACCCGGTAAGAATATTTGAATATTTACTGCTTTTAGACGTTAAAATATCTGAAAAATCGATGTACCATTACACCTCGGTACTGATTTGTATAGGAATTTAGACAACAAAATTTAGCAATTCCCACCATCGGGGGCGGTCGAGGGGGGTGCGGATCGACGGGGAATAATTCCTGGCGCCGATTAATGACGGTTTGCTGAAAAAAATTTAACAAATTTCAGAGTTTTTGACAAAAAACAAAAAAAAATTAAGGAAAAAAAACATTCTGAAATGTGTGCACACTGAAAATTTCGATGGCGTTGTGCAAGACAAAACGAATGAAGACCTTCTGCTGAAAACCCGGTAAGAATATTTGAATATTTACTGCTTTTAGACGTTAAAATATCTGAAAAATCGATGTACCATTACACCTCGGTACTGATTTGTATAGGAATTTAGACAACAAAATTTAGCAATTCCCACCATCGGGGGCGGTCGAAGGGGGTGCGGATCGACGGGGAATAATTCCTGGCGCCGATTAATGACGGTTTGCTGAAAAAAATTTGACAAATTTCAGAGTTTTTGACAAAAAAGAAAAAAATTTAAGGCAAAAAAAAATTCTGAAATGTTAGCGCACTGAAAATTTCGATGGCGTTGTGCAAGACAAAACGAATGAAGACCTTCTGCTGAAAACCCGGTAAGAATATTTGAATATTTACTGCTTTTAGACGTTAAAATATCTGAAAAATCGATGTACCATTACACCTCGGTACTGATTTGTATAGGAATTTAGACAACAAAATTTAGCAATTCCCACCATCGGGGGCGGTCGAGGGGGGTGCGGATCGACGGGGAATAATTCCTGGCGCCGATTAATGACGGTTTGCTGAAAAAAATTTGACAAATTTCAGAGTTTTTGACAAAAAACAAAAAAAATTTAAGGCAAAAAAAAATTCTGAAATGTTTGCACACTGAAAATTTCGATGGCGTTGTGCAAGACAAAACGAATGAAGACCTTCTGCTGAAAACCCGGTAAGAATATTTGAATATTTACTGCTTTTAGACGTTAAAATATCTGAAAAATCGATGTACCATTACACCTCGGTACTGATTTGTATAGGAATTTAGACAACAAAATTTAGCAATTCCCACCATCGGGGGCGGTCGAGGGGGATGCGGATCGACGGGGAATAATTCCTGGCGCCGATTAATGACGGTTTGCTGAAAAAAATTTGACAAATTTCAGAGTTTTTGACAAAAAACAAAAAAAATTTAAGGCAAAAAAAAATTCTGAAATGTTTGCACACTGAAAATTTCGATGGCGTTGTGCAAGACAAAACGAATGAAGACCTTCTGCTGAAAACCCGGTAAGAATATTTGAATATTTACTGCTTTTAGACGTTAAAATATCTGAAAAATCGATGTACCATTACACCTCGGTACTGATTTGTATAGGAATTTAGACAACAAAATTTAGCAATTCCCACCATCGGGGGCGGTCGAGGGGGGTGCGGATCGACGGGGAATAATTCCTGGCGCCGATTAATGACGGTTTGCTGAAAAAAATTTGACAAATTTCAGAGTTTTTGACAAAAAACAAAAAAAATTTAAGGCAAAAAAAAATTCTGAAATGTTTGCACACTGAAAATTTCGATGGCGTTGTGCAAGACAAAACGAATGAAGACCTTCTGCTGAAAACCCGGTAAGAATATTTGAATATTTACTGCTTTTAGACGTTAAAATATCTGAAAAATCGATGTACCATTACACCTCGGTACTGATTTGTATAGGAATTTAGACAACAAAATTTAGCAATTCCCACCATCGGGGGCGGTCGAAGGGGGTGCGGATCGACGGGGAATAATTCCTGGCGCCGATTAATGACGGTTTGCTGAAAAAAATTTGACAAATTTCAGAGTTTTTGACAAAAAAGAAAAAAATTTAAGGCAAAAAAAAATTCTGAAATGTTAGCGCACTGAAAATTTCGATGGCGTTGTGCAAGACAAAACGAATGAAGACCTTCTGCTGAAAACCCGGTAAGAATATTTGAATATTTACTGCTTTTAGACGTTAAAATATCTGAAAAATCGATGTACCATTACACCTCGGTACTGATTTGTATAGGAATTTAGACAACAAAATTTAGCGATTCCCACCATCGGGGGCGGTCGAGGGGGGTGCGGATCGACGGGGAATAATTCCTGGCGCCGATTAATGACGGTTTGCTGAAAAAAATTTGACAAATTTCAGAGTTTTTGACAAAAAACAAAAAAAATTTAAGGCAAAAAAAAATTCTGAAATGTTTGCACACTGAAAATTTCGATGGCGTTGTGCAAGACAAAACGAATGAAGACCTTCTGCTGAAAACCCGGTAAGAATATTTGAATATTTACTGCTTTTAGACGTTAAAATATCTGAAAAATCGATGTACCATTACACCTCGGTACTGATTTGTATAGGAATTTAGACAACAAAATTTAGCAATTCCCACCATCGGGGGCGGTCGAGGGGGGTGCGGATCGACGGGGAATAATTCCTGGCGCCGATTAATGACGGTTTGCTGAAAAAAATTTGACAAATTTCAGAGTTTCTGACAAACAAAAAAAAAAATTAAGGCAAAAAAAATTCTGAAATGTTTGCACACTGAAAATTTCGATGGCGTTGTGCAAGACAAAACGAATGAAGACCTTCTGCTGAAAACCCGGTAAGAATATTTGAATATTTACTGCTTTTAGACGTTAAAATATCTGAAAAATCGATGTACCATTACACCTCGGTACTGATTTGTATAGGAATTTAGACAACAAAATTTAGCAATTCCCACCATCGGGGGCGGTCGAGGGGGGTGCGGATCGACGGGGAATAATTCCTGGCGCCGATTAATGACGGTTTGCTAAAAAAAATTTGACAAATTTCAGAGTTTTTGACAAAAAAGAAAAAAAATTTAAGGCAAAAAAAAATTCTGAAATGTTAGCGCACTGAAAATTTCGATGGCGTTGTGCAAGACAAAACGAATGAAGACCTTCTGCTGAAAACCCGGTAAGAATATTTGAATATTTACTGCTTTTAGACGTTAAAATATCTGAAAAATCGATGTACCATTACACCTCGGTACTGATTTGTATAGGAATTTAGACAACAAAATTTAGCAATTCCCACCATCGGGGGCGGTCGAGGGGGGTGCGGATCGACGGGGAATAATTCCTGGCGCCGATTAATGACGGTTTGCTGAAAAAAATTTGACAAATTTCAGAGTTTTTGACAAAAAACAAAAAAAATTTAAGGCAAAAAAAAATTCTGAAATGTTAGCGCACTGAAAATTTCGATGGCGTTGTGCAAGACAAAACGAATGAAGACCTTCTGCTGAAAACCCGGTAAGAATATTTGAATATTTACTGCTTTTAGACGTTAAAATATCTGAAAAATCGATGTACCATTACACCTCGGTACTGATTTGTATAGGAATTTAGACAACAAAATTTAGCAATTCCCACCATCGGGGGCGGTCGAGGGGGGTGCGGATCGACGGGGAATAATTCCTGGCGCCGATTAATGACGGTTTGCTGAAAAAAATTTGACAAATTTCAGAGTTTTTGACAAAAAACAAAAAAAATTTAAGGCAAAAAAAAATTCTGAAATGTTTGCACACTGAAAATTTCGATGGCGTTGTGCAAGACAAAACGAATGAAGACCTTCTGCTGAAAACCCGGTAAGAATATTTGAATATTTACTGCTTTTAGACGTTAAAATATCTGAAAAATCGATGTACCATTACACCTCGGTACTGATTTGTATAGGAATTTAGACAACAAAATTTAGCAATTCCCACCATCGGGGGCGGTCGAGGGGGTGCGGATCGACGGGGAATAATTCCTGGCGCCGATTAATGACGGTTTGCTGAAAAAAATTTAACAAATTTCAGAGTTTTTGACAAAAAACAAAAAAAAATTAAGGAAAAAAAACATTCTGAAATGTGTGCACACTGAAAATTTCGATGGCGTTGTGCAAGACAAAACGAATGAAGACCTTCTGCTGAAAACCCGGTAAGAATATTTGAATATTTACTGCTTTTAGACGTTAAAATGTCTGAAAAATCGATGCACCATTACACCTCGGTACTGATTTGTATAGGAATTTAGACAACAAAATTTAGCAATTCCCACCATCGGGGGCGGTCGAGGGGGGTGCGGATCGACGGGGAATAATTCCTGGCGCCGATTAATGACGGTTTGCTGAAAAAATTTTGACAAATTTCAGAGATTTTGACAAAAAACAAAAAAAATTAAGGCAAAAAAAAATTCTGAAATGTTTGCACACTGAAAATTTCGATGGCGTTGTGCAAGACAAAACGAATAAAGACCTTCTGCTGAAAACCCGGTAAGAATATTTGAATATTTACTGCTTTTAGACGTTAAAATATCTGAAAAATCGATGTACCATTACACCTCGGTACTGATTTGTATAGGAATTTAGACAACAAAATTTAGCAATTCCCACCATCGGGGGCGGTCGAGGGGGGTGCGGATCGACGGGGAATAATTCCTGGCGCCGATTAATGACGGTTTGCTGAAAAAAATTTGACAAATTTCAGAGTTTTTGACAAAAAACAAAAAAAATTTAAGGCAAAAAAAAATTCTGAAATGTTTGCACACTGAAAATTTCGATGGCGTTGTGCAAGACAAAACGAATGAAGACCTTCTGCTGAAAACCCGGTAAGAATATTTGAATATTTACTGCTTTTAGACGTTAAAATATCTGAAAAATCGATGTACCATTACACCTCGGTACTGATTTGTATAGGAATTTAGACAACAAAATTTAGCAATTCCCACCATCGGGGGCGGTCGAGGGGGGTGCGGATCGACGGGGAATAATTCCTGGCGCCGATTAATGACGGTTTGCTGAAAAAAATTTAACAAATTTCAGAGTTTTTGACAAAAAACAAAAAAAATTAAGGAAAAAAAACATTCTGAAATGTGTGCACACTGAAAATTTCGATGGCGTTGTGCAAGACAAAACGAATGAAGACCTTCTGCTGAAAACCCGGTAAGAATATTTGAATATTTACTGCTTTTAGACGTTAAAATGTCTGAAAAATCGATGCACCATTACACCTCGGTACTGATTTGTATAGGAATTTAGACAACAAAATTTAGCAATTCCCACCATCGGGGGCGGTCGAGGGGGGTGCGGATCGACGGGGAATAATTCCTGGCGCCGATTAATGACGGTTTGCTGAAAAAAAATTGACAAATTTCAGAGTTTTTGACAAACAAAAAAAAAAAATTAAGGCAAAAAAAAATTCTGAAATGTTTGCACACTGAAAATTTCGATGGCGTTGTGCAAGACAAAACGAATGAAGACCTTCTGCTGAAAACCCGGTAAGAATATTTGAATATTTACTGCTTTTAGACGTTAAAATATCTGAAAAATCGATGTACCATTACACCTCGGTACTGATTTGTATAGGAATTTAGACAACAAAATTTAGCAATTCCCACCATCGGGGGCGGTCGAGGGGGGTGCGGATCGACGGGGAATAATTCCTGGCGCCGATTAATGACGGTTTGCTGAAAAAAATTTGACAAATTTCAGAGTTTTTGACAAAAAACAAAAAAAATTTAAGGCAAAAAAAAATTTAAGGCAAAAAAAAATTCTGAAATGTTTGCACACTGAAAATTTCGATGGCGTTGTGCAAGACAAAACGAATGAAGACCTTCTGCTGAAAACCCGGTAAGAATATTTGAATATTTACTGCTTTTAGACGTTAAAATATCTGAAAAATCGATGTACCATTACACCTCGGTACTGATTTGTATAGGAATTTAGACAACAAAATTTAGCAATTCCCACCATCGGGGGCGGTCGAGGGGGGTGCGGATCGACGGGGAATAATTCCTGGCGCCGATTAATGACGGTTTGCTGAAAAAAATTTGACAAATTTCAGAGTTTTTGACAAAAAAGAAAAAAAATTTAAGGCAAAAAAAAATTCTGAAATGTTAGCGCACTGAAAATTTCGATGGCGTTGTGCAAGACAAAACGAATGAAGACCTTCTGCTGAAAACCCGGTAAGAATATTTGAATATTTACTGCTTTTAGACGTTAAAATATCTGAAAAATCGATGTACCATTACACCTCGGTACTGATTTGTATAGGAATTTAGACAACAAAATTTAGCAATTCCCACCATCGGGGGCGGTCGAGGGGGGTGCGGATCGACGGGGAATAATTCCTGGCGCCGATTAATGACGGTTTGCTGAAAAAAATTTGACAAATTTCAGAGTTTTTGACAAAAAACAAAAAAAATTTAAGGCAAAAAAAAATTCTGAAATGTTTGCACACTGAAAATTTCGATGGCGTTGTGCAAGACAAAACGAATGAAGACCTTCTGCTGAAAACCCGGTAAGAATATTTGAATATTTACTGCTTTTAGACGTTAAAATATCTGAAAAATCGATGTACCATTACACCTCGGTACTGATTTGTATAGGAATTTAGACAACAAAATTTAGCAATTCCCACCATCGGGGGCGGTCGAGGGGGGTGCGGATCGACGGGGAATAATTCCTGGCGCCGATTAATGACGGTTTGCTGAAAAAAATTTAACAAATTTCAGAGTTTTTGACAAAAAACAAAAAAAAATTAAGGAAAAAAAACATTCTGAAATGTGTGCACACTGAAAATTTCGATGGCGTTGTGCAAGACAAAACGAATGAAGACCTTCTGCTGAAAACCCGGTAAGAATATTTGAATATTTACTGCTTTTAGACGTTAAAATGTCTGAAAAATCGATGCACCATTACACCTCGGTACTGATTTGTATAGGAATTTAGACAACAAAATTTAGCAATTCCCACCATCGGGGGCGGTCGAGGGGGGTGCGGATCGACGGGGAATAATTCCTGGCGCCGATTAATGACGGTTTGCTGAAAAAATTTTGACAAATTTCAGAGATTTTGACAAAAAACAAAAAAAATTTAAGGCAAAAAAAAATTCTGAAATGTTTGCACACTGAAAATTTCGATGGCGTTGTGCAAGACAAAACGAATAAAGACCTTCTGCTGAAAACCCGGTAAGAATATTTGAATATTTACTGCTTTTAGACGTTAAAATATCTGAAAAATCGATGTACCATTACACCTCGGTACTGATTTGTATAGGAATTTAGACAACAAAATTTAGCAATTCCCACCATCGGGGGCGGTCGAGGGGGGTGCGGATCGACGGGGAATAATTCCTGGCGCCGATTAATGACGGTTTGCTGAAAAAAATTTGACAAATTTCAGAGTTTTTGACAAAAAACAAAAAAAATTTAAGGCAAAAAAAAATTCTGAAATGTTTGCACACTGAAAATTTCGATGGCGTTGTGCAAGACAAAACGAATGAAGACCTTCTGCTGAAAACCCGGTAAGAATATTTGAATATTTACTGCTTTTAGACGTTAAAATATCTGAAAAATCGATGTACCATTACACCTCGGTACTGATTTGTATAGGAATTTAGACAACAAAATTTAGCAATTCCCACCATCGGGGGCGGTCGAAGGGGGTGCGGATCGACGGGGAATAATTCCTGGCGCCGATTAATGACGGTTTGCTGAAAAAAATTTGACAAATTTCAGAGTTTTTGACAAAAAAGAAAAAAATTTAAGGCAAAAAAAAATTCTGAAATGTTAGCGCACTGAAAATTTCGATGGCGTTGTGCAAGACAAAACGAATGAAGACCTTCTGCTGAAAACCCGGTAAGAATATTTGAATATTTACTGCTTTTAGACGTTAAAATATCTGAAAAATCGATGTACCATTACACCTCGGTACTGATTTGTATAGGAATTTAGACAACAAAATTTAGCAATTCCCACCATCGGGGGCGGTCGAGGGGGGTGCGGATCGACGGGGAATAATTCCTGGCGCCGATTAATGACGGTTTGCTGAAAAAAAATTGACAAATTTCAGAGTTTTTGACAAACAAAAAAAAAAATTAAGGCAAAAAAAAATTCTGAAATGTTTGCACACTGAAAATTTCGATGGCGTTGTGCAAGACAAAACGAATGAAGACCTTCTGCTGAAAACCAGGTAAGAATATTTGAATATTTACTGCTTTTAGACGTTAAAATATCTGAAAAATCGATGTACCATTACACCTCGGTACTGATTTGTATAGGAATTTAGACAACAAAATTTAGCAATTCCCACCATCGGGGGCGGTCGAGGGGGGTGCGGATCGACGGGGAATAATTCCTGGCGCCGATTAATGACGGTTTGCTGAAAAAAATTTGACAAATTTCAGAGTTTTTGACAAAAAACAAAAAAAATTTAAGGCAAAAAAAAATTCTGAAATGTTTGCACACTGAAAATTTCGATGGCGTTGTGCAAGACAAAACGAATGAAGACCTTCTGCTGAAAACCCGGTAAGAATATTTGAATATTTACTGCTTTTAGACGTTAAAATATCTGAAAAATCGATGTACCATTACACCTCGGTACTGATTTGTATAGGAATTTAGACAACAAAATTTAGCAATTCCCACCATCGGGGGCGGTCGAGGGGGGTGCGGATCGACGGGGAATAATTCCTGGCGCCGATTAATGACGGTTTGCTGAAAAAAATTTGACAAATTTCAGAGTTTCTGACAAAAAACAAAAAAAAATTAAGGCAAAAAAAAATTCTGAAATGTTTGCACACTGAAAATTTCGATGGCGTTGTGCAAGACAAAACGAATGAAGACCTTCTGCTGAAAACCCGGTAAGAATATTTGAATATTTACTGCTTTTAGACGTTAAAATATCTGAAAAATCGATGTACCATTACACCTCGGTACTGATTTGTATAGGAATTTAGACAACAAAATTTAGCAATTCCCACCATCGGGGGCGGTCGAGGGGGGTGCGGATCGACGGGGAATAATTCCTGGCGCCGATTAATGACGGTTTGCTGAAAAAAATTTGACAAATTTCAGAGTTTTTGACAAAAAAGAAAAAAATTTAAGGCAAAAAAAAATTCTGAAATGTTAGCGCACTGAAAATTTCGATGGCGTTGTGCAAGACAAAACGAATGAAGACCTTCTGCTGAAAACCCGGTAAGAATATTTGAATATTTACTGCTTTTAGACGTTAAAATATCTGAAAAATCGATGTACCATTACACCTCGGTACTGATTTGTATAGGAATTTAGACAACAAAATTTAGCAATTCCCACCATCGGGGGCGGTCGAGGGGGGTGCGGATCGACGGGGAATAATTCCTGGCGCCGATTAATGACGGTTTGCTGAAAAAAATTTGACAAATTTCAGAGTTTTTGACAAAAAACAAAAAAAATTTAAGGCAAAAAAAAATTCTGAAATGTTTGCACACTGAAAATTTCGATGGCGTTGTGCAAGACAAAACGAATGAAGACCTTCTGCTGAAAACCCGGTAAGAATATTTGAATATTTACTGCTTTTAGACGTTAAAATATCTGAAAAATCGATGTACCATTACACCTCGGTACTGATTTGTATAGGAATTTAGACAACAAAATTTAGCAATTCCCACCATCGGGGGCGGTCGAGGGGGGTGCGGATCGACGGGGAATAATTCCTGGCGCCGATTAATGACGGTTTGCTGAAAAAAATTTGACAAATTTCAGAGTTTTTGACAAACAAAAAAAAAAATTAAGGCAAAAAAAATTCTGAAATGTTTGCACACTGAAAATTTCGATGGCGTTGTGCAAGACAAAACGAATGAAGACCTTCTGCTGAAAACCCGGTAAGAATATTTGAATATTTACTGCTTTTAGACGTTAAAATATCTGAAAAATCGATGTACCATTACACCTCGGTACTGATTTGTATAGGAATTTAGACAACAAAATTTAGCAATTCCCACCATCGGGGGCGGTCGAGGGGGGTGCGGATCGACGGGGAATAATTCCTGGCGCCGATTAATGACGGTTTGCTGAAAAAAATTTGACAAATTTCAGAGTTTTTGACAAAAAACAAAAAAAATTTAAGGCAAAAAAAAATTCTGAAATGTTAGCGCACTGAAAATTTCGATGGCGTTGTGCAAGACAAAACGAATGAAGACCTTCTGCTGAAAACCCGGTAAGAATATTTGAATATTTACTGCTTTTAGACGTTAAAATATCTGAAAAATCGATGTACCATTACACCTCGGTACTGATTTGTATAGGAATTTAGACAACAAAATTTAGCAATTCCCACCATCGGGGGCGGTCGAGGGGGGTGCGGATCGACGGGGAATAATTCCTGGCGCCGATTAATGACGGTTTGCTGAAAAAAATTTGACAAATTTCAGAGTTTTTGACAAAAAACAAAAAAAATTTAAGGCAAAAAAAAATTCTGAAATGTTTGCACACTGAAAATTTCGATGGCGTTGTGCAAGACAAAACGAATGAAGACCTTCTGCTGAAAACCCGGTAAGAATATTTGAATATTTACTGCTTTTAGACGTTAAAATATCTGAAAAATCGATGTACCATTACACCTCGGTACTGATTTGTATAGGAATTTAGACAACAAAATTTAGCAATTCCCACCATCGGGGGCGGTCGAGGGGGGTGCGGATCGACGGGGAATAATTCCTGGCGCCGATTAATGACGGTTTGCTGAAAAAAATTTGACAAATTTCAGAGTTTTTGACAAAAAACAAAAAAAATTTAAGGCAAAAAAAAATTCTGAAATGTTTGCACACTGAAAATTTCGATGGCGTTGTGCAAGACAAAACGAATGAAGACCTTCTGCTGAAAACCCGGTAAGAATATTTGAATATTTACTGCTTTTAGACGTTAAAATATCTGAAAAATCGATGTACCATTACACCTCGGTACTGATTTGTATAGGAATTTAGACAACAAAATTTAGCAATTCCCACCATCGGGGGCGGTCGAGGGGGGTGCGGATCGACGGGGAATAATTCCTGGCGCCGATTAATGACGGTTTGCTAAAAAAAATTTGACAAATTTCAGAGTTTTTGACAAAAAACAAAAAAAATTGAAGGCAAAAAAAAATTTCTGAAATGTTTGCACACTGAAAATTTCGATGGCGTTGTGCAAGACAAAACGAATGAAGACCTTCTGATGAAAACCCGGTAAGAATATTTGAATATTTACTGCTTTTAGACGTTAAAATATCTGAAAAATCGATGTACCATTACACCTCGGTACTGATTTGTATAGGAATTTAGACAACAAAATTTAGCAATTCCCACCATCGGGGGCGGTCGAGGGGGGTGCGGATCGACGGGGAATAATTCCTGGCGCCGATTAATGACGGTTTGCTGAAAAAAATTTGACAAATTTCAGAGTTTTTGACAAAAAAGAAAAAAAATTTAAGGCAAAAAAAAATTCTGAAATGTTAGCGCACTGAAAATTTCGATGGCGTTGTGCAAGACAAAACGAATGAAGACCTTCTGCTGAAAACCCGGTAAGAATATTTGAATATTTACTGCTTTTAGACGTTAAAATATCTGAAAAATCGATGTACCATTACACCTCGGTACTGATTTGTATAGGAATTTAGACAACAAAATTTAGCAATTCCCACCATCGGGGGCGGTCGAGGGGGGTGCGGATCGACGGGGAATAATTCCTGGCGCCGATTAATGACGGTTTGCTGAAAAAAATTTGACAAATTTCAGAGTTTTTGACAAAAAACAAAAAAAATTTAAGGCAAAAAAAAATTCTGAAATGTTTGCACACTGAAAATTTCGATGGCGTTGTGCAAGACAAAACGAATGAAGACCTTCTGATGAAAACCCGGTAAGAATATTTGAATATTTACTGCTTTTAGACGTTAAAATATCTGAAAAATCGATGTACCATTACACCTCGGTACTGATTTGTATAGGAATTTAGACAACAAAATTTAGCAATTCCCACCATCGGGGGCGGTCGAGGGGGGTGCGGATCGACGGGGAATAATTCCTGGCGCCGATTAATGACGGTTTGCTGAAAAAAATTTGACAAATTTCAGAGTTTTTGACAAAAAAGAAAAAAAATTTAAGGCAAAAAAAAATTCTGAAATGTTAGCGCACTGAAAATTTCGATGGCGTTGTGCAAGACAAAACGAATGAAGACCTTCTGCTGAAAACCCGGTAAGAATATTTGAATATTTACTGCTTTTAGACGTTAAAATATCTGAAAAATCGATGTACCATTACACCTCGGTACTGATTTGTATAGGAATTTAGACAACAAAATTTAGCAATTCCCACCATCGGGGGCGGTCGAGGGGGGTGCGGATCGACGGGGAATAATTCCTGGCGCCGATTAATGACGGTTTGCTGAAAAAAATTTGACAAATTTCAGAGTTTTTGACAAAAAACAAAAAAAATTTAAGGCAAAAAAAAATTCTGAAATGTTTGCACACTGAAAATTTCGATGGCGTTGTGCAAGACAAAACGAATGAAGACCTTCTGCTGAAAACCCGGTAAGAATATTTGAATATTTACTGCTTTTAGACGTTAAAATATCTGAAAAATCGATGTACCATTACACCTCGGTACTGATTTGTATAGGAATTTAGACAACAAAATTTAGCAATTCCCACCATCGGGGGCGGTCGAGGGGGGTGCGGATCGACGGGGAATAATTCCTGGCGCCGATTAATGACGGTTTGCTGAAAAAAAATTGACAAATTTCAGAGTTTTTGACAAACAAAAAAAAAAATTAAGGCAAAAAAAAATTCTGAAATGTTTGCACACTGAAAATTTCGATGGCGTTGTGCAAGACAAAACGAATGAAGACCTTCTGCTGAAAACCAGGTAAGAATATTTGAATATTTACTGCTTTTAGACGTTAAAATATCTGAAAAATCGATGTACCATTACACCTCGGTACTGATTTGTATAGGAATTTAGACAACAAAATTTAGCAATTCCCACCATCGGGGGCGGTCGAGGGGGGTGCGGATCGACGGGGAATAATTCCTGGCGCCGATTAATGACGGTTTGCTGAAAAAAATTTGACAAATTTCAGAGTTTTTGACAAAAAACAAAAAAAATTTAAGGCAAAAAAAAATTCTGAAATGTTTGCACACTGAAAATTTCGATGGCGTTGTGCAAGACAAAACGAATGAAGACCTTCTGCTGAAAACCCGGTAAGAATATTTGAATATTTACTGCTTTTAGACGTTAAAATATCTAAAAAATCGATGTACCATTACACCTCGGTACTGATTTGTATAGGAATTTAGACAACAAAATTTAGCAATTCCCACCATCGGGGGCGGTCGAGGGGGGTGCGGATCGAAAGGGAATAATTCCTGGCGCCGATTAATGACGGTTTGCTGAAAAAAATTTGACAAATTTCAGAGTTTTTGACAAAAAACAAAAAAAATTTAAGGCAAAAAAAAATTCTGAAATGTTAGCGCACTGAAAATTTCGATGGCGTTGTGCAAGACAAAACGAATGAAGACCTTCTGCTGAAAACCCGGTAAGAATATTTGAATATTTACTGCTTTTAGACGTTAAAATATCTGAAAAATCGATGTACCATTACACCTCGGTACTGATTTGTATAGGAATTTAGACAACAAAATTTAGCAATTCCCACCATCGGGGGCGGTCGAGGGGGGTGCGGATCGACGGGGAATAATTCCTGGCGCCGATTAATGACGGTTTGCTGAAAAAAATTTGACAAATTTCAGAGTTTTTGACAAAAAACAAAAAAAATTTAAGGCAAAAAAAAATTCTGAAATGTTTGCACACTGAAAATTTCGATGGCGTTGTGCAAGACAAAACGAATGAAGACCTTCTGCTGAAAACCCGGTAAGAATATTTGAATATTTACTGCTTTTAGACGTTAAAATATCTGAAAAATCGATGTACCATTACACCTCGGTACTGATTTGTATAGGAATTTAGACAACAAAATTTAGCAATTCCCACCATCGGGGGCGGTCGAGGGGGGTGCGGATCGACGGGGAATAATTCCTGGCGCCGATTAATGACGGTTTGCTAAAAAAAATTTGACAAATTTCAGAGTTTTTGACAAAAAACAAAAAAAATTGAAGGCAAAAAAAAATTTCTGAAATGTTTGCACACTGAAAATTTCGATGGCGTTGTGCAAGACAAAACGAATGAAGACCTTCTGATGAAAACCCGGTAAGAATATTTGAATATTTACTGCTTTTAGACGTTAAAATATCTGAAAAATCGATGTACCATTACACCTCGGTACTGATTTGTATAGGAATTTAGACAACAAAATTTAGCAATTCCCACCATCGGGGGCGGTCGAGGGGGGTGCGGATCGACGGGGAATAATTCCTGGCGCCGATTAATGACGGTTTGCTGAAAAAAATTTGACAAATTTCAGAGTTTTTGACAAAAAAGAAAAAAAATTTAAGGCAAAAAAAAATTCTGAAATGTTTGCACACTGAAAATTTCGATGGCGTTGTGCAAGACAAAACGAATGAAGACCTTCTGCTGAAAACCCGGTAAGAATATTTGAATATTTACTGCTTTTAGACGTTAAAATATCTGAAAAATCGATGTACCATTACACCTCGGTACTGATTTGTATAGGAATTTAGACAACAAAATTTAGCAATTCCCACCATCGGGGGCGGTCGAAGGGGGTGCGTATCGACGGGGAATAATTCCTGGCGCCGATTAATGACGGTTTGCTGAAAAAAATTTGACAAATTTCAGAGTTTTTGACAAAAAAGAAAAAAATTTAAGGCAAAAAAAAATTCTGAAATGTTAGCGCACTGAAAATTTCGATGGCGTTGTGCAAGACAAAACGAATGAAGACCTTCTGCTGAAAACCCGGTAAGAATATTTGAATATTTACTGCTTTTAGACGTTAAAATATCTGAAAAATCGATGTACCATTACACCTCGGTACTGATTTGTATAGGAATTTAGACAACAAAATTTAGCAATTCCCACCATCGGGGGCGGTCGAGGGGGGTGCGGATCGACGGGGAATAATTCCTGGCGCCGATTAATGACGGTTTGCTGAAAAAAATTTGACAAATTTCAGAGTTTTTGACAAAAAACAAAAAAAATTTAAGGCAAAAAAAAATTCTGAAATGTTTGCACACTGAAAATTTCGATGGCGTTGTGCAAGACAAAACGAATGAAGACCTTCTGCTGAAAACCCGGTAAGAATATTTGAATATTTACTGCTTTTAGACGTTAAAATATCTGAAAAATCGATGTACCATTACACCTCGGTACTGATTTGTATAGGAATTTAGACAACAAAATTTAGCAATTCCCACCATCGGGGGCGGTCGAGGGGGGTGCGGATCGACGGGGAATAATTCCTGGCGCCGATTAATGACGGTTTGCTAAAAAAAATTTGACAAATTTCAGAGTTTTTGACAAAAAACAAAAAAAATTGAAGGCAAAAAAAAATTTCTGAAATGTTTGCACACTGAAAATTTCGATGGCGTTGTGCAAGACAAAACGAATGAAGACCTTCTGATGAAAACCCGGTAAGAATATTTGAATATTTACTGCTTTTAGACGTTAAAATATCTGAAAAATCGATGTACCATTACACCTCGGTACTGATTTGTATAGGAATTTAGACAACAAAATTTAGCAATTCCCACCATCGGGGGCGGTCGAGGGGGGTGCGGATCGACGGGGAATAATTCCTGGCGCCGATTAATGACGGTTTGCTGAAAAAAATTTGACAAATTTCAGAGTTTTTGACAAAAAAGAAAAAAAATTTAAGGCAAAAAAAAATTCTGAAATGTTTGCACACTGAAAATTTCGATGGCGTTGTGCAAGACAAAACGAATGAAGACCTTCTGCTGAAAACCCGGTAAGAATATTTGAATATTTACTGCTTTTAGACGTTAAAATATCTGAAAAATCGATGTACCATTACACCTCGGTACTGATTTGTATAGGAATTTAGACAACAAAATTTAGCAATTCCCACCATCGGGGGCGGTCGAGGGGGGTGCGGATCGACGGGGAATAATTCCTGGCGCCGATTAATGACGGTTTGCTGAAAAAAAATTGACAAATTTCAGAGTTTTTGACAAACAAAAAAAAAAATTAAGGCAAAAAAAAATTCTGAAATGTTTGCACACTGAAAATTTCGATGGCGTTGTGCAAGACAAAACGAATGAAGACCTTCTGCTGAAAACCAGGTAAGAATATTTGAATATTTACTGCTTTTAGACGTTAAAATATCTGAAAAATCGATGTACCATTACACCTCGGTACTGATTTGTATAGGAATTTAGACAACAAAATTTAGCAATTCCCACCATCGGGGGCGGTCGAGGGGGGTGCGGATCGACGGGGAATAATTCCTGGCGCCGATTAATGACGGTTTGCTGAAAAAAATTTGACAAATTTCAGAGTTTTTGACAAAAAACAAAAAAAATTTAAGGCAAAAAAAAATTCTGAAATGTTTGCACACTGAAAATTTCGATGGCGTTGTGCAAGACAAAACGAATGAAGACCTTCTGCTGAAAACCCGGTAAGAATATTTGAATATTTACTGCTTTTAGACGTTAAAATATCTGAAAAATCGATGTACCATTACACCTCGGTACTGATTTGCATAGGAATTTAGACAACAAAATTTAGCAATTCCCACCATCGGGGGCGGTCGAGGGGGGTGCGGATCGACGGGGAATAATTCCGGGCGCCGATTAATGACGGTTTGCTGAAAAAAATTTAACAAATTTCAGAGTTTTTGACAAAAAACAAAAAAAAATTAAGGAAAAAAAACATTCTGAAATGTGTGCACACTGAAAATTTCGATGGCGTTGTGCAAGACAAAACGAATGAAGACCTTCTGCTGAAAACCCGGTAAGAATATTTGAATATTTACTGCTTTTAGACGTTAAAATGTCTGAAAAATCGATGCACCATTACACCTCGGTACTGATTTGTATAGGAATTTAGACAACAAAATTTAGCAATTCCCACCATCGGGGGCGGTCGAGGGGGGTGCGGATCGACGGGGAATAATTCCTGGCGCCGATTAATGACGGTTTGCTAAAAAAAATTTGACAAATTTCAGAGATTTTGACAAAAAACAAAAAAAATTTAAGGCAAAAAAAAATTCTGAAATGTTTGCACACTGAAAATTTCGATGGCGTTGTGCAAGACAAAACGAATGAAGACCTTCTGCTGAAAACCCGGTAAGAATATTTGAATATTTACTGCTTTTAGACGTTAAAATATCTGAAAAATCGATGTACCATTACACCTCGGTACTGATTTGTATAGGAATTTAGACAACAAAATTTAGCAATTCCCACCATCGGGGGCGGTCGAGGGGGGTGCGGATCGACGGGGAATAATTCCTGGCGCCGATTAATGACGGTTTGCTGAAAAAAATTTGACAAATTTCAGAGTTTTTGACAAAAAACAAAAAAAATTTAAGGCAAAAAAAAATTCTGAAATGTTTGCACACTGAAAATTTCGATGGCGTTGTGCAAGACAAAACGAATGAAGACCTTCTGCTGAAAACCCGGTAAGAATATTTGAATATTTACTGCTTTTAGACGTTAAAATATCTGAAAAATCGATGTACCATTACACCTCGGTACTGATTTGTATAGGAATTTAGACAACAAAATTTAGCAATTCCCACCATCGGGGGCGGTCGAAGGGGGTGCGGATCGACGGGGAATAATTCCTGGCGCCGATTAATGACGGTTTGCTGAAAAAAATTTGACAAATTTCAGAGTTTTTGACAAAAAACAAAAAAAAATTAAGGCAAAAAAAAATTCTGAAATGTTTGCACACTGAAAATTTCGATGGCGTTGTGCAAGACAAAACGAATGAAGACCTTCTGCTGAGAACCCGGTAAGAATATTTGAATATTTACTGCTTTTAGACGTTAAAATGTCTGAAAAATCGATGCACCATTACACCTCGGTACTGATTTGTATAGGTATTTAAACAACAAAATTTAGCAATTCCCACCATCGGGGGCGATCGAGGGGGGTGCGGATCGACGGGGAATAATTCCTGGCGCCGATTAATGACGGTTTGCTAAAAAAAATTTGACAAATTTCAGAGATTTTGATAAAAAACAAAAAAAAATTAAGGCAAAAAAAAATTCTGAAATGTGTGCACACTGAAAATTTCGATGGCGTTGTGCAAGACAAAACGAATGAAGACCTTCTGCTGAAAACCCGGTAAGAATATTTGAATATTTACTGCTTTTAGACGTTAAAATATCTGAAAAATCGATGTACCATTACACCTCGGTACTGATTTGTATAGGAATTTAGACAACAAAATTTAGCAATTCCCACCATCGGGGGCGGTCGAGGGGGGTGCGGATCGACGGGGAATAATTCCTGGCGCCGATTCATGACGGTTTGCTGAAAAAAATTTGACAAATTTCAGAGTTTTTGACAAAAAACAAAAAAAATTTAAGGCAAAAAAAAATTCTGAAATGTTTGCACACTGAAAATTTCGATGGCGTTGTGCAAGACAAAACGAATGAAGACCTTCTGCTGAAAACCCGGTAAGAATATTTGAATATTTACTGCTTTTAGACGTTAAAATGTCTGAAAAATCGATGCACCATTACACCTCGGTACTGATTTGTATAGGAATTTAGACAACAAAATTTAGCAATTCCCACCTTCGGGGGCGGTCGAGGGGGGTGCGGATCGACGGGGAATAATTCCTGGCGCCGATTAATGACGGTTTGCTAAAAAAAATTTGACAAATTTCAGAGATTTTGATAAAAAACAAAAAAAAATTAAGGCAAAAAAAAATTCTGAAATGTGTGCACACTGAAAATTTCGATGGCGTTGTGCAAGACAAAACGAATGAAGACCTTCTGCTGAAAACCCGGTAAGAATATTTGAATATTTACTGCTTTTAGACGTTAAAATATCTGAAAAATCGATGTACCATTACACCTCGGTACTGATTTGTATAGGAATTTAGACAACAAAATTTAGCAATTCCCACCATCGGGGGCGGTCGAGGGGGGTGCGGATCGACGGGGAATAATTCCTGGCGCCGATTAATGACGGTTTGCTGAAAAAAATTTGACAAATTTCAGAGTTTTTGACAAAAAACAAAAAAAATTTAAGGCAAAAAAAAATTCTGAAATGTTTGCACACTGAAAATTTCGATGGCGTTGTGCAAGACAAAACGAATGAAGACCTTCTGGTGAAAACCCGGTAAGAATATTTGAATATTTACTGCTTTTAGACGTTAAAATATCTGAAAAATCGATGTACCATTACACCTCGGTACTGATTTGTATAGGAATTTAGACAACAAAATTTAGCCATTCCCACCATCGGGGGCGGTCGAGGGGGGTGCGGATCGACGGGGAATAATTCCTGGCGCCGATTAATGACGGTTTGCTGAAAAAAATTTGACAAATTTCAGAGTTTTTGACAAAAAACAAAAAAAAATTAAGGCAAAAAAAAATTCTGAAATGTTTGCACACTGAAAATTTCGATGGCGTTGTGCAAGACAAAACGAATGAAGACCTTCTGCTGAAAACCCGGTAAGAATATTTGAATATTTACTGCTTTTAGACGTTAAAATGTCTGAAAAATCGATGCACCATTACACCTCGGTACTGATTTGTATAGGAATTTAGACAACAAAATTTAGCAATTCCCACCATCGGGGGCGGTCGAGGGGGGTGCGGATCGACGGGGAATAATTCCTGGCGCCGATTAATGACGGTTTGCTGAAAAAAATTTGACAAATTTCAGAGTTTTTGACAAAAAACAAAAAAAATTTAAGGCAAAAAAAAATTCTGAAATGTTTGCACACTGAAAATTTCGATGGCGTTGTGCAAGACAAAACGAATGAAGACCTTCTGGTGAAAACCCGGTAAGAATATTTGAATATTTACTGCTTTTAGACGTTAAAATATCTGAAAAATCGATGTACCATTACACCTCGGTACTGATTTGTATAGGAATTTAGACAACAAAATTTAGCCATTCCCACCATCGGGGGCGGTCGAGGGGGGTGCGGATCGACGGGGAATAATTCCTGGCGCCGATTAATGACGGTTTGCTGAAAAAAATTTGACAAATTTCAGAGTTTTTAACAAAAAACAAAAAAAAATTAAGGCAAAAAAAAATTCTGAAATGTTTGCACACTGAAAATTTCGATGGCGTTGTGCAAGACAAAACGAATGAAGACCTTCTGCTGAGAACCCGGTAAGAATATTTGAATATTTACTGCTTTTAGACGTTAAAATGTCTGAAAAATCGATGCACCATTACACCTCGGTACTGATTTGTATAGGAATTTAGACAACAAAATTTAGCAATTCCCACCATCGGGGGCGGTCGAGGGGGGTGCGGATCGACGGGGAATAATTCCTGGCGCCGATTAATGACGGTTTGCTGAAAAAAATTTGACAAATTTCAGAGTTTTTGACAAAAAACAAAAAAAAATTAAGGCAAAAAAAATTCTGAAATGTTTGCACACTGAAAATTTCGATGGCGTTGTGCAAGACAAAACGAATGAAGACCTTCTGCTGAAAACCCGGTAAGAATATTTGAATATTTACTGCTTTTAGACGTTAAAATATCTGAAAAATCGATGTACCATTACACCTCGGTACTGATTTGTATAGGAATTTAGACAACAAAATTTAGCAATTCCCACCATCGGGGGCGGTCGAGGGGGGTGCGGATCGACGGGGAATAATTCCTGGCGCCGATTAATGACGGTTTGCTGAAAAAAATTTGACAAATTTCAGAGTTTTTGACAAAAAACAAAAAAAATTTAAGGCAAAAAAAAATTCTGAAATGTTTGCACACTGAAAATTTCGATGGCGTTGTGCAAGACAAAACGAATGAAGACCTTCTGCTGAAAACCCGGTAAGAATATTTGAATATTTACTGCTTTTAGACGTTAAAATATCTGAAAAATCGATGTACCATTACACCTCGGTACTGATTTGTATAGGAATTTAGACAACAAAATTTAGCAATTCCCACCATCGGGGGCGGTCGAGGGGGGTGCGGATCGACGGGGAATAATTCCTGGCGCCGATTAATGACGGTTTGCTGAAAAAAAATTGACAAATTTCAGAGTTTTTGACAAAAACCAAAAAAAATTTAAGGCAAAAAAAAATTCTGAAATGTTTGCACACTGAAAATTTCGATGGCGTTGTGCAAGACAAAACGAAAGAAGACCTTCTGGTGAAAACCCGGTAAGAATATTTGAATATTTACTGCTTTTAGACGTTAAAATATCTGAAAAATCGATGTACATTACACCTCGGTACTGATTTGTATAGGAATTTAGACAACATAATTTAGCAATTCCCACCATCGGGGGCGGTCGAGGGGGGTGCGGATCGACGGGGAATAATTCCTGGCGCCGATTAATGACGGTTTGCTGAAAAAAATTTGACAAATTTCAGAGTTTTTGACAAAAAAGAAAAAAAATTTAAGGCAAAAAAAAATTCTGAAATGTTAGCGCACTGAAAATTTCGATGGCGTTGTGCAAGACAAAACGAATGAAGACCTTCTGCTGAAAACCCGGTAAGAATATTTGAATATTTACTGCTTTTAGACGTTAAAATATCTGAAAAATCGATGTACCATTACACCTCGGTACTGATTTGTATAGGAATTTAGACAACAAAATTTAGCAATTCCCACCATCGGGGGCGGTCGAGGGGGGTGCGGATCGACGGGGAATAATTCCTGGCGCCGATTAATGACGGTTTGCTGAAAAAAATTTGACAAATTTCAGAGTTTTTGACAAAAAACAAAAAAAAATTAAGGCAAAAAAAATTCTGAAATGTTTGCACACTGAAAATTTCGATGGCGTTGTGCAAGACAAAACGAATGAAGACCTTCTGCTGAAAACCCGGTAAGAATATTTGAATATTTACTGCTTTTAGACGTTAAAATATCTGAAAAATCGATGTACCATTACACCTCGGTACTGATTTGTATAGGAATTTAGACAACAAAATTTAGCAATTCCCACCATCGGGGGCGGTCGAGGGGGGTGCGGATCGACGGGGAATAATTCCTGGCGCCGATTAATGACGGTTTGCTGAAAAAAATTTGACAAATTTCAGAGTTTTTGACAAAAAACAAAAAAAATTTAAGGCAAAAAAAAATTCTGAAATGTTTGCACACTGAAAATTTCGATGGCGTTGTGCAAGACAAAACGAATGAAGACCTTCTGCTGAAAACCCGGTAAGAATATTTGAATATTTACTGCTTTTAGACGTTAAAATATCTGAAAAATCGATGTACCATTACACCTCGGTACTGATTTGTATAGGAATTTAGACAACAAAATTTAGCAATTCCCACCATCGGGGGCGGTCGAGGGGGGTGCGGATCGACGGGGAATAATTCCTGGCGCCGATTAATGACGGTTTGCTGAAAAAAATTTGACAAATTTCAGAGTTTTTGACAAAAAAGAAAAAAAATTTAAGGCAAAAAAAAATTCTGAAATGTTAGCGCACTGAAAATTTCGATGGCGTTGTGCAAGACAAAACGAATGAAAACCTTCTGCTGAAAACCCGGTAAGAATATTTGAATATTTACTGCTTTTAGACGTTAAAATATCTAAAAATCGATGTACCATTACACCTCGGTACTGATTTGTATAGGAATTTAGACAACAAAATTTAGCAATTCCCACCATCGGGGGCGGTCGAGGGGGGTGCGGATCGACGGGGAATAATTCCTGGCGCCGATTAATGACGGTTTGCTGAAAAAAATTTGACAAATTTCAGAGTTTTTGACAAAAAACAAAAAAAAATTAAGGCAAAAAAAATTCTGAAATGTTTGCACACTGAAAATTTCGATGGCGTTGTGCAAGACAAAACGAATGAAGACCTTCTGGTGAAAACCCGGTAAGAATATTTGAATATTTACTGCTTTTAGACGTTAAAATATCTGAAAAATCGATGTACATTACACCTCGGTACTGATTTGTATAGGAATTTAGACAACAAAATTTAGCAATTCCCACCATCGGGGGCGGTCGAGGGGGGTGCGGATCGACGGGGAATAATTCCTGGCGCCGATTAATGACGGTTTGCTGAAAAAAAATTGACAAATTTCAGAGTTTTTGACAAACAAAAAAAAAATTAAGGCAAAAAAAAATTCTGAAATGTTTGCACACTGAAAATTTCGATGGCGTTGTGCAAGACAAAACGAATGAAGACCTTCTGCTGAAAACCAGGTAAGAATATTTGAATATTTACTGCTTTTAGACGTTAAAATATCTGAAAAATCGATGTACCATTACACCTCGGTACTGATTTGTATAGGAATTTAGACAACAAAATTTAGCAATTCCCACCATCGGGGGCGGTCGAGGGGGGTGCGGATCGACGGGGAATAATTCCTGGCGCCGATTAATGACGGTTTGCTGAAAAAAATTTGACAAATTTCAGAGTTTTTGACAAAAAACAAAAAAAATTTAAGGCAAAAAAAAATTCTGAAATGTTTGCACACTGAAAATTTCGATGGCGTTGTGCAAGACAAAACGAATGAAGACCTTCTGCTGAAAACCCGGTAAGAATATTTGAATATTTACTGCTTTTAGACGTTAAAATATCTGAAAAATCGATGTACCATTACACCTCGGTACTGATTTGTATAGGAATTTAGACAACAAAATTTAGCAATTCCCACCATCGGGGGCGGTCGAGGGGGGTGCGGATCGACGGGGAATAATTCCTGGCGCCGATTAATGACGGTTTGCTGAAAAAAATTTGACAAATTTCAGAGTTTTTGACAAAAAACAAAAAAAATTTAAGGCAAAAAAAAATTCTGAAATGTTTGCACACTGAAAATTTCGATGGCGTTGTGCAAGACAAAACGAATGAAGACCTTCTGCTGAAAACCCGGTAAGAATATTTGAATATTTACTGCTTTTAGACGTTAAAATATCTGAAAAATCGATGTACCATTACACCTCGGTACTGATTTGTATAGGAATTTAGACAACAAAATTTAGCAATTCCCACCATCGGGGGCGGTCGAAGGGGGTGCGGATCGACGGGGAATAATTCCTGGCGCCGATTAATGACGGTTTGCTGAAAAAAATTTAACAAATTTCAGAGTTTTTGACAAAAAAGAAAAAAATTTAAGGCAAAAAAAAATTCTGAAATGTTAGCGCACTGAAAATTTCGATGGCGTTGTGCAAGACAAAACGAATGAAGACCTTCTGCTGAAAACCCGGTAAGAATATTTGAATATTTACTGCTTTTAGACGTTAAAATATCTGAAAAATCGATGTACCATTACACCTCGGTACTGATTTGTATAGGAATTTAGACAACAAAATTTAGCAATTCCCACCATCGGGGGCGGTCGAGGGGGGTGCGGATCGACGGGGAATAATTCCTGGCGCCGATTAATGACGGTTTGCTGAAAAAAATTTGACAAATTTCAGAGTTTTTGACAAAAAACAAAAAAAATTTAAGGCAAAAAAAAATTCTGAAATGTTTGCACACTGAAAATTTCGATGGCGTTGTGCAAGACAAAACGAATGAAGACCTTCTGCTGAAAACCCGGTAAGAATATTTGAATATTTACTGCTTTTAGACGTTAAAATATCTGAAAAATCGATGTACCATTACACCTCGGTACTGATTTGTATAGGAATTTAGACAACAAAATTTAGCAATTCCCACCATCGGGGGCGGTCGAGGGGGGTGCGGATCGACGGGGAATAATTCCTGGCGCCGATTAATGACGGTTTGCTAAAAAAAATTTGACAAATTTCAGAGTTTTTGACAAAAAACAAAAACAATTTAAGGCAAAAAAAAATTCTGAAATGTTTGCACACTGAAAATTTCGATGGCGTTGTGCAAGACAAAACGAATGAAGACCTTCTGGTGAAAACCCGGTAAGAATATTTGAATATTTACTGCTTTTAGACGTTAAAATATCTGAAAAATCGATGTACCATTACACCTCGGTACTGATTTGTATAGGAATTTAGACAACAAAATTTAGCAATTCCCACCATCGGGGGCGGTCGAGGGGGGTGCGGATCGACGGGGAATAATTCCTGGCGCCGATTAATGACGGTTTGCTGAAAAAAATTTGACAAATTTCAGAGTTTTTGACAAAAAAGAAAAAAAATTTAAGGCAAAAAAAAATTCTGAAATGTTAGCGCACTGAAAATTTCGATGGCGTTGTGCAAGACAAAACGAATGAAAACCTTCTGCTGAAAACCCGGTAAGAATATTTGAATATTTACTGCTTTTAGACGTTAAAATATCTAAAAATCGATGTACCATTACACCTCGGTACTGATTTGTATAGGAATTTAGACAACAAAATTTAGCAATTCCCACCATCGGGGGCGGTCGAGGGGGGTGCGGATCGACGGGGAATAATTCCTGGCGCCGATTAATGACGGTTTGCTGAAAAAAATTTGACAAATTTCAGAGTTTTTGACAAAAAACAAAAAAAAATTAAGGCAAAAAAAATTCTGAAATGTTTGCACACTGAAAATTTCGATGGCGTTGTGCAAGACAAAACGAATGAAGACCTTCTGGTGAAAACCCGGTAAGAATATTTGAATATTTACTGCTTTTAGACGTTAAAATATCTGAAAAATCGATGTACATTACACCTCGGTACTGATTTGTATAGGAATTTAGACAACAAAATTTAGCGATTCCCACCATCGGGGGCGGTCGAGGGGGGTGCGGATCGACGGGGAATAATTCCTGGCGCCGATTAATGACGGTTTGCTGAAAAAAAATTGACAAATTTCAGAGTTTTTGACAAACAAAAAAAAAATTAAGGCAAAAAAAAATTCTGAAATGTTTGCACACTGAAAATTTCGATGGCGTTGTGCAAGACAAAACGAATGAAGACCTTCTGCTGAAAACCAGGTAAGAATATTTGAATATTTACTGCTTTTAGACGTTAAAATATCTGAAAAATCGATGTACCATTACACCTCGGTACTGATTTGTATAGGAATTTAGACAACAAAATTTAGCAATTCCCACCATCGGGGGCGGTCGAGGGGGGTGCGGATCGACGGGGAATAATTCCTGGCGCCGATTAATGACGGTTTGCTGAAAAAAATTTGACAAATTTCAGAGTTTTTGACAAAAAACAAAAAAAATTTAAGGCAAAAAAAAATTCTGAAATGTTTGCACACTGAAAATTTCGATGGCGTTGTGCAAGACAAAACGAATGAAGACCTTCTGCTGAAAACCCGGTAAGAATATTTGAATATTTACTGCTTTTAGACGTTAAAATATCTGAAAAATCGATGTACCATTACACCTCGGTACTGATTTGTATAGGAATTTAGACAACAAAATTTAGCAATTCCCACCATCGGGGGCGGTCGAGGGGGGTGCGGATCGACGGGGAATAATTCCTGGCGCCGATTAATGACGGTTTGCTGAAAAAAATTTGACAAATTTCAGAGTTTTTGACAAAAAACAAAAAAAATTTAAGGCAAAAAAAAATTCTGAAATGTTTGCACACTGAAAATTTCGATGGCGTTGTGCAAGACAAAACGAATGAAGACCTTCTGCTGAAAACCCGGTAAGAATATTTGAATATTTACTGCTTTTAGACGTTAAAATATCTGAAAAATCGATGTACCATTACACCTCGGTACTGATTTGTATAGGAATTTAGACAACAAAATTTAGCAATTCCCACCATCGGGGGCGGTCGAAGGGGGTGCGGATCGACGGGGAATAATTCCTGGCGCCGATTAATGACGGTTTGCTGAAAAAAATTTAACAAATTTCAGAGTTTTTGACAAAAAAGAAAAAAATTTAAGGCAAAAAAAAATTCTGAAATGTTAGCGCACTGAAAATTTCGATGGCGTTGTGCAAGACAAAACGAATGAAGACCTTCTGCTGAAAACCCGGTAAGAATATTTGAATATTTACTGCTTTTAGACGTTAAAATATCTGAAAAATCGATGTACCATTACACCTCGGTACTGATTTGTATAGGAATTTAGACAACAAAATTTAGCAATTCCCACCATCGGGGGCGGTCGAGGGGGGTGCGGATCGACGGGGAATAATTCCTGGCGCCGATTAATGACGGTTTGCTGAAAAAAATTTGACAAATTTCAGAGTTTTTGACAAAAAACAAAAAAAATTTAAGGCAAAAAAAAATTCTGAAATGTTTGCACACTGAAAATTTCGATGGCGTTGTGCAAGACAAAACGAATGAAGACCTTCTGCTGAAAACCCGGTAAGAATATTTGAATATTTACTGCTTTTAGACGTTAAAATATCTGAAAAATCGATGTACCATTACACCTCGGTACTGATTTGTATAGGAATTTAGACAACAAAATTTAGCAATTCCCACCATCGGGGGCGGTCGAGGGGGGTGCGGATCGACGGGGAATAATTCCTGGCGCCGATTAATGACGGTTTGCTAAAAAAAATTTGACAAATTTCAGAGTTTTTGACAAAAAACAAAAACAATTTAAGGCAAAAAAAAATTCTGAAATGTTTGCACACTGAAAATTTCGATGGCGTTGTGCAAGACAAAACGAATGAAGACCTTCTGGTGAAAACCCGGTAAGAATATTTGAATATTTACTGCTTTTAGACGTTAAAATATCTGAAAAATCGATGTACCATTACACCTCGGTACTGATTTGTATAGGAATTTAGACAACAAAATTTAGCAATTCCCACCATCGGGGGCGGTCGAGGGGGGTGCGGATCGACGGGGAATAATTCCTGGCGCCGATTAATGACGGTTTGCTGAAAAAAATTTGACAAATTTCAGAGTTTTTGACAAAAAAGAAAAAAAATTTAAGGCAAAAAAAAATTCTGAAATGTTTGCACACTGAAAATTTCGATGGCGTTGTGCAAGACAAAACGAATGAAGACCTTCTGCTGAAAACCCGGTAAGAATATTTGAATATTTACTGCTTTTAGACGTTAAAATATCTGAAAAATCGATGTACCATTACACCTCGGTACTGATTTGTATAGGAATTTAGACAACAAAATTTAGCAATTCCCACCATCGGGGGCGGTCGAGGGGGGTGCGGATCGACGGGGAATAATTCCTGGCGCCGATTAATGACGGTTTGCTGAAAAAAATTTGACAAATTTCAGAGTTTTTGACAAAAAAGAAAAAAAATTTAAGGCAAAAAAAAATTCTGAAATGTTAGCGCACTGAAAATTTCGATGGCGTTGTGCAAGACAAAACGAATGAAAACCTTCTGCTGAAAACCCGGTAAGAATATTTGAATATTTACTGCTTTTAGACGTTAAAATATCTAAAAATCGATGTACCATTACACCTCGGTACTGATTTGTATAGGAATTTAGACAACAAAATTTAGCAATTCCCACCATCGGGGGCGGTCGAGGGGGGTGCGGATCGACGGGGAATAATTCCTGGCGCCGATTAATGACGGTTTGCTGAAAAAAATTTGACAAATTTCAGAGTTTTTGACAAAAAACAAAAAAAAATTAAGGCAAAAAAAATTCTGAAATGTTTGCACACTGAAAATTTCGATGGCGTTGTGCAAGACAAAACGAATGAAGACCTTCTGGTGAAAACCCGGTAAGAATATTTGAATATTTACTGCTTTTAGACGTTAAAATATCTGAAAAATCGATGTACATTACACCTCGGTACTGATTTGTATAGGAATTTAGACAACAAAATTTAGCCATTCCCACCATCGGGGGCGGTCGAGGGGGGTGCGGATCGACGGGGAATAATTCCTGGCGCCGATTAATGACGGTTTGCTGAAAAAAAATTGACAAATTTCAGAGTTTTTGACAAACAAAAAAAAAATTAAGGCAAAAAAAAATTCTGAAATGTTTGCACACTGAAAATTTCGATGGCGTTGTGCAAGACAAAACGAATGAAGACCTTCTGCTGAAAACCAGGTAAGAATATTTGAATATTTACTGCTTTTAGACGTTAAAATATCTGAAAAATCGATGTACCATTACACCTCGGTACTGATTTGTATAGGAATTTAGACAACAAAATTTAGCAATTCCCACCATCGGGGGCGGTCGAGGGGGTGCGGATCGACGGGGAATAATTCCTGGCGCCGATTAATGACGGTTTGCTGAAAAAAATTTGACAAATTTCAGAGTTTTTGACAAAAAACAAAAAAAATTTAAGGCAAAAAAAAATTCTGAAATGTTTGCACACTGAAAATTTCGATGGCGTTGTGCAAGACAAAACGAATGAAGACCTTCTGCTGAAAACCCGGTAAGAATATTTGAATATTTACTGCTTTTAGACGTTAAAATATCTGAAAAATCGATGTACCATTACACCTCGGTACTGATTTGTATAGGAATTTAGACAACAAAATTTAGCAATTCCCACCATCGGGGGCGGTCGAGGGGGGTGCGGATCGACGGGGAATAATTCCTGGCGCCGATTAATGACGGTTTGCTGAAAAAAATTTGACAAATTTCAGAGTTTTTGACAAAAAACAAAAAAAATTTAAGGCAAAAAAAAATTCTGAAATGTTTGCACACTGAAAATTTCGATGGCGTTGTGCAAGACAAAACGAATGAAGACCTTCTGGTGAAAACCCGGTAAGAATATTTGAATATTTACTGCTTTTAGACGTTAAAATATCTGAAAAATCGATGTACCATTACACCTCGGTACTGATTTGTATAGGAATTTAGACAACAAAATTTAGCCATTCCCACCATCGGGGGCGGTCGAGGGGGGTGCGGATCGACGGGGAATAATTCCTGGCGCCGATTAATGACGGTTTGCTGAAAAAAATTTGACAAATTTCAGAGTTTTTGACAAAAAACAAAAAAAAATTAAGGCAAAAAAAAATTCTGAAATGTTTGCACACTGAAAATTTCGATGGCGTTGTGCAAGACAAAACGAATGAAGACCTTCTGCTGAGAACCCGGTAAGAATATTTGAATATTTACTGCTTTTAGACGTTAAAATGTCTGAAAAATCGATGCACCATTACACCTCGGTACTGATTTGTATAGGAATTTAGACAACAAAATTTAGCAATTCCCACCATCGGGGGCGGTCGAGGGGGGTGCGGATCGACGGGGAATAATTCCTGGCGCCGATTAATGACGGTTTGCTGAAAAAAATTTGACAAATTTCAGAGTTTTTGACAAAAAACAAAAAAAAATTAAGGCAAAAAAAATTCTGAAATGTTTGCACACTGAAAATTTCGATGGCGTTGTGCAAGACAAAACGAATGAAGACCTTCTGCTGAAAACCCGGTAAGAATATTTGAATATTTACTGCTTTTAGACGTTAAAATATCTGAAAAATCGATGTACCATTACACCTCGGTACTGATTTGTATAGGAATTTAGACAACAAAATTTAGCAATTCCCACCATCGGGGGCGGTCGAGGGGGGTGCGGATCGACGGGGAATAATTCCTGGCGCCGATTAATGACGGTTTGCTGAAAAAAATTTGACAAATTTCAGAGTTTTTGACAAAAAACAAAAAAAATTGAAGGCAAAAAAAAATTCTGAAATGTTTGCACACTGAAAATTTCGATGGCGTTGTGCAAGACAAAACGAATGAAGACCTTCTGCTGAAAACCCGGTAAGAATATTTGAATATTTACTGCTTTTAGACGTTAAAATATCTGAAAAATCGATGTACCATTACACCTCGGTACTGATTTGTATAGGAATTTAGACAACAAAATTTAGCAATTCCCACCATCGGGGGCGGTCGAGGGGGGTGCGGATCGACGGGGAATAATTCCTGGCGCCGATTAATGACGGTTTGCTGAAAAAAATTTGACAAATTTCAGAGTTTTTGACAAAAAACAAAAAAAAATTAAGGCAAAAAAAAATTCTGAAATGTTTGCACACTGAAAATTTCGATGGCGTTGTGCAAGACAAAACGAATGAAGACCTTCTGCTGAGAACCCGGTAAGAATATTTGAATATTTACTGCTTTTAGACGTTAAAATGTCTGAAAAATCGATGCACCATTACACCTCGGTACTGATTTGTATAGGAATTTAGACAACAAAATTTAGCAATTCCCACCATCGGGGGCGGTCGAGGGGGGTGCGGATCGACGGGGAATAATTCCTGGCGCCGATTAATGACGGTTTGCTGAAAAAAATTTGACAAATTTCAGAGTTTTTGACAAAAAACAAAAAAAAATTAAGGCAAAAAAAATTCTGAAATGTTTGCACACTGAAAATTTCGATGGCGTTGTGCAAGACAAAACGAATGAAGACCTTCTGCTGAAAACCCGGTAAGAATATTTGAATATTTACTGCTTTTAGACGTTAAAATATCTGAAAAATCGATGTACCATTACACCTCGGTACTGATTTGTATAGGAATTTAGACAACAAAATTTAGCAATTCCCACCATCGGGGGCGGTCGAGGGGGGTGCGGATCGACGGGGAATAATTCCTGGCGCCGATTAATGACGGTTTGCTGAAAAAAATTTGACAAATTTCAGAGTTTTTGACAAAAAACAAAAAAAATTTAAGGCAAAAAAAAATTCTGAAATGTTTGCACACTGAAAATTTCGATGGCGTTGTGCAAGACAAAACGAATGAAGACCTTCTGCTGAAAACCCGGTAAGAATATTTGAATATTTACTGCTTTTAGACGTTAAAATATCTGAAAAATCGATGTACCATTACACCTCGGTACTGATTTGTATAGGAATTTAGACAACAAAATTTAGCAATTCCCACCATCGGGGGCGGTCGAGGGGGGTGCGGATCGACGGGGAATAATTCCTGGCGCCGATTAATGACGGTTTGCTGAAAAAAAATTGACAAATTTCAGAGTTTTTGACAAAAACCAAAAAAAATTTAAGGCAAAAAAAAATTCTGAAATGTTTGCACACTGAAAATTTCGATGGCGTTGTGCAAGACAAAACGAAAGAAGACCTTCTGGTGAAAACCCGGTAAGAATATTTGAATATTTACTGCTTTTAGACGTTAAAATATCTGAAAAATCGATGTACATTACACCTCGGTACTGATTTGTATAGGAATTTAGACAACATAATTTAGCAATTCCCACCATCGGGGGCGGTCGAGGGGGGTGCGGATCGACGGGGAATAATTCCTGGCGCCGATTAATGACGGTTTGCTGAAAAAAATTTGACAAATTTCAGAGTTTTTGACAAAAAAGAAAAAAAATTTAAGGCAAAAAAAAATTCTGAAATGTTAGCGCACTGAAAATTTCGATGGCGTTGTGCAAGACAAAACGAATGAAGACCTTCTGCTGAAAACCCGGTAAGAATATTTGAATATTTACTGCTTTTAGACGTTAAAATATCTGAAAAATCGATGTACCATTACACCTCGGTACTGATTTGTATAGGAATTTAGACAACAAAATTTAGCAATTCCCACCATCGGGGGCGGTCGAGGGGGGTGCGGATCGACGGGGAATAATTCCTGGCGCCGATTAATGACGGTTTGCTGAAAAAAATTTGACAAATTTCAGAGTTTTTGACAAAAAACAAAAAAAAATTAAGGCAAAAAAAATTCTGAAATGTTTGCACACTGAAAATTTCGATGGCGTTGTGCAAGACAAAACGAATGAAGACCTTCTGCTGAAAACCCGGTAAGAATATTTGAATATTTACTGCTTTTAGACGTTAAAATATCTGAAAAATCGATGTACCATTACACCTCGGTACTGATTTGTATAGGAATTTAGACAACAAAATTTAGCAATTCCCACCATCGGGGGCGGTCGAGGGGGGTGCGGATCGACGGGGAATAATTCCTGGCGCCGATTAATGACGGTTTGCTGAAAAAAATTTGACAAATTTCAGAGTTTTTGACAAAAAACAAAAAAAATTTAAGGCAAAAAAAAATTCTGAAATGTTTGCACACTGAAAATTTCGATGGCGTTGTGCAAGACAAAACGAATGAAGACCTTCTGCTGAAAACCCGGTAAGAATATTTGAATATTTACTGCTTTTAGACGTTAAAATATCTGAAAAATCGATGTACCATTACACCTCGGTACTGATTTGTATAGGAATTTAGACAACAAAATTTAGCAATTCCCACCATCGGGGGCGGTCGAGGGGGGTGCGGATCGACGGGGAATAATTCCTGGCGCCGATTAATGACGGTTTGCTGAAAAAAATTTGACAAATTTCAGAGTTTTTGACAAAAAAGAAAAAAAATTTAAGGCAAAAAAAAATTCTGAAATGTTAGCGCACTGAAAATTTCGATGGCGTTGTGCAAGACAAAACGAATGAAAACCTTCTGCTGAAAACCCGGTAAGAATATTTGAATATTTACTGCTTTTAGACGTTAAAATATCTAAAAATCGATGTACCATTACACCTCGGTACTGATTTGTATAGGAATTTAGACAACAAAATTTAGCAATTCCCACCATCGGGGGCGGTCGAGGGGGGTGCGGATCGACGGGGAATAATTCCTGGCGCCGATTAATGACGGTTTGCTGAAAAAAATTTGACAAATTTCAGAGTTTTTGACAAAAAACAAAAAAAAATTAAGGCAAAAAAAATTCTGAAATGTTTGCACACTGAAAATTTCGATGGCGTTGTGCAAGACAAAACGAATGAAGACCTTCTGGTGAAAACCCGGTAAGAATATTTGAATATTTACTGCTTTTAGACGTTAAAATATCTGAAAAATCGATGTACATTACACCTCGGTACTGATTTGTATAGGAATTTAGACAACAAAATTTAGCAATTCCCACCATCGGGGGCGGTCGAGGGGGGTGCGGATCGACGGGGAATAATTCCTGGCGCCGATTAATGACGGTTTGCTGAAAAAAAATTGACAAATTTCAGAGTTTTTGACAAACAAAAAAAAAATTAAGGCAAAAAAAAATTCTGAAATGTTTGCACACTGAAAATTTCGATGGCGTTGTGCAAGACAAAACGAATGAAGACCTTCTGCTGAAAACCAGGTAAGAATATTTGAATATTTACTGCTTTTAGACGTTAAAATATCTGAAAAATCGATGTACCATTACACCTCGGTACTGATTTGTATAGGAATTTAGACAACAAAATTTAGCAATTCCCACCATCGGGGGCGGTCGAGGGGGGTGCGGATCGACGGGGAATAATTCCTGGCGCCGATTAATGACGGTTTGCTGAAAAAAATTTGACAAATTTCAGAGTTTTTGACAAAAAACAAAAAAAAATTAAGGCAAAAAAAAATTCTGAAATGTTTGCACACTGAAAATTTCGATGGCGTTGTGCAAGACAAAACGAATGAAGACCTTCTGCTGAAAACCCGGTAAGAATATTTGAATATTTACTGCTTTTAGACGTTAAAATATCTGAAAAATCGATGTACCATTACACCTCGGTACTGATTTGTATAGGAATTTAGACAACAAAATTTAGCAATTCCCACCATCGGGGGCGGTCGAGGGGGGTGCGGATCGACGGGGAATAATTCCTGGCGCCGATTAATGACGGTTTGCTGAAAAAAATTTGACAAATTTCAGAGTTTTTGACAAAAAACAAAAAAATTTAAGGCAAAAAAAAATTCTGAAATGTTTGCACACTGAAAATTTCGATGGCGTTGTGCAAGACAAAACGAATGAAGACCTTCTGCTGAAAACCCGGTAAGAATATTTGAATATTTACTGCTTTTAGACGTTAAAATATCTGAAAAATCGATGTACCATTACACCTCGGTACTGATTTGTATAGGAATTTAGACAACAAAATTTAGCAATTCCCACCATCGGGGGCGGTCGAAGGGGGTGCGGATCGACGGGGAATAATTCCTGGCGCCGATTAATGACGGTTTGCTGAAAAAAATTTAACAAATTTCAGAGTTTTTGACAAAAAAGAAAAAAATTTAAGGCAAAAAAAAATTCTGAAATGTTAGCGCACTGAAAATTTCGATGGCGTTGTGCAAGACAAAACGAATGAAGACCTTCTGCTGAAAACCCGGTAAGAATATTTGAATATTTACTGCTTTTAGACGTTAAAATATCTGAAAAATCGATGTACCATTACACCTCGGTACTGATTTGTATAGGAATTTAGACAACAAAATTTAGCAATTCCCACCATCGGGGGCGGTCGAGGGGGGTGCGGATCGACGGGGAATAATTCCTGGCGCCGATTAATGACGGTTTGCTGAAAAAAATTTGACAAATTTCAGAGTTTTTGACAAAAAACAAAAAAAATTTAAGGCAAAAAAAAATTCTGAAATGTTTGCACACTGAAAATTTCGATGGCGTTGTGCAAGACAAAACGAATGAAGACCTTCTGCTGAAAACCCGGTAAGAATATTTGAATATTTACTGCTTTTAGACGTTAAAATATCTGAAAAATCGATGTACCATTACACCTCGGTACTGATTTGTATAGGAATTTAGACAACAAAATTTAGCAATTCCCACCATCGGGGGCGGTCGAGGGGGGTGCGGATCGACGGGGAATAATTCCTGGCGCCGATTAATGACGGTTTGCTAAAAAAAATTTGACAAATTTCAGAGTTTTTGACAAAAAACAAAAACAATTTAAGGCAAAAAAAAATTCTGAAATGTTTGCACACTGAAAATTTCGATGGCGTTGTGCAAGACAAAACGAATGAAGACCTTCTGGTGAAAACCCGGTAAGAATATTTGAATATTTACTGCTTTTAGACGTTAAAATATCTGAAAAATCGATGTACCATTACACCTCGGTACTGATTTGTATAGGAATTTAGACAACAAAATTTAGCAATTCCCACCATCGGGGGCGGTCGAGGGGGGTGCGGATCGACGGGGAATAATTCCTGGCGCCGATTAATGACGGTTTGCTGAAAAAAATTTGACAAATTTCAGAGTTTTTGACAAAAAACAAAAAAAAATTAAGGCAAAAAAAAATTCTGAAATGTTTGCACACTGAAAATTTCGATGGCGTTGTGCAAGACAAAACGAATGAAGACCTTCTGCTGAGAACCCGGTAAGAATATTTGAATATTTACTGCTTTTAGACGTTAAAATGTCTGAAAAATCGATGCACCATTACACCTCGGTACTGATTTGTATAGGAATTTAGACAACAAAATTTAGCAATTCCCACCATCGGGGGCGGTCGAGGGGGGTGCGGATCGACGGGGAATAATTCCTGGCGCCGATTAATGACGGTTTGCTGAAAAAAATTTGACAAATTTCAGAGTTTTTGACAAAAAACAAAAAAAAATTAAGGCAAAAAAAATTCTGAAATGTTTGCACACTGAAAATTTCGATGGCGTTGTGCAAGACAAAACGAATGAAGACCTTCTGCTGAAAACCCGGTAAGAATATTTGAATATTTACTGCTTTTAGACGTTAAAATATCTGAAAAATCGATGTACCATTACACCTCGGTACTGATTTGTATAGGAATTTAGACAACAAAATTTAGCAATTCCCACCATCGGGGGCGGTCGAGGGGGGTGCGGATCGACGGGGAATAATTCCTGGCGCCGATTAATGACGGTTTGCTGAAAAAAATTTGACAAATTTCAGAGTTTTTGACAAAAAACAAAAAAAATTTAAGGCAAAAAAAAATTCTGAAATGTTTGCACACTGAAAATTTCGATGGCGTTGTGCAAGACAAAACGAATGAAGACCTTCTGCTGAAAACCCGGTAAGAATATTTGAATATTTACTGCTTTTAGACGTTAAAATATCTGAAAAATCGATGTACCATTACACCTCGGTACTGATTTGTATAGGAATTTAGACAACAAAATTTAGCAATTCCCACCATCGGGGGCGGTCGAGGGGGGTGCGGATCGACGGGGAATAATTCCTGGCGCCGATTAATGACGGTTTGCTGAAAAAAAATTGACAAATTTCAGAGTTTTTGACAAAAACCAAAAAAAATTTAAGGCAAAAAAAAATTCTGAAATGTTTGCACACTGAAAATTTCGATGGCGTTGTGCAAGACAAAACGAAAGAAGACCTTCTGGTGAAAACCCGGTAAGAATATTTGAATATTTACTGCTTTTAGACGTTAAAATATCTGAAAAATCGATGTACATTACACCTCGGTACTGATTTGTATAGGAATTTAGACAACATAATTTAGCAATTCCCACCATCGGGGGCGGTCGAGGGGGGTGCGGATCGACGGGGAATAATTCCTGGCGCCGATTAATGACGGTTTGCTGAAAAAAATTTGACAAATTTCAGAGTTTTTGACAAAAAAGAAAAAAAATTTAAGGCAAAAAAAAATTCTGAAATGTTAGCGCACTGAAAATTTCGATGGCGTTGTGCAAGACAAAACGAATGAAGACCTTCTGCTGAAAACCCGGTAAGAATATTTGAATATTTACTGCTTTTAGACGTTAAAATATCTGAAAAATCGATGTACCATTACACCTCGGTACTGATTTGTATAGGAATTTAGACAACAAAATTTAGCAATTCCCACCATCGGGGGCGGTCGAGGGGGGTGCGGATCGACGGGGAATAATTCCTGGCGCCGATTAATGACGGTTTGCTGAAAAAAATTTGACAAATTTCAGAGTTTTTGACAAAAAACAAAAAAAAATTAAGGCAAAAAAAATTCTGAAATGTTTGCACACTGAAAATTTCGATGGCGTTGTGCAAGACAAAACGAATGAAGACCTTCTGCTGAAAACCCGGTAAGAATATTTGAATATTTACTGCTTTTAGACGTTAAAATATCTGAAAAATCGATGTACCATTACACCTCGGTACTGATTTGTATAGGAATTTAGACAACAAAATTTAGCAATTCCCACCATCGGGGGCGGTCGAGGGGGGTGCGGATCGACGGGGAATAATTCCTGGCGCCGATTAATGACGGTTTGCTGAAAAAAATTTGACAAATTTCAGAGTTTTTGACAAAAAACAAAAAAAATTTAAGGCAAAAAAAAATTCTGAAATGTTTGCACACTGAAAATTTCGATGGCGTTGTGCAAGACAAAACGAATGAAGACCTTCTGCTGAAAACCAGGTAAGAATATTTGAATATTTACTGCTTTTAGACGTTAAAATATCTGAAAAATCGATGTACCATTACACCTCGGTACTGATTTGTATAGGAATTTAGACAACAAAATTTAGCAATTCCCACCATCGGGGGCGGTCGAGGGGGGTGCGGATCGACGGGGAATAATTCCTGGCGCCGATTAATGACGGTTTGCTGAAAAAAATTTGACAAATTTCAGAGTTTTTGACAAAAAAGAAAAAAAATATAAGGCAAAAAAAAATTCTGAAATGTTAGCGCACTGAAAATTTCGATGGCGTTGTGCAAGACAAAACGAATGAAAACCTTCTGCTGAAAACCCGGTAAGAATATTTGAATATTTACTGCTTTTAGACGTTAAAATATCTAAAAATCGATGTACCATTACACCTCGGTACTGATTTGTATAGGAATTTAGACAACAAAATTTAGCAATTCCCACCATCGGGGGCGGTCGAGGGGGGTGCGGATCGACGGGGAATAATTCCTGGCGCCGATTAATGACGGTTTGCTGAAAAAAATTTGACAAATTTCAGAGTTTTTGACAAAAAACAAAACAAAATTAAGGCAAAAAAAATTCTGAAATGTTTGCACACTGAAAATTTCGATGGCGTTGTGCAAGACAAAACGAATGAAGACCTTCTGGTGAAAACCCGGTAAGAATATTTGAATATTTACTGCTTTTAGACGTTAAAATATCTGAAAAATCGATGTACATTACACCTCGGTACTGATTTGTATAGGAATTTAGACAACAAAATTTAGCAATTCCCACCATCGGGGGCGGTCGAGGGGGGTGCGGATCGACGGGGAATAATTCCTGGCGCCGATTAATGACGGTTTGCTGAAAAAAAATTGACAAATTTCAGAGTTTTTGACAAACAAAAAAAAAATTAAGGCAAAAAAAAATTCTGAAATGTTTGCACACTGAAAATTTCGATGGCGTTGTGCAAGACAAAACGAATGAAGACCTTCTGCTGAAAACCAGGTAAGAATATTTGAATATTTACTGCTTTTAGACGTTAAAATATCTGAAAAATCGATGTACCATTACACCTCGGTACTGATTTGTATAGGAATTTAGACAACAAAATTTAGCAATTCCCACCATCGGGGGCGGTCGAGGGGGGTGCGGATCGACGGGGAATAATTCCTGGCGCCGATTAATGACGGTTTGCTGAAAAAAATTTGACAAATTTCAGAGTTTTTGACAAAAAACAAAAAAAATTTAAGGCAAAAAAAAATTCTGAAATGTTTGCACACTGAAAATTTCGATGGCGTTGTGCAAGACAAAACGAATGAAGACCTTCTGCTGAAAACCCGGTAAGAATATTTGAATATTTACTGCTTTTAGACGTTAAAATATCTGAAAAATCGATGTACCATTACACCTCGGTACTGATTTGTATAGGAATTTAGACAACAAAATTTAGCAATTCCCACCATCGGGGGCGGTCGAGGGGGGTGCGGATCGACGGGGAATAATTCCTGGCGCCGATTAATGACGGTTTGCTGAAAAAAATTTGACAAATTTCAGAGTTTTTGACAAAAAACAAAAAAAATTTAAGGCAAAAAAAAATTCTGAAATGTTTGCACACTGAAAATTTCGATGGCGTTGTGCAAGACAAAACGAATGAAGACCTTCTGCTGAAAACCCGGTAAGAATATTTGAATATTTACTGCTTTTAGACGTTAAAATATCTGAAAAATCGATGTACCATTACACCTCGGTACTGATTTGTATAGGAATTTAGACAACAAAATTTAGCAATTCCCACCATCGGGGGCGGTCGAAGGGGGTGCGGATCGACGGGGAATAATTCCTGGCGCCGATTAATGACGGTTTGCTGAAAAAAATTTAACAAATTTCAGAGTTTTTGACAAAAAAGAAAAAAATTTAAGGCAAAAAAAAATTCTGAAATGTTAGCGCACTGAAAATTTCGATGGCGTTGTGCAAGACAAAACGAATGAAGACCTTCTGCTGAAAACCCGGTAAGAATATTTGAATATTTACTGCTTTTAGACGTTAAAATATCTGAAAAATCGATGTACCATTACACCTCGGTACTGATTTGTATAGGAATTTAGACAACAAAATTTAGCAATTCCCACCATCGGGGGCGGTCGAGGGGGGTGCGGATCGACGGGGAATAATTCCTGGCGCCGATTAATGACGGTTTGCTGAAAAAAATTTGACAAATTTCAGAGTTTTTGACAAAAAACAAAAAAAATTTAAGGCAAAAAAAAATTCTGAAATGTTTGCACACTGAAAATTTCGATGGCGTTGTGCAAGACAAAACGAATGAAGACCTTCTGCTGAAAACCCGGTAAGAATATTTGAATATTTACTGCTTTTAGACGTTAAAATATCTGAAAAATCGATGTACCATTACACCTCGGTACTGATTTGTATAGGAATTTAGACAACAAAATTTAGCAATTCCCACCATCGGGGGCGGTCGAGGGGGGTGCGGATCGACGGGGAATAATTCCTGGCGCCGATTAATGACGGTTTGCTAAAAAAAATTTGACAAATTTCAGAGTTTTTGACAAAAAACAAAAACAATTTAAGGCAAAAAAAAATTCTGAAATGTTTGCACACTGAAAATTTCGATGGCGTTGTGCAAGACAAAACGAATGAAGACCTTCTGGTGAAAACCCGGTAAGAATATTTGAATATTTACTGCTTTTAGACGTTAAAATATCTGAAAAATCGATGTACCATTACACCTCGGTACTGATTTGTATAGGAATTTAGACAACAAAATTTAGCAATTCCCACCATCGGGGGCGGTCGAGGGGGGTGCGGATCGACGGGGAATAATTCCTGGCGCCGATTAATGACGGTTTGCTGAAAAAAATTTGACAAATTTCAGAGTTTTTGACAAAAAAGAAAAAAAATTTAAGGCAAAAAAAAATTCTGAAATGTTTGCACACTGAAAATTTCGATGGCGTTGTGCAAGACAAAACGAATGAAGACCTTCTGCTGAAAACCCGGTAAGAATATTTGAATATTTACTGCTTTTAGACGTTAAAATATCTGAAAAATCGATGTACCATTACACCTCGGTACTGATTTGTATAGGAATTTAGACAACAAAATTTAGCAATTCCCACCATCGGGGGCGGTCGAGGGGGGTGCGGATCGACGGGGAATAATTCCTGGCGCCGATTAATGACGGTTTGCTGAAAAAAATTTGACAAATTTCAGAGTTTTTGACAAAAAAGAAAAAAAATTTAAGGCAAAAAAAAATTCTGAAATGTTAGCGCACTGAAAATTTCGATGGCGTTGTGCAAGACAAAACGAATGAAAACCTTCTGCTGAAAACCCGGTAAGAATATTTGAATATTTACTGCTTTTAGACGTTAAAATATCTAAAAATCGATGTACCATTACACCTCGGTACTGATTTGTATAGGAATTTAGACAACAAAATTTAGCAATTCCCACCATCGGGGGCGGTCGAGGGGGGTGCGGATCGACGGGGAATAATTCCTGGCGCCGATTAATGACGGTTTGCTGAAAAAAATTTGACAAATTTCAGAGTTTTTGACAAAAAACAAAAAAAAATTAAGGCAAAAAAAATTCTGAAATGTTTGCACACTGAAAATTTCGATGGCGTTGTGCAAGACAAAACGAATGAAGACCTTCTGGTGAAAACCCGGTAAGAATATTTGAATATTTACTGCTTTTAGACGTTAAAATATCTGAAAAATCGATGTACATTACACCTCGGTACTGATTTGTATAGGAATTTAGACAACAAAATTTAGCAATTCCCACCATCGGGGGCGGTCGAGGGGGGTGCGGATCGACGGGGAATAATTCCTGGCGCCGATTAATGACGGTTTGCTGAAAAAAAATTGACAAATTTCAGAGTTTTTGACAAACAAAAAAAAAATTAAGGCAAAAAAAAATTCTGAAATGTTTGCACACTGAAAATTTCGATGGCGTTGTGCAAGACAAAACGAATGAAGACCTTCTGCTGAAAACCAGGTAAGAATATTTGAATATTTACTGCTTTTAGACGTTAAAATATCTGAAAAATCGATGTACCATTACACCTCGGTACTGATTTGTATAGGAATTTAGACAACAAAATTTAGCAATTCCCACCATCGGGGGCGGTCGAGGGGGGTGCGGATCGACTGGGAATAATTCCTGGCGCCGATTAATGACGGTTTGCTGAAAAAAATTTGACAAATTTCAGAGTTTTTGACAAAAAACAAAAAAAATTTAAGGCAAAAAAAAATTCTGAAATGTTTGCACACTGAAAATTTCGATGGCGTTGTGCAAGACAAAACGAATGAAGACCTTCTGCTGAAAACCCGGTAAGAATATTTGAATATTTACTGCTTTTAGACGTTAAAATATCTGAAAAATCGATGTACCATTACACCTCGGTACTGATTTGTATAGGAATTTAGACAACAAAATTTAGCAATTCCCACCATCGGGGGCGGTCGAGGGGGGTGCGGATCGACGGGGAATAATTCCTGGCGCCGATTAATGACGGTTTGCTGAAAAAAATTTGACAAATTTCAGAGTTTTTGACAAAAAACAAAAAAAATTTAAGGCAAAAAAAAATTCTGAAATGTTTGCACACTGAAAATTTCGATGGCGTTGTGCAAGACAAAACGAATGAAGACCTTCTGCTGAAAACCCGGTAAGAATATTTGAATATTTACTGCTTTTAGACGTTAAAATATCTGAAAAATCGATGTACCATTACACCTCGGTACTGATTTGTATAGGAATTTAGACAACAAAATTTAGCAATTCCCACCATCGGGGGCGGTCGAGGGGGGTGCGGATCGACGGGGAATAATTCCTGGCGCCGATTAATGACGGTTTGCTGAAAAAAATTTGACAAATTTCAGAGTTTTTGACAAAAAACAAAAAAAATTTAAGGCAAAAAAAAATTCTGAAATGTTTGCACACTGAAAATTTCGATGGCGTTGTGCAAGACAAAACGAATGAAGACCTTCTGCTGAAAACCCGGTAAGAATATTTGAATATTTACTGCTTTTAGACGTTAAAATATCTGAAAAATCGATGTACCATTACACCTCGGTACTGATTTGTATAGGAATTTAGACAACAAAATTTAGCAATTCCCACCATCGGGGGCGGTCGAGGGGGGTGCGGATCGACGGGGAATAATTCCTGGCGCCGATTAATGACGGTTTGCCGAAAAAAATTTGACAAATTTCAGAGTTTTTGACAAAAAACAAAAAAAATTTAAGGCAAAAAAAAATTCTGAAATGTTTGCACACTGAAAATTTCGATGGCGTTGTGCAAGACAAAACGAATGAAGACCTTCTGGTGAAAACCCGGTAAGAATATTTGAATATTTACTGCTTTTAGACGTTAAAATATCTGAAAAATCGATGTACCATTACACCTCGGTACTGATTTGTATAGGAATTTAGACAACAAAATTTAGCAATTCCCACCATCGGGGGCGGTCGAGGGGGGTGCGGATCGACGGGGAATAATTCCTGGCGCCGATTAATGACGGTTTGCTGAAAAAAATTTGACAAATTTCAGAGTTTTTGACAAAAAACAAAAAAAATTTAAGGCAAAAAAAAATTCTGAAATGTTTGCACACTGAAAATTTCGATGGCGTTGTGCAAGACAAAACGAATGAAGACCTTCTGCTGAAAACCCGGTAAGAATATTTGAATATTTACTGCTTTTAGACGTTAAAATATCTGAAAAATCGATGTACCATTACACCTCGGTACTGATTTGTATAGGAATTTAGACAACAAAATTTAGCAATTCCCACCATCGGGGGCGGTCGAGGGGGGTGCGGATCGACGGGGAATAATTCCTGGCGCCGATTAATGACGGTTTGCTGAAAAAAATTTGACAAATTTCAGAGTTTTTGACAAAAAACAAAAAAAATTTAAGGCAAAAAAAAATTCTGAAATGTTTGCACACTGAAAATTTCGATGGCGTTGTGCAAGACAAAACGAATGAAGACCTTCTGCTGAAAACCCGGTAAGAATATTTGAATATTTACTGCTTTTAGATGTTAAAATATCTGAAAAATCGATGTACCATTACACCTCGGTACTGATTTGTATAGGAATTTAGACAACAAAATTTAGCAATTCCCACCATCGGGGGCGGTCGAGGGGGGTGCGGATCGACGGGGAATAATTCCTGGCGCCGATTAATGACGGTTTGCTGAAAAAAATTTGACAAATTTCAGAGTTTTTGACAAAAAACAAAAAAAATTTAAGGCAAAAAAAAATTCTGAAATGTTTGCACACTGAAAATTTCGATGGCGTTGTGCAAGACAAAACGAATGAAGACCTTCTGCTGAAAACCCGGTAAGAATATTTGAATATTTACTGCTTTTAGACGTTAAAATATCTGAAAAATCGATGTACCATTACACCTCGGTACTGATTTGTATAGGAATTTAGACAACAAAATTTAGCAATTCCCACCATCGGGGGCGGTCGAAGGGGGTGCGGATCGACGGGGAATAATTCCTGGCGCCGATTAATGACGGTTTGCTGAAAAAAATTTAACAAATTTCAGAGTTTTTGACAAAAAAGAAAAAAATTTAAGGCAAAAAAAAATTCTGAAATGTTAGCGCACTGAAAATTTCGATGGCGTTGTGCAAGACAAAACGAATGAAGACCTTCTGCTGAAAACCCGGTAAGAATATTTGAATATTTACTGCTTTTAGACGTTAAAATATCTGAAAAATCGATGTACCATTACACCTCGGTACTGATTTGTATAGGAATTTAGACAACAAAATTTAGCAATTCCCACCATCGGGGGCGGTCGAGGGGGGTGCGGATCGACGGGGAATAATTCCTGGCGCCGATTAATGACGGTTTGCTGAAAAAAATTTGACAAATTTCAGAGTTTTTGACAAAAAACAAAAAAAATTTAAGGCAAAAAAAAATTCTGAAATGTTTGCACACTGAAAATTTCGATGGCGTTGTGCAAGACAAAACGAATGAAGACCTTCTGCTGAAAACCCGGTAAGAATATTTGAATATTTACTGCTTTTAGACGTTAAAATATCTGAAAAATCGATGTACCATTACACCTCGGTACTGATTTGTATAGGAATTTAGACAACAAAATTTAGCAATTCCCACCATCGGGGGCGGTCGAGGGGGGTGCGGATCGACGGGGAATAATTCCTGGCGCCGATTAATGACGGTTTGCTGAAAAAAATTTGACAAATTTCAGAGTTTTTGACAAACAAAAAAAAAAATTAAGGCAAAAAAAATTCTGAAATGTTTGCACACTGAAAATTTCGATGGCGTTGTGCAAGACAAAACGAATGAAGACCTTCTGCTGAAAACCCGGTAAGAATATTTGAATATTTACTGCTTTTAGACGTTAAAATATCTGAAAAATCGATGTACCATTACACCTCGGTACTGATTTGTATAGGAATTTAGACAACAAAATTTAGCAATTCCCACCATCGGGGGCGGTCGAGGGGGGTGCGGATCGACGGGGAATAATTCCTGGCGCCGATTAATGACGGTTTGCTAAAAAAAATTTGACAAATTTCAGAGTTTTTGACAAAAAAGAAAAAAAATTTAAGGCAAAAAAAAATTCTGAAATGTTGGCGCACTGAAAATTTCGATGGCGTTGTGCAAGACAAAACGAATGAAGACCTTCTGCTGAAAACCCGGTAAGAATATTTGAATATTTACTGCTTTTAGACGTTAAAATATCTGAAAAATCGATGTACCATTACACCTCGGTACTGATTTGTATAGGAATTTAGACAACAAAATTTAGCAATTCCCACCATCGGGGTGGTCGAAGGGGGTGCGGATCGACGGGGAATAATTCCTGGCGCCGATTAATGACGGTTTGCTGAAAAAAATTTGACAAATTTCAGAGTTTTTGACAAAAAACAAAAAAAATTTAAGGCAAAAAAAAATTCTGAAATGTTAGCGCACTGAAAATTTCGATGGCGTTGTGCAAGACAAAACGAATGAAGACCTTCTGCTGAAAACCCGGTAAGAATATTTGAATATTTACTGCTTTTAGACGTTAAAATATCTGAAAAATCGATGTACCATTACACCTCGGTACTGATTTGTATAGGAATTTAGACAACAAAATTTAGCAATTCCCACCATCGGGGGCGGTCGAGGGGGGTGCGGATCGACGGGGAATAATTCCTGGCGCCGATTAATGACGGTTTGCTGAAAAAAATTTGACAAATTTCAGAGTTTTTGACAAAAAACAAAAAAAATTTAAGGCAAAAAAAAATTCTGAAATGTTTGCACACTGAAAATTTCGATGGCGTTGTGCAAGACAAAACGAATGAAGACCTTCTGCTGAAAACCCGGTAAGAATATTTGAATATTTACTGCTTTTAGACGTTAAAATATCTGAAAAATCGATGTACCATTACACCTCGGTACTGATTTGTATAGGAATTTAGACAACAAAATTTAGCAATTCCCACCATCGGGGGCGGTCGAGGGGGGTGCGGATCGACGGGGAATAATTCCTGACGCCGATTAATGACGGTTTGCTGAAAAAAATTTGACAAATTTCAGAGTTTTTGACAAAAAAGAAAAAAAATTTAAGGCAAAAAAAAATTCTGAAATGTTAGCGCACTGAAAATTTCGATGGCGTTGTGCAAGACAAAACGAATGAAGACCTTCTGCTGAAAACCCGGTAAGAATATTTGAATATTTACTGCTTTTAGACGTTAAAATATCTGAAAAATCGATGTACCATTACACCTCGGTACTGATTTGTATAGGAATTTAGACAACAAAATTTAGCAATTCCCACCATCGGGGGCGGTCGAGGGGGGTGCGGATCGACGGGGAATAATTCCTGGCGCCGATTAATGACGGTTTGCTGAAAAAAATTTGACAAATTTCAGAGTTTTTGACAAAAAACAAAAAAAATTTAAGGCAAAAAAAAATTCTGAAATGTTTGCACACTGAAAATTTCGATGGCGTTGTGCAAGACAAAACGAATGAAGACCTTCTGCTGAAAACCCGGTAAGAATATTTGAATATTTACTGCTTTTAGACGTTAAAATATCTGAAAAATCGATGTACCATTACACCTCGGTACTGATTTGTATAGGAATTTAGACAACAAAATTTAGCAATTCCCACCATCGGGGGCGGTCGAGGGGGGTGCGGATCGACGGGGAATAATTCCTGGCGCCGATTAATGACGGTTTGCTGAAAAAAATTTAACAAATTTCAGAGTTTTTGACAAAAAACAAAAAAAAATTAAGGAAAAAAAACATTCTGAAATGTGTGCACACTGAAAATTTCGATGGCGTTGTGCAAGACAAAACGAATGAAGACCTTCTGCTGAAAACCCGGTAAGAATATTTGAATATTTACTGCTTTTAGACGTTAAAATGTCTGAAAAATCGATGCACCATTACACCTCGGTACTGATTTGTATAGGAATTTAGACAACAAAATTTAGCAATTCCCACCATCGGGGGCGGTCGAGGGGGGTGCGGATCGACGGGGAATAATTCCTGGCGCCGATTAATGACGGTTTGCTGAAAAAATTTTGACAAATTTCAGAGATTTTGACAAAAAACAAAAAAAATTTAAGGCAAAAAAAAATTCTGAAATGTTTGCACACTGAAAATTTCGATGGCGTTGTGCAAGACAAAACGAATAAAGACCTTCTGCTGAAAACCCGGTAAGAATATTTGAATATTTACTGCTTTTAGACGTTAAAATATCTGAAAAATCGATGTACCATTACACCTCGGTACTGATTTGTATAGGAATTTAGACAACAAAATTTAGCAATTCCCACCATCGGGGGCGGTCGAGGGGGGTGCGGATCGACGGGGAATAATTCCTGGCGCCGATTAATGACGGTTTGCTGAAAAAAATTTGACAAATTTCAGAGTTTTTGACAAAAAACAAAAAAAATTTAAGGCAAAAAAAAATTCTGAAATGTTTGCACACTGAAAATTTCGATGGCGTTGTGCAAGACAAAACGAATGAAGACCTTCTGCTGAAAACCCGGTAAGAATATTTGAATATTTACTGCTTTTAGACGTTAAAATATCTGAAAAATCGATGTACCATTACACCTCGGTACTGATTTGTATAGGAATTTAGACAACAAAATTTAGCAATTCCCACCATCGGGGGCGGTCGAAGGGGGTGCGGATCGACGGGGAATAATTCCTGGCGCCGATTAATGACGGTTTGCTGAAAAAAATTTGACAAATTTCAGAGTTTTTGACAAAAAAGAAAAAAATTTAAGGCAAAAAAAAATTCTGAAATGTTAGCGCACTGAAAATTTCGATGGCGTTGTGCAAGACAAAACGAATGAAGACCTTCTGCTGAAAACCCGGTAAGAATATTTGAATATTTACTGCTTTTAGACGTTAAAATATCTGAAAAATCGATGTACCATTACACCTCGGTACTGATTTGTATAGGAATTTAGACAACAAAATTTAGCAATTCCCACCATCGGGGGCGGTCGAGGGGGGTGCGGATCGACGGGGAATAATTCCTGGCGCCGATTAATGACGGTTTGCTGAAAAAAAATTGACAAATTTCAGAGTTTTTGACAAACAAAAAAAAAAATTAAGGCAAAAAAAATTCTGAAATGTTTGCACACTGAAAATTTCGATGGCGTTGTGCAAGACAAAACGAATGAAGACCTTCTGCTGAAAACCAGGTAAGAATATTTGAATATTTACTGCTTTTAGACGTTAAAATATCTGAAAAATCGATGTACCATTACACCTCGGTACTGATTTGTATAGGAATTTAGACAACAAAATTTAGCAATTCCCACCATCGGGGGCGGTCGAGGGGGGTGCGGATCGACGGGGAATAATTCCTGGCGCCGATTAATGACGGTTTGCTGAAAAAAATTTGACAAATTTCAGAGTTTTTGACAAAAAACAAAAAAAATTTAAGGCAAAAAAAAATTCTGAAATGTTTGCACACTGAAAATTTCGATGGCGTTGTGCAAGACAAAACGAATGAAGACCTTCTGCTGAAAACCCGGTAAGAATATTTGAATATTTACTGCTTTTAGACGTTAAAATATCTGAAAAATCGATGTACCATTACACCTCGGTACTGATTTGTATAGGAATTTAGACAACAAAATTTAGCAATTCCCACCATCGGGGGCGGTCGAGGGGGGTGCGGATCGACGGGGAATAATTCCTGGCGCCGATTAATGACGGTTTGCTGAAAAAAATTTGACAAATTTCAGAGTTTCTGACAAAAAACAAAAAAAAATTAAGGCAAAAAAAAATTCTGAAATGTTTGCACACTGAAAATTTCGATGGCGTTGTGCAAGACAAAACGAATGAAGACCTTCTGCTGAAAACCCGGTAAGAATATTTGAATATTTACTGCTTTTAGACGTTAAAATATCTGAAAAATCGATGTACCATTACACCTCGGTACTGATTTGTATAGGAATTTAGACAACAAAATTTAGCAATTCCCACCATCGGGGGCGGTCGAGGGGGGTGCGGATCGACGGGGAATAATTCCTGGCGCCGATTAATGACGGTTTGCTGAAAAAAATTTGACAAATTTCAGAGTTTTTGACAAAAAAGAAAAAAATTTAAGGCAAAAAAAAATTCTGAAATGTTAGCGCACTGAAAATTTCGATGGCGTTGTGCAAGACAAAACGAATGAAGACCTTCTGCTGAAAACCCGGTAAGAATATTTGAATATTTACTGCTTTTAGACGTTAAAATATCTGAAAAATCGATGTACCATTACACCTCGGTACTGATTTGTATAGGAATTTAGACAACAAAATTTAGCAATTCCCACCATCGGGGGCGGTCGAGGGGGGTGCGGATCGACGGGGAATAATTCCTGGCGCCGATTAATGACGGTTTGCTGAAAAAAATTTGACAAATTTCAGAGTTTTTGACAAAAAACAAAAAAAATTTAAGGCAAAAAAAAATTCTGAAATGTTTGCACACTGAAAATTTCGATGGCGTTGTGCAAGACAAAACGAATGAAGACCTTCTGCTGAAAACCCGGTAAGAATATTTGAATATTTACTGCTTTTAGACGTTAAAATATCTGAAAAATCGATGTACCATTACACCTCGGTACTGATTTGTATAGGAATTTAGACAACAAAATTTAGCAATTCCCACCATCGGGGGCGGTCGAGGGGGGTGCGGATCGACGGGGAATAATTCCTGGCGCCGATTAATGACGGTTTGCTGAAAAAAATTTGACAAATTTCAGAGTTTTTGACAAACAAAAAAAAAAATTAAGGCAAAAAAAATTCTGAAATGTTTGCACACTGAAAATTTCGATGGCGTTGTGCAAGACAAAACGAATGAAGACCTTCTGCTGAAAACCCGGTAAGAATATTTGAATATTTACTGCTTTTAGACGTTAAAATATCTGAAAAATCGATGTACCATTACACCTCGGTACTGATTTGTATAGGAATTTAGACAACAAAATTTAGCAATTCCCACCATCGGGGGCGGTCGAGGGGGGTGCGGATCGACGGGGAATAATTCCTGGCGCCGATTAATGACGGTTTGCTAAAAAAAATTTGACAAATTTCAGAGTTTTTGACAAAAAACAAAAAAAATTTAAGGCAAAAAAAAATTCTGAAATGTTAGCGCACTGAAAATTTCGATGGCGTTGTGCAAGACAAAACGAATGAAGACCTTCTGCTGAAAACCCGGTAAGAATATTTGAATATTTACTGCTTTTAGACGTTAAAATATCTGAAAAATCGATGTACCATTACACCTCGGTACTGATTTGTATAGGAATTTAGACAACAAAATTTAGCAATTCCCACCATCGGGGGCGGTCGAGGGGGGTGCGGATCGACGGGGAATAATTCCTGGCGCCGATTAATGACGGTTTGCTGAAAAAAATTTGACAAATTTCAGAGTTTTTGACAAAAAACAAAAAAAATTTAAGGCAAAAAAAAATTCTGAAATGTTTGCACACTGAAAATTTCGATGGCGTTGTGCAAGACAAAACGAATGAAGACCTTCTGCTGAAAACCCGGTAAGAATATTTGAATATTTACTGCTTTTAGACGTTAAAATATCTGAAAAATCGATGTACCATTACACCTCGGTACTGATTTGTATAGGAATTTAGACAACAAAATTTAGCAATTCCCACCATCGGGGGCGGTCGAGGGGGGTGCGGATCGACGGGGAATAATTCCTGGCGCCGATTAATGACGGTTTGCTGAAAAAAATTTGACAAATTTCAGAGTTTTTGACAAAAAACAAAAAAAAATTAAGGCAAAAAAAAATTCTGAAATGTTTGCACACTGAAAATTTCGATGGCGTTGTGCAAGACAAAACGAATGAAGACCTTCTGCTGAAAACCCGGTAAGAATATTTGAATATTTACTGCTTTTAGACGTTAAAATATCTGAAAAATCGATGTACCATTACACCTCGGTACTGATTTGTATAGGAATTTAGACAACAAAATTTAGCAATTCCCACCATCGGGGGCGGTCGAGGGGGGTGCGGATCGACGGGGAATAATTCCTGGCGCCGATTAATGACGGTTTGCTAAAAAAAATTTGACAAATTTCAGAGTTTTTGACAAAAAACAAAAAAAATTGAAGGCAAAAAAAAATTTCTGAAATGTTTGCACACTGAAAATTTCGATGGCGTTGTGCAAGACAAAACGAATGAAGACCTTCTGATGAAAACCCGGTAAGAATATTTGAATATTTACTGCTTTTAGACGTTAAAATATCTGAAAAATCGATGTACCATTACACCTCGGTACTGATTTGTATAGGAATTTAGACAACAAAATTTAGCAATTCCCACCATCGGGGGCGGTCGAGGGGGGTGCGGATCGACGGGGAATAATTCCTGGCGCCGATTAATGACGGTTTGCTGAAAAAAATTTGACAAATTTCAGAGTTTTTGACAAAAAAGAAAAAAAATTTAAGGCAAAAAAAAATTCTGAAATGTTAGCGCACTGAAAATTTCGATGGCGTTGTGCAAGACAAAACGAATGAAGACCTTCTGCTGAAAACCCGGTAAGAATATTTGAATATTTACTGCTTTTAGACGTTAAAATATCTGAAAAATCGATGTACCATTACACCTCGGTACTGATTTGTATAGGAATTTAGACAACAAAATTTAGCAATTCCCACCATCGGGGGCGGTCGAGGGGGGTGCGGATCGACGGGGAATAATTCCTGGCGCCGATTAATGACGGTTTGCTGAAAAAAATTTGACAAATTTCAGAGTTTTTGACAAAAAACAAAAAAAATTTAAGGCAAAAAAAAATTCTGAAATGTTTGCACACTGAAAATTTCGATGGCGTTGTGCAAGACAAAACGAATGAAGACCTTCTGCTGAAAACCCGGTAAGAATATTTGAATATTTACTGCTTTTAGACGTTAAAATATCTGAAAAATCGATGTACCATTACACCTCGGTACTGATTTGTATAGGAATTTAGACAACAAAATTTAGCAATTCCCACCATCGGGGGCGGTCGAGGGGGGTGCGGATCGACGGGGAATAATTCCTGGCGCCGATTAATGACGGTTTGCTGAAAATAAATTGACAAATTTCAGAGTTTTTGACAAACAAAAAAAAAAATTAAGGCAAAAAAAAATTCTGAAATGTTTGCACACTGAAAATTTCGATGGCGTTGTGCAAGACAAAACGAATGAAGACCTTCTGCTGAAAACCAGGTAAGAATATTTGAATATTTACTGCTTTTAGACGTTAAAATATCTGAAAAATCGATGTACCATTACACCTCGGTACTGATTTGTATAGGAATTTAGACAACAAAATTTAGCAATTCCCACCATCGGGGGCGGTCGAGGGGGGTGCGGATCGACGGGGAATAATTCCTGGCGCCGATTAATGACGGTTTGCTGAAAAAAATTTGACAAATTTCAGAGTTTTTGACAAAAAACAAAAAAAATTTAAGGCAAAAAAAAATTCTGAAATGTTTGCACACTGAAAATTTCGATGGCGTTGTGCAAGACAAAACGAATGAAGACCTTCTGCTGAAAACCCGGTAAGAATATTTGAATATTTACTGCTTTTAGACGTTAAAATATCTAAAAAATCGATGTACCATTACACCTCGGTACTGATTTGTATAGGAATTTAGACAACAAAATTTAGCAATTCCCACCATCGGGGGCGGTCGAGGGGGGTGCGGATCGAAAGGGAATAATTCCTGGCGCCGATTAATGACGGTTTGCTGAAAAAAATTTGACAAATTTCAGAGTTTTTGACAAAAAACAAAAAAAATTTAAGGCAAAAAAAAATTCTGAAATGTTTGCACACTGAAAATTTCGATGGCGTTGTGCAAGACAAAACGAATGAAGACCTTCTGCTGAAAACCCGGTAAGAATATTTGAATATTTACTGCTTTTAGACGTTAAAATATCTGAAAAATCGATGTACCATTACACCTCGGTACTGATTTGTATAGGAATTTAGACAACAAAATTTAGCAATTCCCACCATCGGGGGCGGTCGAAGGGGGTGCGGATCGACGGGGAATAATTCCTGGCGCCGATTAATGACGGTTTGCTGAAAAAAATTTGACAAATTTCAGAGTTTTTGACAAAAAAGAAAAAAATTTAAGGCAAAAAAAAAATTCTGAAATGTTAGCGCACTGAAAATTTCGATGGCGTTGTGCAAGACAAAACGAATGAAGACCTTCTGCTGAAAACCCGGTAAGAATATTTGAATATTTACTGCTTTTAGACGTTAAAATATCTGAAAAATCGATGTACCATTACACCTCGGTACTGATTTGTATAGGAATTTAGACAACAAAATTTAGCAATTCCCACCATCGGGGGCGGTCGAGGGGGGTGCGGATCGACGGGGAATAATTCCTGGCGCCGATTAATGACGGTTTGCTGAAAAAAATTTGACAAATTTCAGAGTTTTTGACAAAAAACAAAAAAAATTTAAGGCAAAAAAAAATTCTGAAATGTTTGCACACTGAAAATTTCGATGGCGTTGTGCAAGACAAAACGAATGAAGACCTTCTGCTGAAAACCCGGTAAGAATATTTGAATATTTACTGCTTTTAGACGTTAAAATATCTGAAAAATCGATGTACCATTACACCTCGGTACTGATTTGTATAGGAATTTAGACAACAAAATTTAGCAATTCCCACCATCGGGGGCGGTCGAGGGGGGTGCGGATCGACGGGGAATAATTCCTGGCGCCGATTAATGACGGTTTGCTAAAAAAAATTTGACAAATTTCAGAGTTTTTGACAAAAAACAAAAAAAATTGAAGGCAAAAAAAAATTTCTGAAATGTTTGCACACTGAAAATTTCGATGGCGTTGTGCAAGACAAAACGAATGAAGACCTTCTGATGAAAACCCGGTAAAAATATTTGAATATTTACTGCTTTTAGACGTTAAAATATCTGAAAAATCGATGTACCATTACACCTCGGTACTGATTTGTATAGGAATTTAGACAACAAAATTTAGCAATTCCCACCATCGGGGGCGGTCGAGGGGGGTGCGGATCGACGGGGAATAATTCCTGGCGCCGATTAATGACGGTTTGCTGAAAAAAATTTGACAAATTTCAGAGTTTTTGACAAAAAAGAAAAAAAATTTAAGGCAAAAAAAAATTCTGAAATGTTAGCGCACTGAAAATTTCGATGGCGTTGTGCAAGACAAAACGAATGAAGACCTTCTGCTGAAAACCCGGTAAGAATATTTGAATATTTACTGCTTTTAGACGTTAAAATATCTGAAAAATCGATGTACCATTACACCTCGGTACTGATTTGTATAGGAATTTAGACAACAAAATATAGCAATTCCCACCATCGGGGGCGGTCGAGGGGGGTGCGGATCGACGGGGAATAATTCCTGGCGCCGATTAATGACGGTTTGCTGAAAAAAATTTGACAAATTTCAGAGTTTTTGACAAAAAACAAAAAAAATTTAAGGCAAAAAAAAATTCTGAAATGTTTGCACACTGAAAATTTCGATGGCGTTGTGCAAGACAAAACGAATGAAGACCTTCTGCTGAAAACCCGGTAAGAATATTTGAATATTTACTGCTTTTAGACGTTAAAATATCTGAAAAATCGATGTACCATTACACCTCGGTACTGATTTGTATAGGAATTTAGACAACAAAATTTAGCAATTCCCACCATCGGGGGCGGTCGAGGGGGGTGCGGATCGACGGGGAATAATTCCTGGCGCCGATTAATGACGGTTTGCTGAAAAAAAATTGACAAATTTCAGAGTTTTTGACAAACAAAAAAAAAAATTAAGGCAAAAAAAAATTCTGAAATGTTTGCACACTGAAAATTTCGATGGCGTTGTGCAAGACAAAACGAATGAAGACCTTCTGCTGAAAACCAGGTAAGAATATTTGAATATTTACTGCTTTTAGACGTTAAAATATCTGAAAAATCGATGTACCATTACACCTCGGTACTGATTTGTATAGGAATTTAGACAACAAAATTTAGCAATTCCCACCATCGGGGGCGGTCGAGGGGGGTGCGGATCGACGGGGAATAATTCCTGGCGCCGATTAATGACGGTTTGCTGAAAAAAATTTGACAAATTTCAGAGTTTTTGACAAAAAACAAAAAAAATTTAAGGCAAAAAAAAATTCTGAAATGTTTGCACACTGAAAATTTCGATGGCGTTGTGCAAGACAAAACGAATGAAGACCTTCTGCTGAAAACCCGGTAAGAATATTTGAATATTTACTGCTTTTAGACGTTAAAATATCTGAAAAATCGATGTACCATTACACCTCGGTACTGATTTGTATAGGAATTTAGACAACAAAATTTAGCAATTCCCACCATCGGGGGCGGTCGAGGGGGGTGCGGATCGACGGGGAATAATTCCGGGCGCCGATTAATGACGGTTTGCTGAAAAAAATTTAACAAATTTCAGAGTTTTTGACAAAAAACAAAAAAAAATTAAGGAAAAAAAACATTCTGAAATGTGTGCACACTGAAAATTTCGATGGCGTTGTGCAAGACAAAACGAATGAAGACCTTCTGCTGAAAACCCGGTAAGAATATTTGAATATTTACTGCTTTTAGACGTTAAAATGTCTGAAAAATCGATGCACCATTACACCTCGGTACTGATTTGTATAGGAATTTAGACAACAAAATTTAGCAATTCCCACCATCGGGGGCGGTCGAGGGGGGTGCGGATCGACGGGGAATAATTCCTGGCGCCGATTAATGACGGTTTGCTAAAAAAAATTTGACAAATTTCAGAGATTTTGACAAAAAACAAAAAAAATTTAAGGCAAAAAAAAATTCTGAAATGTTTGCACACTGAAAATTTCGATGGCGTTGTGCAAGACAAAACGAATGAAGACCTTCTGCTGAAAACCCGGTAAGAATATTTGAATATTTACTGCTTTTAGACGTTAAAATATCTGAAAAATCGATGTACCATTACACCTCGGTACTGATTTGTATAGGAATTTAGACAACAAAATTTAGCAATTCCCACCATCGGGGGCGGTCGAGGGGGGTGCGGATCGACGGGGAATAATTCCTGGCGCCGATTAATGACGGTTTGCTGAAAAAAATTTGACAAATTTCAGAGTTTTTGACAAAAAACAAAAAAAATTTAAGGCAAAAAAAAATTCTGAAATGTTTGCACACTGAAAATTTCGATGGCGTTGTGCAAGACAAAACGAATGAAGACCTTCTGCTGAAAACCCGGTAAGAATATTTGAATATTTACTGCTTTTAGACGTTAAAATATCTGAAAAATCGATGTACCATTACACCTCGGTACTGATTTGTATAGGAATTTAGACAACAAAATTTAGCAATTCCCACCATCGGGGGCGGTCGAAGGGGGTGCGGATCGACGGGGAATAATTCCTGGCGCCGATTAATGACGGTTTGCTGAAAAAAATTTGACAAATTTCAGAGTTTTTGACAAAAAACAAAAAAAAATTAAGGCAAAAAAAAATTCTGAAATGTTTGCACACTGAAAATTTCGATGGCGTTGTGCAAGACAAAACGAATGAAGACCTTCTGCTGAGAACCCGGTAAGAATATTTGAATATTTACTGCTTTTAGACGTTAAAATGTCTGAAAAATCGATGCACCATTACACCTCGGTACTGATTTGTATAGGTATTTAAACAACAAAATTTAGCAATTCCCACCATCGGGGGCGATCGAGGGGGGTGCGGATCGACGGGGAATAATTCCTGGCGCCGATTAATGACGGTTTGCTAAAAAAAATTTGACAAATTTCAGAGATTTTGATAAAAAACAAAAAAAAATTAAGGCAAAAAAAAATTCTGAAATGTGTGCACACTGAAAATTTCGATGGCGTTGTGCAAGACAAAACGAATGAAGACCTTCTGCTGAAAACCCGGTAAGAATATTTGAATATTTACTGCTTTTAGACGTTAAAATATCTGAAAAATCGATGTACCATTACACCTCGGTACTGATTTGTATAGGAATTTAGACAACAAAATTTAGCAATTCCCACCATCGGGGGCGGTCGAGGGGGGTGCGGATCGACGGGGAATAATTCCTGGCGCCGATTAATGACGGTTTGCTGAAAAAAATTTGACAAATTTCAGAGTTTTTGACAAAAAACAAAAAAAATTTAAGGCAAAAAAAAATTCTGAAATGTTTGCACACTGAAAATTTCGATGGCGTTGTGCAAGACAAAACGAATGAAGACCTTCTGCTGAAAACCCGGTAAGAATATTTGAATATTTACTGCTTTTAGACGTTAAAATGTCTGAAAAATCGATGCACCATTACACCTCGGTACTGATTTGTATAGGAATTTAGACAACAAAATTTAGCAATTCCCACCTTCGGGGGCGGTCGAGGGGGGTGCGGATCGACGGGGAATAATTCCTGGCGCCGATTAATGACGGTTTGCTAAAAAAAATTTGACAAATTTCAGAGATTTTGATAAAAAACAAAAAAAAATTAAGGCAAAAAAAAATTCTGAAATGTGTGCACACTGAAAATTTCGATGGCGTTGTGCAAGACAAAACGAATGAAGACCTTCTGCTGAAAACCCGGTAAGAATATTTGAATATTTACTGCTTTTAGACGTTAAAATATCTGAAAAATCGATGTACCATTACACCTCGGTACTGATTTGTATAGGAATTTAGACAACAAAATTTAGCAATTCCCACCATCGGGGGCGGTCGAGGGGGGTGCGGATCGACGGGGAATAATTCCTGGCGCCGATTAATGACGGTTTGCTGAAAAAAATTTGACAAATTTCAGAGTTTTTGACAAAAAACAAAAAAAATTTAAGGCAAAAAAAAATTCTGAAATGTTTGCACACTGAAAATTTCGATGGCGTTGTGCAAGACAAAACGAATGAAGACCTTCTGCTGAGAACCCGGTAAGAATATTTGAATATTTACTGCTTTTAGACGTTAAAATGTCTGAAAAATCGATGCACCATTACACCTCGGTACTGATTTGTATAGGAATTTAGACAACAAAATTTAGCAATTCCCACCTTCGGGGGCGGTCGAGGGGGGTGCGGATCGACGGGGAATAATTCCTGGCGCCGATTAATGACGGTTTGCTAAAAAAAATTTGACAAATTTCAGAGATTTTGATAAAAAACAAAAAAAAATTAAGGCAAAAAAAAATTCTGAAATGTGTGCACACTGAAAATTTCGATGGCGTTGTGCAAGACAAAACGAATGAAGACCTTCTGCTGAAAACCCGGTAAGAATATTTGAATATTTACTGCTTTTAGACGTTAAAATATCTGAAAAATCGATGTACCATTACACCTCGGTACTGATTTGTATAGGAATTTAGACAACAAAATTTAGCAATTCCCACCATCGGGGGCGGTCGAGGGGGGTGCGGATCGACGGGGAATAATTCCTGGCGCCGATTAATGACGGTTTGCTGAAAAAAATTTGACAAATTTCAGAGTTTTTGACAAAAAACAAAAAAAATTTAAGGCAAAAAAAAATTCTGAAATGTTTGCACACTGAAAATTTCGATGGCGTTGTGCAAGACAAAACGAATGAAGACCTTCTGGTGAAAACCCGGTAAGAATATTTGAATATTTACTGCTTTTAGACGTTAAAATATCTGAAAAATCGATGTACCATTACACCTCGGTACTGATTTGTATAGGAATTTAGACAACAAAATTTAGCAATTCCCACCATCGGGGGCGGTCGAGGGGGGTGCGGATCGACGGGGAATAATTCCTGGCGCCGATTAATGACGGTTTGCTGAAAAAAATTTGACAAATTTCAGAGTTTTTGACAAAAAACAAAAAAAAATTAAGGCAAAAAAAAATTCTGAAATGTTTGCACACTGAAAATTTCGATGGCGTTGTGCAAGACAAAACGAATGAAGACCTTCTGCTGAGAACCCGGTAAGAATATTTGAATATTTACTGCTTTTAGACGTTAAAATGTCTGAAAAATCGATGCACCATTACACCTCGGTACTGATTTGTATAGGTATTTAAACAACAAAATTTAGCAATTCCCACCATCGGGGGCGATCGAGGGGGGTGCGGATCGACGGGGAATAATTCCTGGCGCCGATTAATGACGGTTTGCTAAAAAAAATTTGACAAATTTCAGAGATTTTGATAAAAAACAAAAAAAAAAAATTAAGGCAAAAAAAAATTCTGAAATGTGTGCACACTGAAAATTTCGATGGCGTTGTGCAAGACAAAACGAATGAAGACCTTCTGCTGAAAACCCGGTAAGAATATTTGAATATTTACTGCTTTTAGACGTTAAAATATCTGAAAAATCGATGTACCATTACACCTCGGTACTGATTTGTATAGGAATTTAGACAACAAAATTTAGCAATTCCCACCATCGGGGGCGGTCGAGGGGGGTGCGGATCGACGGGGAATAATTCCTGGCGCCGATTAATGACGGTTTGCTAAAAAAAATTTGAAAAATTTCAGAGATTTTGATAAAAAACAAAAAAAAATTAAGGCAAAAAAAAATTCTGAAATGTGTGCACACTGAAAATTTCGATGGCGTTGTGCAAGACAAAACGAATGAAGACCTTCTGCTGAAAACCCGGTAAGAATATTTGAATATTTACTGCTTTTAGACGTTAAAATATCTGAAAAATCGATGTACCATTACACCTCGGTACTGATTTGTATAGGAATTTAGACAACAAAATTTAGCAATTCCCACCATCGGGGGCGGTCGAGGGGGGTGCGGATCGACGGGGAATAATTCCTGGCGCCGATTAATGACGGTTTGCTGAAAAAAATTTGACAAATTTCAGAGTTTTTGACAAAAAACAAAAAAAATTTAAGGCAAAAAAAAATTCTGAAATGTTTGCACACTGAAAATTTCGATGGCGTTGTGCAAGACAAAACGAATGAAGACCTTCTGGTGAAAACCCGGTAAGAATATTTGAATATTTACTGCTTTTAGACGTTAAAATATCTGAAAAATCGATGTACCATTACACCTCGGTACTGATTTGTATAGGAATTTAGACAACAAAATTTAGCCATTCCCACCATCGGGGGCGGTCGAGGGGGGTGCGGATCGACGGGGAATAATTCCTGGCGCCGATTAATGACGGTTTGCTGAAAAAAATTTGACAAATTTCAGAGTTTTTGACAAAAAACAAAAAAAAATTAAGGCAAAAAAAAATTCTGAAATGTTTGCACACTGAAAATTTCGATGGCGTTGTGCAAGACAAAACGAATGAAGACCTTCTGCTGAGAACCCGGTAAGAATATTTGAATATTTACTGCTTTTAGACGTTAAAATGTCTGAAAAATCGATGCACCATTACACCTCGGTACTGATTTGTATAGGAATTTAGACAACAAAATTTAGCAATTCCCACCATCGGGGGCGGTCGAGGGGGGTGCGGATCGACGGGGAATAATTCCTGGCGCCGATTAATGACGGTTTGCTGAAAAAAATTTGACAAATTTCAGAGTTTTTGACAAAAAACAAAAAAAAATTAAGGCAAAAAAAATTCTGAAATGTTTGCACACTGAAAATTTCGATGGCGTTGTGCAAGACAAAACGAATGAAGACCTTCTGCTGAAAACCCGGTAAGAATATTTGAATATTTACTGCTTTTAGACGTTAAAATATCTGAAAAATCGATGTACCATTACACCTCGGTACTGATTTGTATAGGAATTTAGACAACAAAATTTAGCAATTCCCACCATCGGGGGCGGTCGAGGGGGGTGCGGATCGACGGGGAATAATTCCTGGCGCCGATTAATGACGGTTTGCTGAAAAAAATTTGACAAATTTCAGAGTTTTTGACAAAAAACAAAAAAAATTTAAGGCAAAAAAAAATTCTGAAATGTTTGCACACTGAAAATTTCGATGGCGTTGTGCAAGACAAAACGAATGAAGACCTTCTGCTGAAAACCCGGTAAGAATATTTGAATATTTACTGCTTTTAGACGTTAAAATATCTGAAAAATCGATGTACCATTACACCTCGGTACTGATTTGTATAGGAATTTAGACAACAAAATTTAGCAATTCCCACCATCGGGGGCGGTCGAGGGGGGTGCGGATCGACGGGGAATAATTCCTGGCGCCGATTAATGACGGTTTGCTGAAAAAAAATTGACAAATTTCAGAGTTTTTGACAAAAACCAAAAAAAATTTAAGGCAAAAAAAAATTCTGAAATGTTTGCACACTGAAAATTTCGATGGCGTTGTGCAAGACAAAACGAAAGAAGACCTTCTGGTGAAAACCCGGTAAGAATATTTGAATATTTACTGCTTTTAGACGTTAAAATATCTGAAAAATCGATGTACATTACACCTCGGTACTGATTTGTATAGGAATTTAGACAACATAATTTAGCAATTCCCACCATCGGGGGCGGTCGAGGGGGGTGCGGATCGACGGGGAATAATTCCTGGCGCCGATTAATGACGGTTTGCTGAAAAAAATTTGACAAATTTCAGAGTTTTTGACAAAAAAGAAAAAAAATTTAAGGCAAAAAAAAATTCTGAAATGTTAGCGCACTGAAAATTTCGATGGCGTTGTGCAAGACAAAACGAATGAAGACCTTCTGCTGAAAACCCGGTAAGAATATTTGAATATTTACTGCTTTTAGACGTTAAAATATCTGAAAAATCGATGTACCATTACACCTCGGTACTGATTTGTATAGGAATTTAGACAACAAAATTTAGCAATTCCCACCATCGGGGGCGGTCGAGGGGGGTGCGGATCGACGGGGAATAATTCCTGGCGCCGATTAATGACGGTTTGCTGAAAAAAATTTGACAAATTTCAGAGTTTTTGACAAAAAACAAAAAAAAATTAAGGCAAAAAAAATTCTGAAATGTTTGCACACTGAAAATTTCGATGGCGTTGTGCAAGACAAAACGAATGAAGACCTTCTGCTGAAAACCCGGTAAGAATATTTGAATATTTACTGCTTTTAGACGTTAAAATATCTGAAAAATCGATGTACCATTACACCTCGGTACTGATTTGTATAGGAATTTAGACAACAAAATTTAGCAATTCCCACCATCGGGGGCGGTCGAGGGGGGTGCGGATCGACGGGGAATAATTCCTGGCGCCGATTAATGACGGTTTGCTGAAAAAAATTTGACAAATTTCAGAGTTTTTGACAAAAAACAAAAAAAATTTAAGGCAAAAAAAAATTCTGAAATGTTTGCACACTGAAAATTTCGATGGCGTTGTGCAAGACAAAACGAATGAAGACCTTCTGCTGAAAACCCGGTAAGAATATTTGAATATTTACTGCTTTTAGACGTTAAAATATCTGAAAAATCGATGTACCATTACACCTCGGTACTGATTTGTATAGGAATTTAGACAACAAAATTTAGCAATTCCCACCATCGGGGGCGGTCGAGGGGGGTGCGGATCGACGGGGAATAATTCCTGGCGCCGATTAATGACGGTTTGCTGAAAAAAATTTGACAAATTTCAGAGTTTTTGACAAAAAAGAAAAAAAATTTAAGGCAAAAAAAAATTCTGAAATGTTAGCGCACTGAAAATTTCGATGGCGTTGTGCAAGACAAAACGAATGAAAACCTTCTGCTGAAAACCCGGTAAGAATATTTGAATATTTACTGCTTTTAGACGTTAAAATATCTAAAAATCGATGTACCATTACACCTCGGTACTGATTTGTATAGGAATTTAGACAACAAAATTTAGCAATTCCCACCATCGGGGGCGGTCGAGGGGGGTGCGGATCGACGGGGAATAATTCCTGGCGCCGATTAATGACGGTTTGCTGAAAAAAATTTGACAAATTTCAGAGTTTTTGAGAAAAAACAAAAAAAAATTAAGGCAAAAAAAATTCTGAAATGTTTGCACACTGAAAATTTCGATGGCGTTGTGCAAGACAAAACGAATGAAGACCTTCTGGTGAAAACCCGGTAAGAATATTTGAATATTTACTGCTTTTAGACGTTAAAATATCTGAAAAATCGATGTACATTACACCTCGGTACTGATTTGTATAGGAATTTAGACAACAAAATTTAGCAATTCCCACCATCGGGGGCGGTCGAGGGGGGTGCGGATCGACGGGGAATAATTCCTGGCGCCGATTAATGACGGTTTGCTGAAAAAAAATTGACAAATTTCAGAGTTTTTGACAAACAAAAAAAAAATTAAGGCAAAAAAAAATTCTGAAATGTTTGCACACTGAAAATTTCGATGGCGTTGTGCAAGACAAAACGAATGAAGACCTTCTGGTGAAAACCCGGTAAGAATATTTGAATATTTACTGCTTTTAGACGTTAAAATATCTGAAAAATCGATGTACCATTACACCTCGGTACTGATTTGTATAGGAATTTAGACAACAAAATTTAGCAATTCCCACCATCGGGGGCGATCGAGGGGGGTGCGGATCGACGGGGAATAATTCCTGGCGCCGATTAATGACGGTTTGCTAAAAAAAATTTGACAAATTTCAGAGATTTTGATAAAAAACAAAAAAAAATTAAGGCAAAAAAAAATTCTGAAATGTGTGCACACTGAAAATTTCGATGGCGTTGTGCAAGACAAAACGAATGAAGACCTTCTGCTGAAAACCCGGTAAGAATATTTGAATATTTACTGCTTTTAGACGTTAAAATATCTGAAAAATCGATGTACCATTACACCTCGGTACTGATTTGTATAGGAATTTAGACAACAAAATTTAGCAATTCCCACCATCGGGGGCGGTCGAGGGGGGTGCGGATCGACGGGGAATAATTCCTGGCGCCGATTAATGACGGTTTGCTGAAAAAAATTTGACAAATTTCAGAGTTTTTGACAAAAAACAAAAAAAATTTAAGGCAAAAAAAAATTCTGAAATGTTTGCACACTGAAAATTTCGATGGCGTTGTGCAAGACAAAACGAATGAAGACCTTCTGCTGAAAACCCGGTAAGAATATTTGAATATTTACTGCTTTTAGACGTTAAAATGTCTGAAAAATCGATGCACCATTACACCTCGGTACTGATTTGTATAGGAATTTAGACAACAAAATTTAGCAATTCCCACCTTCGGGGGCGGTCGAGGGGGGTGCGGATCGACGGGGAATAATTCCTGGCGCCGATTAATGACGGTTTGCTAAAAAAAATTTGACAAATTTCAGAGATTTTGATAAAAAACAAAAAAAAATTAAGGCAAAAAAAAATTCTGAAATGTGTGCACACTGAAAATTTCGATGGCGTTGTGCAAGACAAAACGAATGAAGACCTTCTGCTGAAAACCCGGTAAGAATATTTGAATATTTACTGCTTTTAGACGTTAAAATATCTGAAAAATCGATGTACCATTACACCTCGGTACTGATTTGTATAGGAATTTAGACAACAAAATTTAGCAATTCCCACCATCGGGGGCGGTCGAGGGGGGTGCGGATCGACGGGGAATAATTCCTGGCGCCGATTAATGACGGTTTGCTGAAAAAAATTTGACAAATTTCAGAGTTTTTGACAAAAAACAAAAAAAATTTAAGGCAAAAAAAAATTCTGAAATGTTTGCACACTGAAAATTTCGATGGCGTTGTGCAAGACAAAACGAATGAAGACCTTCTGCTGAGAACCCGGTAAGAATATTTGAATATTTACTGCTTTTAGACGTTAAAATGTCTGAAAAATCGATGCACCATTACACCTCGGTACTGATTTGTATAGGAATTTAGACAACAAAATTTAGCAATTCCCACCTTCGGGGGCGGTCGAGGGGGGTGCGGATCGACGGGGAATAATTCCTGGCGCCGATTAATGACGGTTTGCTAAAAAAAATTTGACAAATTTCAGAGATTTTGATAAAAAACAAAAAAAAATTAAGGCAAAAAAAAATTCTGAAATGTGTGCACACTGAAAATTTCGATGGCGTTGTGCAAGACAAAACGAATGAAGACCTTCTGCTGAAAACCCGGTAAGAATATTTGAATATTTACTGCTTTTAGACGTTAAAATATCTGAAAAATCGATGTACCATTACACCTCGGTACTGATTTGTATAGGAATTTAGACAACAAAATTTAGCAATTCCCACCATCGGGGGCGGTCGAGGGGGGTGCGGATCGACGGGGAATAATTCCTGGCGCCGATTAATGACGGTTTGCTGAAAAAAATTTGACAAATTTCAGAGTTTTTGACAAAAAACAAAAAAAAATTAAGGCAAAAAAAAATTCTGAAATGTTTGCACACTGAAAATTTCGATGGCGTTGTGCAAGACAAAACGAATGAAGACCTTCTGCTGAGAACCCGGTAAGAATATTTGAATATTTACTGCTTTTAGACGTTAAAATGTCTGAAAAATCGATGCACCATTACACCTCGGTACTGATTTGTATAGGTATTTAAACAACAAAATTTAGCAATTCCCACCATCGGGGGCGATCGAGGGGGGTGCGGATCGACGGGGAATAATTCCTGGCGCCGATTAATGACGGTTTGCTAAAAAAAATTTGACAAATTTCAGAGATTTTGATAAAAAACAAAAAAAAAAAATTAAGGCAAAAAAAAATTCTGAAATGTGTGCACACTGAAAATTTCGATGGCGTTGTGCAAGACAAAACGAATGAAGACCTTCTGCTGAAAACCCGGTAAGAATATTTGAATATTTACTGCTTTTAGACGTTAAAATATCTGAAAAATCGATGTACCATTACACCTCGGTACTGATTTGTATAGGAATTTAGACAACAAAATTTAGCAATTCCCACCATCGGGGGCGGTCGAGGGGGGTGCGGATCGACGGGGAATAATTCCTGGCGCCGATTAATGACGGTTTGCTAAAAAAAATTTGAAAAATTTCAGAGATTTTGATAAAAAACAAAAAAAAATTAAGGCAAAAAAAAATTCTGAAATGTGTGCACACTGAAAATTTCGATGGCGTTGTGCAAGACAAAACGAATGAAGACCTTCTGCTGAAAACCCGGTAAGAATATTTGAATATTTACTGCTTTTAGACGTTAAAATATCTGAAAAATCGATGTACCATTACACCTCGGTACTGATTTGTATAGGAATTTAGACAACAAAATTTAGCAATTCCCACCATCGGGGGCGGTCGAGGGGGGTGCGGATCGACGGGGAATAATTCCTGGCGCCGATTAATGACGGTTTGCTGAAAAAAATTTGACAAATTTCAGAGTTTTTGACAAAAAACAAAAAAAATTTAAGGCAAAAAAAAATTCTGAAATGTTTGCACACTGAAAATTTCGATGGCGTTGTGCAAGACAAAACGAATGAAGACCTTCTGGTGAAAACCCGGTAAGAATATTTGAATATTTACTGCTTTTAGACGTTAAAATATCTGAAAAATCGATGTACCATTACACCTCGGTACTGATTTGTATAGGAATTTAGACAACAAAATTTAGCCATTCCCACCATCGGGGGCGGTCGAGGGGGGTGCGGATCGACGGGGAATAATTCCTGGCGCCGATTAATGACGGTTTGCTGAAAAAAATTTGACAAATTTCAGAGTTTTTGACAAAAAACAAAAAAAAATTAAGGCAAAAAAAAATTCTGAAATGTTTGCACACTGAAAATTTCGATGGCGTTGTGCAAGACAAAACGAATGAAGACCTTCTGCTGAGAACCCGGTAAGAATATTTGAATATTTACTGCTTTTAGACGTTAAAATGTCTGAAAAATCGATGCACCATTACACCTCGGTACTGATTTGTATAGGAATTTAGACAACAAAATTTAGCAATTCCCACCATCGGGGGCGGTCGAGGGGGGTGCGGATCGACGGGGAATAATTCCTGGCGCCGATTAATGACGGTTTGCTGAAAAAAATTTGACAAATTTCAGAGTTTTTGACAAAAAACAAAAAAAAATTAAGGCAAAAAAAATTCTGAAATGTTTGCACACTGAAAATTTCGATGGCGTTGTGCAAGACAAAACGAATGAAGACCTTCTGCTGAAAACCCGGTAAGAATATTTGAATATTTACTGCTTTTAGACGTTAAAATATCTGAAAAATCGATGTACCATTACACCTCGGTACTGATTTGTATAGGAATTTAGACAACAAAATTTAGCAATTCCCACCATCGGGGGCGGTCGAGGGGGGTGCGGATCGACGGGGAATAATTCCTGGCGCCGATTAATGACGGTTTGCTGAAAAAAATTTGACAAATTTCAGAGTTTTTGACAAAAAACAAAAAAAATTTAAGGCAAAAAAAAATTCTGAAATGTTTGCACACTGAAAATTTCGATGGCGTTGTGCAAGACAAAACGAATGAAGACCTTCTGCTGAAAACCCGGTAAGAATATTTGAATATTTACTGCTTTTAGACGTTAAAATATCTGAAAAATCGATGTACCATTACACCTCGGTACTGATTTGTATAGGAATTTAGACAACAAAATTTAGCAATTCCCACCATCGGGGGCGGTCGAGGGGGGTGCGGATCGACGGGGAATAATTCCTGGCGCCGATTAATGACGGTTTGCTGAAAAAAAATTGACAAATTTCAGAGTTTTTGACAAAAACCAAAAAAAATTTAAGGCAAAAAAAAATTCTGAAATGTTTGCACACTGAAAATTTCGATGGCGTTGTGCAAGACAAAACGAAAGAAGACCTTCTGGTGAAAACCCGGTAAGAATATTTGAATATTTACTGCTTTTAGACGTTAAAATATCTGAAAAATCGATGTACATTACACCTCGGTACTGATTTGTATAGGAATTTAGACAACATAATTTAGCAATTCCCACCATCGGGGGCGGTCGAGGGGGGTGCGGATCGACGGGGAATAATTCCTGGCGCCGATTAATGACGGTTTGCTGAAAAAAATTTGACAAATTTCAGAGTTTTTGACAAAAAAGAAAAAAAATTTAAGGCAAAAAAAAATTCTGAAATGTTAGCGCACTGAAAATTTCGATGGCGTTGTGCAAGACAAAACGAATGAAGACCTTCTGCTGAAAACCCGGTAAGAATATTTGAATATTTACTGCTTTTAGACGTTAAAATATCTGAAAAATCGATGTACCATTACACCTCGGTACTGATTTGTATAGGAATTTAGACAACAAAATTTAGCAATTCCCACCATCGGGGGCGGTCGAGGGGGGTGCGGATCGACGGGGAATAATTCCTGGCGCCGATTAATGACGGTTTGCTGAAAAAAATTTGACAAATTTCAGAGTTTTTGACAAAAAACAAAAAAAAATTAAGGCAAAAAAAATTCTGAAATGTTTGCACACTGAAAATTTCGATGGCGTTGTGCAAGACAAAACGAATGAAGACCTTCTGCTGAAAACCCGGTAAGAATATTTGAATATTTACTGCTTTTAGACGTTAAAATATCTGAAAAATCGATGTACCATTACACCTCGGTACTGATTTGTATAGGAATTTAGACAACAAAATTTAGCAATTCCCACCATCGGGGGCGGTCGAGGGGGGTGCGGATCGACGGGGAATAATTCCTGGCGCCGATTAATGACGGTTTGCTGAAAAAAATTTGACAAATTTCAGAGTTTTTGACAAAAAACAAAAAAAATTTAAGGCAAAAAAAAATTCTGAAATGTTTGCACACTGAAAATTTCGATGGCGTTGTGCAAGACAAAACGAATGAAGACCTTCTGCTGAAAACCCGGTAAGAATATTTGAATATTTACTGCTTTTAGACGTTAAAATATCTGAAAAATCGATGTACCATTACACCTCGGTACTGATTTGTATAGGAATTTAGACAACAAAATTTAGCAATTCCCACCATCGGGGGCGGTCGAGGGGGGTGCGGATCGACGGGGAATAATTCCTGGCGCCGATTAATGACGGTTTGCTGAAAAAAATTTGACAAATTTCAGAGTTTTTGACAAAAAAGAAAAAAAATTTAAGGCAAAAAAAAATTCTGAAATGTTAGCGCACTGAAAATTTCGATGGCGTTGTGCAAGACAAAACGAATGAAAACCTTCTGCTGAAAACCCGGTAAGAATATTTGAATATTTACTGCTTTTAGACGTTAAAATATCTAAAAATCGATGTACCATTACACCTCGGTACTGATTTGTATAGGAATTTAGACAACAAAATTTAGCAAATCCCACCATCGGGGGCGGTCGAGGGGGGTGCGGATCGACGGGGAATAATTCCTGGCGCCGATTAATGACGGTTTGCTGAAAAAAATTTGACAAATTTCAGAGTTTTTGAGAAAAAACAAAAAAAAATTAAGGCAAAAAAAATTCTGAAATGTTTGCACACTGAAAATTTCGATGGCGTTGTGCAAGACAAAACGAATGAAGACCTTCTGGTGAAAACCCGGTAAGAATATTTGAATATTTACTGCTTTTAGACGTTAAAATATCTGAAAAATCGATGTACATTACACCTCGGTACTGATTTGTATAGGAATTTAGACAACAAAATTTAGCAATTCCCACCATCGGGGGCGGTCGAGGGGGGTGCGGATCGACGGGGAATAATTCCTGGCGCCGATTAATGACGGTTTGCTGAAAAAAAATTGACAAATTTCAGAGTTTTTGACAAACAAAAAAAAAATTAAGGCAAAAAAAAATTCTGAAATGTTTGCACACTGAAAATTTCGATGGCGTTGTGCAAGACAAAACGAATGAAGACCTTCTGGTGAAAACCCGGTAAGAATATTTGAATATTTACTGCTTTTAGACGTTAAAATATCTGAAAAATCGATGTACCATTACACCTCGGTACTGATTTGTATAGGAATTTAGACAACAAAATTTAGCAATTCCCACCATCGGGGGCGGTCGAGGGGGGTGCGGATCGACGGGGAATAATTCCTGGCGCCGATTAATGACGGTTTGCTGAAAAAAATTTGACAAATTTCAGAGTTTTTGACAAAAAACAAAAAAAATTTAAGGCAAAAAAAAATTCTGAAATGTTTGCACACTGAAAATTTCGATGGCGTTGTGCAAGACAAAACGAATGAAGACCTTCTGCTGAAAACCCGGTAAGAATATTTGAATATTTACTGCTTTTAGACGTTAAAATATCTGAAAAATCGATGTACCATTACACCTCGGTACTGATTTGTATAGGAATTTAGACAACAAAATTTAGCAATTCCCACCATCGGGGGCGGTCGAGGGGGGTGCGGATCGACGGGGAATAATTCCTGGCGCCGATTAATGACGGTTTGCTGAAAAAAATTTGACAAATTTCAGAGTTTTTGACAAAAAACAAAAAAAATTTAAGGCAAAAAAAAATTCTGAAATGTTTGCACACTGAAAATTTCGATGGCGTTGTGCAAGACAAAACGAATGAAGACCTTCTGCTGAAAACCCGGTAAGAATATTTGAATATTTACTGCTTTTAGACGTTAAAATATCTGAAAAATCGATGTACCATTACACCTCGGTACTGATTTGTATAGGAATTTAGACAACAAAATTTAGCAATTCCCACCATCGGGGGCGGTCGAAGGGGGTGCGGATCGACGGGGAATAATTCCTGGCGCCGATTAATGACGGTTTGCTGAAAAAAATTTAACAAATTTCAGAGTTTTTGACAAAAAAGAAAAAAATTTAAGGCAAAAAAAAATTCTGAAATGTTAGCGCACTGAAAATTTCGATGGCGTTGTGCAAGACAAAACGAATGAAGACCTTCTGCTGAAAACCCGGTAAGAATATTTGAATATTTACTGCTTTTAGACGTTAAAATATCTGAAAAATCGATGTACCATTACACCTCGGTACTGATTTGTATAGGAATTTAGACAACAAAATTTAGCAATTCCCACCATCGGGGGCGGTCGAGGGGGGTGCGGATCGACGGGGAATAATTCCTGGCGCCGATTAATGACGGTTTGCTGAAAAAAATTTGACAAATTTCAGAGTTTTTGACAAAAAACAAAAAAAATTTAAGGCAAAAAAAAATTCTGAAATGTTTGCACACTGAAAATTTCGATGGCGTTGTGCAAGACAAAACGAATGAAGACCTTCTGCTGAAAACCCGGTAAGAATATTTGAATATTTACTGCTTTTAGACGTTAAAATATCTGAAAAATCGATGTACCATTACACCTCGGTACTGATTTGTATAGGAATTTAGACAACAAAATTTAGCAATTCCCACCATCGGGGGCGGTCGAGGGGGGTGCGGATCGACGGGGAATAATTCCTGGCGCCGATTAATGACGGTTTGCTAAAAAAAATTTGACAAATTTCAGAGTTTTTGACAAAAAACAAAAACAATTTAAGGCAAAAAAAAATTCTGAAATGTTTGCACACTGAAAATTTCGATGGCGTTGTGCAAGACAAAACGAATGAAGACCTTCTGGTGAAAACCCGGTAAGAATATTTGAATATTTACTGCTTTTAGACGTTAAAATATCTGAAAAATCGATGTACCATTACACCTCGGTACTGATTTGTATAGGAATTTAGACAACAAAATTTAGCAATTCCCACCATCGGGGGCGGTCGAGGGGGGTGCGGATCGACGGGGAATAATTCCTGGCGCCGATTAATGACGGTTTGCTGAAAAAAATTTGACAAATTTCAGAGTTTTTGACAAAAAAGAAAAAAAATTTAAGGCAAAAAAAAATTCTGAAATGTTTGCACACTGAAAATTTCGATGGCGTTGTGCAAGACAAAACGAATGAAGACCTTCTGCTGAAAACCCGGTAAGAATATTTGAATATTTACTGCTTTTAGACGTTAAAATATCTGAAAAATCGATGTACCATTACACCTCGGTACTGATTTGTATAGGAATTTAGACAACAAAATTTAGCAATTCCCACCATCGGGGGCGGTCGAGGGGGGTGCGGATCGACGGGGAATAATTCCTGGCGCCGATTAATGACGGTTTGCTGAAAAAAATTTGACAAATTTCAGAGTTTTTGACAAAAAAGAAAAAAAATTTAAGGCAAAAAAAAATTCTGAAATGTTAGCGCACTGAAAATTTCGATGGCGTTGTGCAAGACAAAACGAATGAAAACCTTCTGCTGAAAACCCGGTAAGAATATTTGAATATTTACTGCTTTTAGACGTTAAAATATCTAAAAATCGATGTACCATTACACCTCGGTACTGATTTGTATAGGAATTTAGACAACAAAATTTAGCAATTCCCACCATCGGGGGCGGTCGAGGGGGGTGCGGATCGACGGGGAATAATTCCTGGCGCCGATTAATGACGGTTTGCTGAAAAAAATTTGACAAATTTCAGAGTTTTTGACAAAAAACAAAAAAAAATTAAGGCAAAAAAAATTCTGAAATGTTTGCACACTGAAAATTTCGATGGCGTTGTGCAAGACAAAACGAATGAAGACCTTCTGGTGAAAACCCGGTAAGAATATTTGAATATTTACTGCTTTTAGACGTTAAAATATCTGAAAAATCGATGTACCATTACACCTCGGTACTGATTTGTATAGGAATTTAGACAACAAAATTTAGCAATTCCCACCATCGGGGGCGGTCGAGGGGGGTGCGGATCGACGGGGAATAATTCCTGGCGCCGATTAATGACGGTTTGCTGAAAAAAAATTGACAAATTTCAGAGTTTTTGACAAACAAAAAAAAAATTAAGGCAAAAAAAAATTCTGAAATGTTTGCACACTGAAAATTTCGATGGCGTTGTGCAAGACAAAACGAATGAAGACCTTCTGCTGAAAACCAGGTAAGAATATTTGAATATTTACTGCTTTTAGACGTTAAAATATCTGAAAAATCGATGTACCATTACACCTCGGTACTGATTTGTATAGGAATTTAGACAACAAAATTTAGCAATTCCCACCATCGGGGGCGGTCGAGGGGGGTGCGGATCGACGGGGAATAATTCCTGGCGCCGATTAATGACGGTTTGCTGAAAAAAATTTGACAAATTTCAGAGTTTTTGACAAAAAACAAAAAAAATTTAAGGCAAAAAAAAATTCTGAAATGTTTGCACACTGAAAATTTCGATGGCGTTGTGCAAGACAAAACGAATGAAGACCTTCTGCTGAAAACCCGGTAAGAATATTTGAATATTTACTGCTTTTAGACGTTAAAATATCTGAAAAATCGATGTACCATTACACCTCGGTACTGATTTGTATAGGAATTTAGACAACAAAATTTAGCAATTCCCACCATCGGGGGCGGTCGAGGGGGGTGCGGATCGACGGGGAATAATTCCTGGCGCCGATTAATGACGGTTTGCTGAAAAAAATTTGACAAATTTCAGAGTTTTTGACAAAAAACAAAAAAAATTTAAGGCAAAAAAAAATTCTGAAATGTTTGCACACTGAAAATTTCGATGGCGTTGTGCAAGACAAAACGAATGAAGACCTTCTGCTGAAAACCCGGTAAGAATATTTGAATATTTACTGCTTTTAGACGTTAAAATATCTGAAAAATCGATGTACCATTACACCTCGGTACTGATTTGTATAGGAATTTAGACAACAAAATTTAGCAATTCCCACCATCGGGGGCGGTCGAGGGGGGTGCGGATCGACGGGGAATAATTCCTGGCGCCGATTAATGACGGTTTGCTGAAAAAAATTTGACAAATTTCAGAGTTTTTGACAAAAAACAAAAAAAATTTAAGGCAAAAAAAAATTCTGAAATGTTTGCACACTGAAAATTTCGATGGCGTTGTGCAAGACAAAACGAATGAAGACCTTCTGCTGAAAACCCGGTAAGAATATTTGAATATTTACTGCTTTTAGACGTTAAAATATCTGAAAAATCGATGTACCATTACACCTCGGTACTGATTTGTATAGGAATTTAGACAACAAAATTTAGCAATTCCCACCATCGGGGGCGGTCGAGGGGGGTGCGGATCGACGGGGAATAATTCCTGGCGCCGATTAATGACGGTTTGCTAAAAAAAATTTGACAAATTTCAGAGTTTTTGACAAAAAACAAAAACAATTTAAGGCAAAAAAAAATTCTGAAATGTTTGCACACTGAAAATTTCGATGGCGTTGTGCAAGACAAAACGAATGAAGACCTTCTGGTGAAAACCCGGTAAGAATATTTGAATATTTACTGCTTTTAGACGTTAAAATATCTGAAAAATCGATGTACCATTACACCTCGGTACTGATTTGTATAGGAATTTAGACAACAAAATTTAGCAATTCCCACCATCGGGGGCGGTCGAGGGGGGTGCGGATCGACGGGGAATAATTCCTGGCGCCGATTAATGACGGTTTGCTGAAAAAAATTTGACAAATTTCAGAGTTTTTGACAAAAAACAAAAAAAATTTAAGGCAAAAAAAAATTCTGAAATGTTTGCACACTGAAAATTTCGATGGCGTTGTGCAAGACAAAACGAATGAAGACCTTCTGCTGAAAACCCGGTAAGAATATTTGAATATTTACTGCTTTTAGACGTTAAAATATCTGAAAAATCGATGTACCATTACACCTCGGTACTGATTTGTATAGGAATTTAGACAACAAAATTTAGCAATTCCCACCATCGGGGGCGGTCGAGGGGGGTGCGGATCGACGGGGAATAATTCCTGGCGCCGATTAATGACGGTTTGCTGAAAAAAATTTAACAAATTTCAGAGTTTTTGACAAAAAACAAAAAAAATTTAAGGCAAAAAAAAATTCTGAAATGTTTGCACACTGAAAATTTCGATGGCGTTGTGCAAGACAAAACGAATGAAGACCTTCTGCTGAAAACCCGGTAAGAATATTTGAATATTTACTGCTTTTAGATGTTAAAATATCTGAAAAATCGATGTACCATTACACCTCGGTACTGATTTGTATAGGAATTTAGACAACAAAATTTAGCAATTCCCACCATCGGGGGCGGTCGAGGGGGGTGCGGATCGACGGGGAATAATTCCTGGCGCCGATTAATGACGGTTTGCTGAAAAAAATTTGACAAATTTCAGAGTTTTTGACAAAAAACAAAAAAAATTTAAGGCAAAAAAAAATTCTGAAATCTTTGCACACTGAAAATTTCGATGGCGTTGTGCAAGACAAAACGAATGAAGACCTTCTGCTGAAAACCCGGTAAGAATATTTGAATATTTACTGCTTTTAGACGTTAAAATATCTGAAAAATCGATGTACCATTACACCTCGGTACTGATTTGTATAGGAATTTAGACAACAAAATTTAGCAATTCCCACCATCGGGGGCGGTCGAAGGGGGTGCGGATCGACGGGGAATAATTCCTGGCGCCGATTAATGACGGTTTGCTGAAAAAAATTTAACAAATTTCAGAGTTTTTGACAAAAAAGAAAAAAATTTAAGGCAAAAAAAAATTCTGAAATGTTAGCGCACTGAAAATTTCGATGGCGTTGTGCAAGACAAAACGAATGAAGACCTTCTGCTGAAAACCCGGTAAGAATATTTGAATATTTACTGCTTTTAGACGTTAAAATATCTGAAAAATCGATGTACCATTACACCTCGGTACTGATTTGTATAGGAATTTAGACAACAAAATTTAGCAATTCCCACCATCGGGGGCGGTCGAGGGGGGTGCGGATCGACGGGGAATAATTCCTGGCGCCGATTAATGACGGTTTGCTGAAAAAAATTTGACAAATTTCAGAGTTTTTGACAAAAAACAAAAAAAATTTAAGGCAAAAAAAAATTCTGAAATCTTTGCACACTGAAAATTTCGATGGCGTTGTGCAAGACAAAACGAATGAAGACCTTCTGCTGAAAACCCGGTAAGAATATTTGAATATTTACTGCTTTTAGACGTTAAAATATCTGAAAAATCGATGTACCATTACACCTCGGTACTGATTTGTATAGGAATTTAGACAACAAAATTTAGCAATTCCCACCATCGGGGGCGGTCGAGGGGGGTGCGGATCGACGGGGAATAATTCCTGGCGCCGATTAATGACGGTTTGCTGAAAAAAATTTGACAAATTTCAGAGTTTTTGACAAACAAAAAAAAAAATTAAGGCAAAAAAAATTCTGAAATGTTTGCACACTGAAAATTTCGATGGCGTTGTGCAAGACAAAACGAATGAAGACCTTCTGCTGAAAACCCGGTAAGAATATTTGAATATTTACTGCTTTTAGACGTTAAAATATCTGAAAAATCGATGTACCATTACACCTCGGTACTGATTTGTATAGGAATTTAGACAACAAAATTTAGCAATTCCCACCATCGGGGGCGGTCGAGGGGGGTGCGGATCGACGGGGAATAATTCCTGGCGCCGATTAATGACGGTTTGCTAAAAAAAATTTGACAAATTTCAGAGTTTTTGACAAAAAAGAAAAAAAATTTAAGGCAAAAAAAAATTCTGAAATGTTGGCGCACTGAAAATTTCGATGGCGTTGTGCAAGACAAAACGAATGAAGACCTTCTGCTGAAAACCCGGTAAGAATATTTGAATATTTACTGCTTTTAGACGTTAAAATATCTGAAAAATCGATGTACCATTACACCTCGGTACTGATTTGTATAGGAATTTAGACAACAAAATTTAGCAATTCCCACCATCGGGGGCGGTCGAAGGGGGTGCGGATCGACGGGGAATAATTCCTGGCGCCGATTAATGACGGTTTGCTGAAAAAAATTTGACAAATTTCAGAGTTTTTGACAAAAAACAAAAAAAATTTAAGGCAAAAAAAAATTCTGAAATGTTAGCGCACTGAAAATTTCGATGGCGTTGTGCAAGACAAAACGAATGAAGACCTTCTGCTGAAAACCCGGTAAGAATATTTGAATATTTACTGCTTTTAGACGTTAAAATATCTGAAAAATCGATGTACCATTACACCTCGGTACTGATTTGTATAGGAATTTAGACAACAAAATTTAGCAATTCCCACCATCGGGGGCGGTCGAGGGGGGTGCGGATCGACGGGGAATAATTCCTGGCGCCGATTAATGACGGTTTGCTGAAAAAAATTTGACAAATTTCAGAGTTTTTGACAAAAAACAAAAAAAATTTAAGGCAAAAAAAAATTCTGAAATGTTTGCACACTGAAAATTTCGATGGCGTTGTGCAAGACAAAACGAATGAAGACCTTCTGCTGAAAACCCGGTAAGAATATTTGAATATTTACTGCTTTTAGACGTTAAAATATCTGAAAAATCGATGTACCATTACACCTCGGTACTGATTTGTATAGGAATTTAGACAACAAAATTTAGCAATTCCCACCATCGGGGGCGGTCGAGGGGGTGCGGATCGACGGGGAATAATTCCTGGCGCCGATTAATGACGGTTTGCTGAAAAAAATTTAACAAATTTCAGAGTTTTTGACAAAAAACAAAAAAAAATTAAGGAAAAAAAACATTCTGAAATGTGTGCACACTGAAAATTTCGATGGCGTTGTGCAAGACAAAACGAATGAAGACCTTCTGCTGAAAACCCGGTAAGAATATTTGAATATTTACTGCTTTTAGACGTTAAAATGTCTGAAAAATCGATGCACCATTACACCTCGGTACTGATTTGTATAGGAATTTAGGCAACAAAATTTAGCAATTCCCACCATCGGGGGCGGTCGAGGGGGGTGCGGATCGACGGGGAATAATTCCTGGCGCCGATTAATGACGGTTTGCTGAAAAAAATTTAACAAATTTCAGAGTTTTTGACAAAAAACAAAAAAAATTAAGGAAAAAAAACATTCTGAAATGTGTGCACACTGAAAATTTCGATGGCGTTGTGCAAGACAAAACGAATGAAGACCTTCTGCTGAAAACCCGGTAAGAATATTTGAATATTTACTGCTTTTAGACGTTAAAATGTCTGAAAAATCGATGCACCATTACACCTCGGTACTGATTTGTATAGGAATTTAGACAACAAAATTTAGCAATTCCCACCATCGGGGGCGGTCGAGGGGGGTGCGGATCGACGGGGAATAATTCCTGGCGCCGATTAATGACGGTTTGCTGAAAAAAAATTGACAAATTTCAGAGTTTTTGACAAACAAAAAAAAAAATTAAGGCAAAAAAAAATTCTGAAATGTTTGCACACTGAAAATTTCGATGGCGTTGTGCAAGACAAAACGAATGAAGACCTTCTGCTGAAAACCCGGTAAGAATATTTGAATATTTACTGCTTTTAGACGTTAAAATATCTGAAAAATCGATGTACCATTACACCTCGGTACTGATTTGTATAGGAATTTAGACAACAAAATTTAGCAATTCCCACCATCGGGGGCGGTCGAGGGGGGTGCGGATCGACGGGGAATAATTCCTGGCGCCGATTAATGACGGTTTGCTGAAAAAAATTTGACAAATTTCAGAGTTTTTGACAAAAAACAAAAAAAATTTAAGGCAAAAAAAAATTCTGAAATGTTTGCACACTGAAAATTTCGATGGCGTTGTGCAAGACAAAACGAATGAAGACCTTCTGCTGAAAACCCGGTAAGAATATTTGAATATTTACTGCTTTTAGACGTTAAAATATCTGAAAAATCGATGTACCATTACACCTCGGTACTGATTTGTATAGGAATTTAGACAACAAAATTTAGCAATTCCCACCATCGGGGGCGGTCGAGGGGGGTGCGGATCGACGGGGAATAATTCCTGACGCCGATTAATGACGGTTTGCTGAAAAAAATTTGACAAATTTCAGAGTTTTTGACAAAAAAGAAAAAAAATTTAAGGCAAAAAAAAATTCTGAAATGTTAGCGCACTGAAAATTTCGATGGCGTTGTGCAAGACAAAACGAATGAAGACCTTCTGCTGAAAACCCGGTAAGAATATTTGAATATTTACTGCTTTTAGACGTTAAAATATCTGAAAAATCGATGTACCATTACACCTCGGTACTGATTTGTATAGGAATTTAGACAACAAAATTTAGCAATTCCCACCATCGGGGGCGGTCGAGGGGGGTGCGGATCGACGGGGAATAATTCCTGGCGCCGATTAATGACGGTTTGCTGAAAAAAATTTGACAAATTTCAGAGTTTTTGACAAAAAACAAAAAAAATTTAAGGCAAAAAAAAATTCTGAAATGTTTGCACACTGAAAATTTCGATGGCGTTGTGCAAGACAAAACGAATGAAGACCTTCTGCTGAAAACCCGGTAAGAATATTTGAATATTTACTGCTTTTAGACGTTAAAATATCTGAAAAATCGATGTACCATTACACCTCGGTACTGATTTGTATAGGAATTTAGACAACAAAATTTAGCAATTCCCACCATCGGGGGCGGTCGAGGGGGGTGCGGATCGACGGGGAATAATTCCTGGCGCCGATTAATGACGGTTTGCTGAAAAAAATTTAACAAATTTCAGAGTTTTTGACAAAAAACAAAAAAAAATTAAGGAAAAAAAACATTCTGAAATGTGTGCACACTGAAAATTTCGATGGCGTTGTGCAAGACAAAACGAATGAAGACCTTCTGCTGAAAACCCGGTAAGAATATTTGAATATTTACTGCTTTTAGACGTTAAAATGTCTGAAAAATCGATGCACCATTACACCTCGGTACTGATTTGTATAGGAATTTAGACAACAAAATTTAGCAATTCCCACCATCGGGGGCGGTCGAGGGGGGTGCGGATCGACGGGGAATAATTCCTGGCGCCGATTAATGACGGTTTGCTGAAAAAATTTTGACAAATTTCAGAGATTTTGACAAAAAACAAAAAAAATTTAAGGCAAAAAAAAATTCTGAAATGTTTGCACACTGAAAATTTCGATGGCGTTGTGCAAGACAAAACGAATAAAGACCTTCTGCTGAAAACCCGGTAAGAATATTTGAATATTTACTGCTTTTAGACGTTAAAATATCTGAAAAATCGATGTACCATTACACCTCGGTACTGATTTGTATAGGAATTTAGACAACAAAATTTAGCAATTCCCACCATCGGGGGCGGTCGAGGGGGGTGCGGATCGACGGGGAATAATTCCTGGCGCCGATTAATGACGGTTTGCTGAAAAAAATTTGACAAATTTCAGAGTTTTTGAAAAAAAACAAAAAAAATTTAAGGCAAAAAAAAATTCTGAAATGTTTGCACACTGAAAATTTCGATGGCGTTGTGCAAGACAAAACGAATGAAGACCTTCTGCTGAAAACCCGGTAAGAATATTTGAATATTTACTGCTTTTAGACGTTAAAATATCTGAAAAATCGATGTACCATTACACCTCGGTACTGATTTGTATAGGAATTTAGACAACAAAATTTAGCAATTCCCACCATCGGGGGCGGTCGAAGGGGGTGCGGATCGACGGGGAATAATTCCTGGCGCCGATTAATGACGGTTTGCTGAAAAAAATTTGACAAATTTCAGAGTTTTTGACAAAAAAGAAAAAAATTTAAGGCAAAAAAAAATTCTGAAATGTTAGCGCACTGAAAATTTCGATGGCGTTGTGCAAGACAAAACGAATGAAGACCTTCTGCTGAAAACCCGGTAAGAATATTTGAATATTTACTGCTTTTAGACGTTAAAATATCTGAAAAATCGATGTACCATTACACCTCGGTACTGATTTGTATAGGAATTTAGACAACAAAATTTAGCAATTCCCACCATCGGGGGCGGTCGAGGGGGGTGCGGATCGACGGGGAATAATTCCTGGCGCCGATTAATGACGGTTTGCTGAAAAAAAATTGACAAATTTCAGAGTTTTTGACAAACAAAAAAAAAAATTAAGGCAAAAAAAATTCTGAAATGTTTGCACACTGAAAATTTCGATGGCGTTGTGCAAGACAAAACGAATGAAGACCTTCTGCTGAAAACCAGGTAAGAATATTTGAATATTTACTGCTTTTAGACGTTAAAATATCTGAAAAATCGATGTACCATTACACCTCGGTACTGATTTGTATAGGAATTTAGACAACAAAATTTAGCAATTCCCACCATCGGGGGCGGTCGAGGGGGGTGCGGATCGACGGGGAATAATTCCTGGCGCCGATTAATGACGGTTTGCTGAAAAAAATTTGACAAATTTCAGAGTTTTTGACAAAAAACAAAAAAAATTTAAGGCAAAAAAAAATTCTGAAATGTTTGCACACTGAAAATTTCGATGGCGTTGTGCAAGACAAAACGAATGAAGACCTTCTGCTGAAAACCCGGTAAGAATATTTGAATATTTACTGCTTTTAGACGTTAAAATATCTGAAAAATCGATGTACCATTACACCTCGGTACTGATTTGTATAGGAATTTAGACAACAAAATTTAGCAATTCCCACCATCGGGGGCGGTCGAGGGGGGTGCGGATCGACGGGGAATAATTCCTGGCGCCGATTAATGACGGTTTGCTGAAAAAAATTTGACAAATTTCAGAGTTTCTGACAAAAAACAAAAAAAAATTAAGGCAAAAAGAAATTCTGAAATGTTTGCACACTGAAAATTTCGATGGCGTTGTGCAAGACAAAACGAATGAAGACCTTCTGCTGAAAACCCGGTAAGAATATTTGAATATTTACTGCTTTTAGACGTTAAAATATCTGAAAAATCGATGTACCATTACACCTCGGTACTGATTTGTATAGGAATTTAGACAACAAAATTTAGCAATTCCCACCATCGGGGGCGGTCGAGGGGGGTGCGGATCGACGGGGAATAATTCCTGGCGCCGATTAATGACGGTTTGCTGAAAAAAATTTGACAAATTTCAGAGTTTTTGACAAAAAAGAAAAAAATTTAAGGCAAAAAAAAATTCTGAAATGTTAGCGCACTGAAAATTTCGATGGCGTTGTGCAAGACAAAACGAATGAAGACCTTCTGCTGAAAACCCGGTAAGAATATTTGAATATTTACTGCTTTTAGACGTTAAAATATCTGAAAAATCGATGTACCATTACACCTCGGTACTGATTTGTATAGGAATTTAGACAACAAAATTTAGCAATTCCCACCATCGGGGGCGGTCGAGGGGGGTGCGGATCGACGGGGAATAATTCCTGGCGCCGATTAATGACGGTTTGCTGAAAAAAATTTGACAAATTTCAGAGTTTTTGACAAAAAACAAAAAAAATTTAAGGCAAAAAAAAATTCTGAAATGTTTGCACACTGAAAATTTCGATGGCGTTGTGCAAGACAAAACGAATGAAGACCTTCTGCTGAAAACCCGGTAAGAATATTTGAATATTTACTGCTTTTAGACGTTAAAATATCTGAAAAATCGATGTACCATTACACCTCGGTACTGATTTGTATAGGAATTTAGACAACAAAATTTAGCAATTCCCACCATCGGGGGCGGTCGAGGGGGGTGCGGATCGACGGGGAATAATTCCTGGCGCCGATTAATGACGGTTTGCTGAAAAAAATTTGACAAATTTCAGAGTTTTTGACAAACAAAAAAAAAAATTAAGGCAAAAAAAATTCTGAAATGTTTGCACACTGAAAATTTCGATGGCGTTGTGCAAGACAAAACGAATGAAGACCTTCTGCTGAAAACCCGGTAAGAATATTTGAATATTTACTGCTTTTAGACGTTAAAATATCTGAAAAATCGATGTACCATTACACCTCGGTACTGATTTGTATAGGAATTTAGACAACAAAATTTAGCAATTCCCACCATCGGGGGCGGTCGAGGGGGGTGCGGATCGACGGGGAATAATTCCTGGCGCCGATTAATGACGGTTTGCTAAAAAAAATTTGACAAATTTCAGAGTTTTTGACAAAAAACAAAAAAAATTTAAGGCAAAAAAAAATTCTGAAATGTTAGCGCACTGAAAATTTCGATGGCGTTGTGCAAGACAAAACGAATGAAGACCTTCTGCTGAAAACCCGGTAAGAATATTTGAATATTTACTGCTTTTAGACGTTAAAATATCTGAAAAATCGATGTACCATTACACCTCGGTACTGATTTGTATAGGAATTTAGACAACAAAATTTAGCAATTCCCACCATCGGGGGCGGTCGAGGGGGGTGCGGATCGACGGGGAATAATTCCTGGCGCCGATTAATGACGGTTTGCTGAAAAAAATTTGACAAATTTCAGAGTTTTTGACAAAAAACAAAAAAAATTTAAGGCAAAAAAAAATTCTGAAATGTTTGCACACTGAAAATTTCGATGGCGTTGTGCAAGACAAAACGAATGAAGACCTTCTGCTGAAAACCCGGTAAGAATATTTGAATATTTACTGCTTTTAGACGTTAAAATATCTGAAAAATCGATGTACCATTACACCTCGGTACTGATTTGTATAGGAATTTAGACAACAAAATTTAGCAATTCCCACCATCGGGGGCGGTCGAGGGGGGTGCGGATCGACGGGGAATAATTCCTGGCGCCGATTAATGACGGTTTGCTGAAAAAAATTTGACAAATTTCAGAGTTTTTGACAAAAAACAAAAAAAAATTAAGGCAAAAAAAAATTCTGAAATGTTTGCACACTGAAAATTTCGATGGCGTTGTGCAAGACAAAACGAATGAAGACCTTCTGCTGAAAACCCGGTAAGAATATTTGAATATTTACTGCTTTTAGACGTTAAAATATCTGAAAAATCGATGTACCATTACACCTCGGTACTGATTTGTATAGGAATTTAGACAACAAAATTTAGCAATTCCCACCATCGGGGGCGGTCGAGGGGGGTGCGGATCGACGGGGAATAATTCCTGGCGCCGATTAATGACGGTTTGCTAAAAAAAATTTGACAAATTTCAGAGTTTTTGACAAAAAACAAAAAAAATTGAAGGCAAAAAAAAATTTCTGAAATGTTTGCACACTGAAAATTTCGATGGCGTTGTGCAAGACAAAACGAATGAAGACCTTCTGATGAAAACCCGGTAAGAATATTTGAATATTTACTGCTTTTAGACGTTAAAATATCTGAAAAATCGATGTACCATTACACCTCGGTACTGATTTGTATAGGAATTTAGACAACAAAATTTAGCAATTCCCACCATCGGGGGCGGTCGAGGGGGGTGCGGATCGACGGGGAATAATTCCTGGCGCCGATTAATGACGGTTTGCTGAAAAAAATTTGACAAATTTCAGAGTTTTTGACAAAAAAGAAAAAAAATTTAAGGCAAAAAAAAATTCTGAAATGTTAGCGCACTGAAAATTTCGATGGCGTTGTGCAAGACAAAACGAATGAAGACCTTCTGCTGAAAACCCGGTAAGAATATTTGAATATTTACTGCTTTTAGACGTTAAAATATCTGAAAAATCGATGTACCATTACACCTCGGTACTGATTTGTATAGGAATTTAGACAACAAAATTTAGCAATTCCCACCATCGGGGGCGGTCGAGGGGGGTGCGGATCGACGGGGAATAATTCCTGGCGCCGATTAATGACGGTTTGCTGAAAAAAATTTGACAAATTTCAGAGTTTTTGACAAAAAACAAAAAAAATTTAAGGCAAAAAAAAATTCTGAAATGTTTGCACACTGAAAATTTCGATGGCGTTGTGCAAGACAAAACGAATGAAGACCTTCTGCTGAAAACCCGGTAAGAATATTTGAATATTTACTGCTTTTAGACGTTAAAATATCTGAAAAATCGATGTACCATTACACCTCGGTACTGATTTGTATAGGAATTTAGACAACAAAATTTAGCAATTCCCACCATCGGGGGCGGTCGAGGGGGGTGCGGATCGACGGGGAATAATTCCTGGCGCCGATTAATGACGGTTTGCTGAAAAAAAATTGACAAATTTCAGAGTTTTTGACAAACAAAAAAAAAAATTAAGGCAAAAAAAAATTCTGAAATGTTTGCACACTGAAAATTTCGATGGCGTTGTGCAAGACAAAACGAATGAAGACCTTCTGCTGAAAACCAGGTAAGAATATTTGAATATTTACTGCTTTTAGACGTTAAAATATCTGAAAAATCGATGTACCATTACACCTCGGTACTGATTTGTATAGGAATTTAGACAACAAAATTTAGCAATTCCCACCATCGGGGGCGGTCGAGGGGGGTGCGGATCGACGGGGAATAATTCCTGGCGCCGATTAATGACGGTTTGCTGAAAAAAATTTGACAAATTTCAGAGTTTTTGACAAAAAACAAAAAAAATTTAAGGCAAAAAAAAATTCTGAAATGTTTGCACACTGAAAATTTCGATGGCGTTGTGCAAGACAAAACGAATGAAGACCTTCTGCTGAAAACCCGGTAAGAATATTTGAATATTTACTGCTTTTAGACGTTAAAATATCTAAAAAATCGATGTACCATTACACCTCGGTACTGATTTGTATAGGAATTTAGACAACAAAATTTAGCAATTCCCACCATCGGGGGCGGTCGAGGGGGGTGCGGATCGAAATGGAATAATTCCTGGCGCCGATTAATGACGGTTTGCTGAAAAAAATTTGACAAATTTCAGAGTTTTTGACAAAAAACAAAAAAAATTTAAGGCAAAAAAAAATTCTGAAATGTTTGCACACTGAAAATTTCGATGGCGTTGTGCAAGACAAAACGAATGAAGACCTTCTGCTGAAAACCCGGTAAGAATATTTGAATATTTACTGCTTTTAGACGTTAAAATATCTGAAAAATCGATGTACCATTACACCTCGGTACTGATTTGTATAGGAATTTAGACAACAAAATTTAGCAATTCCCACCATCGGGGGCGGTCGAAGGGGGTGCGGATCGACGGGGAATAATTCCTGGCGCCGATTAATGACGGTTTGCTGAAAAAAATTTGACAAATTTCAGAGTTTTTGACAAAAAAGAAAAAAATTTAAGGCAAAAAAAAATTCTGAAATGTTAGCGCACTGAAAATTTCGATGGCGTTGTGCAAGACAAAACGAATGAAGACCTTCTGCTGAAAACCCGGTAAGAATATTTGAATATTTACTGCTTTTAGACGTTAAAATATCTGAAAAATCGATGTACCATTACACCTCGGTACTGATTTGTATAGGAATTTAGACAACAAAATTTAGCAATTCCCACCATCGGGGGCGGTCGAGGGGGGTGCGGATCGACGGGGAATAATTCCTGGCGCCGATTAATGACGGTTTGCTGAAAAAAATTTGACAAATTTCAGAGTTTTTGACAAAAAACAAAAAAAATTTAAGGCAAAAAAAAATTCTGAAATGTTTGCACACTGAAAATTTCGATGGCGTTGTGCAAGACAAAACGAATGAAGACCTTCTGCTGAAAACCCGGTAAGAATATTTGAATATTTACTGCTTTTAGACGTTAAAATATCTGAAAAATCGATGTACCATTACACCTCGGTACTGATTTGTATAGGAATTTAGACAACAAAATTTAGCAATTCCCACCATCGGGGGCGGTCGAGGGGGGTGCGGATCGACGGGGAATAATTCCTGGCGCCGATTAATGACGGTTTGCTAAAAAAAATTTGACAAATTTCAGAGTTTTTGACAAAAAACAAAAAAAATTGAAGGCAAAAAAAAATTTCTGAAATGTTTGCACACTGAAAATTTCGATGGCGTTGTGCAAGACAAAACGAATGAAGACCTTCTGATGAAAACCCGGTAAAAATATTTGAATATTTACTGCTTTTAGACGTTAAAATATCTGAAAAATCGATGTACCATTACACCTCGGTACTGATTTGTATAGGAATTTAGACAACAAAATTTAGCAATTCCCACCATCGGGGGCGGTCGAGGGGGGTGCGGATCGACGGGGAATAATTCCTGGCGCCGATTAATGACGGTTTGCTGAAAAAAATTTGACAAATTTCAGAGTTTTTGACAAAAAAGAAAAAAAATTTAAGGCAAAAAAAAATTCTGAAATGTTAGCGCACTGAAAATTTCGATGGCGTTGTGCAAGACAAAACGAATGAAGACCTTCTGCTGAAAACCCGGTAAGAATATTTGAATATTTACTGCTTTTAGACGTTAAAATATCTGAAAAATCGATGTACCATTACACCTCGGTACTGATTTGTATAGGAATTTAGACAACAAAATTTAGCAATTCCCACCATCGGGGGCGGTCGAGGGGGGTGCGGATCGACGGGGAATAATTCCTGGCGCCGATTAATGACGGTTTGCTGAAAAAAATTTGACAAATTTCAGAGTTTTTGACAAAAAACAAAAAAAAATTAAGGCAAAAAAAAATTCTGAAATGTTTGCACACTGAAAATTTCGATGGCGTTGTGCAAGACAAAACGAATGAAGACCTTCTGCTGAAAACCCGGTAAGAATATTTGAATATTTACTGCTTTTAGACGTTAAAATATCTGAAAAATCGATGTACCATTACACCTCGGTACTGATTTGTATAGGAATTTAGACAACAAAATTTAGCAATTCCCACCATCGGGGGCGGTCGAGGGGGGTGCGGATCGACGGGGAATAATTCCTGGCGCCGATTAATGACGGTTTGCTGAAAAAAAATTGACAAATTTCAGAGTTTTTGACAAACAAAAAAAAAAATTAAGGCAAAAAAAAATTCTGAAATGTTTGCACACTGAAAATTTCGATGGCGTTGTGCAAGACAAAACGAATGAAGACCTTCTGCTGAAAACCAGGTAAGAATATTTGAATATTTACTGCTTTTAGACGTTAAAATATCTGAAAAATCGATGTACCATTACACCTCGGTACTGATTTGTATAGGAATTTAGACAACAAAATTTAGCAATTCCCACCATCGGGGGCGGTCGAGGGGGGTGCGGATCGACGGGGAATAATTCCTGGCGCCGATTAATGACGGTTTGCTGAAAAAAATTTGACAAATTTCAGAGTTTTTGACAAAAAACAAAAAAAATTTAAGGCAAAAAAAAATTCTGAAATGTTTGCACACTGAAAATTTCGATGGCGTTGTGCAAGACAAAACGAATGAAGACCTTCTGCTGAAAACCCGGTAAGAATATTTGAATATTTACTGCTTTTAGACGTTAAAATATCTGAAAAATCGATGTACCATTACACCTCGGTACTGATTTGTATAGGAATTTAGACAACAAAATTTAGCAATTCCCACCATCGGGGGCGGTCGAGGGGGGTGCGGATCGACGGGGAATAATTCCGGGCGCCGATTAATGACGGTTTGCTGAAAAAAATTTAACAAATTTCAGAGTTTTTGACAAAAAACAAAAAAAAATTAAGGAAAAAAAACATTCTGAAATGTGTGCACACTGAAAATTTCGATGGCGTTGTGCAAGACAAAACGAATGAAGACCTTCTGCTGAAAACCCGGTAAGAATATTTGAATATTTACTGCTTTTAGACGTTAAAATGTCTGAAAAATCGATGCACCATTACACCTCGGTACTGATTTGTATAGGAATTTAGACAACAAAATTTAGCAATTCCCACCATCGGGGGCGGTCGAGGGGGGTGCGGATCGACGGGGAATAATTCCTGGCGCCGATTAATGACGGTTTGCTAAAAAAAATTTGATAAATTTCAGAGATTTTGACAAAAAACAAAAAAAATTTAAGGCAAAAAAAAATTCTGAAATGTTTGCACACTGAAAATTTCGATGGCGTTGTGCAAGACAAAACGAATGAAGACCTTCTGCTGAAAACCCGGTAAGAATATTTGAATATTTACTGCTTTTAGACGTTAAAATATCTGAAAAATCGATGTACCATTACACCTCGGTACTGATTTGTATAGGAATTTAGACAACAAAATTTAGCAATTCCCACCATCGGGGGCGGTCGAGGGGGGTGCGGATCGACGGGGAATAATTCCTGGCGCCGATTAATGACGGTTTGCTGAAAAAAATTTGACAAATTTCAGAGTTTTTGACAAAAAACAAAAAAAATTTAAGGCAAAAAAAAATTCTGAAATGTTTGCACACTGAAAATTTCGATGGCGTTGTGCAAGACAAAACGAATGAAGACCTTCTGCTGAAAACCCGGTAAGAATATTTGAATATTTACTGCTTTTAGACGTTAAAATATCTGAAAAATCGATGTACCATTACACCTCGGTACTGATTTGTATAGGAATTTAGACAACAAAATTTAGCAATTCCCACCATCGGGGGCGGTCGAAGGGGGTGCGGATCGACGGGGAATAATTCCTGGCGCCGATTAATGACGGTTTGCTGAAAAAAATTTGACAAATTTCAGAGTTTTTGACAAAAAACAAAAAAAAATTAAGGCAAAAAAAAATTCTGAAATGTTTGCACACTGAAAATTTCGATGGCGTTGTGCAAGACAAAACGAATGAAGACCTTCTGCTGAGAACCCGGTAAGAATATTTGAATATTTACTGCTTTTAGACGTTAAAATGTCTGAAAAATCGATGCACCATTACACCTCGGTACTGATTTGTATAGGTATTTAAACAACAAAATTTAGCAATTCCCACCATCGGGGGCGATCGAGGGGGGTGCGGATCGACGGGGAATAATTCCTGGCGCCGATTAATGACGGTTTGCTAAAAAAAATTTGACAAATTTCAGAGATTTTGATAAAAAACAAAAAAAAATTAAGGCAAAAAAAAATTCTGAAATGTGTGCACACTGAAAATTTCGATGGCGTTGTGCAAGACAAAACGAATGAAGACCTTCTGCTGAAAACCCGGTAAGAATATTTGAATATTTACTGCTTTTAGACGTTAAAATATCTGAAAAATCGATGTACCATTACACCTCGGTACTGATTTGTATAGGAATTTAGACAACAAAATTTAGCAATTCCCACCATCGGGGGCGGTCGAGGGGGGTGCGGATCGACGGGGAATAATTCCTGGCGCCGATTAATGACGGTTTGCTGAAAAAAATTTGACAAATTTCAGAGTTTTTGACAAAAAACAAAAAAAATTTAAGGCAAAAAAAAATTCTGAAATGTTTGCACACTGAAAATTTCGATGGCGTTGTGCAAGACAAAACGAATGAAGACCTTCTGCTGAAAACCCGGTAAGAATATTTGAATATTTACTGCTTTTAGACGTTAAAATGTCTGAAAAATCGATGCACCATTACACCTCGGTACTGATTTGTATAGGAATTTAGACAACAAAATTTAGCAATTCCCACCTTCGGGGGCGGTCGAGGGGGGTGCGGATCGACGGGGAATAATTCCTGGCGCCGATTAATGACGGTTTGCTAAAAAAAATTTGACAAATTTCAGAGATTTTGATAAAAAACAAAAAAAAATTAAGGCAAAAAAAAATTCTGAAATGTGTGCACACTGAAAATTTCGATGGCGTTGTGCAAGACAAAACGAATGAAGACCTTCTGCTGAAAACCCGGTAAGAATATTTGAATATTTACTGCTTTTAGACGTTAAAATATCTGAAAAATCGATGTACCATTACACCTCGGTACTGATTTGTATAGGAATTTAGACAACAAAATTTAGCAATTCCCACCATCGGGGGCGGTCGAGGGGGGTGCGGATCGACGGGGAATAATTCCTGGCGCCGATTAATGACGGTTTGCTGAAAAAAATTTGACAAATTTCAGAGTTTTTGACAAAAAACAAAAAAAATTTAAGGCAAAAAAAAATTCTGAAATGTTTGCACACTGAAAATTTCGATGGCGTTGTGCAAGACAAAACGAATGAAGACCTTCTGCTGAGAACCCGGTAAGAATATTTGAATATTTACTGCTTTTAGACGTTAAAATGTCTGAAAAATCGATGCACCATTACACCTCGGTACTGATTTGTATAGGAATTTAGACAACAAAATTTAGCAATTCCCACCTTCGGGGGCGGTCGAGGGGGGTGCGGATCGACGGGGAATAATTCCTGGCGCCGATTAATGACGGTTTGCTAAAAAAAATTTGACACATTTCAGAGATTTTGATAAAAAACAAAAAAAAATTAAGGCAAAAAAAAATTCTGAAATGTGTGCACACTGAAAATTTCGATGGCGTTGTGCAAGACAAAACGAATGAAGACCTTCTGCTGAAAACCCGGTAAGAATATTTGAATATTTACTGCTTTTAGACGTTAAAATATCTGAAAAATCGATGTACCATTACACCTCGGTACTGATTTGTATAGGAATTTAGACAACAAAATTTAGCAATTCCCACCATCGGGGGCGGTCGAGGGGGGTGCGGATCGACGGGGAATAATTCCTGGCGCCGATTAATGACGGTTTGCTGAAAAAAATTTGACAAATTTCAGAGTTTTTGACAAAAAACAAAAAAAATTTAAGGCAAAAAAAAATTCTGAAATGTTTGCACACTGAAAATTTCGATGGCGTTGTGCAAGACAAAACGAATGAAGACCTTCTGGTGAAAACCCGGTAAGAATATTTGAATATTTACTGCTTTTAGACGTTAAAATATCTGAAAAATCGATGTACCATTACACCTCGGTACTGATTTGTATAGGAATTTAGACAACAAAATTTAGCAATTCCCACCATCGGGGGCGGTCGAGGGGGGTGCGGATCGACGGGGAATAATTCCTGGCGCCGATTAATGACGGTTTGCTGAAAAAAATTTGACAAATTTCAGAGTTTTTGACAAAAAACAAAAAAAAATTAAGGCAAAAAAAAATTCTGAAATGTTTGCACACTGAAAATTTCGATGGCGTTGTGCAAGACAAAACGAATGAAGACCTTCTGGTGAAAACCCGGTAAGAATATTTGAATATTTACTGCTTTTAGACGTTAAAATATCTGAAAAATCGATGTACCATTACACCTCGGTACTGATTTGTATAGGAATTTAGACAACAAAATTTAGCAATTCCCACCATCGGGGGCGGTCGAGGGGGGTGCGGATCGACGGGGAATAATTCCTGGCGCCGATTAATGACGGTTTGCTGAAAAAAATTTGACAAATTTCAGAGTTTTTGACAAAAAACAAAAAAAAATTAAGGCAAAAAAAAATTCTGAAATGTTTGCACACTGAAAATTTCGATGGCGTTGTGCAAGACAAAACGAATGAAGACCTTCTGCTGAAAACCAGGTAAGAATATTTGAATATTTACTGCTTTTAGACGTTAAAATATCTGAAAAATCGATGTACCATTACACCTCGGTACTGATTTGTATAGGAATTTAGACAACAAAATTTAGCAATTCCCACCATCGGGGGCGGTCGAGGGGGGTGCGGATCGACGGGGAATAATTCCTGGCGCCGATTAATGACGGTTTGCTGAAAAAAATTTGACAAATTTCAGAGTTTTTGACAAAAAACAAAAAAAATTTAAGGCAAAAAAAAATTCTGAAATGTTTGCACACTGAAAATTTCGATGGCGTTGTGCAAGACAAAACGAATGAAGACCTTCTGCTGAAAACCCGGTAAGAATATTTGAATATTTACTGCTTTTAGACGTTAAAATATCTAAAAAATCGATGTACCATTACACCTCGGTACTGATTTGTATAGGAATTTAGACAACAAAATTTAGCAATTCCCACCATCGGGGGCGGTCGAGGGGGGTGCGGATCGAAAGGGAATAATTCCTGGCGCCGATTAATGACGGTTTGCTGAAAAAAATTTGACAAATTTCAGAGTTTTTGACAAAAAACAAAAAAAATTTAAGGCAAAAAAAAATTCTGAAATGTTTGCACACTGAAAATTTCGATGGCGTTGTGCAAGACAAAACGAATGAAGACCTTCTGCTGAAAACCCGGTAAGAATATTTGAATATTTACTGCTTTTAGACGTTAAAATATCTGAAAAATCGATGTACCATTACACCTCGGTACTGATTTGTATAGGAATTTAGACAACAAAATTTAGCAATTCCCACCATCGGGGGCGGTCGAAGGGGGTGCGGATCGACGGGGAATAATTCCTGGCGCCGATTAATGACGGTTTGCTGAAAAAAATTTGACAAATTTCAGAGTTTTTGACAAAAAAGAAAAAAATTTAAGGCAAAAAAAAATTCTGAAATGTTAGCGCACTGAAAATTTCGATGGCGTTGTGCAAGACAAAACGAATGAAGACCTTCTGCTGAAAACCCGGTAAGAATATTTGAATATTTACTGCTTTTAGACGTTAAAATATCTGAAAAATCGATGTACCATTACACCTCGGTACTGATTTGTATAGGAATTTAGACAACAAAATTTAGCAATTCCCACCATCGGGGGCGGTCGAGGGGGGTGCGGATCGACGGGGAATAATTCCTGGCGCCGATTAATGACGGTTTGCTGAAAAAAATTTGACAAATTTCAGAGTTTTTGACAAAAAACAAAAAAAATTTAAGGCAAAAAAAAATTCTGAAATGTTTGCACACTGAAAATTTCGATGGCGTTGTGCAAGACAAAACGAATGAAGACCTTCTGCTGAAAACCCGGTAAGAATATTTGAATATTTACTGCTTTTAGACGTTAAAATATCTGAAAAATCGATGTACCATTACACCTCGGTACTGATTTGTATAGGAATTTAGACAACAAAATTTAGCAATTCCCACCATCGGGGGCGGTCGAGGGGGGTGCGGATCGACGGGGAATAATTCCTGGCGCCGATTAATGACGGTTTGCTAAAAAAAATTTGACAAATTTCAGAGTTTTTGACAAAAAACAAAAAAAATTGAAGGCAAAAAAAAATTTCTGAAATGTTTGCACACTGAAAATTTCGATGGCGTTGTGCAAGACAAAACGAATGAAGACCTTCTGATGAAAACCCGGTAAAAATATTTGAATATTTACTGCTTTTAGACGTTAAAATATCTGAAAAATCGATGTACCATTACACCTCGGTACTGATTTGTATAGGAATTTAGACAACAAAATTTAGCAATTCCCACCATCGGGGGCGGTCGAGGGGGGTGCGGATCGACGGGGAATAATTCCTGGCGCCGATTAATGACGGTTTGCTGAAAAAAATTTGACAAATTTCAGAGTTTTTGACAAAAAAGAAAAAAAATTTAAGGCAAAAAAAAATTCTGAAATGTTAGCGCACTGAAAATTTCGATGGCGTTGTGCAAGACAAAACGAATGAAGACCTTCTGCTGAAAACCCGGTAAGAATATTTGAATATTTACTGCTTTTAGACGTTAAAATATCTGAAAAATCGATGTACCATTACACCTCGGTACTGATTTGTATAGGAATTTAGACAACAAAATTTAGCAATTCCCACCATCGGGGGCGGTCGAGGGGGGTGCGGATCGACGGGGAATAATTCCTGGCGCCGATTAATGACGGTTTGCTGAAAAAAATTTGACAAATTTCAGAGTTTTTGACAAAAAACAAAAAAAATTTAAGGCAAAAAAAAATTCTGAAATGTTTTCACACTGAAAATTTCGATGGCGTTGTGCAAGACAAAACGAATGAAGACCTTCTGCTGAAAACCCGGTAAGAATATTTGAATATTTACTGCTTTTAGACGTTAAAATATCTGAAAAATCGATGTACCATTACACCTCGGTACTGATTTGTATAGGAATTTAGACAACAAAATTTAGCAATTCCCACCATCGGGGGCGGTCGAGGGGGGTGCGGATCGACGGGGAATAATTCCTGGCGCCGATTAATGACGGTTTGCTGAAAAAAAATTGACAAATTTCAGAGTTTTTGACAAACAAAAAAAAAAATTAAGGCAAAAAAAAATTCTGAAATGTTTGCACACTGAAAATTTCGATGGCGTTGTGCAAGACAAAACGAATGAAGACCTTCTGCTGAAAACCAGGTAAGAATATTTGAATATTTACTGCTTTTAGACGTTAAAATATCTGAAAAATCGATGTACCATTACACCTCGGTACTGATTTGTATAGGAATTTAGACAACAAAATTTAGCAATTCCCACCATCGGGGGCGGTCGAGGGGGGTGCGGATCGACGGGGAATAATTCCTGGCGCCGATTAATGACGGTTTGCTGAAAAAAATTTAACAAATTTCAGAGTTTTTGACAAAAAACAAAAAAAATTTAAGGCAAAAAAAAATTCTGAAATGTTTGCACACTGAAAATTTCGATGGCGTTGTGCAAGACAAAACGAATGAAGACCTTCTGCTGAAAACCCGGTAAGAATATTTGAATATTTACTGCTTTTAGACGTTAAAATATCTGAAAAATCGATGTACCATTACACCTCGGTACTGATTTGTATAGGAATTTAGACAACAAAATTTAGCAATTCCCACCATCGGGGGCGGTCGAGGGGGGTGCGGATCGACGGGGAATAATTCCGGGCGCCGATTAATGACGGTTTGCTGAAAAAAATTTAACAAATTTCAGAGTTTTTGACAAAAAACAAAAAAAAATTAAGGAAAAAAAACATTCTGAAATGTGTGCACACTGAAAATTTCGATGGCGTTGTGCAAGACAAAACGAATGAAGACCTTCTGCTGAAAACCCGGTAAGAATATTTGAATATTTACTGCTTTTAGACGTTAAAATGTCTGAAAAATCGATGCACCATTACACCTCGGTACTGATTTGTATAGGAATTTAGACAACAAAATTTAGCAATTCCCACCATCGGGGGCGGTCGAGGGGGGTGCGGATCGACGGGGAATAATTCCTGGCGCCGATTAATGACGGTTTGCTGAAAAAAATTTGACAAATTTCAGAGTTTTTGACAAAAAACAAAAAAAAATTAAGGCAAAAAAAAATTCTGAAATGTTTGCACACTGAAAATTTCGATGGCGTTGTGCAAGACAAAACGAATGAAGACCTTCTGCTGAAAACCCGGTAAGAATATTTGAATATTTACTGCTTTTAGACGTTAAAATGTCTGAAAAATCGATGCACCATTACACCTCGGTACTGATTTGTATAGGAATTTAGACAACAAAATTTAGCAATTCCCACCTTCGGGGGCGGTCGAGGGGGGTGCGGATCGACGGGGAATAATTCCTGGCGCCGATTAATGACGGTTTGCTGAAAAAAATTTGACAAATTTCAGAGATTTTGATAAAAAACAAAAAAAAATTAAGGCAAAAAAAAATTCTGAAATGTGTGCACACTGAAAATTTCGATGGCGTTGTGCAAGACAAAACGAATGAAGACCTTCTGCTGAAAACCCGGTAAGAATATTTGAATATTTACTGCTTTTAGACGTTAAAATATCTGAAAAATCGATGTACCATTACACCTCGGTACTGATTTGTATAGGAATTTAGACAACAAAATTTAGCAATTCCCACCATCGGGGGCGGTCGAGGGGGGTGCGGATCGACGGGGAATAATTCCTGGCGCCGATTAATGACGGTTTGCTGAAAAAAATTTGACAAATTTCAGAGTTTTTGACAAAAAACAAAAAAAATTTAAGGCAAAAAAAAATTCTGAAATGTTTGCACACTGAAAATTTCGATGGCGTTGTGCAAGACAAAACGAATGAAGACCTTCTGCTGAGAACCCGGTAAGAATATTTGAATATTTACTGCTTTTAGACGTTAAAATGTCTGAAAAATCGATGCACCATTACACCTCGGTACTGATTTGTATAGGAATTTAGACAACAAAATTTAGCAATTCCCACCTTCGGGGGCGGTCGAGGGGGGTGCGGATCGACGGGGAATAATTCCTGGCGCCGATTAATGACGGTTTGCTAAAAAAAATTTGACAAATTTCAGAGATTTTGATAAAAAACAAAAAAAAATTAAGGCAAAAAAAAATTCTGAAATGTGTGCACACTGAAAATTTCGATGGCGTTGTGCAAGACAAAACGAATGAAGACCTTCTGCTGAAAACCCGGTAAGAATATTTGAATATTTACTGCTTTTAGACGTTAAAATATCTGAAAAATCGATGTACCATTACACCTCGGTACTGATTTGTATAGGAATTTAGACAACAAAATTTAGCAATTCCCACCATCGGGGGCGGTCGAGGGGGGTGCGGATCGACGGGGAATAATTCCTGGCGCCGATTAATGACGGTTTGCTGAAAAAAATTTGACAAATTTCAGAGTTTTTGACAAAAAACAAAAAAAATTTAAGGCAAAAAAAAATTCTGAAATGTTTGCACACTGAAAATTTCGATGGCGTTGTGCAAGACAAAACGAATGAAGACCTTCTGGTGAAAACCCGGTAAGAATATTTGAATATTTACTGCTTTTAGACGTTAAAATATCTGAAAAATCGATGTACCATTACACCTCGGTACTGATTTGTATAGGAATTTAGACAACAAAATTTAGCAATTCCCACCATCGGGGGCGGTCGAGGGGGGTGCGGATCGACGGGGAATAATTCCTGGCGCCGATTAATGACGGTTTGCTGAAAAAAATTTGACAAATTTCAGAGTTTTTGACAAAAAACAAAAAAAAATTAAGGCAAAAAAAAATTCTGAAATGTTTGCACACTGAAAATTTCGATGGCGTTGTGCAAGACAAAACGAATGAAGACCTTCTGCTGAGAACCCGGTAAGAATATTTGAATATTTACTGCTTTTAGACGTTAAAATGTCTGAAAAATCGATGCACCATTACACCTCGGTACTGATTTGTATAGGTATTTAAACAACAAAATTTAGCAATTCCCACCATCGGGGGCGATCGAGGGGGGTGCGGATCGACGGGGAATAATTCCTGGCGCCGATTAATGACGGTTTGCTAAAAAAAATTTGACAAATTTCAGAGATTTTGATAAAAAACAAAAAAAAAAAATTAAGGCAAAAAAAAATTCTGAAATGTGTGCACACTGAAAATTTCGATGGCGTTGTGCAAGACAAAACGAATGAAGACCTTCTGCTGAAAACCCGGTAAGAATATTTGAATATTTACTGCTTTTAGACGTTAAAATATCTGAAAAATCGATGTACCATTACACCTCGGTACTGATTTGTATAGGAATTTAGACAACAAAATTTAGCAATTCCCACCATCGGGGGCGGTCGAGGGGGGTGCGGATCGACGGGGAATAATTCCTGGCGCCGATTAATGACGGTTTGCTAAAAAAAATTTGACAAATTTCAGAGATTTTGATAAAAAACAAAAAAAAATTAAGGCAAAAAAAAATTCTGAAATGTGTGCACACTGAAAATTTCGATGGCGTTGTGCAAGACAAAACGAATGAAGACCTTCTGCTGAAAACCCGGTAAGAATATTTGAATATTTACTGCTTTTAGACGTTAAAATATCTGAAAAATCGATGTACCATTACACCTCGGTACTGATTTGTATAGGAATTTAGACAACAAAATTTAGCAATTCCCACCATCGGGGGCGGTCGAGGGGGGTGCGGATCGACGGGGAATAATTCCTGGCGCCGATTAATGACGGTTTGCTGAAAAAAATTTGACAAATTTCAGAGTTTTTGACAAAAAACAAAAAAAATTTAAGGCAAAAAAAAATTCTGAAATGTTTGCACACTGAAAATTTCGATGGCGTTGTGCAAGACAAAACGAATGAAGACCTTCTGCTGAAAACCCGGTAAGAATATTTGAATATTTACTGCTTTTAGACGTTAAAATGTCTGAAAAATCGATGCACCATTACACCTCGGTACTGATTTGTATAGGAATTTAGACAACAAAATTTAGCAATTCCCACCTTCGGGGGCGGTCGAGGGGGGTGCGGATCGACGGGGAATAATTCCTGGCGCCGATTAATGACGGTTTGCTAAAAAAAATTTGACAAATTTCAGAGATTTTGATAAAAAACAAAAAAAAATTAAGGCAAAAAAAAATTCTGAAATGTGTGCACACTGAAAATTTCGATGGCGTTGTGCAAGACAAAACGAATGAAGACCTTCTGCTGAAAACCCGGTAAGAATATTTGAATATTTACTGCTTTTAGACGTTAAAATATCTGAAAAATCGATGTACCATTACACCTCGGTACTGATTTGTATAGGAATTTAGACAACAAAATTTAGCAATTCCCACCATCGGGGGCGGTCGAGGGGGGTGCGGATCGACGGGGAATAATTCCTGGCGCCGATTAATGACGGTTTGCTGAAAAAAATTTGACAAATTTCAGAGTTTTTGACAAAAAACAAAAAAAATTTAAGGCAAAAAAAAATTCTGAAATGTTTGCACACTGAAAATTTCGATGGCGTTGTGCAAGACAAAACGAATGAAGACCTTCTGCTGAGAACCCGGTAAGAATATTTGAATATTTACTGCTTTTAGACGTTAAAATGTCTGAAAAATCGATGCACCATTACACCTCGGTACTGATTTGTACAGGAATTTAAACAACAAAATTTAGCAATTCCCACCATCGGGGGCGATCGAGGGGGGTGCGGATCGACGGGGAATAATTCCTGGCGCCGATTAATGACGGTTTGCTAAAAAAAATTTGACAAATTTCAGAGATTTTGATAAAAAACAAAAAAAAATTAAGGCAAAAAAAAATTCTGAAATGTGTGCACACTGAAAATTTCGATGGCGTTGTGCAAGACAAAACGAATGAAGACCTTCTGCTGAAAACCCGGTAAGAATATTTGAATATTTACTGCTTTTAGACGTTAAAATATCTGAAAAATCGATGTACCATTACACCTCGGTACTGATTCGTATAGGAATTTAGACAACAAAATTTAGCAATTCCCACCATCGGGGGCGGTCGAGGGGGGTGCGGATCGACGGGGAATAATTCCTGGCGCCGATTAATGACGGTTTGCTGAAAAAAATTTGACAAATTTCAGAGTTTTTGACAAAAAACAAAAAAAATTTAAGGCAAAAAAAAATTCTGAAATGTTTGCACACTGAAAATTTCGATGGCGTTGTGCAAGACAAAACGAATGAAGACCTTCTGGTGAAAACCCGGTAAGAATATTTGAATATTTACTGCTTTTAGACGTTAAAATATCTGAAAAATCGATGTACCATTACACCTCGGTACTGATTTGTATAGGAATTTAGACAACAAAATTTAGCCATTCCCACCATCGGGGGCGGTCGAGGGGGGTGCGGATCGACGGGGAATAATTCCTGGCGCCGATTAATGACGGTTTGCTGAAAAAAATTTGACAAATTTCAGAGTTTTTGACAAAAAACAAAAAAAAATTAAGGCAAAAAAAAATTCTGAAATGTTTGCACACTGAAAATTTCGATGGCGTTGTGCAAGACAAAACGAATGAAGACCTTCTGCTGAGAACCCGGTAAGAATATTTGAATATTTACTGCTTTTAGACGTTAAAATGTCTGAAAAATCGATGCACCATTACACCTCGGTACTGATTTGTATAGGAATTTAGACAACAAAATTTAGCAATTCCCACCATCGGGGGCGGTCGAGGGGGGTGCGGATCGACGGGGAATAATTCCTGGCGCCGATTAATGACGGTTTGCTGAAAAAAATTTGACAAATTTCAGAGTTTTTGACAAAAAACAAAAAAAAATTAAGGCAAAAAAAATTCTGAAATGTTTGCACACTGAAAATTTCGATGGCGTTGTGCAAGACAAAACGAATGAAGACCTTCTGCTGAAAACCCGGTAAGAATATTTGAATATTTACTGCTTTTAGACGTTAAAATATCTGAAAAATCGATGTACCATTACACCTCGGTACTGATTTGTATAGGAATTTAGACAACAAAATTTAGCAATTCCCACCATCGGGGGCGGTCGAGGGGGGTGCGGATCGACGGGGAATAATTCCTGGCGCCGATTAATGACGGTTTGCTGAAAAAAATTTGACAAATTTCAGAGTTTTTGACAAAAAACAAAAAAAATTTAAGGCAAAAAAAAATTCTGAAATGTTTGCACACTGAAAATTTCGATGGCGTTGTGCAAGACAAAACGAATGAAGACCTTCTGCTGAAAACCCGGTAAGAATATTTGAATATTTACTGCTTTTAGACGTTAAAATATCTGAAAAATCGATGTACCATTACACCTCGGTACTGATTTGTATAGGAATTTAGACAACAAAATTTAGCAATTCCCACCATCGGGGGCGGTCGAGGGGGGTGCGGATCGACGGGGAATAATTCCTGGCGCCGATTAATGACGGTTTGCTGAAAAAAAATTGACAAATTTCAGAGTTTTTGACAAAAACCAAAAAAAATTTAAGGCAAAAAAAAATTCTGAAATGTTTGCACACTGAAAATTTCGATGGCGTTGTGCAAGACAAAACGAAAGAAGACCTTCTGGTGAAAACCCGGTAAGAATATTTGAATATTTACTGCTTTTAGACGTTAAAATATCTGAAAAATCGATGTACATTACACCTCGGTACTGATTTGTATAGGAATTTAGACAACATAATTTAGCAATTCCCACCATCGGGGGCGGTCGAGGGGGGTGCGGATCGACGGGGAATAATTCCTGGCGCCGATTAATGACGGTTTGCTGAAAAAAATTTGACAAATTTCAGAGTTTTTGACAAAAAAGAAAAAAAATTTAAGGCAAAAAAAAATTCTGAAATGTTAGCGCACTGAAAATTTCGATGGCGTTGTGCAAGACAAAACGAATGAAGACCTTCTGCTGAAAACCCGGTAAGAATATTTGAATATTTACTGCTTTTAGACGTTAAAATATCTGAAAAATCGATGTACCATTACACCTCGGTACTGATTTGTATAGGAATTTAGACAACAAAATTTAGCAATTCCCACCATCGGGGGCGGTCGAGGGGGGTGCGGATCGACGGGGAATAATTCCTGGCGCCGATTAATGACGGTTTGCTGAAAAAAATTTGACAAATTTCATAGTTTTTGACAAAAAACAAAAAAAAATTAAGGCAAAAAAAATTCTGAAATGTTTGCACACTGAAAATTTCGATGGCGTTGTGCAAGACAAAACGAATGAAGACCTTCTGCTGAAAACCCGGTAAGAATATTTGAATATTTACTGCTTTTAGACGTTAAAATATCTGAAAAATCGATGTACCATTACACCTCGGTACTGATTTGTATAGGAATTTAGACAACAAAATTTAGCAATTCCCACCATCGGGGGCGGTCGAGGGAGGTGCGGATCGACGGGGAATAATTCCTGGCGCCGATTAATGACGGTTTGCTGAAAAAAATTTGACAAATTTCAGAGTTTTTGACAAAAAACAAAAAAAATTTAAGGCAAAAAAAAATTCTGAAATGTTTGCACACTGAAAATTTCGATGGCGTTGTGCAAGACAAAACGAATGAAGACCTTCTGCTGAAAACCCGGTAAGAATATTTGAATATTTACTGCTTTTAGACGTTAAAATATCTGAAAAATCGATGTACCATTACACCTCGGTACTGATTTGTATAGGAATTTAGACAACAAAATTTAGCAATTCCCACCATCGGGGGCGGTCGAGGGGGGTGCGGATCGACGGGGAATAATTCCTGGCGCCGATTAATGACGGTTTGCTGAAAAAAATTTGACAAATTTCAGAGTTTTTGACAAAAAAGAAAAAAAATTTAAGGCAAAAAAAAATTCTGAAATGTTAGCGCACTGAAAATTTCGATGGCGTTGTGCAAGACAAAACGAATGAAAACCTTCTGCTGAAAACCCGGTAAGAATATTTGAATATTTACTGCTTTTAGACGTTAAAATATCTAAAAATCGATGTACCATTACACCTCGGTACTGATTTGTATAGGAATTTAGACAACAAAATTTAGCAATTCCCACCATCGGGGGCGGTCGAGGGGGGTGCGGATCGACGGGGAATAATTCCTGGCGCCGATTAATGACGGTTTGCTGAAAAAAATTTGACAAATTTCAGAGTTTTTGACAAAAAACAAAAAAAAATTAAGGCAAAAAAAATTCTGAAATGTTTGCACACTGAAAATTTCGATGGCGTTGTGCAAGACAAAACGAATGAAGACCTTCTGGTGAAAACCCGGTAAGAATATTTGAATATTTACTGCTTTTAGACGTTAAAATATCTGAAAAATCGATGTACATTACACCTCGGTACTGATTTGTATAGTAAAGTAAAGTAAAGTAAAGTAAACATTTATTTTTCTAAATATATGTAGGTACACGATACACAAATATTAGAACACAGAAAACATAACAAAAAAAGTACATATATCATGAAAAATGAGGTTACCACTCAGGTTTATTGTTGGTTTGCGGTTGATACCTCAAACCAACCCTGATATTATTTGGTAACCCCAAGTGACGCCCGGACGTACATCGGCTACTCTTGTAATAATTTACAAACACAAAACACAAAAACTACGTAAGATATATATTACTTATTTAAATTATAACTGATAAGTATATAACATATATATATAAATTAATATATAAAAATATAAATTAAAATAGATGTAACATGAAGAATAAATAAATTGGCGCCATAGTATAATGTTTATAAATATAATATTCTATAAAAACCCACTAACGGTTGCCATACATGATTTATCAGGTATTTAAATGTCTCGCTTGCACCTAACGGTGTCTCACTCGTCTGGCAACGCGATTGCAACAGTGGCGAGGAGCTCGCGTGATTCAATTTGGCCGTCGCGCCGCATCAACGCGGTGGTCGCGTGACCAAAACATTGTGCAATAATAAAGGACCGCGTCCTTTGATACGGATGGAATGTTATTGTACAAAGCCAACAAATCGAGGGAACGACCACTGCAATGACCACCCAGAACTTAAATATTACAGGTATGCATAATAATAATAATAATGATATTTGATATAAACTATAACTATGGAACACAATAGTGAATTGGATTAATGCTAACTTACTATCTACTGCATATTTTTTTGCTTCAGGTTCTACGTTAAAAACCGTCACAATGTTCAGAATGTTCAGCTCACCCCTGAAACCCCATGCAACCCCATGATATTGCAATGATAACATCTCAGCCATGCCACCCTATGTACCGTAGCCTGGAGTATATACCTACCCCAATTATGGATATATAGTTGGTATATAGCCTTCTGGTCATAAACATAACGTAAGTATTACAAATTACATTTATAAATATCATTAAATTTATTTGTAATGTTTATCCTGACTGAATTTCTGTTGCTGTAAAAAATAGTTTTTTAAATGTATTTTAAAGGTACCCTTTGTTCTCAGGGATCTTATCGGCGGAGGCAGGTCATTCCATATGTGAGTAGCAGCATATTTGTAACATCCCCTGAAGGCTGTGGTTTTGTATCGAGGTATTGACAGCGGCTTGGCGGTGGAGCGAGTGGAGTAGCTGTAGTGATCTTGCCTCCAACTTACTTTATTATAAAGGTATTTAGGCTCACCCGTGCTCATCACTCCGAATAATAATGTTGCCAAATGAAGTTTACGCCGCGCTAGCATTTTAAGTATATCATTATTATTTAAGTGAGGCGTTATATGATTTCTGCGCGGTATATCAAAGCAATACCGGGCACACGCATTCTGCACACGCTGTATTAGATGTTGTGTCCTGGTTAAGAGGCAGGGACCATACACAGCGTCACAATAATTCATTTTGGATAACACCAAGCTGTCTACGAGTCTTTTTCTCAAAGTGACGCTAAGATAATTTCGTACTCTGTAGAGAATTTTGAGCCTGTAGAAACAATTTTTTGCAATGCTACTGATGTGATCCTCAAAACGCAGTTCCGGGTCAATCATTAAACCAAGGTCTCGTGCTGTTTGCACTTGTTCTACACTGTCACCCATTATTTCAATATTTGGATTATGAGATGATATTAATTTAACTTGGTTTTTGCTTCCCATAATCAAGAATTTAGATTTTTGTGGATTGATTACCAGTGAGTTACGCCTAGACCATGCTGCTATTCTGTCGAGCTCCGCATTCATAGTACGCACCGCAGACGCAGTGTTATTAGGGTTAAAGGATATATATATTTGCGTGTCATCGGCGTACATGTGGTACATGCATTCCCTGTAGCTACTAGTTACGTCAGCTGTGTATAAAACGAACAGGAGCGGACCGAGAAGGGATCCCTGGGGAACACCCCGAGGCACGAACCGCGGTGATGATAACAGCACAGAGCCATCCCTCTTACCTATTTCAACCTGCTGCATTCTACCCGTTAGATAACTTTCAAACCATTTTATTGTTTTTGACTCAAAACCGTAATACGAAAGTTTAGAAAGCAGCAGTGAAACATTAATACATTCGAAAGCACGCGAATAATCAAGCAGGGTCAGTATCGTACCCTCCCCGCGATCACGAGCCTCGAGGATATTACCCACGACATCCGCTAAAGCCGTTGTTGTACTACGTCCTCTTCTAAATCCTGACTGAAGGTCGGGCAGGATACCGTTATCTTCCAAGTAATTCATGACTTGTACATACACCACCCTCTCCAATACCTTTGACAAACATGACAAAATACTTATAGGGCGAAGGTCTTTGTAATTTTGCGGGTTACTATTTTTTAAAATCGGCCGCACAATAGCACTCCGCCATAGCTTGGGAAATGTAAAAGAGGTGATAGACTTATTTATAATGTCTGTTATGGCAGTAAGTGACTGCGGCAAGGTAAGGGATAGCATCTCCTTGGATATATCGTCTATTCCCCGTGCATTGGTGTTAATATTGTTAATTATATTACGAATTGTATGAGTATCTGTAGGCCGCAGTGAAAAAGTTGTTGTGCCATACCTGTTAAACTCGAAAAAAGTGAGTTGCGAAATAGAAACGTTAGGTTCCCCTGGTACATCAAGGAATGCCGAATTCAAACCCTCAGGATCCTCAAATTGGCCTATAAGCATACCATCGTCCGTACCTGCTGGTAGTACATGTTTTTTTAAGTTGTACCATAACAATTTGGAGTTGTTTTGGTTGTCATTTATGTACTTGTTAAAAAAGGTTTTTTTTTCGCTGTATAGCGCTGTCGCGGCCTGGTGTTTAAGATCTAAATAATATTGTTTATGTACTTCGAGCTGGGATTGACGATATCTAATACGAGCTTCATTACGTAATTTAAACATTAATTTAATATTATCCGTTATCCAAGGCGTTGGTGGACCCTTAAATGCTTTAGTTTTATATGGTGCATGTTTGTCAAAAAGTGTGTTAATGTGAAAGTTAAAAAAATCAACCATTTCATTCACATTATTGAATTGGCATATTAGTCCCCACTGTATCTCGTTCAAGTCCATCTCAAAATACTCCGGTATTATGTTTTTAAAAGGTCGGAAAGTAACATATCTACGGACAGGTTTATCTTTTTTAAATAATAGTTCGCAAGTAACAAACGAATGGTGTCCGAGTTCTGGTATGTGATCTACAACGACCCTCCGGCACAGTGCGTCCGTACAGATCACATCAATTAGCGTTGCACTGTCACCAATAAAGTGTGTAGCCGAAGTAACTAATTGACTCAGATTACTATAACTCAAAAATGCGGTGAGTTGTTTAGTTTTATAATTATGAGTATCTAACAAGTTGACATTAAAATCGCCTAACAAGATTACGTTGTCGAACGGGGATAATGCATAAATACTGTCTGTGATAGCGTCTAGAAAGATGTTTACGTCCAGCCATGGCGGCCGGTAAGCAGTGCCGATTAATAATTTTTTTGAGGCAGTGTTTAAGGTCATCCACATTTGCTCGACTAGAGGATGGTGAGGGTGAGACCTTATTCGGGTAGTGATGCCAGTTTTAATATAGAATGCGACACCCCCACCCCGTCCATCGCGAATCGTTTCCGAACGTGCGATATGTCGCAGTCGAAAACCTGGAACCACAGGTGCTTTCCCTTCCTCCCCCCTACGCAGCCATGTCTCGTTGATCGCCATAACGTCTACCGAGTGAACACTCATTGCTATAATAAATTCATCATGGTTCGTCGCTAATGATCCCGCATTGAGTAGGCCAAACTTCATTATTTTATTTCGCGGCATTGGTAAACTGTAACTGACACGTCTCTTTGAACCTGTGACAAAGGCAACCTTTCACATTTCGGGTGTAGGCCATTAGGTAAACATAATTGAATACATAATGTAATAATATAAATAATATTACATAAAATAAATATTTTATAGTAACAACAATACTTCTATAATCTAAATGAATATTTATGTAATATTTACTGAAAGACGGCTCATATTTATGAAGGCAGTTCACAACAGTGCCTTTGCAATATGACATAATACTAGAAAGAAATTGCAATATATTATTTGATATAATATATGATAAAATAGTATGAAAAATAAATAAATACCGGGTATATAATTTGGAATTAATCCTAATATAAATGTTATTGGATACGTGACAGGTCCACTTCAGTACGAATGATGCTTGTTGGTTCGCCAGGTTTGCGACGGGCAAGGATTCGACCATTCTTAGTCCATATGTATTGCCATCCGTGTTGATGGGCAGTATCCCGCGCTCGCCGAAATAACTGCCGATTTATCTTCGTCAGCCTTTCATTAATGTAAAATCTTGTTGTTGGCACAGGAATACCGAGCTCAGAGGTATCCGCTCCCCGCCGAACCCGCGCGCATTTAATAAACTCGTTTCGTACGTCCCGCCTCGCGAACCGTACGACGACTGTACGCGCGCGAGTCTCCACTGGTCCCGCGGCGCTCGTCGCGTTGAGATGTCTAGCGCCGACACGATTCACGCCGATTAAGTCGTAATCCTCCAAAACAACATTAAGCTTCGTGGCTATTAGCTTGACAATATGCGATAGATTTTCGTTGTTCGTTTCTGGGAGATTGGCGATTTCTATGTCGTTGCATAAAAGCTGTTGGTCTCGCTCGTTGATCTCATTTTTCAATTGAGCTACGTCGTCCGCCATCTGTGAAGACATATTTAATTGGGTTTCAAGTACGCCAACTCTTTCTATAAGCTTATCTTTGTCGGCTTGTAGCTTAGCTATTTCTGTGCGCAAGCCCTGAAACTCGGCCTGATAATCATCACGCATTTTCTGGAACTCAGTGCGAAGTTCCTCTTTCAATATTCTGCGCATCTCCTCGCCTATCCATCTGGACATATTCGGACTCATATCCTTAGTACTATCAAAGCTATCATCCCTCCCTGTAACCTCCTCACACCTCTGCTGTCCACCTTCCTTCTTTTTACACTCTGGACATGACCAATTAGGCGATATATTACCGGTAAGCGATAAGGTTACACAAGCTCGGTGAAACATTCCTTTGCACGAACGACATCTTGCGGCCTCCTGCGGCGACAAGAACTTCGCGCAAGCTCGACATTTTGTTGGCGGCATATCGCACGATGTGTTTACGAGCTTGATCGATCTAGCTAGAAGTACCTCGGAGAATCAAGAGGTGGCGCGATGCTAAAACTTAGATGTTTATGGTGTTTTACGGGTATGTAATGGGAGTAACTGCACTATCAATCGGCACACAATAGACTAGGGTAACTGTAACATACGCTTAGGCCACGTTTTCCTACTTATCCTGTACATATGTAAATATTCCATTCACTTTTTTATAGATTAAGGTAGTTTTAGTCCACTTTAGTCTTAAGTTTTTATTTAAACTTTATTTGTCTTTTTACGCCACTTTAGCACTGTATAACGCTCTACGCATAGCAAAACACTAAGTGTTAACTTTTGGTCAATAAATAGTTTACATATATAACTTCTTTTATTTTTAAAATCACAATAACAACCGAGGTTAATGTACTGGTTTGACATCCGTTATAAGTATAAAAAAATTTAGACAACAAAATTTAGCAATTCCCACCATCGGGGGCGGTCGAGGGGGGTGCGGATCGACGGGGAATAATTCCTGGCGCCGATTAATGACGGTTTGCTGAAAAAAAATTGACAAATTTCAGAGTTTTTGACAAACAAAAAAAAAATTAAGGCAAAAAAAAATTCTGAAATGTTTGCACACTGAAAATTTCGATGGCGTTGTGCAAGACAAAACGAATGAAGACCTTCTGCTGAAAACCAGGTAAGAATATTTGAATATTTACTGCTTTTAGACGTTAAAATATCTGAAAAATCGATGTACCATTACACCTCGGTACTGATTTGTATAGGAATTTAGACAACAAAATTTAGCAATTCCCACCATCGGGGGCGGTCGAGGGGGGTGCGGATCGACGGGGAATAATTCCTGGCGCCGATTAATGACGGTTTGCTGAAAAAAATTTGACAAATTTCAGAGTTTTTGACAAAAAACAAAAAAAATTTAAGGCAAAAAAAAATTCTGAAATGTTTGCACACTGAAAATTTCGATGGCGTTGTGCAAGACAAAACGAATGAAGACCTTCTGCTGAAAACCCGGTAAGAATATTTGAATATTTACTGCTTTTAGACGTTAAAATATCTGAAAAATCGATGTACCATTACACCTCGGTACTGATTTGTATAGGAATTTAGACAACAAAATTTAGCAATTCCCACCATCGGGGGCGGTCGAGGGGGGTGCGGATCGACGGGGAATAATTCCTGGCGCCGATTAATGACGGTTTGCTGAAAAAAATTTGACAAATTTCAGAGTTTTTGACAAAAAACAAAAAAAATTTAAGGCAAAAAAAAATTCTGAAATGTTTGCACACTGAAAATTTCGATGGCGTTGTGCAAGACAAAACGAATGAAGACCTTCTGCTGAAAACCCGGTAAGAATATTTGAATATTTACTGCTTTTAGACGTTAAAATATCTGAAAAATCGATGTACCATTACACCTCGGTACTGATTTGTATAGGAATTTAGACAACAAAATTTAGCAATTCCCACCATCGGGGGCGGTCGAAGGGGGTGCGGATCGACGGGGAATAATTCCTGGCGCCGATTAATGACGGTTTGCTGAAAAAAATTTAACAAATTTCAGAGTTTTTGACAAAAAAGAAAAAAATTTAAGGCAAAAAAAAATTCTGAAATGTTAGCGCACTGAAAATTTCGATGGCGTTGTGCAAGACAAAACGAATGAAGACCTTCTGCTGAAAACCCGGTAAGAATATTTGAATATTTACTGCTTTTAGACGTTAAAATATCTGAAAAATCGATGTACCATTACACCTCGGTACTGATTTGTATAGGAATTTAGACAACAAAATTTAGCAATTCCCACCATCGGGGGCGGTCGAGGGGGGTGCGGATCGACGGGGAATAATTCCTGGCGCCGATTAATGACGGTTTGCTGAAAAAAATTTGACAAATTTCAGAGTTTTTGACAAAAAACAAAAAAAATTTAAGGCAAAAAAAAATTCTGAAATGTTTGCACACTGAAAATTTCGATGGCGTTGTGCAAGACAAAACGAATGAAGACCTTCTGCTGAAAACCCGGTAAGAATATTTGAATATTTACTGCTTTTAGACGTTAAAATATCTGAAAAATCGATGTACCATTACACCTTGGTACTGATTTGTATAGGAATTTAGACAACAAAATTTAGCAATTCCCACCATCGGGGGCGGTCGAGGGGGGTGCGGATCGACGGGGAATAATTCCTGGCGCCGATTAATGACGGTTTGCTAAAAAAAATTTGACAAATTTCAGAGTTTTTGACAAAAAACAAAAACAATTTAAGGCAAAAAAAAATTCTGAAATGTTTGCACACTGAAAATTTCGATGGCGTTGTGCAAGACAAAACGAATGAAGACCTTCTGGTGAAAACCCGGTAAGAATATTTGAATATTTACTGCTTTTAGACGTTAAAATATCTGAAAAATCGATGTACCATTACACCTCGGTACTGATTTGTATAGGAATTTAGACAACAAAATTTAGCAATTCCCACCATCGGGGGCGGTCGAGGGGGGTGCGGATCGACGGGGAATAATTCCTGGCGCCGATTAATGACGGTTTGCTGAAAAAAATTTGACAAATTTCAGAGTTTTTGACAAAAAACAAAAAAAATTTAAGGCAAAAAAAAATTCTGAAATGTTTGCACACTGAAAATTTCGATGGCGTTGTGCAAGACAAAACGAATGAAGACCTTCTGCTGAAAACCCGGTAAGAATATTTGAATATTTACTGCTTTTAGACGTTAAAATATCTGAAAAATCGATGTACCATTACACCTCGGTACTGATTTGTATAGGAATTTAGACAACAAAATTTAGCAATTCCCACCATCGGGGGCGGTCGAGGGGGGTGCGGATCGACGGGGAATAATTCCTGGCGCCGATTAATGACGGTTTGCTGAAAAAAATTTGACAAATTTCAGAGTTTTTGACAAAAAACAAAAAAAATTTAAGGCAAAAAAAAATTCTGAAATGTTTGCACACTGAAAATTTCGATGGCGTTGTGCAAGACAAAACGAATGAAGACCTTCTGCTGAAAACCCGTTAAGAATATTTGAATATTTACTGCTTTTAGACGTTAAAATATCTGAAAAATCGATGTACCATTACACCTCGGTACTGATTTGTATAGGAATTTAGACAACAAAATTTAGCAATTCCCACCATCGGGGGCGGTCGAGGGGGGTGCGGATCGACGGGGAATAATTCCTGGCGCCGATTAATGACGGTTTGCTGAAAAAAATTTGACAAATTTCAGAGTTTTTGACAAAAAACAAAAAAAATTTAAGGCAAAAAAAAATTCTGAAATGTTTGCACACTGAAAATTTCGATGGCGTTGTGCAAGACAAAACGAATGAAGACCTTCTGCTGAAAACCCGGTAAGAATATTTGAATATTTACTGCTTTTAGACGTTAAAATATCTGAAAAATCGATGTACCATTACACCTCGGTACTGATTTGTATAGGAATTTAGACAACAAAATTTAGCAATTCCCACCATCGGGGGCGGTCGAAGGGGGTGCGGATCGACGGGGAATAATTCCTGGCGCCGATTAATGACGGTTTGCTGAAAAAAATTTAACAAATTTCAGAGTTTTTGACAAAAAAGAAAAAAATTTAAGGCAAAAAAAAATTCTGAAATGTTAGCGCACTGAAAATTTCGATGGCGTTGTGCAAGACAAAACGAATGAAGACCTTCTGCTGAAAACCCGGTAAGAATATGTGAATATTTACTGCTTTTAGACGTTAAAATATCTGAAAAATCGATGTACCATTACACCTCGGTACTGATTTGTATAGGAATTTAGACAACAAAATTTAGCAATTCCCACCATCGGGGGCGGTCGAGGGGGGTGCGGATCGACGGGGAATAATTCCTGGCGCCGATTAATGACGGTTTTTTTTTGTTTTTTGTCAAAAACTCTGAAATTTGTCAAATTTTTTTCAGCAAACCGTCATTAATCGGCGCCAGGAATTATTCCCCGTCGATCCGCACCCCCCTCGACCGCCCCCGATGGTGGGAATTGCTAAATTTTGTTGTCTAAATTCCTATACAAATCAGTACCGAGGTGTAATGGTACATCGATTTTTCAGATATTTTAACGTCTAAAAGCAGTAAATATTCAAATATTCTTACCGGGTTTTCAGCAGAAGGTCTTCATTCGTTTTGTCTTGCACAACGCCATCGAAATTTTCAGTGTGCAAACATTTCAGAATTTTTTTTTGCCTTAATTTTTTTTTGTTTTTTGTCAAAAACTCTGAAATTTGTCAAATTTTTTTCAGCAAACCGTCATTAATCGGCGCCAGGAATTATTCCCCGTCGATCCGCACCCCCCTCGACCGCCCCCGATGGTGGGAATTGCTAAATTTTGTTGTCTAAATTCCTATACAAATCAGTACCGAGGTGTAATGGTACATCGATTTTTCAGATATTTTAACGTCTAAAAGCAGTAAATATTCAAATATTCTTACCGGGTTTTCAGCAGAAGGTCTTCATTCGTTTTGTCTTGCACAACGCCATCGAAATTTTCAGTGTGCAAACATTTCAGAATTTTTTTTTGCCTTAAATTTTTTTTTGTTGTTTGTCAAAAACTCTGAAATTTGTCAATTTTTTTTCAGCAAACCGTCATTAATCGGCGCCAGGAATTATTCCCCGTCGATCCGCACCCCCCTCGACCGCCCCCGATGGTGGTAATTGCTAAATTTTGTTGTCTAAATTCCTATACAAATCAGTACCGAGGTGTAATGGTACATCGATTTTTCAGATATTTTAACGTCTAAAAGCAGTAAATATTCAAATATTCTTACCGGGTTTTCAGCAGAAGGTCTTCATTCGTTTTGTCTTGCACAACGCCATCGAAATTTTCAGTGTGCAAACATTTCAGAATTTTTTTTTGCCTTAAATTTTTTTTGATTTTTGTCAAAAACTCTGAAATTTGTCAAATTTTTTTAGCAAACTGTTATTAATCGGCGCCAGGAATTATTCCCCGTCGATCCGCACCCCCCGCGACCGCCCCCGATGGTGGGAATTGCTAAATTTTGTTGTCTAAATTCCTATACAAATCAGTACCGAGGTGTAATGGTACATCGATTTTTCAGATATTTTAACGTCTAAAAGCAGTAAATATTCAAATATTCTTACCGGGTTTTCAGCAGAAGGTCTTCATTCGTTTTGTCTTGCACAACGCCATCGAAATTTTCAGTGTGCACACATTTCAGAATTTTTTTTTGCCTTAATTTTTTTTTGTTTTTTATCAAAATCTCTGAAATTTGTCAAATTTTTTTTAGCAAACCGTCATTAATCGGCGCCAGGAATTATTCCCCGTCGATCCGCACCCCCCTCGACCGCCCCCGATGGTGGGAATTGCTAAATTTTGTTGTCTAAATTCCTATACAAATCAGTACCGAGGTGTAATGGTGCATCGATTTTTCAGACATTTTAACGTCTAAAAGCAGTAAATATTCAAATATTCTTACCGGGTTTTCAGCAGAAGGTCTTCATTCGTTTTGTCTTGCACAACGCCATCGAAATTTTCAGTGTGCACACATTTCAGAATGTTTTTTTTCCTTAATTTTTTTTTGTTTTTTGTCAAAAACTCTGAAATTTGTCAAATTTTTTTCAGGAAACCGTCATTAATCGGCGCCAGGAATTATTCCCCGTCGATCCGCAACCCCTCGACCGCCCCCGAATGTGGGAATTGCTAAATTTTGTTGTCTAAATTCCTATACAAATCAGTACCGAGGTGTAATGGTACATCGATTTTTCAGATATTTTAACGTCTAAAAGCAGTAAATATTCAAATATTCTTACCGGGTTTTCAGCAGAAGGTCTTCATTCGTTTTGTCTTGCACAACGCCATCGAAATTTTCAGTGTGCAAACATTTCAGTTTTTTTTTTTGCCTTAAAGTTTTTTTGTTTTTTGTCAAAAACTCTGAAATTTGTCAAATTTTTTTCAGCAAACCGTCATTAATCGGCGCCAGGAATTATTCCCCGTCGATCCGCACCCCCCTCGACCGCCCCCGATGGTGGGAATTGCTAAATTTTGTTGTCTAAATTCCTATACAAATCAGTACCGAGGTGTAATGGTACATCGATTTTTCAGATATTTTAACGTCTAAAAGCAGTAAATATTCAAATATTCTTACCGGGTTTTCAGCAGAAGGTCTTCATTCGTTTTGTCTTGCACAACGCCATCGAAATTTTCAGTGTGCAAACATTTCAGAATTTTTTTTTGCCTTAATTTTTTTTTTTGTTTGTCAAAAACTCTGAAATTTGTCAAATTTTTTTCAGCAAACCGTCATTAATCGGCGCCAGGAATTATTCCCCGTCGATCCGCACCCCCCTCGACGCCCCCGATGGTGGGAATTGCTAAATTTTGTTGTCTAAATTCCTATACAAATCAGTACCGAGGTGTAATGTACATCGATTTTTCAGATATTTTAACGTCTAAAAGCAGTAAATATTCAAATATTCTTACCGGGTTTTCACCAGAAGGTCTTCATTCGTTTTGTCTTGCACAACGCCATCGAAATTTTCAGTGTGCAAACATTTCAGAATTTTTTTTGCCTTAATTTTTTTTTGTTTTTTGTCAAAAACTCTGAAATTTGTCAAATTTTTTTCAGCAAACCGTCATTAATCGGCGCCAGGAATTATTCCCCGTCGATCCGCACCCCCCTCGACCGCCCCCGATGGTGGGAATTGCTAAATTTTGTTGTCTAAATTCCTATACAAATCAGTACCGAGGTGTAATGGTACATCGATTTTTAGATATTTTAACGTCTAAAAGCAGTAAATATTCAAATATTCTTACCGGGTTTTCAGCAGAAGGTTTTCATTCGTTTTGTCTTGCACAACGCCATCGAAATTTTCAGTGCGCTAACATTTCAGAATTTTTTTTTGCCTTAAATTTTTTTTCTTTTTTGTCAAAAACTCTGAAATTTGTCAAATTTTTTTCAGCAAACCGTCATTAATCGGCGCCAGGAATTATTCCCCGTCGATCCGCACCCCCCTCGACCGCCCCCGATGGTGGGAATTGCTAAATTTTGTTGTCTAAATTCCTATACAAATCAGTACCGAGGTGTAATGGTACATCGATTTTTCAGATATTTTAACGTCTAAAAGCAGTAAATATTCAAATATTCTTACCGGGTTTTCAGCAGAAGGTCTTCATTCGTTTTGTCTTGCACAACGCCATCGAAATTTTCAGTGTGCAAACATTTCAGAATTTTTTTTTGCCTTAAATTTTTTTTGTTTTTTGTCAAAAACTCTGAAATTTGTCAAATTTTTTTCAGCAAACCGTCATTAATCGGCGCCAGGAATTATTCCCCGTCGATCCGCACCCCCCTCGACCGCCCCCGATGGTGGGAATTGCTAAATTTTGTTGTCTAAATTCCTATACAAATCAGTACCGAGGTGTAATGGTACATCGATTTTTCAGATATTTTAACGTCTAAAAGCAGTAAATATTCAAATATTCTTACCGGGTTTTCAGCAGAAGGTCTTCATTCGTTTTGTCTTGCACAACGCCATCGAAATTTTCAGTGTGCAAACATTTCAGAATTTTTTTTGCCTTAATTTTTTTTTGTTTTTTGTCAAAAACTCTGAAATTTGTCAAATTTTTTTCAGCAAACCGTCATTAATCGGCGCCAGGAATTATTCCCCGTCGATCCGCACCCCCCTCGACCGCCCCCGATGGTGGGAATTGCTAAATTTTGTTGTCTAAATTCCTATACAAATCAGTACCGAGGTGTAATGGTACATCGATTTTTCAGATATTTTAACGTCTAAAAGCAGTAAATATTCAAATATTCTTACCGGGTTTTCAGCAGAAGGTCTTCATTCGTTTTGTCTTGCACAACGCCATCGAAATTTTCAGTGCGCTAACATTTCAGAATTTTTTTTTGCCTTAAATTTTTTTTCTTTTTTGTCAAAAACTCTGAAATTTGTCAAATTTTTTTCAGCAAACCGTCATTAATCGGCGCCAGGAATTATTCCCCGTCGATCCGCACCCCCCTCGACCGCCCCCGATGGTGGGAATTGCTAAATTATGTTGTCTAAATTCCTATACAAATCAGTACCGAGGTGTAATGTACATCGATTTTTCAGATATTTTAACGTCTAAAAGCAGTAAATATTCAAATATTCTTACCGGGTTTTCACCAGAAGGTCTTCTTTCGTTTTGTCTTGCACAACGCCATCGAAATTTTCAGTGTGCAAACATTTCAGAATTTTTTTTTGCCTTAAATTTTTTTTGGTTTTTGTCAAAAACTCTGAAATTTGTCAATTTTTTTTCAGCAAACCGTCATTAATCGGCGCCAGGAATTATTCCCCGTCGATCCGCACCCCCCTCGACCGCCCCCGATGGTGGGAATTGCTAAATTTTGTTGTCTAAATTCCTATACAAATCAGTACCGAGGTGTAATGGTACATCGATTTTTCAGATATTTTAACGTCTAAAAGCAGTAAATATTCAAATATTCTTACCGGGTTTTCAGCAGAAGGTCTTCATTCGTTTTGTCTTGCACAACGCCATCGAAATTTTCAGTGAGCACACATTTCAGAATTTTTTTTTGCCTTAATTTTTTTTTGTTTTTTATCAAAATCTCTGAAATTTGTCAAATTTTTTTTAGCAAACCGTCATTAATCGGCGCCAGGAATTATTCCCCGTCGATCCGCACCCCCCTCGATCGCCCCCGATGGTGGGAATTGCTAAATTTTGTTGTTTAAATTCCTGTACAAATCAGTACCGAGGTGTAATGGTGCATCGATTTTTCAGACATTTTAACGTCTAAAAGCAGTAAATATTCAAATATTCTTACCGGGTTCTCAGCAGAAGGTCTTCATTCGTTTTGTCTTGCACAACGCCATCGAAATTTTCAGTGTGCAAACATTTCAGAATTTTTTTTTGCCTTAAATTTTTTTTGTTTTTTGTCAAAAACTCTGAAATTTGTCAAATTTTTTTCAGCAAACCGTCATTAATCGGCGCCAGGAATTATTCCCCGTCGATCCGCACCCCCCTCGACCGCCCCCGATGGTGGGAATTGCTAAATTTTGTTGTCTAAATTCCTATACAAATCAGTACCGAGGTGTAATGGTACATCGATTTTTCAGATATTTTAACGTCTAAAAGCAGTAAATATTCAAATATTCTTACCGGGTTTTCAGCAGAAGGTCTTCATTCGTTTTGTCTTGCACAACGCCATCGAAATTTTCAGTGTGCACACATTTCAGAATTTTTTTTTGCCTTAATTTTTTTTTGTTTTTTATCAAAATCTCTGAAATTTGTCAAATTTTTTTTAGCAAACCGTCATTAATCGGCGCCAGGAATTATTCCCCGTCGATCCGCACCCCCCTCGACCGCCCCCGAAGGTGGGAATTGCTAAATTTTGTTGTCTAAATTCCTATACAAATCAGTACCGAGGTGTAATGGTGCATCGATTTTTCAGACATTTTAACGTCTAAAAGCAGTAAATATTCAAATATTCTTACCGGGTTTTCAGCAGAAGGTCTTCATTCGTTTTGTCTTGCACAACGCCATCGAAATTTTCAGTGTGCAAACATTTCAGAATTTTTTTTTGCCTTAAATTTTTTTTGTTTTTTGTCAAAAACTCTGAAATTTGTCAAATTTTTTTCAGCAAACCGTCATTAATCGGCGCCAGGAATTATTCCCCGTCGATCCGCACCCCCCTCGACCGCCCCCGATGGTGGGAATTGCTAAATTTTGTTGTCTAAATTCCTATACAAATCAGTACCGAGGTGTAATGGTACATCGATTTTTCAGATATTTTAACGTCTAAAAGCAGTAAATATTCAAATATTCTTACCGGGTTTTCAGCAGAAGGTCTTCATTCGTTTTGTCTTGCACAACGCCATCGAAATTTTCAGTGTGCACACATTTCAGAATTTTTTTTTGCCTTAATTTTTTTTTGTTTTTTATCAAAATCTCTGAAATTTGTCAAATTTTTTTTAGCAAACCGTCATTAATCGGCGCCAGGAATTATTCCCCGTCGATCCGCACCCCCCTCGACCGCCCCCGATGGTGGGAATTGCTAAATTTTGTTGTCTAAATTCCTATACAAATCAGTACCGAGGTGTAATGGTACATCGATTTTTCAGATATTTTAACGTCTAAAAGCAGTAAATATTCAAATATTCTTACCGGGTTTTCAGCAGAAGGTCTTCATTCGTTTTGTCTTGCACAACGCCATCGAAATTTTCAGTGTGCACACATTTCAGAATTTTTTTTTGCCTTAATTTTTTTTTTTTGTTTTTTATCAAAATCTCTGAAATTTGTCAAATTTTTTTTAGCAAACCGTCATTAATCGGCGCCAGGAATTATTCCCCGTCGATCCGCACCCCCCTCGATCGCCCCCGATGGTGGGAATTGCTAAATTTTGTTGTTTAAATACCTATACAAATCAGTACCGAGGTGTAATGGTGCATCGATTTTTCAGACATTTTAACGTCTAAAAGCAGTAAATATTCAAATATTCTTACCGGGTTCTCAGCAGAAGGTCTTCATTCGTTTTGTCTTGCACAACGCCATCGAAATTTTCAGTGTGCAAACATTTCAGAATTTTTTTTTGCCTTAATTTTTTTTTGTTTTTTGTCAAAAACTCTGAAATTTGTCAAATTTTTTTCAGCAAACCGTCATTAATCGGCGCCAGGAATTATTCCCCGTCGATCCGCACCCCCCTCGACCGCCCCCGATGGTGGGAATTGCTAAATTTTGTTGTCTAAATTCCTATACAAATCAGTACCGAGGTGTAATGGTACATCGATTTTTCAGATATTTTAACGTCTAAAAGCAGTAAATATTCAAATATTCTTACCGGGTTTTCACCAGAAGGTCTTCATTCGTTTTGTCTTGCACAACGCCATCGAAATTTTCAGTGTGCAAACATTTCAGAATTTTTTTTTGCCTTAAATTTTTTTTGTTTTTTGTCAAAAACTCTGAAATTTGTCAAATTTTTTTCAGCAAACCGTCATTAATCGGCGCCAGGAATTATTCCCCGTCGATCCGCACCCCCCTCGACCGCCCCCGATGGTGGGAATTGCTAAATTTTGTTGTCTAAATTCCTATACAAATCAGTACCGAGGTGTAATGGTACATCGATTTTTCAGATATTTTAACGTCTAAAAGCAGTAAATATTCAAATATTCTTACCGGGTTTTCAGCAGAAGGTCTTCATTCGTTTTGTCTTGCACAACGCCATCGAAATTTTCAGTGTGCACACATTTCAGAATTTTTTTTTGCCTTAATTTTTTTTTGTATTTTATCAAAATCTCTGAAATTTGTCAAATTTTTTTTAGCAAACCGTCATTAATCGGCGCCAGGAATTATTCCCCGTCGATCCGCACCCCCCTCGACCGCCCCCGAAGGTGGGAATTGCTAAATTTTGTTGTCTAAATTCCTATACAAATCAGTACCGAGGTGTAATGGTGCATCGATTTTTCAGACATTTTAACGTCTAAAAGCAGTAAATATTCAAATATTCTTACCGGGTTCTCAGCAGAAGGTCTTCATTCGTTTTGTCTTGCACAACGCCATCGAAATTTTCAGTGTGCAAACATTTCAGAATTTTTTTTTGCCTTAAATTTTTTTTGTTTTTTGTCAAAAACTCTGAAATTTGTCAAATTTTTTTCAGCAAACCGTCATTAATCGGCGCCAGGAATTATTCCCCGTCGATCCGCACCCCCCTCGACCGCCCCCGATGGTGGGAATTGCTAAATTTTGTTGTCTAAATTCCTATACAAATCAGTACCGAGGTGTAATGGTACATCGATTTTTCAGATATTTTAACGTCTAAAAGCAGTAAATATTCAAATATTCTTACCGGGTTTTCAGCAGAAGGTCTTCATTCGTTTTGTCTTGCACAACGCCATCGAAATTTTCAGTGTGCACACATTTCAGAATTTTTTTTTGCCTTAATTTTTTTTTGTTTTTTATCAAAATCTCTGAAATTTGTCAAATTTTTTTTAGCAAACCGTCATTAATCGGCGCCAGGAATTATTCCCCGTCGATCCGCACCCCCCTCGACCGCCCCCGAAGGTGGGAATTGCTAAATTTTGTTGTCTAAATTCCTATACAAATCAGTACCGAGGTGTAATGGTGCATCGATTTTTCAGACATTTTAACGTCTAAAAGCAGTAAATATTCAAATATTCTTACCGGGTTTTCAGCAGAAGGTCTTCATTCGTTTTGTCTTGCACAACGCCATCGAAATTTTCAGTATGCAAACATTTCAGAATTTTTTTTTGCCTTAAATTTTTTTTGTTTTTTGTCAAAAACTCTGAAATTTGTCAAATTTTTTTCAGCAAACCGTCATTAATCGGCGCCAGGAATTATTCCCCGTCGATCCGCACCCCCCTCGACCGCCCCCGATGGTGGGAATTGCTAAATTTTGTTGTCTAAATTCCTATACAAATCAGTACCGAGGTGTAATGGTACATCGATTTTTCAGATATTTTAACGTCTAAAAGCAGTAAATATTCAAATATTCTTACCGGGTTTTCAGCAGAAGGTCTTCATTCGTTTTGTCTTGCACAACGCCATCGAAATTTTCAGTGTGCACACATTTCAGAATTTTTTTTTGCCTTAATTTTTTTTTGTTTTTTATCAAAATCTCTGAAATTTGTCAAATTTTTTTTAGCAAACCGTCATTAATCGGCGCCAGGAATTATTCCCCGTCGATCCGCACCCCCCTCGATCGCCCCCGATGGTGGGAATTGCTAAATTTTGTTGTTTAAATACCTATACAAATCAGTACCGAGGTGTAATGGTGCATCGATTTTTCAGACATTTTAACGTCTAAAAGCAGTAAATATTCAAATATTCTTACCGGGTTCTCAGCAGAAGGTCTTCATTCGTTTTGTCTTGCACAACGCCATCGAAATTTTCAGTGTGCAAACATTTCAGAATTTTTTTTTGCCTTAATTTTTTTTTGTTTTTTGTCAAAAACTCTGAAATTTGTCAAATTTTTTTCAGCAAACCGTCATTAATCGGCGCCAGGAATTATTCCCCGTCGATCCGCACCCCCCTCGACCGCCCCCGATGGTGGGAATTGCTAAATTTTGTTGTCTAAATTCCTATACAAATCAGTACCGAGGTGTAATGGTACATCGATTTTTCAGATATTTTAACGTCTAAAAGCAGTAAATATTCAAATATTCTTACCGGGTTTTCAGCAGAAGGTCTTCATTCGTTTTGTCTTGCACAACGCCATCGAAATTTTCAGTGTGCACACATTTCAGAATTTTTTTTTGCCTTAATTTTTTTTTGTTTTTTATCAAAATCTCTGAAATTTGTCAAATTTTTTTTAGCAAACCGTCATTAATCGGCGCCAGGAATTATTCCCCGTCGATCCGCACCCCCCTCGATCGCCCCCGATGGTGGGAATTGCTAAATTTTGTTGTTTAAATTCCTATACAAATCAGTACCGAGGTGTAATGGTGCATCGATTTTTCAGACATTTTAACGTCTAAAAGCAGTAAATATTCAAATATTCTTACCGGGTTCTCAGCAGAAGGTCTTCATTCGTTTTGTCTTGCACAACGCCATCGAAATTTTCAGTGTGCAAACATTTCAGAATTTTTTTTTGCCTTAAATTTTTTTTGTTTTTTGTCAAAAACTCTGAAATTTGTCAAATTTTTTTCAGCAAACCGTCATTAATCGGCGCCAGGAATTATTCCCCGTCGATCCGCACCCCCCTCGACCGCCCCCGATGGTGGGAATTGCTAAATTTTGTTGTCTAAATTCCTATACAAATCAGTACCGAGGTGTAATGGTACATCGATTTTTCAGATATTTTAACGTCTAAAAGCAGTAAATATTCAAATATTCTTACCGGGTTTTCAGCAGAAGGTCTTCATTCGTTTTGTCTTGCACAACGCCATCGAAATTTTCAGTGTGCACACATTTCAGAATTTTTTTTTGCCTTAATTTTTTTTTGTTTTTTATCAAAATCTCTGAAATTTGTCAAATTTTTTTTAGCAAACCGTCATTAATCGGCGCCAGGAATTATTCCCCGTCGATCCGCACCCCCCTCGACCGCCCCCGAAGGTGGGAATTGCTAAATTTTGTTGTCTAAATTCCTATACAAATCAGTACCGAGGTGTAATGGTGCATCGATTTTTCAGACATTTTAACGTCTAAAAGCAGTAAATATTCAAATATTCTTACCGGGTTTTCAGCAGAAGGTCTTCATTCGTTTTGTCTTGCACAACGCCATCGAAATTTTCAGTGTGCAAACATTTCAGAATTTTTTTTGCCTTAAATTTTTTTTGTTTTTTGTCAAAAACTCTGAAATTTGTCAAATTTTTTTTAGCAAACCGTCATTAATCGGCGCCAGGAATTATTCCCCGTCGATCCGCACCCCCCTCGACCGCCCCCGATGGTGGGAATTGCTAAATTTTGTTGTCTAAATTCCTATACAAATCAGTACCGAGGTGTAATGGTACATCGATTTTTCAGATATTTTAACGTCTAAAAGCAGTAAATATTCAAATATTCTTACCGGGTTTTCAGCAGAAGGTCTTCATTCGTTTTGTCTTGCACAACGCCATCGAAATTTTCAGTGTGCAAACATTTCAGAATTTTTTTTTGCCTTAAATTTTTTTTGTTTTTTGTCAAAAACTCTGAAATTTGTCAAATTTTTTTTAGCAAACCGTCATTAATCGGCGCCAGGAATTATTCCCCGTCGATCCGCACCCCCCTCGACCGCCCCCGAAGGTGGGAATTGCTAAATTTTGTTGTCTAAATTCCTATACAAATCAGTACCGAGGTGTAATGGTACATCGATTTTTCAGATATTTTAACGTCTAAAAGCAGTAAATATTCAAATATTCTTACCGGGTTTTCAGCAGAAGGTCTTCATTCGTTTTGTCTTGCACAACGCCATCGAAATTTTCAGTGTGCAAACATTTCAGAATTTTTTTTTGCCTTAAATTTTTTTTGTTTTTTGTCAAAAACTCTGAAATTTGTCAAATTTTTTTCAGCAAACCGTCATTAATCGGCGCCAGGAATTATTCCCCGTCGATCCGCACCCCCCTCGACCGCCCCCGATGGTGGGAATTGCTAAATTTTGTTGTCTAAATTCCTATACAAATCAGTACCGAGGTGTAATGGTACATCGATTTTTCAGATATTTTAACGTCTAAAAGCAGTAAATATTCAAATATTCTTACCGGGTTTTCAGCAGAAGGTCTTCATTCGTTTTGTCTTGCACAACGCCATCGAAATTTTCAGTGCGCTAACATTTCAGAATTTTTTTTTGCCTTAAATTTTTTTTGTTTTTTGTCAAAAACTCTGAAATTTGTCAAATTTTTTTCAGCAAACCGTCATTAATCGGCGCCAGGAATTATTCCCCGTCGATCCGCACCCCCCTCGACCGCCCCCGATGGTGGGAATTGCTAAATTTTGTTGTCTAAATTCCTATACAAATCAGTACCGAGGTGTAATGGTACATCGATTTTTCAGATATTTTAACGTCTAAAAGCAGTAAATATTCAAATATTCTTACCGGGTTTTCAGCAGAAGGTCTTCATTCGTTTTGTCTTGCACAACGCCATCGAAATTTTCAGTGTGCACACATTTCAGAATTTTTTTTTGCCTTAATTTTTTTTTGTTTTTTATCAAAATCTCTGAAATTTGTCAAATTTTTTTTAGCAAACCGTCATTAATCGGCGCCAGGAATTATTCCCCGTCGATCCGCACCCCCCTCGATCGCCCCCGATGGTGGGAATTGCTAAATTTTGTTGTTTAAATACCTATACAAATCAGTACCGAGGTGTAATGGTGCATCGATTTTTCAGACATTTTAACGTCTAAAAGCAGTAAATATTCAAATATTCTTACCGGGTTCTCAGCAGAAGGTCTTCATTCGTTTTGTCTTGCACAACGCCATCGAAATTTTCAGTGTGCAAACATTTCAGAATTTTTTTTTGCCTTAAATTTTTTTTGTTTTTTGTCAAAAACTCTGAAATTTGTCAAATTTTTTTCAGCAAACCGTCATTAATCGGCGCCAGGAATTATTCCCCGTCGATCCGCACCCCCCTCGACCGCCCCCGATGGTGGGAATTGCTAAATTTTGTTGTCTAAATTCCTATACAAATCAGTACCGAGGTGTAATGGTACATCGATTTTTCAGATATTTTAACGTCTAAAAGCAGTAAATATTCAAATATTCTTACCGGGTTTTCAGCAGAAGGTCTTCATTCGTTTTGTCTTGCACAACGCCATCGAAATTTTCAGTGTGCACACATTTCAGAATTTTTTTTTGTTTTTTATCAAAATCTCTGAAATTTGTCAAA